>CM077087.1:123450749-124650749 GCA_039513925.1 Platanthera zijinensis
GGTTAACCCTAAGGCATACTTGTGGAGTTCTCATCCTGTAGGAGCTCCCGCCAAGGGCAAGGAAAAGATGGAGAGGCCAAGGCAGATAGTCGAGCTCTCGGCAGGAGAGATCGTCGACCGACCAAGGCAGATAGTCGAGCTCTCGGCAGGAGAGATCGTCGGCCGACCAAGGCAGATAGTCGAGCTCACGGCAGGAGAGATCGTCGACCGATCGAAGAGCAGATTGTTCGACCACGGAAGCTTTCGCCTTAGGGAAAGCTCCCGCGCCCGGGCAGGCGAGAAGGCCCTAAGTAAGTATCCTTCAGTCGCGATAGTTTCAAGACCGTGAAGGGCGCGAACCTCCCTGGCAAGGGGTCTCGCCAAGGTTGGCCGAGTTGGGGGTCAGCGAGAGCCTTCACGGCCAGTTTCTCGCCAAGTGGGCCATGTTGGTAGCGCCCGGCGCTCGTAAAGGGGATTATTTTATTATTATTCACAGACAAAATTACCTTGGTACCCCTGGGATGACAGCGGGATTTTGGCTATTGACAAGACCCCTCAGGGGTATTTCAGAACTTTCAGGTCAAAGGAAGACTATAAAAGACCTATGGGATTCTTTGGAAGCAAGCTTTCATCATTCCTCCAACTCTAGTGCTTTTCTGAAGAGCTCCTAGCCCAGCAATTGGCTTTGGAGGGAAGCTCTCAGAGATCTTCCGGGTGTGAGGTGGGACCTCCCAGCTGAGGCTTTGGGTCAGTCTTTGACCTTAGCAGCCAGTCAAGGGTCGAGATAAGAGAGAAGTAGGCGCGGCTGCTGCACTTTGGTTTGTGAACATTCATTGGGGTCCATTTTGGCTTCAACATATGCATCGATTACCGGGAGCTGAACAGGTTGACGGTCCGCAATACCTATCGCTACCTCGGATAGACGAGCTATTCGATCAGCTATATGTGGAGCCTTTCTAGTTCTCTAAGCTAGATTTGCGATCCAGTTACTACTAGCTCCGCATCCGAGAAGAGGACATACCGAAGATGACATTCAGTTAACGTTATGGGCTATACGAGTTCACGGTGATGCCTATTGGGCTCACGAATGCCCCCTCCGCATTCATGACCCTAAAGAACCATGTATTCGAACCCTACTTAGACTGCTTTGTTATTGTGTTAATCGATGATATCCTAATCTATTACCGTACTCAGGAGGAACACACAGAGCATTTGGCACAGGTTTTGCAGAGGCTGAGAGAGTTCCATATGTACGCCAAGTTTTCTAAGTGCCAGTTCTGGATACAGGAGGTATCCTTCCTGGGGCATACTATAAGTGGGGCTGGATTGGCAGTAGATCCAGCCAATGATAGGCGGCACACCAGAATTGGACACGACCGAAGACAGCGTCTGACATCCGCAGCTTCTTGGGATTAGCAGGTTACTATCATAAGCTCGTGTAGGGATTCTCGAGGATAGCCTTCCCTATCACGTCCTTGACAAAGAAGGATGCAGATTTTGTTTGGTCAGAGCAGTACGAGACAGCTTTTCAGGACCTTAAGGACCGACTTACCTCATCCCCTATCCTTGCACTCCCATCCGGGAGTGAAGGATTTCAGATCTACATGGATGCCTCTTACCAGGGGATGAGTGCGGTACTGATGCAGCATGGACATGTTATTTCTTATGCCTCGAGACAGTTGAAGAAGCATGAGCATAACTATCTAGTACATGACTTAGAGCTCGGGGCTGTGGTATTCGCCCTAAAGATATGAAGACATTACTTATACGGGATTAATGGTAATATCTACTCGGATCACAAGAATCTCAAATATATTGATACGCAGAAAGACCTGAACCTGTGACAAAGGAGATAGCTGGAGTCCCTCTGTGACTATGATTATCAGATCCACTACAATCCGGGGAAGGCAAACACAGTAGCAGATGCTTTGAGCAGGAGAGCCGACACTTCTGGACCGGAGCGTCGGTTGATGTCTATAGAGCTGGTATGAATATTGAAAGACATGTATATTACAATGGTATCTGGGGCCGAACTAGTGGTATCCCGAGAGTACCTAAGCTCATTGATCAGTAATGATGATATTCGGGAGCGCATTACCACACATCAGAGGCTGGATGCTACATTAGAGCCGATTTTCAGTGCACTGGAAGGGGGCAAGTTTGAGTATTACACGCTGCAAGATGATCTCCTTCGATTTCGTGGACGAGTATACATACCAGCAAGAGATGGTATCCGGGATGACATTGTAACATCCCATTTCCGGTTAGACCCCTATGAGTCGGTCTGTCGTGGCAAAACCCTAGGAAGCCCAAAAATTGAAGTTCGTCGACCAAGACTTCGAGTCATGGGTTGGTCATGCCCGTGACCGACCCGTCACGCCCGTGACCAGGGCATGACCCCTTTGACGATCGTCGATCTCAGGAAGATGATCGTCGAGCGTAGATTTTCATCACGGGTTAGTCACGCCTGTGACCGATGTGTCATGCCCGTGACCTAGGGCGTGACCCCTTCGACGATCGACGATCTCAGGAAGACGATCGTCGAGCGTAGATTTTTTGCAAACCGGGTCTGTCACGCCCGTGGCCCACGTGTCACTCCCTTTACCTAGGGCATGACCCCCCCTTCGATGATCGTCGATCTCCGGACGACGATCGGCGAGGGTAGAATTGGCATTATGGGGCTGTCACGCCTGTGACCGATGTGTCACGCCCGTGACCTAGGGCGTGACCCCTTCGACGATCGTCGATCTCAGGAAGACGATCGCCGAACTCTGAATTCGCAACACACCTGTCACGCCCGTGACCTATGTGTCACGCCCGTGACCTATGTGTCACGCCCGTGACCTATGTGTCACGCCTGTGACAAAGGCCGAAACGTAAGCCAGACTGGAAATTTCTATAACCGAAGTCATAATCATTTTTGATTATGGAAATTTACAGCAGGAGTATTTATGGGCCGTTTCCTTCTCAAATTATTTAATAAAATGAAGAAGTGTGGTCCAATAGGAAATAGCCACCTGGTTAACGCCTCTTCTTATTCCAGCGTTTCCTTTCCTCCACCATAACCGAAAAGCCATTCGTTAAGGGAGCTTTCATGGCCATGAATGCTTCACCCTTTCCCCTCCCCACTTGGAGATCTATAAAAGCCCCCTTAGAGCAAGAGAAGAAGGTTACACTATTGACCAAATAGATTCATATTTTGTTCTTGTTGAAGGAGAAGTTCGGGAACGCCACCACCGCGCCATGACAATCCGACATTCTTCTCGCCTCCAAACCGCGAACAAGGTCCTCCTCTACTTCTTCTCTTATGGGTAGATCTTAGGATCTTAGAGATAAAGTTCGTGCTCAAAGGATCCGGGCCTATCTCACATTTTCATGGAAAACCATGAAAAATATATTTTTTCGGGTACGCCGGAAACAGCCACCTCCAGCGGTCAAACCACCGCCAACCGATAGCCATCGCCTCGACGGAGGTGGTGGTGGTGGCTTGCCAGGGACGTGATCGGACAGCCGACGACGGATCACGGAAAGGTTACAGGAAATATGGTTTTCTGAGTTTCTGTTTCGGGTTCTGTTTGGTAGGGGAGATGAACAGTAAAACATTATTATAATATAAAAATAAAGTACATAATATATAAGGTAAATATACATAAAATAGGCTTATTTTGATGCTGCAAAACGGGGAATTTAGAGGCCGTTTTAGGAAAAATTGCCAGTCACAAAAGTTGAAGCCCTTCGGGTCTAAATTAATTTAAAATTGATTTCAACTCATTTGGGGAAGCGGTTTGACTGCAGCACTTGTTTAAGTGGGGGCTATACCTAGAGTTGGGAAGGAACTAAAATGAATGCCCACGCTTCGTCCCTTGTCCAAATAACCTGAAATTTGGGCAGGTGGTTACCCTTAGCCATATCTAGAGGCTCTCCAAAAATGGGAATTTTTAGAGATACATTGCCTAATTTTTCTTTTTTAATTTAATAAAGTTAGAGTAATTAATTTAAGGTTTCATATGACCTCCAAACCCTCCCAAATATTGGTGAGTGGTCCCTGGCTATAAAACCTAGCTCTGCACAAAATTTCAACTCATTTGGATGAGTTTTGGATAGGGAGTCACCTATTCTTAACTAGGCAATAGTGAGACATTTTTGAGTAAAAAGTGCACTAGAGGTTGGAACAGTCAAATCACCTCAACAGAGGCTGATATTTCGACCACTGACTTGGAAGGGTTATTATAACCCACTTGGAGAAAATGGTGTGAATTAGGGTTGGTTTACCGTAGGATCCAAACTCAAATCCTAAATGGAGAGTTTTGAGGGTTGTGAAGGACATGGGGGCAATTGCTCTCGTATTGCCTTGAAACTCTGTAGAGTTGACATTAGCATGATAAGAATCATCTGGATGGAATCTTGGAGGATTTGGGGACAAGTAGATACCTCAAAATAGTAATCTTCGCTTTAGGGTAAAATACTAATTAAGCATAATCTGTCACTAACCATTATCTAAAGGCTGTGAAACTCGGGTAGAGTAAGTTTTGGAGTGGGTAGAATCTATAGCAATTTACTGGAATTTTATGATGTTTATTTCCAGCACTTCATTTGTAAAGTTGTTATAGCCCCAATTGATGATTTAATTAATTATATCTTTCTGATCATTGAAATCTCATGAAATCTTGGAAGCAAATGTTTTAGGACAAAATAGTTACCCTTGAATTTTTGTATAATTGTTAGTTGAGTAAATCCAGTACTTCCTTCACAATTGTTAAAAAGGGGTTTTATGGTTTGAAATTTAATTATGGATGATATTATTACTAAAAAATTATGAAACTTGGTCAATACTATTTTTAAGGCTGTACCTGCATACTGTAATTAATTTATAATTTTTGGATGGATATACTAGGTACTTGGTTCATAAATAATGAAATATAGGAGATATTGCTAAAATAGTTTTAGTGCCTTTTTGATGATAGAAAAATTGTGATACTTTGGATTTACTATTTTGGGATAACATAATATTTAGTATAATTTTGTTGGATACCTTGCATGAGAACTTAGGGTAGTTCATGTTCAAACCGGTAGCCCTTGGAATTTTTGAGGAAATTAATTAAATGTCAGATAAATTAGGAAAATTACCATTTTCTAGATTTAGGTTAATTGTATCATGATAAGTCTCCAGTAAATAATTTAGGGCATTTTGATGAGTATTGGATCATTGCATAACCGGTTCGACATATTGACTAGGTTGGTCTGCATATAGCATATTGTTAAATTGCAATAAGACATGATCTGGGATAGTGGTTGGAGTTAGTCATTTTGTATGGGTGGATAGATGTTGATGATATCGCAATAGAATGATATGAAGAGTAGTGGGAAGTGGTATTGGCTAGAGTTAAGCGGTGCTCAGATTCGACGAAAGATCGTCTTTCCCGAAGAGAGGAAGATTAAAAATCACCCTAGTTTAGTCCATCGTAACATGAGAAGGGAATGGGTAAGGGAATTCTACCAGTAACAATAAGTGTCTTGCAAAAGGGAACGATGGGCTTCAACAACCATCATAGTTCCTAGTGTCCTTTGAGAGCCCTTCACGGGGAATACCGGGGGCAGTCCTGGGTTAACGTAAACTGCAATAACAAACTGACAAGAGTAACTTAGTAATTAGGGTTGCACCCTTCACAAACACTGTTAGCACAGGAAGATTGATGGGAGCTTCGGCTCGGTTGGTAAAGGGACGGACGGAATTGTCCGGGGAGCTTCGGCTCGGTTGGTTACGAGACGGACGGAATGGTCCGAGGAGCTTCGGCTCGGTTGGTTAAGAGACGGATGTTTTGGTCCGGGGAGCTTCGGCTCGGTTTTGTGTGATTATGATTAAATTTGCATGTGCATACAAGGAATGAAAATTAAGGTGGTGGGTCTTCGGTATTGGAGGGTCGATGCACCGACGCCAATACGCTGACTCGGCAAGTGTGGTTAGCACTTCACCAATAGAAGTCCGGTGCGCTAGCCGGCAAGAGTACGCAGGAGTCCGCTCAGTGCACCAAGTGTTGAGGTGTACGATAGGTCTGACCGGTAGTGCTTTACTGGTTTAGAGGTGGGCGAGGCCCAACCCACCGCTTCCGTCTGCCACTATGGAGGTATCCTGGGAGGTAACGGCTCCGAAAGGGGGAACTAAAGGTCTGTGTGCACAGAGTCGGGTGTGTGAGTTGCACTTGCATGTTTCATCATACCCACTTGCATGTCATAGCATAATCGATTCATTAAACCCCCTGACACCTAAAGTATAAGTAGAATGGGATGCTTATACATTAGGAATTGCAAAACGACCCCTTGGTCTATAAGCTTGTGTCGGAGGGTTTATAAATTAGGGTAAAATTAAATATATATATATATATATGCTGGTGTTTGATAACCGACACCCTAACGTATAAGTGGTATGGGACACTTTATACGATGGGAGCCTTGATGAAGATCCCTTGGCTTTGGTGCTTCCGCACCTAAGTTAAGGTTACATTTCTTACTTTATGTCATTGCTATTAGTTATTATAGAATTGCTAGATTAGTTCCGCTGCCACCTGTTTTCTATTGATTTAATCTCCACCTTCATGTCCTTCCTTTTCTTCATCTCTGCTCGGTACCTAGGAGCCATAGGGGAAGGAGTAGGGGATGATATGGATTAGTATTTATGACTTACAGTTTTCGAACCGCATCATTTAGGGGATCGTGGAGCCCAGCGCTGAGGAGCAGCCCCAGAGACTGGTGCGCTTGGAGATAGGGCAGTCTAGCTCCGGAGTTCATACAGCCTGGACCGTGAGTCTCGACCTTCAGTAGATATTTTGTTTTTTCTTACACATGAGTGACTTGTAGTGAGGATAATGATGTAACGGGCATAAGCCTGTATTTTAGTACTCTGATATATTATTATGTGGACACTCCCTTCGTGGAGATTTTATTTCTATATATGTGGTTTATCTAGTGGACTTTCTTTTACTTGCTTCATTTTGTGCTACCTTTCTGCGATCAAATTGGCCTACAGAATCGGCGGCTTGTGGTGATTACCCTTCAGGACGTGAAGGTGTCACTGAAAAGCGGCGATTCTGGGCCTAAGACCCCGGGTTTAAAAAGAAAAAAAAGGGGTCTTACAAGGGTATCAGAGGGAACATCGATCTGAAAAAGGTAGTAGTCCACTAACCCTGGGTCACCCCCGCTCGAGTTTTGTTTGGGGACAAACTAAGCAACGGAAGCAGTGGTGTGCCCATAAGGGAAATCACATGTAGAAGTCCACTTCTTCATTAATTGGAATTCTTCTTTTTAGCCTACGACAAACCCGTCCCCCAGCAGGAAGCACCTCCGGCTGCAAAGAACATATCACATAATTATTTAGTGAATGAGTTAGACCCAGCCCACTAGGACTCACTACTAACCATAATGACTTATAGTATGTACTAGTCTGAAATAGACCATGGGTATGGACTTGGTTAAGGTAAGAAGATACCCAATGAGAATAAAGGAGGAGTTTAACATGAGAATGATAACCTAATAGATAACACAGGTGACCCTACGGTCCCTATTAAGGATTACTCAGAGCGGTAGATTGCTTTATGGAGAATTGAGGCCAATAATCCATTAGCAGAATGGTAGAAGATAAGTAGTCTTAACCCTCGTACAGGTAACAAGATTTCTTGGAGACAATCACAAAGACAAACACCGAGGGTCGGATATGAATTCAAGTTCAGAAGATACACATTTGGGATTGGGAACATTTTGACCACGATAAGGTCGTCGTAAATGTGACTCATAGAGTTTAAAGTATGGAGTATATTGACAAGTTTCAGGTTGGAACCCCAAGTCGAAGATTGATGCCCTAGGGATTATGCACCCAGCTGGGACGGATATAACATGGTAATATCAAAGATGCTTAGCCCAAGGTAGGTAGGGGCTTATCTTTTGTTTATTGGGGGCTAAACTTTTGAATATTGGGCAAATTCGTATTGGCTTGGGTTCCCATAGACCTAGTTCCAGGTGTACACGGACGCCTCCTACCAGGGGATGGGTGCCGCTCTGATGCAGAACGGGCACGTAATAGCCCATACCTCTCGACAGCTGAAGATACACGAGCAGAACTACCTGGTGCACGACCTTGAGATGGGAGCGGTCGTTTTTGCACTGAAGGTCTGGTGCCATTATCTTTATGGAGTCCACTGCAACATCTACTCCGACCACAAGAACTTGAAATACGTGGACACGCAGAAGGAGCTGAATATCAGGCAGAGGCACTGGGTGGAGTTCTTAGCGGACTATAATTATGAGATGCACTACCATCCAAGGAAGGAAAATGCGGTGGCCGACGCGTTGAGTCGGAGAGCTTCCACTTTCGAAGCTGGGCCCCAGGTTATGTCTATGGAGCTAGTCCGGTCCTTCAGAGATATGCAGATATCCCTGTTGTCCGAGGATGATCCAGAGCTGTATAGGGAGTATCTTGTATCGATGGTGGCCATAGATGATATTCGGGACCGCATCCGGGACGGACAGAGGACAAATGCATTGGCAGAGCCGATATTCCGAGCCTTGGAGGAGAGTTCGACAGGATATTATTCCCTGAGAGATGGATTGCTACATTTCAGAGGAAGAGTATATATACCCGCAGGAGGCCGGATTCGGGAGGACATCATGGTGGAGGCGCATTGTAGCAGATATTCTATATACCCGGGGATAATAAAGATGACGGCAGATCTAAAGAAGATGATGTTTTGTCTATAGATGAATAAGGACATTACGTACTTTGTGACTCATTGCGAGCCATGCAAGTTGGTGAAGGCGGAGTGCAGAAACCCCGTTGGATTGCTATAGCCACTCCCGGTTCTGGAGTGGAAATTTGAGGACATCGCGATGGATTTTATTCATGGACTCCCCCGATCACGGACGGGAAACGACTCAATTTGGTTCATCGTCGATCGGTTGAAGAAGGTGGCCAGATTCATTCCGATCAGGAAGGATGACTCCGTGGGAGTACTATTGCGTAGATTTGTGGAGCAATTTGTTCGATACCACGGGGTGCCCAAGACGATCGTGTCGGATCGGGATGGCCGGTTTACTTCCAGGGAGTGGAGATCCGTGCAGGCTTACTTAGGCACGTGATTGACCTTCAGTACTGTATTCCATCCCAAGACAGATTGGCAGACGGAACGCACCAATCGGACGCTGGAAGACTTTTTGAGGCTATGCATTTTGGACCGCGGGGAACAATTGGAGAAGATCTTACCCCGGGTCAAGTTCTCCTATAACAACATCTACTAGTCCAGCATCAGGATGGCGCCTTATGAATCCTTGTATTGAAGGAAATGCAGGACCCTGCTTTCTTGGGTTCAGGACGATGGTCCGAAGGCGTTGGGATTGTACTTTGTTGAAGACACTGAGGATCAGGTGAGACTTATCAGAGATAGGATGTGTTGGGGCTGCGGTCCGGAATCGCCCCCGCGCTGCGGTGCTATGCGGTAATGGCTTAACTGGCTGCCCCGTGGATCCGCCCGAGGACCTTTGATATAAAGATTAGTGGCGCCGTCCTCCATCAGTCCGGGCTTTTGGTGCGAGTGGTTGCGCTAAGTCCTCTCAATTGGTATCAGAGGGGGTCGCGGGTTCGAAACCCCGGGGTCGTTTCCGGGGGGGATTGTTGGGGCTGCAGTCCGGAATCGCCCCCGCGCTGCGGTGCTATGCGGTAATGGCTTAACTGGCTGCCCCGTGGATCCGCCCGAGGACCTTTGATATAAAGATTAGTGGCGCCATCCTCCATCAGTCCGGGCTTTTGGTGCGAGTGGTTGCGCTAAGTCCTCTCAGGATGTTAGAGGCGCAGAGCAGACAAGCTAAGTATTATGACGCCCGACATCGTCAGGTGAAATTTCGTGTGGGGGATCGAGTGTTTTTGAAGATCCGGCCCATGCATGGAGTTTCACGGGTGCACGGTCGGAGAAAGAAGCTCAGCCCTAGGAATATGGGCCCTTACAGGATCTTGGAGCAGATCGGGGCCCTAGCTTACAGGCTGGAGCTGTCACCAGAGATGGCAGCTCTACACGACATCTTCCACATTTCTTCGCTGAGAAGGGATCTACTACGCCCGGAGCAGCTGATTTTTACCCTCGAAGGGTCGGTAGCTTCAGACCGGTCTGTTCACTTGGAACCAGTTCGGATCGAAGACAAATGAGTACGGATCTTACGCCGCAAGAAGATCCCCTTAGTCAAGGTTCTTTGGAGGAACCACGGTCAGGAGGAGCACACCTGAAAACCGCAGGACCTAATGAGGCAAAAATACCCGGAGTTGTTTAGTCAGGTATACCTCACCACCTCTTGGTATACTATAAATTACCTTCTTGTATTGAACCAATAGGACTAGATAAGGGAAATTGAGAACTTAGGCATGAGCAGGATAGTAGGAGCTAATCTTTTGTTTATTGGGGGGATTGCCCTCGTCTATCAAACAAATAACCTCGCTTCGACTCAATAGGAAAACCATATGGTATGTTACAAGTTTAATTTATTTCGGTAGAAATCCCCGTAGGCTCAACCTCAATTTCGGGGACGAAATTTTTGTTTTGTTTATTGGGATTTGTAACATCACATTTCCGGATAGACCCCTAGGAGTCGGTCTGTCATGATAGAACCCTAGGAAGCCCAAAAATGGAAGTCCGTCGACCAAGACTTTGAGTCACGGGTTGGTCACGCCCGTGACCGACCCGTCACGCCCGTGACCAGGGCGTGACCCCTTCGACAATCATCGATCTCAGGAAGACGATCGTCGAGCGCAGATTTTGCATCACGGGTTGGTCATGCCCATGACCGACCTGTCACGCCCGTGACCTAGGGCGTGACCCCTTCGACGATCGTCGATCTCAGTAAGACGATCGTTGAGCGCAGAGTTTTTGCAACCCGGGCCTGTCACGCTCGTGGCCCACGTGTCACGCCCGTGACCTAGGGAGTGACCCCCCCCCCCCCTTCGACGATCGTCGATCTCCGGAAGACGATCGACGAGCGTAGAATTGGTATCATGGGGCAGTCACGCCCGTGACCGATGTGTCATGCCCGTGACCTAGGGCGTGACCCCTTCGACGATCGTCGATCTCAGGAAGACGATCACCGAACTCTGAATTCGCAACACACCTGTCACGCCCGTTACAAATGCCGAAATGACAGCCAGGCTGGAAATTTCTGTAACCCAAATCATAATCAATTCTGATTATGGGAATTTACAGCAGGAGTATTGTTGGTACCCTAGATGTGATTTGGCTTATGTAATCCCTTTCCAGCCCCTCTTGATCCATATAACTATATATGATCATGTTTAGACTTTGTTTAGTCTCCCTAGGGCAGTTTATAACTGACCTAGAGCTTAGATTAGAAGTTGTAGAATGAATATATGGTTAAGGCCTTTTCCGTTCGACCATCGTCGAACGAGGCCTCGCGATCGTCGACCATTGGTCGATGATAGCAGGGCTATAGAGTAGTTGAAGTCAAGACAATTATCGTCGACCAATGGTCGACGATCTCAGAGCAAGTTTATTATGATCTGAAGGATTGGTCGACGATCTGCCATCAGCAGTTCAACGATCGCAGTCTTGCTTCACGATTTCTGTTTCGACAGATTCTTTGTTGGTCGACGATAGCATGAGCTGTTCGACGATTTCTGTCCCAGACGATTTCTGCCTTAGTCGACGATCTGTTGGCTAGGTCGACGATCATCGAACCCCTGTTCGACGATTATTGTCTGCCTTTAACAGTTTGTATTCATTCTATTCCTTGGTTTATTTCCAAGTGTTTTAGATTGTGGTTAGAGAGATTTTCTGAAGTTGTTTTTGCTAATTTATGGCTTAAATTCAAATGAATTAATTACCAAATATGTTAAGCATAAATTACGGGATTTCGTATTTGATAAAGTATTTTGTCCTATTATACAAAATATGTTGACTTTATCTTTCCAGGCTGTATTCTAGACGTTGGCGCTGTATGCAATTTCCAAGTATGTTAAGTCTTTATGCTGAGATATTTTCTCATTCATTTATTTCCTTATTGGGACTGACAGAGAGTTAATAGCTCATTCTATTCCTATTGCTATATTCTATATTGAGATAACCTGTTGTAGGGCTCGAGATATTCAAATCAATAGAGTCGTTTCAAGGGAAAAAGAGAAGACATATTTAAAAGAGATTTCTCTCTCAAGCTATAGATATAGAGAGATTTTCTTCTCAAGGCTTCATTCGCTCAAGCTTCATCAGAGCAGCTCTTCACCATCTCTCAAAAAGAGAAGAGAAGTTTTTCCTGAAGCAAAAGCCCAGAGCAATCATCTTCTTTCTCAAGTCTCCTGAGCATCTGCTTAGAGTTTTCAAGACTTCAGAAAGACCAGCTCCAGCTCTGCTTCAAGTGTTCCAAAATCTGAAGACCTGATAAAAATCAGTCTACAGATCTCTGAGGATTTAGTTTCAGTATATCTGAAACTCCTTCATCCTGAAGCAAAGGCTTTCCCTGGACTTCCACTGAGCCAGGGGGAGACTTTGATTCTTTAGAGAATCCACAAGTCTTCTCTAATCTGTTATTAACAACAGAGAAGACAATCTAACCCTCTCAACCCCTTTGTAAAAGAGTTTTCACACCTCTTCAAAAGTGAACATTGGTGACAGGGCACCTTATCAACAACCTGTGGTTGAGCATCCTTATCAAAAGCTCAAAGGGTCTTGTTTGATCTACCTGAATCAGATCATTGGTGGCAGGGCACCTTAGCAAAAACCTGTAGTGGATTCCTACCAGGGTGGTAGAAGAGTGGAGTACCTATTAAGAGGGAACCACTTATATCCTGTGTCCCTCTGGCTATTTTGTTTAATTGCTTATTCTGTGGCTGTGATAGAAATACCTAGGATTGCTAGTTACTGTGATAGGCTTATAGTTAAACTGAAATTTCAGTTAGCTCTCTCACTTGTGCACTTCACTGTGTTAGGCTCTTAGGGTTCAAGTATCAGATTATTTATTCCGCAAATAAACTCCAAGGGAGCTGACTAGTTGTTCATAAAATTTGAATACTCTATTCACCCCCCTCTAGAGTAGTTTACAACTTATCCCCTCACTTTCAAGTATTTATGGGCCGTTTCCTTCTCTAATTATTTAATAAAATGAAGAAGTGTGGTCCAATAGGAAATCGCCACTTGGTAAATGCCTCTTCTTATTCTAGTGTTTCCTTTCCTCCACCATAACTGAAAAGCCATTCGTTAAGGGAGCTTTCATGGCCATGAATACTTCACCCTTTCCCCTCCCCACTTAGAGATCTGTAAAAGCCCCCTTAGAGCAAGAGGAGAAGGTTACACTCTTGACCAAACAAATTCAGATTTTTTTCTTTCTGAAGGAGAAGTTCGGGAACGCCACCACCGCGCCATGACAATCCGACGTTCTTCTCGCCTCCAAACTGCGAACAAGGTCCTCCTCTACTTCTTCTCTTATGGGTAGATCTTAGGATCTTAGAAATGAAGTTCGTGCTCAAAGGAGCCGGACCTATCTCACGTTTTCATGGAAAACCATGAAAAATATATTTTTTTCGGGTACGCCGGAAACCGCCTCCTCCGGCGGTCAAACCACCGCCAACCGATAGCCATCGCCTCGACGGAGGTGGTGGTGGTGGTGGCTGGCCAGGGAAGTGATCAGACAGCCGGCGACAGATCACGGAAAGGTTACAGGAAATATGATTTTCTGAGTTTCTATTTCGGGTTCTGTTTGGTAGGGGAGATGAATAGTAAAACATTATTATAATATAAAAATTAAGTACATAATATATAAGGTAAATATACATAAAATATGCTTATTTTGATGCTGCAAAATGAGGCATTTAGAGGCTATTTTAGGAAAAATTGCCAGTCACAAAAGTTGTAGCCCTTTGAGTCAAGATTAATTTAAAATTTATTTCAACTCGTTTGGGTAAGCGGTTTAACCGCATAACCTGTTTTCGTGGGGGCTGTACCTAGAGTTGAACAAGAACTAAAATCAATGCCCACGCTTCGTCCCTTGTCCAAATGACCTGAAATTTGGGCAGGGGGTTACCCTTAGCCATATATAAAGGCTGTCCTAAAATGGGAATTTTTGGATATACTTTGAGTAAAGTTTCTATTTTAATTTAATAAAGTTAGAGTAATTTATTTAAGTTGTCATATGACCTCCAAACCATCCCAAATTTTGGTGAGTGGTCCCTGGCTATAAAACCTAGCTCTGTACAGAATTTCAACTCATTTGGATGAGTATTGGATAGGAAGTAACCTATTCTTAACTATGCAATAATGAGGCATTTTTGAGTAAAAAGTGCACAAGAGGTTAGAACGGTCATATCACCTCAACAGAGGCTGATATTTTGACCACTGACTTAGAGGGGTTATTATAACCCACATGGAGAAAATGGTGTGATTTAGGGTTTGTTTACCTTAGGATCCAAACTCAAACCCTAGATGGAGGGTTTTGAGGGTTGTGAAGGACATGGGGGCAATTGCTCTCGTTTTGCCTTGAAATCCAGTAGAATTTACATTAGTATGATAAAAATCATCTGTATGGAATGTTGGAAGATTTGGAGACAAGTAGATACCTCAAAACCATAATCTTAGCTTTAGGGTAAAATACTAATTAAACACAATCTGTCACTAAACATTATCTAAAGGCTGTGAAACTCGGGTAGAGTAAGTTTTGGAGTGGGTAGAATCTATAGCAATTTTACTGGAATTTTATGATGTTTATTTCTAGCACATCATTTGTAAAGGTGTTATAGCCCCAATTGATGATTTAATTAATTGTATCTTTTTGATCATTAAAATCTCATGAAATCTTGGAAGTAAATGTTTTAAGACAGAATGGTTACCTTCGAATTTTTGTATAATTATTAGTTGAGTAAATCTAGTACTTCCTTCACAAATGTTAAAAAGGAATTTTATGCTTTGAAAATTAATTATGGATGATATTATTAATGAAAAATTATGAAACTTGGTCAATACTAATTTTAAGAATGTACCTGCATACTGTAATTAATTTATAATTTTTTGATGGATATACTAGGTACTGGTTCATAAAAAATGAAATATAGGAGATATTGCTAAAATAGTTTTGGTGCCCTTTTGATGATAGAAAAATTGTGATACTTTAGATTTACTATTTTGGGATTACATAATATTTAGTATAATTTTATTGGACACCTTGCATGAGAACTTAGGGTAGTTCATGTTCAAACCGGTAGCCCTTGGAATTTTTGACGAAATTAATTAAATGCCAGATAAATTAGGAAAATTACCATTTTCTGGATTTAGGTTAATTGTATCATGATAAGTCTCTAGTAAATAACTTAGGGCATTTGGATGAGTATTGGATCATTGCATAACCGGTTCGACATATAGACTAGGTTGGTCTGCATATAGCATATTGTTAAATTGCAATAAGACATGATCTGGGATAGTGGTTGGAGTTAGTCATTTTGTCTGGGTGGGTAGATGTGGATGATATCGCAATAGAATTATATGAAGAGTAGTGGGAAGTGGTGTTGGCTAGAGTTAAACGGTGCTCGGGTTCGACGAAAGATCGTCTTTCCCGAAGAGAGGAAGATTAAAAATAACCCTAGGTTAGTCCATCGTAACATGAGAAGGGAATGGGTAAGGGAATTCTACCAATAACAATAAGTGCCTTGCGAAAGGGAATGATGGGCTTCAGCTACCATCATAGTTCCTAGTGCCATTTGAGAGCCCTTCATGGGGAATACCGGGGGCAGTCCTGGGTTAACGTAAACTGCAATAACAAACTGACAAGAGTAACTTAGTAATTAGGGTTGAACCTTTCACAAACACTCTTAGCACAGGAAGATTGATGGGAGCTTCGGCTCGGTTGGTTAAGGGACGGACTAGATGGTCCGGGGAGCTTCGGCTCGGTTAGTTAAGAGACGGACGGAATGGTCCGGGGAGCTTCGGCTCGGTTGGTTAAGAGACGGACGTTTTGGTCCGGGGAGCTTCGGCTCGGTTGGTTAACAGACGGACGTTTTGGTCCGGGGAGCTTCGGCTCGGTTTTGTGTGATTACGATTAAATTTTCATTTGCATAGAAGGAATGAAAATTAAGGTGGTGGGTCTTCTGTATTGGAGGGTCGATGCACCGATGCTAATACGCTGACTCGGCAAGTGTGGTAAGCACTTCGCCAACAGAAGTCCAGTGCGCCAACCAGAAAGAGTACGCAGGAGTCCGCTTAGTGCACCAAGCGTTGAGGAGTACGATAGGTCTGACCGATAGTGCTTTACTGCTTTAGAGGTGGGCGAGGCCCAACCCACCGCTTCCGTCTGCCACTACGGAGGTATCCTGGGAGGTAACGGCTCCGAAAGGGGGAACTATAGGTCTGTGTGCATAGAGTCGGGTGTGTGATTTGCACTTGCATATTTCATCATACCCACTTGCATGTCATAGCATAATCGATTCATTAAACCCCTGACACCTAAAGTATAAGTGGAATGGGACGCTTATACATTAGGACTTGCAAAATGACCCCTTGGTCTATAAGCTTGTGTGGTCAAGTTTATAAATTAAGGTATAATTCAACATATATATGCTGTTGTTTGATAACCGACACTCTAACGTATAAGTGGTATGGGACACTTTATACGATGGGAGCCTTGCAGAAGATCCCTTGGCTTAGGTGCTTCCGCACCTAAGTTAAGGTTACATTTCTTACTTTTTGTCAATGCTATTAGTTAATATAGAATTGCTAGATCAGTTCCGCTGCCACCTGTTTTCTTTTGATTTAATCTCCACCTTCATGTCCTTCCCTTTCTTCCTCTCCGATCGGTACCTAGGAGCCATGGGGGAACGAGTAGGGGATTATAGGGGTTAGTCTTTATGACTAACGGTTTTCCAACCGCATCATTTAGGGGATCCTGGAGCCCAGCATGGAGGAGCAGCCCCAGAGACCGATGCGCTTGGAGATGGGGCAGTCTAGCTCCGGAGTTCATACAGCCGGGACCGTGAGTCTCGACCTTGAGTAGATGTTTTTTTTTGCTTCCGCATGAGTGACCTGTAGTGAGTATTATGATGTACCGGGCATAAGCCCGTATTTTAGTACTCTGATATATTATTATGTGGACACTCCCTTCGTGGAGATTTTCTTTCTATATATGTAGTTTATCTAATGGACTTGCTTTTACTTACTTCATTTGTGCTACCTTTCTGTGATCAAATTGGCCGGCAGAATCGGCGCCTTGTGGTGATGACCCTTCAGGACGTGAAGGTGTCACCGCAAAGCGGCGATTCTGGGCCTAAGACCCCGGGTTTAAAAAGAAAAAATAAGGGGGTCTTATAAACATACTCAGAGAGGCACATTGCTCCAGATATTCAGTGCATCCCGGCATCACCAAGATATGGGCAGACTTATAGAGGACCATGTACTAGCCTTGGATGAAGATGGAGATCACCTATTTTGTGACACACTGCGAGACTTGTCAACGCGTGAAGGAGGAATGTAAGATCCCGGGAGGTTTATTACAGCCACTGCCGGTCCAAGAGTGGAAGTTCAAGAACATTGCAATGGACTTTGTACACGGACTGCCTTGCTCCCACTCTTGGCACGATTCCATTTGGGTTATAGTCGAAAGACTGACCAAGGTAGCGCGGTTTATTCCAGTCAGGAAGGATGTTCCAGTTGCAGTTTTGGTGAGATTATTCGTTGAATAGTTTGTTAGATACCATGGCATCCCCAGGAGTATTATCTCGGACCGCGACGGTCGGTTCACTTCTAGGGAGTGGAGGGCAGTGCATTCTTACTTGGGTTGCTGACTTACCTTTAGCACTACCTTCCATCCACAGACCAACGGCCAGATGGAGCGGACAAACAGGACTATGGAGGACCTGCTCAGATTTTGCATATTAGATGCGGGGAAGCCTTGGGAGAGGCTGCTACCATTGATCGAATTCTCTTACAATTGTAGCCACCAAGCTAGCATCGGGATGGATCCATATAAGGCACTTTACGGGAGGAAGTGTCGGACACTGCGGTCTTGGGCTCACAATGTGGACACTAAGGCTCTTGGCTCTAATTATGTGGAGGATATGAAGGATCAGGTTCATTTGATCAGGAATCGAATGCTAGAGGCCTAGAGTAGGCAGGACAATTATTATGATGCTCGGCACCGAAAGGTGGAGTTTCAGGTGGGGGACCGAGTATTTTTGAAGATACATCCAGTGCATGGTTTCTCTCGAGTGTGGAGGCATAAGAAGCTCAATCCTCAATATATGGGGCCATACTTGATCCTAGAGCGGATTGGCCCCTTAGCTTATAGGCTTTAGCTGCCACCGGAGTTGAGTACCCTGCACGACATCTTCCATGTCTCTTCACTGTGGAGAGATCTCCTTCGGCTGGAGCAGCACATTACTATTACGGCAGGCCCGGTTGCACCTGACTGGTTAGTTCATTTGGAACCGATCCGGATTGATGATACAGATGTCCGAGTGTTGCGGAAGAAGAAGGTCCCTCTTGTGAAGGTGTTGTGGTCCAACCATGGAAAGGAGGAACACACCTGGGAGCCGAGGGATCTAATGTTGGAGCGACACCCAGAGCTGTTTACTTCAGGTATGCTGTAATTTATGTTTTAAAAATTACTTAAATTGTTACAGGTAGAACCGCATAGAGCCGAACTTGAATTTTGGGGACGAAATTACTATTTTTGTTTATTGGGATTTATAACATCCCATGTTACTCCTAGTCCCCTTAACTTAGATTGGGTTAGGAATGGGGTGGGTGTTAGGGTAATTAGCTAGTTTTGATCCTAGGGAGTGGGTTGTAACCATGTGGGGCCCACTAAGGGACATAAGTCAAACTAGGTCAAACCAGCCTAAATAGGAACCCTCGCCACACCATTGCCCCACCACATTGCCCTAACCCTAAAATAATCTAAGTGGACCCTAGGGCATGTCACTAGGTCAACCCTTTGACCCTAGTTGACCCAAGTTAACCTCAGCCCTATTATTGGTCAAACTCATACCTATATGCCCAATTAGCCTAAGTGGGGCACACCCTTGACCCAACCCAAGTTGGGTGGTGCCACTAGGCTAATGACAATTAAGTGGGGTGAGCCCACTCACCATGTTGACCAAGTCAACTCAAAAAGTCAACTTGGTCAACATGAGGCCTAAAGGAGGGAAAATGAACCCAAGCCACACTCGCTTGGGGCTAAGCCTACCAACTATGGCCCATGAGCAGCCTTAATGGTTAATGACAACCCCTACCCCCCTGAATTTGGAGAGAGAGTGCATGTATGGGGGCATTTTGGGGAAACCACCCAAAAAGAGGAGAGAGAGTGGTGGAATTAAAAGGAGGAGGCCACATGGCTCCTTCTCTTCAGCCATGACTTGCTGGCAGACCCCTTTAGAGTTATTAGGAGGAGGTGAGAAGTTGAGGGCCACTTGGCATAAAGGTTGATACAACTAAAGCTCAAAACCGATCTTGCCTTGGTTGTATCTGCCCATATATCCCCTCTCAGCCAAAAATATTGATTCCATTAGCTTTAGAGGGCAAAGGGGAGTAAGATATGGGGTGTAGGAGCTGGACATTTGGTGGAGAATCTAGGAAACCGAGAGTAGATCGCCGGAGCAGCTCGACCATGGCAAACCGCCGCCGCAACCGCCGCCAAGGCCTGGAACAGGTTCGTTTCACCCTCCCTCTACCCGTACTAGAATCCTAGATCAACTAGGGGAGACATCAGGCTCAATTGAGCCCGATGCCATGTGAGGAATGGGAGATTTTTCAAGCTTTTTTCTTACCGCTCGGGATCGCCGTCGCCTCCATCTCCCGCCACCTCATCACCGGCAAAGGATAGCCACCACCACCGTGAAGGTGATGGCACCGTTGGCCGGGGGTAGCGCCCCTCAGGTGGCCAGAAATGGCCCCGCAATATTCCCAAGGTCGGCTCGATCTCAGCCGTTGAAC
The DNA here is from genome assembly GCA_039513925.1 of Platanthera zijinensis. Lineage (NCBI taxonomy): Eukaryota > Viridiplantae > Streptophyta > Magnoliopsida > Asparagales > Orchidaceae > Platanthera > Platanthera zijinensis. The sequence continues at coordinate 123,470,678 of CM077087.1, forward strand.
ACTTGGGGAAGATAACCGGATTCCGTCCAATCTAGCTTTAAGATTCGTGCAATTCATTTTATTAAAATCAATTTAATTCTGTTATTATTTAATGAAATGAAATTGCTTTTCTGTCACATTTATTTAGTGATCTTGCATGTCAAATATAGGGCTCTTAAACTCATTTCCAGAGGAGGACATGAACATGCAAAATGTATCCCTTTGTGTTAACTTTAATTTGCCACCCTTAACTTGAGATTTGGTTCAGTGGTCTGACTTGTAGGACAATTTTGCTAGGGTTGGTCCTTAGCAAGGGTAGAATTTTAAAATGATGCCCAAGTCAAACCAGTCATTCAAATGGCCTAAAGGTTTAGGTGCATGAATTTTTAGGACTTAGTTAACCCCTGTACAAAATTGAGAATTTTAGGGAAATCTTTTTCTATAGTGTTTACTAAAATACCCAAAATGACATAAATGAAATATTTGGAGTTGTGGGACTCCAAATGGCCCCAAATTTTTGTGGCATGTCCTTAAGGACATAATAAGTGTATGTTAAAAATTTCAGCCAATTTAGACCACTGCATGTTGGGTAAACCCACTTGCATGTGTTGGCTTATTATAGGCTTGGTGTGCATTTAGACTAAAATGAAATAATGTGTATTCAGCCAACTTGGAACATTCAAAAATCATGATTTTCATTTTTGAGACACATGAGGGTGTAATACACCTCTCATAGCAATAGTGGGATTTTTGGGAACAAAATTCCCATTATTTTGAATTTCCGAAAATTTGGTCCTTTTGAGGAAATAAATTTAAAATTTGTTTACACTTATCATAAAATGTTCACTTTCTGTTGAGGGCGAAGGAATGACATATTAAACAATATAAATAAATTATATCTCTGCTGGATGAAGTTTATATAGTTTAAGGAGTAAAATGACCATTTTACCCTTATGGAATTTGTGTAGAAATGATGGGTATATTCCTTTTAAAAATCTGAGAAAAGTAATATTGTTGTAATTGTATGTTTTATGCCTTGTGCAATTATTTCAGAATTTTGGGGTGCCAAATAATGTACTTAGGCCCCATAATGGCATTTTAGTAAATAACTCAAATTGATCATTTGATAGGCCATTTCAACCTAGATGTAATTGGAAATCTGTACATAGCATTATATCATTATTATAAAAGGCTCTATAATTTAATTAGAATTTTTGAGATAATATTTTATGTACTTCATTTGTAAAATGCTAGATTTGTGGATATAGTATTAAATAGAAATTAATTATAAATCTGAATTGAAAAAGCATGAAATTTTGGTAGGCCCCATTAATTGTCATATTATACACCTGGAAGAATCCCTCGGACAGTAGGTTTAATATTGACAATACTTCATATGCAAAACGACTAGGGATTACATTTAAAGAAATTAATTTAATGGTGTAATTAATTTGGAAAATTATGGAATTCCTCCTGTTCATCATATAGGTCCATACCATCCTAGGATAAATAATGTGAGGCATATGGCAAGAGGAATTAGAAGGTCCTATTTGTGGGTGGTATCAAGACATGGGTAAGGGTATAGCACCGATATTCGTTCTAGTAGGGCCACCAGGGGAGGAATATGATAAACTATCAAAGTGAGAATCTTAGTGGAGGAAATAACCTTGGATGGTCTCCTAGAGGATTCTTTAATCATGTGTGGAAGAGTGCAAGTTCCGTGACAACAACAATAACGGGGACCGGCGGAGAACCGTCGCGCTCCTAATAATACCTTAAGTCATTAGGGTCATTCTAAAGTAACAATGAGAGTTGGGTGATAATCATGGGTAGACACTAATAAGAATAATTATCCTTGCGAAAGGGAACTTTGGGCTTGTCATCCCATCTTGGTTCCTAGTGCCTTCGAGACCCCTTCATTGGGCATACCTTGGGCAGTCCTGAGATTAACCCTAAACTACTAAGTCTAATAATTGGTAGACAAGAGTAGTATACTAGGCTAAGATAAGTGGTACTCATGCTCACCCATGTAGTGTTGGAGAGAATTGGTCTTGATATTACATTCTAACACGTGATGGGTTGGAGGGAATTGGATTTGATATTACATTGTCACCCGTGATTGGTTGGATGATATCAGGGAAGGTTAGCCCTGCGAACTGAAGGCTCGAGATGAAATACTTGCATGTGCATAAAATTAGTGGCGGGTCATGCAGTATTGGGCCAATCATCACACCGATGGAAGTACGGTGAACCAGGCGGGTGTGAGGGTTTGAGGGGCCAGTTGGTTGTTTACGCTATGGTCTGGAGGACAATCCCCGATAACACGCACCCACCCCAACAAGACTGACAGGTAGTCAGGAAAGTACGCATGCAGAGAATCTAGAGTGCACCTAGGACGTGTACAGAGGCGTATGAGAGAGGTCTAGGCCTGTTAGTGTGTATACCCGGCTAGAAAGCTGAGACACCCGCTCCGCTGCTGTCGTAGCCACAACGGTTGTATCTGAGAGTGATGCTAGCTCTCGAAAAGTTGGAACAAAAGGTCTGGGATCTCAGAGTCGTGTGCATTTATTGCACTTGCATGTTTAATAATTCGTAACATATCATCCATTTGCATTAGGACATACGCTTCATAGATCATTATCATATAAATTAGTATGGGCTCTTTTATATGATAAGTTATTTTGGAAATCCTAACTTATATATTTGTATGAGCATTTATATAAGTTAGGGTACTCTGTGTTGGTAGATAGCTTTACCTTTCAGCTTTACTTTACTTTTCTTCTCTTTCTTTCAGTTCCTTCCTTTACTAGCACTGTACTTTACTTACTTGTACTATATACTTAGATCTGCTAGAATAGAATAATAATATATATTATAACTGCTAGTTAGCTTTTGTCACTTGCTTCCACTTTTGCTACCCCTTGTTATCCTCCGCTTCGTCCTTTCGCTCGGTGCCAAGGAGATGCGGGGCGAGGTGCGGGGGAAACGACTTTGTCTTTTTGACTAATGGTCGGTGAACATACTATTTTAGGAGCTCATGGATATGGAGCACTAGCACGATGAGGAGGCTGGACTTGAGGAGAAGATACTGCTACCACAGACTACTACTACTACTGTTACGCGTCCTCAGGTAGGATGAGATTAGATGATGATGATATAGATAGCTTCCGCTTAGGTTTTGAGAGAGAGACATATTGAGATATTCATGTACCGGGCATAAGCCCTTATTATTATTGTTGTACTCTGTCTGGAATGTTTCATATTTTATTTCGCATATATATATGTGTTGTGGCTGTGGACTGTTTACTGCTTTTGTTACTCATATTGCTCTGGAATATGTTCGTGTTAGCTGGAGGGATCGTTGTCTTGCAGTATCGACTAGCCCGTAGGCTAGTGTCACCGTAAGGCGGTAGTTCTGGACATAAGATTCGGGTGTGCTCCCAAATTGGGAAGCCGGACCTTACACCTCCCCCTCTCTCCACGGTAGGGATGTTAGAAGAATTCAAGTAGGAGGTGCTCGGCCTCGTCAAGTTCGCACTCGGCGCGCATGCCAAGTGCTTGACTCTAGCAGCACCTGTAGTCGTGGTCCCGGCCCTTGGCGAGGACGCTCCCGACAGGCAAGCTGGGAATGAAGTTGCGGAGGAAGTGAAGGGATACGAGCTCCCCGGACGAGTTCTCTTTCCAGGCTTGGGGAGCGGCGGCTGGTTCGGTGAGATGGGGGTGCGATACCCTCCAGCTAGCCCAGCAGGGGGAGGCTGTCCATTCAGCGAATTGGTTTCTTCCACACCAGTTCTAGAGGGGTTCAGGGAGCAAGAGATGTCTTACTACACCGGGAAGGGATACCCTGTCCAGTATGTCAAGTGGTTTGAGGACGTGATTTGGATCCGATAGATGTTGGATAGGTTCAAGTGCAGCCTCTTCTCGATCACTCTCAAGGAGATGGCGAGAGAGTGGTTCCACTTGCTACCGACCAACTCCATCTACTGCTTCGAGGACCTATACCGGGGGTTCATGTTGAGGTTAATTACCTCCGAGTGGAGGAAGAAGAAGTCGAAGTCCCTACTCCCCATCAAGAATAGGGTGAACGAGACCTTGGGAAGCTCTGTGGACCGGTTCTAGGTATAGGTGACCAGAGTACAAGATATTTCAAGGCACACCCTGATGATGGCATACACCCTAGGGTTGCAGTGGGGTATCTTCAAAATGGAGTTGAAGAGGGTGCCGCCCCTCACCTATGTGGAAATGATGGAGAGGGAGGCAAGGGAAGTCAATGGGGAGGCGTCAAACCCGTAGTTTTCACATAAGCTGGACATGTGGGCCATAGAGGAGGAGAGGACAAGAAGTGGCAGAGATAAGGAGGAGAGAAGAGCTGAACCCCAGCAGAGGGAACAGCCGCACTAGCATCAGTAGCCTAGGTGGGGGTGCAGGGAGCCAAACAATCAGTTGGGTTTTAGGTCGGAGTGGAAGGACCAGGGGCCACAGAGAGGTTTCCAAGGAGGATCAACCGCTAGAGGGGCAGGGTCATTTTTACCCTCCAGGTCGGAGGCAAGGCCAGAGACCACCTCTCCCCGACAAGAATTAGGCTATGGTTATATCTATGGGGGAGAGGAGGAGAGCAGTGCGGAGAAGGAGAAGGGAGGTTAGGGTGGAGTTGCCCTACGGTGATTTCAACCAAGAGGAATGATACGCTACGACCACGTGCCCGAAGTTCCTCGAGATTAGAGGAAACAGGGAGCAGCAGCAGAAGCAAGACTGCCAAGGAGTGCGGATCGAGGATGTCCTTCCTATGATAGAGGAGAATAGGTGTAAGGACCAGGCTAATGTTGGGGCCCGGGGATGTATCATAGTGATCCATGGGGGGTGTTGTTCAACGCTTCCCATAAGGCAAGTCTCCACACCATGTACTGCAGGAGCGTTTGCTCCATATCCCAGACCCCATCCCCGGAGGAGAAGATCACCATCTCAAGGAAGGACATGCTAGACCATGTGGACCCCTTCTATGATGCGTTTGTCATCCATACGGTGGTGGAGAACTTAAGTATCTCCCGGATCCTCATCGACAACGGGAGTTCAGTTAATTTCATCTTCAAGAAGGCATTTGACGCGATGAAGGTAGAGGTCAAGAGGGTGCTTGCCTCGGATGGACCTTTGATCGGGTTCTCAGGTGAGAGGGAGGAGGTTGAAGGAGGAGTGGGACTCGATGTCACTCTGGGGGGCAGTCCCGCACCTGCATGTTCGTCATCGTTGACTCCCCAAGCAGCTACAAAGCCATCTACCGGCGTTCCATCATTAGTGCCTTTCGCTGCGTCCCCTCATCCTTCCAATAATTCGGGATCCAGGTCCAGGTCTGGGGAGACCACAAGGTGGAGAGGGAGTGATATGTCATCACCATGAACTCCATCTCTTGGAAAGAGGGGGCCAAGGAGATGGAGCGGAGGATGGAGGAGGCGGAGTAGGAGGCAGAAGTGGAGATGGAGCTGGTGGAGAACCGCACCCGGGTAGATGTGGCGGAGGAAGTCAAGGAGCCGGTCAAGGCAATGGAGGTGGAGGAGGCATAGGAGGAAGTTCCTGCCCCGGGTGGTGAGGATGTTGGAGAATTGGGGAGCAGTCCAGGTTGGAGGTTGCAGAGGACGTGGTGGAGATGGAGGTTCTCACCCCTGGCGGTAGGGTGGAGAAGGTACGCATCAGCGGGGGGCTGACCCTGGAAGATCAGGAGAGGATGCTTGAGTGCATCCAGAAGAATGTAGATTTCTTTTCCTGGAGCACAGCGAAGATGTTAGGGATCGATGTGGATGTCGCTTGCCACCATCTCAACCTGGACTCGAAAGCTCGCCGCATCCAATAGAAGAAGAGTTCCATCGCGGACAAGCTGGCCGAGCCTATTAGGGGGGAGGTGGCCAAGCTCCTAAAGTCTGGCTTTATATCTGAAATACAATACTCTGGCTAGGTCTCCAAAGTAGAAATGGTCAAAAAAGGAGACGGTCGATGGCATATGTGTGTCGATTTTTCTTTACTTAATAAATCGTGTCCTAAAGACTGTTATCCTTTGCCTCAGATTGATGCGCTGGATGACTCAGCCGTTGGTTTTCCTGTAATGAGTTTTTTAGATGCATTTTCAGGTTACTACCAGATCAGGATGCACCCCCAGACATTAAGGATGTCTCCTTCATCACAGGGGATGTGTGTTACTGCTACAAAATGATGTCCTTTGGGCTAAAGAATGCAGGGGCGACATACCAGAAGATGATTGATAGGTTCTTCCGAGAGCAAAAGGGGAGTAGCATAGAGGTGTATGTGGATGACCTTATGGTCAATAGTCGGCACGTGGACTCCCACCTCTGGGACCTGGAGGAGAACATCACCACCTTGTGCAAGTACAATTGCGGTTGAACCACCTGAAGTGTTTCTTTGGGGTAAGAAGGGGTAAGTTCCTTGGCTATCTCTTTACTCCTGCAGGTGTAGAGCCCAACCCTGACAAGGTAAGGGCGACTATGGAGTTGGGATCGCCTTGGAATGCCAAAGAGGTGCAACGGTTGACAAGGAAGCTGGCAGGGTTGAGCAGGTTTCTCTCCTTGGCTGGAGAGAAGTACTTCCCTTCTTTAAAACATTGAGTGGGGCCAAAAGTTCGAATGGACCAAGGAATGCAAGGAGGTATTTCAAGCCTTGAAGAGGTAATTGACTCGGGACCCCCTACTACAAGCACTGAAGGATCAGGAGGACCTATCTTTGTATCTTGGGGTCAGAGCAGAGGCGTTTAGCTCCGTCCTAGTTTGGGAAGAGGGCAAGAAGCAACTCCACATATACTACATGAGAAGGGTCCTAAGGAAGGCATAATTTCGTTATCCCATCTTGGAGAAGCTATTCTTTGCTCTGATCATCTCGGCCCGGAGGCTCTTACCCTACTTTTAGGCACACTCAATCCAAGTGCTGAGTGACCAACCCCCTCCACAATGTCTTCGAGGTGGTGGAGTATTCAGGCTGGTTGGCCAAGTGGTCGGATGAACTGAGTGAGTTTGACATCTCCTTTGTCCCCCACCTCTCGATCAAGGACCAATCAATGGTCGACTATCTGGCGACTCTTTTGTTGAGGTGGCGGAGGAGAAACTCACTCACTTAGTTCCCTGGACGGTGATAGTAGATGGAACTTTAGGGAGGCATTTCGTGGGGGTGGGGGTGATCCTAGTAAGCACCCAGGGAACAAGAATCGAGCAAATGATAGTAGTGCACTTTGCCATCACCAACAACCTGGCTGAGTATGAGGTGATGATGCATATTTTAGCTTAATTTATTAGGGTAAAAGTATATTTTTTCGTTTTAAATCTCTTTCTTTATGTATTTTTTAGGTTTTTTTATGTAAATAATCTAACTTAGTTTATTTTATGTTTTTGCAGGTTTTTTGAGCTTTCAGCCAAAAATGACCTGACACGGCCCCCTTATACACCCTCCCTAGGCGTGTCACAGGGCATGTAACCCGATCCTGGGGAAGATAGCTGTCAGAAGATTTTCCCGAGAAGACACTACCTAACACGCCCCCTAACATGCCCTCCCTAGGCGTGTCGATGGGCGTGTCACCCTCATCCCGAATCCTACTATTGCATTTAATGATTTTTCACCCTTGCATGCCAACAGTACAAACATGCCCCCTACACGAGCATGTCTCCAGGCGTGTACCACCTTTTTCTGACGACTGACGGATTTCTGACAAATGATTTTGACGTGATATGCCTTACACGCCCCCCTATGCGGGCGTGTCCCTGGGCGTGTTCACCATCATATAGAGGAAATCATCATTCCTGCCTGAATCCAGCTCCCGAGGTCAACTAGGTACCTGTCACACCCCCTTGACATGCCCTCCCCGGGAATGACAGGGTGCGTGACTAACCCGAGAGAAAAGTCTAAAAATACCAGGACATTCCAAGCATTCCAAACGAAGTTTTGGGGAGAGGGGAGGTGCTGCTGGTTTCATTTTTAGCTTTTGTGTTTTTTCCTTTTGTTTTTCTCTCTCTCCCTCCATTTCTAGCTTTACTTCCATGCAATGTACTTTCATTTCTTGTAATCACTTTTTATTAGTGTTGTAGTAGTGATTAGCTCTCTTTTCATGCCCTTGTAATCTTCATTTTGTAGTTGTAATCGCTTTTGTTTTTAATGAAATTCTAGTTAGCGTTCTCTTTTTCTATTTCTCTCTCTTTAATTGTCATGCACCTTTATTATTTACCCCTCTCTTTCCCTATTACCATGATTAGCTAAAACTCATTTGTACTCGATCGCGAAGATCTGAGAATGGGTTGATCAAGTTATGATGTTATAGCTTCCTTTATCTTCTTAAAGCAATTACCTTTGATTTACTCTTTTTTTTTATTTAGTGGAACTATATTGCCGGTATATAGTTTCCGTTTGAGTTTTCATTCTTAGTTAGCCAAGAGGCTCGTAGATTGAATCAATCACCCAAGAGTAAAGAGAGTTGCACGCATCCCTCGCGAGAGGCAGACATTAAACTTCTCGAATTGTAGTGAAATCCAATACCGGGGTTCACCACTTAAGGAAAGCTTCAGGTCTTCGATTTGGACGAGAGATCGGTCAGATCTTCCTAAACTCAGTTGGGCACAACTTCGAGAGAAGCGTGTTCATGCTTCGAGAACCTCCACAGTCAAGAGAGTTTTACTTTATTTATAATTAGTTGTTTTTTCATTTTGATTTTCTTATTTCAAAGTGATTCTAGAATCAGTACTAACCCTTTAACATTAGCTCTAACTAAATTTATTTCTGCAAGTATTTAGTTTTCTTTTTAGCTTAGTAATTTAGTGTAACACCCCAAAAAGGCCCCAAAAAGACTCAAGATGAGTTTGAGTAGCAGGCTGGTTTACACGGCCTGGGACACGGGCGTGTCCCAGGGCGTGTCGGGTGTACACGGCCTGGGACACGGGCGTGTCCCAGGGCGTGTTCGATTTATTTTGCGAATTTGGCCTATTCAAGTCAGAGCCTCACACGGCCTTGAACACGGCCGGGAACACGGGCGTGTCAGGCTGGACACGGGCGTGTCAGCTGCCGTGTTCCGACCCGTGTACTGGTTGCAGCTCGATGGAGCAGGAGACACGGGCGTGTCTCAGGTTTGACACGGGCGTGTCAGGTCCGACACGGGCGTGTCGATGACCCGTGTTGTGCAGTCGGTTCAAACTGTGTGTACCGCTTAAGGGGTACACGGCCTGTGACACGGGCGTGTCACAGGCCGTGTCGGCCAAAAAGTGAATTTTTGGGAAAATCTTGGCCGTTCAGTTTCCTCTCTTTTGATCCAAAGGCTCAGGTGGTTTCTTGGGCTGGATTAAGTCGTGAGAGAAGGATGAAGATTCATTCTTCATTTGTGCTTAAGGAAGAGAGAGGAAGAGAAGAAGGAGGAGGAGAGCAAGCCACCGGCGGAGCTCCCGTGGTCCGATTCGTGATCCGCAGCCGGCGTTGTGAAGGCAAGGCTGCTGCGGTTCTTTCTCACCGGCTAGTTTTCGATGGCACCGAAGAGATCGACAAGGGTATCGATCTCCCTCCTTGGACATGTGAAGTCCTTCTTTTCTGCATTGCATAAGGAAAACCCTTCCCCGCGAGTGTGCGGTGGGTTGTGGTGTCCCTTGGGGTAGATATGTGAAGTCCCACTTGTTAGAGGCCGGAATTGGAGTACGGATCTAGGCATGCTATGTGAAGCCCATCTGGATGGAATCTGGATTGGTGATGCTTGTTTGCATATCGGAGAAGGCTCCGTGATAATGGCTTGTGATGCCTTGTTCCTACCTGTTGCTTGGTGCGGCAGGAAGTACTGGACGATGTCCAGGAAATGAAGAGGGTTGGCGGCAACTCTTGTGGCCGTGCGTTGCCACTTTGTGAGTAGTTGAGCCGTTGGGCTGCAACTCGATGAAAAGGCAGTTTGCCGAACAGGAAAGGTGAAACCGACCCGCGCCTATAAAATGCCATGGATACTTCCGTATTCGAGGTGGCTCGGCGACTTGAGCAACGGGGGGTGGCTGATCCGTACCTGCGTTAGGTCCGTCCGACTTGGAAGCCTGGTATAGGTTTTGTTGGAGCGCCTAATGAGAGTCTTAGGCCCGCGCGCCGGAAAGACTAGAAATGCTCAAATACCGTGTAGACGGTGGTGTTGACCCTGGTATTCCGGTACACCGAAAATGTGCCCTGAGTGCACGGACTGTCGGGCCGGGTGGCCGATGGTTGTGATGGCTTGAATGTGCCTGCGCGCACATAATTGCTATTTGATGATGCCATGCTTGCAGGGAAAGAATGCTCATGCCCCGAGAAAGGGGTAGGATTGTTATAATTGGGTCAGCTGAATGCTGACCGTTGCATTGTTTGCCACCGGTTGGGTGGTTTGTTCCCGTGCAGGTGCTGGAGAGCCAAGTGGTAAGTGATGGGCAGGAGAGCCCTACTGCTGTGCTGCTGCTGCTGCGGCTAGCCCTTGAAGGCTAAGCGAATGGCTTTGTTTTGTTTTCTCTTTTTACTCATGTATGGCCGGCCTGCGCGCCGAGGTTTGTAAAACATGATGTATGTTCAGAGGAACTGTAAGGCCTTAAGGCCAAACTCTTGTGGTTGTGTACATTCCGTGGTATTTATATATAAAGGTGGTGTTATATATATTGGACATTCCGGTTGAGAGTTTAAAGTACTACTTAAAGCTTCCGCTAGAATGCTCTGAGTTAGGATTCGTATTTGGTTTGGTATTATCCTGTGACCTCACCGTCTGTTTGTGGCATATAGTGTGGGGCACCGGCCGGACCTTCTACTATATGTCATCCAACGGATGGGGTCGTTACATTTTGGTATCAGCTTTTCGTCGGTCTTCCTCTTTCGAATTCGTGGTCGAATTCTTTTGTGGGGTGGCGAGCACGTGTTTGTGCGACCTGCTGTAACGCTAATGAACTCTGGAATGTCCATTAAGGAATGTACAAAATCTTGTTTGAGGAATCTGCGCGTTCCTTTTTGTGTTGTTTTGCTTGCATACATTCGCTAATGTGTGTCTTGTCCACCTATAGGTGACACGTAGTGGTGCTGGGCAGTCTGAGCCCCAGCGTTCTGATGAGAGTGCGGCACCCGCTGAGGTGCCAACACCTCCTCCATCTGCGGAAACTGTTCGCTTAGTGGCTGAGGCGCTATTTGCCATGATTCAGCCGACCGGGCAAGCGCAGCCGGCGGTAGTGCCAGTTCGTGTTGATGTAAGACCCGAGCCGGTTGAGGCTGTAGATCCACGAGTAGCTGACCGACAGTTGAAGCAATTCATGAGCTTCAGTCCTCCTACGTTTGCGGGAATGGGATCCCCAACGCAGGCGGAAGATTGGTTATCGCGTGTCAAGAGGATAATGACAGCGATCAGGGCGGAGGAAACTCTCAAGGTCACCTTAGCCACCTTCATGCTTGAAGGGGAGGCGCGGTTGTGGTGGGACGAGGTTGAGCTACACCATTTGGCGGGCAGGCAATTAACACAAGTATCGATTGAGGAGTTCTCTCGATTATTTCTGGCGAAACATGTCCCAGCGGCGTAACGTATTGCTATGGAAAATGAGTTCCAACGGTTAAAGCAAGGGGACGATAGTGTGGATATCTACTTGCACGAGTTTACCAGGTTGGGACGATATGCGGGAACAATCTTCGCGGATGACCAAAGGAAAACGAATCGGTTCTATGAAGGATTGCGGGATGAGTTACGATTCCTGCTTTCGAGTTCTGTGAGCCAAGGGTTTCAGGCGTTGGTTGATACTGCGTGCGCGTTGGAGAAGGATATGAGGCGAGTGCAAGGGAATAAGGGCTTGGTGATGTCTAAGCCAGAGTTTCAAGCACCTCGCCCAAGCAAGTCGTTTTACCAGAAGAAAGGGGGCAAGAGGTCCAAGACATCTGGGCAAGTGACTACGACCGTGGTGTCGGGAGCGACATCAAGGCCGGATGCTCGTACATGCTATAACTGTGGCCGGGTGGGGCATATTGCTCGTGACTGTCGAGTTGTGCAGCCCAAAGGGGAAAAGAAGACGGGTGCGTCATATGCTGAGAAGGGCAAAGCGGTGGTGGATTCCTCTGCTTCCCAGGCGCAGCCCCGAATCTATCAACTTGGCCAACAGGAAGCGATTAAGCAAAGTGACGTCGTCACAGGTACGAGTTGAGTTAGTTTACTTGCTGTGCTTTTGGTTTTGGTTTTGTTTAGCTCGTGCATGATGTGTGTGTGCTGCAGGCTTTGTCCTGATTCGGAATAATTTAGCGAGAGCCCTGTTTGATACGGGTGCTTCGCATTCTTTTCTGTCTGAGGATTTCGTATCTCGCATTGGGTTACCGAGTCATGTGACGGTGGATAGTACAAGGGTGCTATTGCCGAATGGCTGTATGATGCTTGCGGATAGGGCTTGCGATGTGGATGTGCAAATAGGAAGTCGGGATTTCGGTTTGAGTGCAGCTGTGCTACCGTTATCGGAGTTTGATGTGATCTTTGGTATGGACTGGCTCTCGGAGCAGCGTGCCTTTATTGATTGCAACTCCAAAGAGATTACACTGGGCCAGAATACCGGGCTTGTGACGAAGTTCGCTGGTATGCGAGGAGTTGGCGGAACGTTGTTATCTGCACTCCAAGTCGTCAATGCTGTTCGGAAGGGCGCAGAGTTATTCTTCACGCTAATTCAGGCTGTTGAGCCAAAAGCCAGTGTCGGTGAAGTGCCAGTTGTGTCAGAGTTTGCCGATGTGTTTCCTAAAGATCTTCCTGGGTTACCACCCCAGCGGGAGATTGACTTCTCTATTGAGTTGGTGCCAGGTGCGAAACCTGTGGCCCGCTCTCCATATCGCGTCGCGCCAAAAGAGATGGCTGAGTTGAAAGTCCAATTGCAAGAGTTGTTGGAGCAGGGTTATATACGCCCAAGTATGTCACCTTGGAGCGCGCCTGTTCTCTTTGTAAAAAAGAAAGACGGTAGCTTACGGTTGTGTATTGACTACCGCGAGTTGAATAAGCTGACGGAGAAAAACAAATATCCGATTCCGAGGATTGATGACCTCTTTGATCAGCTGGCGGGATCAACGGTCTATTCCAAGTTGGATTTGAAATCGGGATATTATCAGCTAAGGATTCGGGAAGGTAACATTCCCAAGACGGCGTTTGGAACACGCTACGGTCATTATGAGTTCACGGTAATGCCGTTTGGCCTATGTAATGCGCCTTCGGTATTTATGGACCTAATGCATCGAACGTTCCGAGAGTATTTGGATTTGTTTGTTATTGTGTTTATCGATGACATATTAGTATACTCTCAGTCGGAAGAGGATCACGCAAACCATTTGCGGTTGGTCTTACATACCCTGCGGAGGAACAAACTTTTTGCCAAGTTCTCAAAGTGTGAGTTCTGGCTCTCTTCAGTAGCCTTTTTAGGCCATGTGGTAAGCGGAGAGGGTATCGCGGTGGATCCGTTGAAGATAAGTGCCATCCGAGATTGGCCAGTGATGTCTTCAGTGGCCGAGGTCAGGAGCTTCCTTGGACTTGCGGGCTACTATAGACGGTTTGTGGAAAATTTCTCACGGATTGCTTTACCTCTCACCACGCTGACGAGAAAAGATCAAAAGTTCATTTGGACGCCGGAGTGCGCGCGAGCTTTTGAAGACTTGAAGAGTCGTTTGACCACGGCGCCTGTGTTGACATCGCCATGTGGTACCGATGGGTATGAGATCTATAGTGATGCATCAGGGAGCGGCTTAGGCTGCGTTCTTCTGCAGTTTGGGAAAGTGATTGCTTATGGCTCGCGTCAGTTGAAAGTGCATGAGCGGAATTATCCCGTCCATGATTTGGAGTTGGCGGCGGTAATCTTTGCGCTCAAGTTGTGGCGGCACTATCTATATGGCGTTAAAGTGGATATCTATACGGATCACAAGAGCCTAAAGTATTTGTTGGACCAGAAGGATTTGAATATACGACAACGAAGATGGATGGAGTTCCTCGGGGACTACACCTTTGAGATTCACTATACTCCCGGGAAGGGAAATGTGGTCGCTGATGCTTTGAGTCGGAAGAATCCGGTACGGGCAAGCTGGTTGCAGAGGCATGATCAGCGTTTAATCCAAGAATTGGAAGCAATGGAGATATCGTGTGTTGACAAGGGTGCGTCAACCGATGCGTGTTTGAACTGGACGGAGGTGCAATATGACCTTACGGACAGAGTTCGGCGAGCAACGGAGCTGGATGAAAGTCTCCAGCACTATGCTAAAGATGGGCCGGATGATCAATTCTCTTGGGATAACGGGTTGTTACGGAGAAATGGTCGAGTGTGCGTCCCAAGTGTGGGTAAACTGAGGGAAGAGTTGATGTACGAAGCTCACTTTGCAAAGTACTCAGTTCACCCAGGGAGCATAAAGATGTACAGGGACATGAAAAAGCTGTTCTGGTGGCCCGGACTAAAGAAAGATGTGGCTCATTATGTGGCTGAATGCACTACCTGTGCGTTGGTGAAAGCAGAATGCCAGAAGCCTGGCGGTTTTCTGAAGTCGTTACCTATTCCGGAGTGGAAGTTCGATGATATTTCGATGGATTTCGTGCACGGGTTGCCGAGATCTCAACGCGGTCATGATTCAATCTGGGTGATTGTGGACCGGTTGACGAAAGTGGCGCACTTCCTTCCAAACAGAAGAGACGATTCAGTGGAAACCTTGGCCAAGCTGTATGTGGAGCAGGTTGTTCGACTGCACGGTGTTCCTCGGAGCATCGTTAGTGACCGTGATGGGCGGTTCACATCGAATGATTGGCGGCTCGTTCATCAAATGTTGGGTACAAAGTTAGCGTTTAGTACGGCCTTTCATCCCCAAACGGATGGCCAGACTGAACGAACCAACAGGACGATGGAGGATATGCTCCGCATGTGCGCCCTAGACTTTGGTAAGAGATGGGAAGATTATATATTTCTCGTCGAATTTGCCTATAATAATAGCTACCAAGCGAGTATTGGTATGGCACCATTCGAAGCGTTGTATGGTCGGAAATGCCGTACACCGTTAGCTTGGGCAGAAGCAGGCGAATCGAAGCTGAAGGGGAAAAAGGAAGTCGAAGAAGCTACTTCGCTCATACGCTCTATTCGGGAGAGGCTATTGATAGCCCAAGATCGTCAAGCAAAGTACTACAATGCCAAGCACCGGAACGTGGAGTTTGCGGTGGGTGATTGGGTATATTTGAAGATCAAACCCTTCAAAGGCGTGTCCAGGATTCGGCGTTTGAAAAAGCTAAGCCCGAGGTATCTTGGTCCATTTGAGGTGGTGGAGCGAGTTGGGGAAGCTGCTTATCGACTAGCACTTTCAGCGGACTTGGGTGGATTACATGATGTGTTTCACATCTCAATCCTTCGTAAGGCGGTGAAGGATCCAGCTCAAGTAGTGGAGAATGATCGGGTACCGGTCGAGTATGGGCTAACGACGAGGGTTAGACCCATTCGGATCGAGGATCGAGCCGAGAAACAGTTGCGGAACAAAGTGATCGGGATGGTCAAGGTCCGATGGGACAATTGTGGCCGTGAAGAGCTAACATGGGAGCGAGAGCAGACCATGCGAGCTGAGTTTCCCGAGTTATTTGTATAAACTGTAGACCGTGTATTTTTGTTATAACAGAGTTATAGCTGCTGGGTTTTGTTTCCTTACCGTGCAAATTTCGGGACGAAATTTTGATAAGGGGGGAGGGTTGTAACACCCCAAAAAGGCCCCAAAAAGACTCAAGATGAGTTTGAGTAGCAGGCTGGTTTATACGGCCTGGGACACGGGCGTGTCCCAGGGCGTGTCGGGTGTACACGGCCTGGGACACGGGCGTGTCCCAGGGCGTGTTCGATTTATTTTGCGAATTTGGCCTATTCAAGTCAGAGCCGCACACGGCCTTGAACACGGCCGGGAACACGGGCGTGTCAGGCTGGACACGGGCGTGTCAGCTGCCGTGTTCCAACCCGTGTACTGGTTGCAGCTCGATGGAGCAGGAGACACGGGCGTGTCTCAGGTTTGACACGGGCGTGTCAGGTCCGACACGGGCGTGTCGATGACCCGTGTTGTGCAGTCGGTTCAAACTGTGTGTACCGCTTAAGGGGTACACGGCCTGTGACACGGGCGTGTCACAGGCCGTGTCGGCCAAAAAGTAAATTTTTGGGAAAATCTTGGCCGTTCAGTTTCCTCTCTTTTGATCCAAAGGCTCAGGTGGTTTCTTGGGCTGGATTAAGTCGTGAGAGAAGGATGAAGATTCATTCTTCATTTGTGCTTAAGGAAGAGAGAGGAAGAGAAGAAGGAGGAGGAGAGCAAGCCACCGGCGGAGCTCCCGTGGTCCGATTCGTGATCCGCAGCCGGCGTTGTGAAGGCAAGGCTGCTGCAGTTCTTTCTCACCGACTAGTTTTCGATGGCACCGAAGAGATCGACAAGGGTAACGATCTCCCTCCTTGGACATGTGAAGTCCTTCTTTTCTGCATTGCATAGGGAAAACCCTTCCCCGCGAGTGTGCGGTGGGTTGTGGTGTCCCTTGGGGTAGATATGTGAAGTCCCCCTTGTTAGAGGCCGGAATTGGAGTACGGCTCTAGGCATGCTGTGTGAAGCCCATCTGGATGGAATCTGGATTGGTGATGCTTGTTTGCATATCGGAGAAGGCTCCGTGATAATGGCTTGTGATGCCTTGTTCCTACCTGTTGCTTGGTGCGGCAGGAAGTACTGGACGATGTCCAGGAAATGAAGAGGGTTGGCGGCAACTCTTGTGGCCGTGCGTTGCCACTTTGTGAGTAGTTGAGCCGTTGGGCTGCAACTCGATGAAAAGGCAGTTTGCCGAACAGGAAAGGTGAAACCGACCTGCGCCTATAAAATGCCATGGATACTTCCGTATTCGAGGTGGCTCGGCGACTTGAGCAACGGGGGGTGGCTGATCCGTACCTGCGTTAGGTCCGTCCGACTTGGAAGCCTGGTATAGGTTTTGTTGGAGCGCCTAATGAGAGTCTTAGGCCCGCGCGCCGGAAAGACTAGAAATGCTCAAATACCGTGTAGACGGTGGTGTTGACCTGGTATTCCGGTACACCGAAAATGTGCCCTGAGTGCACGGACTGTCGGGCCGGGTGGCCGATGGTTGTGATGGCTTGAATGTGCCTGCGCGCACATAATTGCTATTTGATGATGCCATGCTTGTAGGGAAAGAATGCTCATGCCCGAGAAAGGGGTAGGATTGTTATAATTGGGTCAGCTGAATGCTGACCGTTGCATTGTTTGCCACCGGTTGGGTGGTTTGTTCCCGTGCAGGTGCTGGAGAGCCAAGTGGTAAGTGATGGGCGGGAGAGCCCTACTGCTGTGCTGCTGCTACTGCGGCTAGCCCTTGAAGGCTAAGCGAATGGCTTTGTTTTGTTTTCTCTTTTTACTCATGTATGGCCGGCCTGCGCGCCGAGGTTTGTAAAACATGATGTATGTTCAGAGGAACTGTAAGGCCTTAAGGCCAAACTCTTGTGGTTGTGTACATTCCGTGGTATTTATATATAAAGGTGGTGTTATATATATTGGACATTCCGGTTGAGAGTTCAAAGTACTACTTAAAGCTTCCGCTAGAATGCTCTGAGTTAGGATTCGTATTTGGTTTGGTATTATCCTGTGACCTCACCGTCTGTTTGTGGCATATAGTGTGGGGCCCCGGCCGGACCTTCTACTATACGTCATCTAACGGATGGGGTCGTTACATTTAGTTCCTGTTTTTAGTTAATTAAATTAATAGAAAAATCATTTGATAAAATAATAGCGATCTCCTCGAAGTAGAAGTAATCATTACGCCCCAGGGAAACACGACCTTGATATTAATCTTTAGTATCCTATACTATAAACGATAAGGTACGCTTGCCTTTATAAGATATAGAATCAGAGAATATTATCAACTTCCACCACATCCACCTTCTCTTCTCTTTAACTCCTCTTCTCCACCATTGCGATTTCAATATCAAGTTTTTGGCACCATTGCCAGGAAATAGTTTTGATATTTTGAAAAAAGGATAGCTATTAATTTTATCATTTCTTTTATCTCTCTCTCTTATCACTCTTTTGCAGTTGAATTTTTTTATGGATAATCTTTGTTTTTCTTGTGGAGAGTTCGGTCACTCTCGCGAGGAATGTTGGGTAGGATACCCTTCATCCGCCCATGATTTTATACATTCCGGATTGGATCAATTTGGCCAAATTGCTCCGTCTGCGAATTTTTTTCATGGGGTTACGATGATTTTCAAACGCCTTCCTACCCTTCTCCTCCGATTATTTCATGGGGTTACGATGATTGTCAAGCAATGGTATTTTTGGCCTACCTTAGGCCACAATGCGACGGAGTTTACAAAGAAGTGCCACAAGTTATAATGTCCTAATTCGCGCTTGGCCCCTCAAGCGCACTTTCAAGTCAGGAGAGCTGACTTTGGATCAGGGAGTGCTGGCCGCTAGGATTACACTTGTGTAATGGAGGAGAAGTTGGTCCAGAGTAGGACAAGGGTAGAAACACGGGTGTGTCCATACCAGTGTGGTACTCTGGTGTCTTTGGGTATTCCTTGTGAAATTTCTAGAGAAGGACACGAGTAGTGATACGGTCGTGTACCTACCCCTATGTGTGTGCGTGATATAAGCTTGTCCATACCCGTGTGGCTCTCTAGCAACGTTGCGGATTCCTTGTTGTGTTTCTCGAGCAGGACACGGGTAGAGACGCGGGCGTTTCCCTACCCGTATGTGTGTATGATTCGTGCAGAGATCGACTAACATCTCCGACCGTGTTTCCAGAGAAGGACACGGGTAGTTACACGGGCGTGTACCTACCCGTGTGCGTATGTGTATTCTTCAAGCGGAGATCGACTAATGATTGTCTACCGTATTCCTCCTGAGTAGGACACGGGTAGTGACACGTGCATGTCCCTACCCGTGTAATTAAATTTCATGTTTTGAAAAATTTTTCTTGCCGCGTCTTTTTGAAGGGACTCATTTACTGAGTGATTGACGGTCCAATGAGAGGTCGACACGTGGCTATGCAGTTATCCACTTTCCACAAGAAAAGGGGAGAAAATGCTAGTCGTTTCTACTCTTCCGTTCCAATCCATTGCTATAGAAAATTGCTGTAGAGGAAGAAGGTGCTGGAGCTGATCTTTTTCCCGTGAAGAACTAACACGGCCGAGGAGGAGAAGATGCTGCCAAGAAGGATGACAAGATCCATGGCTTGAAATGGTGGACACACTGGAAACGAGGAGAGCTTCCTATATTCTCCCTTTGTGCTAGATCTGTAGTTATTTCTAGGATAGATATCGACTAAAGAGAGTTTTGACTTGTGAGATGAAGATTTCCTAGGAAGAGATAGTTCTAGGGCTTGATCCCTAAGGATATTGATCTCTTCAACCATTCCCCTCTCCTTGAGTAGATTGTGGACTTGGTACGTGAAGAGGAAATGATCTCATGAGGGCAAATAAGGGTGGAGGAATTTTTTGACATGGTTTGAACATATGGCTTGATGAAGAAGATGAACCGATGTCGTACATCTTGCTTTAAGATGCGTGCTGAAATCTATTTTCTGCACGTAGCAGTCTTCGATACCATTTTCAGACATGATACTGCCAGATTTGGGCTTTAGACTAAACACGAAAGTAGTAGCCCTTGGAAATTCCTTTCCAACGAGCGGTTAAACGTCTTCATTAGAATCCTGTAGTTTCAGGAATCCCCGTTTGAAGTTGTTATACAATAATCATTCCTGCACATATAATTCTCGTGTTTGTTTTGTATCGGCTTGGGGTTGGTAAAGAGACTGAAGTACATTAACGTTAATGTTTTGTTGAGATGTAGCCCATAAGTGGTTGAGATAAATCATGTTAATAACATTTTCTTGATAGATCCTTAATGAACAAATGATATGGTAAAATGTACCTTATAAATGTGATTTGGTGAAGGTTGGAGAATGAATAGATTGACGAGTTGGGATCGTAGGAATGGTTTAAATATATGAATCAATAAGGATATACTTGGCAAGGGTAATGCGTTGAATTACGATGAGTTTGGCTTGAAGATACTGTACATAATTGGTAACGACTATTATGAACAAATGGTTGTATGGTTGATGAATATGTGAGGTACCATTATGTCGACGATGAACCCTTAAGTGCTTGTGAAACTAGATTGATAAAGGGTGTAAGTTCGGGGTTTGAACGCACGGGTTTGGTAATGTTGAGAAGAGGCGTAAGCGGACGGTTAGGCTTGGACCTCGGTGTTCATTCCCGAGGCTCCTTTTGTGCCACGATGATGTGAAATTACATGCGGTGTGAGTCGACACGCAGTGTCGTAATCCTAGGTTTAGGATAGTGTTGCAAGTCTACGGGCTCTCCATTCGTCACACCGACGGGAGTTGATAAATAGAATTTGTGCGGTTGGGATTGGTCCTCGGTGTTCTTTCACGAGGCTCCTTCAGTGCCAAGTGGATGGTTGGGCTTGGTCCTCGTGCTTTTTCCTAGGCTCCTTCAGGGTCACAACATAGGCAGTTCAGGGCTTGGTTCTCGATGCACATCTACTCAAGACTCTTGACGAGCCGTAGTACGCAAGTGAGCTCTGTTGTTGTGTTCTTAGTATTGAGGCGTATGGAGGCCGAGGTTTGGTAATGTGGATACAAGCCTAGTAGTGGAGAAGCCCGCTCTACTATCACCGTCTGGCCACGACGGATGACACCTGAGAAGTTAGTTACCTGCTCGAAAAGTGGGAACTAAGAGTCTGTGTCGACATAGCAATTACATGTATGTGATCATGTGTCAATCATTGCATAGCATTCATGGCATTGAATTACATTGCATACACAAGATCCTCATCGTATAAGTTTGTATAGGCACTCTTATATGATGAGTTACTTTACTATTGAGCCGATTCTTAACTTATATGTCTGTATGGGCATCCATATAAGTTGAGTTAATTTTTTTTGTAGCTTTATATTTTTCATATACTACTGTAGATGGTAGAACTGCTAGAGTAGAATGTTTACTCATTCATTATACTGCTGATATACTTGATATTGCTTACTCTATACCACCTATTTGTACTACTACATATGTAAATATATTGTACCCTTGTTCCGTTCTCCGCCCAGTGCCGAGGAGTGGCCGGGGGAGCGGATGTGAAAGCCACTTAATATTTATGACTAACGGTTGCTACGCCTTACTTTTTAGGAGGAAACACCACAAACAGAGCAATAGTAGGTCATGCAGTAGGACAGCAAGGCCAGGATGATAGGGCCTGAAGGGACGGTTCCATCGCTACCGTCAGTCACTGATGTGAGTTAGAGAGACTCATGATGTAGCCCCTTTTGGCACGTTTTACCCGTACTCTGATATTTTAGAAGCTTGTTGTAGCTTCTTTATTTGTTGTACTTTTGGACTATTTTACTTATTTGTGGATTGACTTCTGTTTATATTCTTGGTTAGGTTGGCAATGGTTGATATTGGTTATAGCCGGCAGGATAGGCGTCTTGTAGTACATGTTAGCCTGAGTGCTAACGCTACTAAAAGGCTACTTTTATGGGCATAAGACTCCCCTTGTGCCATGTTTTGTGTTACGTGAGGGGGTCTTAAAAATGGTATCAGCTCGCTACGATCCTTAACATAAGAAGTCATTCAACAATGGTGCCACCCCCGCTCGATTAGTCAGTTTGGGGGCAAACTGACTTAGCAGAAGCAGTGGTGTGCCCATATGTAATTCACACTAAGTATGTCCAACTTTGACCCTACGATTAGCCAACCTGACCTTAGGTACGTACCTTTATACGTCATTCTCCTAAAGTTTGGATGACCCTAGGTATGTAAAACTGTTGTATAAAGTCTTGCGAGACCCCTTTGGGCAAGCACTTTTGTTTATAGTGGATTTTGAATTTAGCGGAGATAATAGACATGACAGATTCCCTAGGGCAACCACTTTTGTTTATAGCAGACTCGAGCTTGGGGAAGATAATAGATATGGTAAAGTGGTTGGAAGCGTGTCTTTTGGGTGTTTAGACATGCTTTAAGAGACTCTCTAAAGGAGTAATTGAAGCAGGACCCAGCTCCAGGACGAGGGCTACGAGGAAGAAATTCATACGTTATAAGCATTCATCCTTAGTCTGCCTAAGTTTGTTCTAGGAATCTGGCTTGAGCCTTCACAATTTGATACTTAGGCGTAATGGTTAGTGAGAAACCAACCTATACATTATGCGATACCGGTGCCTCGCACTTATTTGTGTCTGCAGACTTCATTAAAGACCTAGAAGGAGTGCAATACTTCACTGGTATTGCTCGAGTACGCCTCCTAGACGGCTTTGAGATGACCACAACCGTCAAGTGCGAATATGAGATACTCATTGGGGGAAAGATCTTTGATACCCCTGCCATAGTTTTGAGAATGCCAAAGTTTGATCTAATTCTAGGTATGGCATTGCTGGATTGGCACTACGCAAGAATTGACTACGCGGAGAAGCGAATTTATTATAGACATGGGGATACCGAAGTCATTTTCCAAGGTAAAAAATTCGCACCTCATTTGTTATTATCTTTGATTCAGACTTTGAAAGCTCACATGAGAGGGGATGAAGTTTACATTATATGTTTCGAATTGAAAGAGAGGACAATAGATATGATGGATATGCGAGTAGTGCGTGATTTTCCCAAGGTATTTCCTGAGAAATTGCAAGGATTACCCCCGCAATGAGAGGTGTATTTTAATATTAAGCTAGTACCGGGTGACAAGCCTGTCTCCAGGACCCCTTACCGAATGGCCACGAAGGAACTCACAAATTTTATAGTTCACTTGCAAGAACTGGTGTAATCAGGGTTTGTTCGCCCCAGGTCATCACCTTGGGGAGCCCTATTCTGTTTTTTAAGAAGGATGGAAACTTACGATTATGCGTAGACTATCGGGAGCTCAACCAAATGACGGTACATAACACCTATCCGCTACCCCACATCGACGAGTTGTTCGAACAATTGGTAGGAGCGCATTGGTTTTCCAAGTTAGATTTGCGCTCGGGGTATTATCAGATGAGTATACAAGAGGAGGACATTCAAAAAATGGCTTTTAGCTCAAGGTACGGCTTGAACGAGTTCACCGTGATGCCGTTTGGGCTCACAAATGCCCTTCAACTTTCATGAGTTTTGTTGGGTCCAGCGTTCCTTCACTTGACCTGTGGCGCTCTGCTACTTATATAAAAAATTAAGTAGCACCCTCTCCAACAGTCCGGGCTTTTGGTGCAGTTGGGTATGCGCTTGATCCTTCAATTGGTATCAGAGGAGGTCACGGGTTCAAGACCGGGGGGGGGGGGGGGCGCTATTAAATCCCGATTTTTCCCTTCTACCTGTGTGGGTCCGGTGGGTCAGGCAACCGTGGACATGTGGTAACCCCACCTCTGAGCCGTGAGCACCCTCTCCAACAGTCCGGGCTTTTGGTGCAGTTGGGTATGCGCTTGATCCTTCAAGTTTGATGAAAAAAGTGTTCGAGCCTTATCTTGATATCTTCGTCATCGTATTCATCGATGACATTTTGGTCTACTCAAAGACAGAGGAAGAGCATGTCGAATATCTGACCTTGGTACTGAGGAAGCTAAAAGAGAATGCCTTATTTGCCATGTTCAGCAAGTGCGAATTCTTGCTCCAAGAGGTTTCCCTCTTTGTCCATGTGATCAGTAGGGCTTGACTAGCTGTAGATCCGGCCAAAGTGTGTGTCGTGAAGGAGTGGCCGCCCTTGAAGTCAGCGGTCGATGTGAGGAGGTTCCTTTGACTTGTTGGGTACTATAGCAAGTTTGTAAAAGGGTTCTCAAAGATTGCCCTTTCTCTTACTACTCTGACAAAGAAAGGTGTGCAATATGAGTAGACACCCTAGTGTGAAGCTGTGTTCTAGGAACTAAAGGATAGAATTACATGTGCACCCATCTGATGCGTGTAAATACGGCAAGCGCACCGGTCGCATAAGTAATAAAGTTTTGGGAATGAATCCCCGAGTGTCGGTCTCTTGAGGAATGCAATTAGCGTAGAACAAAGAACGATCCGAAATTATTGTTATGAGAGTTAAATAAACAAAGGAAAAATAAGAGGCTTTGAAAGTGGTTTTGCAAACAAAGAAACTAAAGCGAACTATGCGGGTCGCAATCACCGCTTCACAAGGCGAGATGGATGTAACGGCCGCGATGCCGTACTTTGGTAAGGCGAATGGACGGTGAGCCAGTGAATGAGGTGTTTAGTGTGGAGTGCAATCGAATGGAACGACAGAACAGAGTGAAGTGAGATGGAGCGAGGCGCATCAAATCACAATTCTCACAAGCAAAATTAAACAACAGAAATCTAATTAAAACAACTAGATATTTAAGTTCATTGCAAGCTTAAGTAACTTCATACAACAAGAGAGATGGAGAAAGATTAAACCAAGAAAGTGAAGATCCACCGCGGTTGTTGGCCGGAGGTGCGGGTTATCAATCCGCTTCCACGCGTAGTCCGAGGAGGCTTCCGGTACCGACGTGCTGTCACCTAGAGGGCCTTTAAGTCCGTTCTCTAGGTTGTCTTCATCATCTTCCTCGGTAAAAAGCTCGGAGAAGAGGTCTTTAATGGCCGGGAGGATCACCGGAGGATGCGGCACACTTTAGAATCGCCGGAAAATGATCTCCCGATGGTAGGGATGAAGGTGGAGGTCGATGGAGCTCCTGGGATGCGGAACGGCGAAGTGGCGGCAAGGTCGGTCTAGTCCTTCATGCCCTAATTCGCGGATCAGGCCAATTTATAGAAGCAGAGTTAAATAACGCGCACGACTACTGGCGCACGACCAGTGGTCGTGCGCGAATAAAGTCAGCGCCCATGCGGAAACAACCTGTAGAACCTGCACCAGGAAATCAAAGCTTGCGCACGATCAGCAGCGCACGATCAGTTATCGTGCGCGGTATAGCAGGTGATCGTGCGATATGGCGGCAGAACTTGCACAAAAGAGGTCATGACTGCGCACGATCGGCAACGCACGAGCAGTGATTGTGCGCGGTACAGCTGGTGATCGTGCGATATGGTAGGGCAGAACTTTCATAGGAGAAGTCATACTGTGCACGATCGATGATCGTGCGCCAAAGAGGTCGATGGTCATGCGTGGGTAAAAAGGAACGACCATTGACTCCTTTGCCAAAAATGGTGAAAGCCCTATCCCGGAAGCCCACACGATTTCCGAACCTGCAGGAAAACTGGACGGGTTGTCGATCATGGCAGTCACAGATATCAATAAAATGCACAGCAAGAAGGAAATACACACACGCACAGAAATAAGCTAATAAAGTGCACAAGACGTGGAATGTCGCAGCAAACCAAAAGGAGTGCTAATGGCTCTAAATGGTAGTGCAAAGTCATGAAAGAAGCCAAGATGAGTCCAGAATTCGGTATGAAATGGGGACTCATCACACCCCCAGACTTAACCATTTGCACGTCCCGGGCAAATAATCATCTCATGAACTCTAAAATAGCTAGCTGACGAAGTAACTTCAATTTAAAGTAGAATGAGAAATCGAAGACTCAAGTGTATAGAAAATATAATAGAAGAAATTTTTAATTATACTATGAAATTTATAATTTTTGACAAACGTAAAAAGATATTGTCACTACTCAAAAGTTGAATGCCGGAGAATCGCTCGGTCATGTGTAGGAAGAAAGTAGGCAAGTCGCTCGGCTAAGCATTGCCAAAGATCGGGGCTCGTGATCACCTCCAAAGGAATCCACCAATGTCGAGGACCATAAGCTTGCCCGTTCGCACTCTCTCCACGGCACTAGTTTGACTCTAGCGCGAGTCCGTAGGACTTCGGGTAATAATGGGGCTTGGGTTACGTTGAGGAAAACAAGGATAAACAAGAGGGGTAATGCACCAAACCCAAATGAGATAACGAACAAAAAATAGTAATCGCTAACCACAAAATAAACGCAGGTGCGCCACACCCCCAGACTTACTTTTACAAATGGGTGTGTGCACCGCCTACTCCAAGCAACAATCATCTCAAATAATATTTTCAATATACTTTTTCTTTTCACATTTCTTTTTCACATATTTTTTTCTTTTCTTTTCTTTTTTATAGATTTTTCTGCTAAGTTTTCACATTCTTATTTTACAAAATCAGCACATTTTTCTTTTTGGGCACATCCACATATAACACAAACGAATCACCACATCACATCCCAACATAAAATGTAAACTACTAATGCTCGAATTGGGCGTGCGACTAGGATCGACTATGAGGCTTTGGCGAAAATAGTGGAGCTGAATCAAAAGGACGGGTAGGCACAAAAGGGGCTTGCGAGGGCGACGTTAGGAAAGGGTACAAAGCTCAAACGGGCCAACATGATGGCCTACATCACGCTCACGCTAGACTAACCATGCACCAATGCTTCGAAAGTAGCTTGGGGCAAGTTCTTAGCCACCGAGAGAAATGATCCGTCCTCCCGACTTGAGCATTACAAAGCTAGAGACGCCTACACACATTCCTACGCTACCGATTGATTGCTCCGGATTCATAATTTTGAGTAGGACAAACATGATTAATGAGTGCAGAAAAAAATATAAATTTACAAGTATAAAGACAAATTAAACCTATACAATTTCTACACCACGTGCGTACTCGATTAGGAGCACTGTACGAGTTTCGAACTACTCCGAATGAAAATTCAAAGTCAGCACCGCCATTTTAAAATTGACAAAAAATGACAACATTGACTCGAGCCACGCGCGTGGTTAAGTGGGCGCTCGTGTGGGTGGCAAGGTGTGTGCAGCAGGATTCTACAATAATGAGGCATAAAATAAAACTACTGGCATGCTATTAATGTGCTCGTGGAGTGCATAAGCGGCTCTTCCCCCCAGACTTGAATGAAAACACAGGAAGAAATGATAATAGACATCTAAAATAAAAAGAAGTCTGAGGAGAGAGGGTACCCATGCTCCAAAGAATGAGCATACCAGAAGGCGGAGGTTGTTGCATCGCACAAAAGTATGCTGGACCTAGGAATTAGGTTGAACCGAAGAAAAGACAAATAACAGAAAATATAATATAAGAGCAAAATAAAAAACACATGAAGAAGGGACCAAAAAGGTCCAATCTTGGGTTATATCCCGAATAGCCCTTTTGTTTACCGTCCTTAAGGTGGACCAAATACCTGTATTAGCAGTTTAAATATTGTTCTTGCAGTAATTAAAGAGTTACAGAAAAATAAAGCAAAACAACAAAAAGTTCCCAACAAAAATAGAAAGCAAAAAGCATAGGGAATTACGGAGAAGGGGAGAGCAATAAGCTAAATGAGGACTTGTGATAGATCTCTCCGGTGGGGCGCGAGGGAACAGCAGAGTATCATTTTATATTGGGAGAAAGGGCTTTCCATTTACTCCGAATGTGCAATTCCTCGCGCCGGAGGGCAGCATAACGCTCATCGCGCACACGTTTGGCCTTCCTCAGCTTCTCCACCGTGGGAGATTTCCAAATGTTGCAGTCCGTGGTCGGTCCTATTTTTACGGTTGGCGGCTTCATTTCCGGTACCAAAATGGCAACCGGATCAGCCCAAGTTACTGATCGCTGGACAAGGTTTGAAACAATATTACACAATTCATTGTCTAGGGATTTCTCCCGAATAGAACTAGTTTCGCCATGCTCAAAAATTGACGCGGAGGGAAACAGGAAGGTAACCATTGCATCAGTGCACTCGGTATCTTCTTTGAACTCCTTCTCCTTATTCTCGATCATCTCCCTAGAAGGTCCTTCCTTAATCACCTCTTCCGTAGGAGCATCCCTCACCAAGGAGAGTTCTAAACCAATCTTGACATCTGCAACACTTTGGAAATTATTGTTATGGAGAAGAGGGTCATGTACAGAAGTGAAATCCAAGGTTGAAGCAGCAACCGGCCAAGTTACGCATCCTTTGGCAAAATCAAGAGATGCGCCGCTAGCCGTCAGGAATGGGACCCCAAATATAGGAATAGAATTGTTTTCCTTGGGTCCCAAAACCTGGAAATCAGTGGTTAATCACTTCCCATTAACCTCATCTTCAACTTCTCGTACACCTCCCTCAGTGTCAACCAAAATACCATTCGCCAAAATTAGCGACTTCCGGTTTGTTGGATCAACATGCAGGTTCATCTTCGCAACATCCTGCATGGTGAGGATGTTGTTAGACGCTCCGGAATCGCACAATGCAGTAGTTTCAATATTATTAATTTTACAAGCTACAACAAGCACGTGAGTTTTTTTTCAAATATTCGTCCCCAAGGCTTTTTCCTTGCTCATAGGGGTTTTTCTAAGTGTTGCTCGGTAAAGTGCCTTGGGTCCGCTCAGAGACCATTTGGGCCAGTTGGCCTAATTGTGCCTCTAGCTTACGCATTGAGGCCGCTTGGTTCGTCATGTTAGTCTGGGAGACCTCAACAAACTTTTCAAACATTTCAGCTAAAGAATTTGTTTTTGTAGCAGGGGGCCCTTGGGGGTAATTCGGTTGAGGCGGCCGCGGTTGGCTTCCAGAGGCATACGCATCATGTTGATGCTGCCCCGGCTGCCATCGTTGGCCTGGTGCATTTTTGTTCCACGAAAAATTTGGATCATTTCTCACCCCCAGATTGTACGTGTTCCCATAAGGTGCTCCCCTATTTTGATTTGCAATAAAGTTAATTGATTCATTAAGGAAAGTAGTTTCATCACGTACCTCACCTGCTTGGCATTCAAAGCTGTGGTGGTCGGAACCTCCACAACCCTGGCATGAGATTGCCATAACTGGAGTAGTAGCAGCGGCGGGCTTGGATGCTTCCAGAGCAAAAACTCCACTAGTACCTCGTGGAAAATTCCTTCCAGCGGTCCAATATGCGTTATGGATGGCGTTATCCTGCAAAATTCTCAATGCATCATCAAGCGCAAGATTCATTATCGTTCCACCAGAGGCGGCATCAATCATAGTTCGGTGTTGTGGTTCAATAGAGAAATAGAATCTTTCAACGAGATTCCAAGTTTGGAATCCGTGGTTTGGACACTTCTTCAGCAACTCGTTGAAGCGTTCCCACACCTAAGCTAGGCTTTCTTGATCATTTTGCCGAAAGTTGGCAATCGCACGCCGCATACTCACAATCCGGTCCACCGGATGGAACTTGGCTAAGAATTTCGTTGTCAATGCCTCCCAGGTGGTTGCTGCTCCAGGCGGAAGAGAGTGGAGCCATGTCTTGGCTTTGTCCCTGAGGGAAAAGGTAAAAAGACAGAGCTTGACTATATCATCGGAGATCCCAACATAGCGAAACGTGGCGCAGATCTCGGAAAATTCAGCCAAGTGAAGATGGGCGTCTTCAGTGGCCATTCCGGAGAACTGTGTGTTGTTCAGGATTATGTTCAGAATGGCTGGTTTGATCTCAAATTGCTGGTTGGTGATCGCCGGTCCGAAGCCGGGGTAAATACTCCCAACGGTCGGTGTGGTGTAGTCCCTCATGGTGCGAACCTGGGGCGGGTTTGCTTCATTCTCATCCCCGTTTCGGTCACCATGAAGGATCCCGCCAACACGGTTTCCAGCATCAATGTTCAGCTGGTCCCCCATTGGGGCTGGATTGATTGCAGCAGCACGTCTTTGTGCACGAAGGGTTCATTCAATCTCGGGGTCGTAAGGTACAAGATCTCTTTCAGTGCGTCCTTGCATTCACTACGGCAACTACACAAAGAAATAGTGGTAAAAAAACACTAACTCTTACAACAACATTTTCGTACGTCATGGTCGTTCTACAGTTGCATTCCCCGGCAATGGTGCCAAAAACTTGATGCATGTAAATACGGCAAGCGCACCGGTCGCATAAGTAATAAAGTTTTTGGAATGAATCCCCGAGTGTCGGTCTCTTGAGGAATGCAATTAGCGTAGAACAACGAACGATCCGAAATTATTGTTATGAGAGTTAAATAAACAAAGGAAAAATAAGAGGCTTTGAAAGTGGTTTTGCAAACAAAGAAACTAAAGCGAACTATGCGGGTCGCAATCACCGCTTCACAAGGCGAGATGGATGTAACGGCCGCGATGCCGTACTTTGGTAAGGCGAATGGACGGTGAGCCAGTGAATGAGGTGTTTAGTGCGGAGTGCAATCGAATGGAACGACAGAACAGAGTGAAGTGAGATGGAGCGAGGCGCATCAAATCACAATTCTCACAAGCAAAATTAAACAACAGAAATCTAATTAAAACAACTAGATATTTAAGTTCATTGCAAGCTTAAGTAACTTCATACAACAAGAGAGATGGAGAAAGATTAAACCAAGAAAGTGAAGATCCACCGCGGTTGTTGGCCGGGGGTGCGGGTTATCAATCCGCTTCCACGCGCAGTCCGAGGAGGCTTCCGGTACCGACGTGCTGTCACCTAGAGGGCCTTTAAGTCCGTTCTCTAGGTTGTCTTCATCATCTTCCTCGGTAAAAAGCTCGGAGAAGAGGTCTTTAATGGCCGGGAGGATCACCGGAGGTTGCGGCACACTTTATAATCGCCGGAAAATGATCTCCCGATGGTAGGGATGAAGGTGGAGGTCGATGGAGCTCCTGGGATGCGGAACGGCGAAGTGGCGGCAAGGTCGGTCTAGTCCTTCATGCCCTAATTCGCGGATCAGGCCAATTTATAGAAGCAAAGTTAAATAACGCGCACGACTACTGGCGCACGACCAGTGGTCGTGCGCGAACAAAGTCAGCGCCCGTGCGGAAACAACCTGTAGAACCTGCACCAGGAAATCAAAGCTTGCGCACGATCAGCAGCGCACGATCAGTTATCGTGCGCGGTATAGCAGGTGATCGTGCGATATGGCTGCAGAACTTGCACAAAAGTGGTCATGACTGCGCACGATCGGCAACGCACGAGCAGTGATTGTGCGCGGTACACCTGGTGATCGTGCGATATGGTAGGGCAGAACTTTCATAGGAGAAGTCATACTGTGAACGATCGATGATCGTGCTCCAAAGAGGTCGATGGTCGTGCGTGGGTAAAAAGGAACGACCATTGACTCCTTTGCCAAAAATGGTGAAATCCCTATCCTGGAAGCCCACACGATCCCCGAACCTGCAGGAAAACTGGACGGGTTGTCGATCATGGCAGTCACAGATATCAATAAAATGCACAGCAAGAAGGAAATACACACACGCACAGAATAAGCTAATAAAGTGCACAAGACGTGGAATGTCGCAGTAAACCAAAAGGAGTGCTAATGGCTCTAAATGGTAGTGCAAAGTCATGAAAGAAGCCAAGATGAGTCCAGAATTCGGTATGAAATGGGGACTCATCACACCCCCAAACTTAACCATTTGCACGTCCCAGACAAATAATCATCTCATGAACTCTAAAATAGCTAGCTGATGAAGTAACTTCAATTTAAAGTAGAACGAGAAATCGAAGACTCAAGTGTATAGAAAATATAATAGAAGAAATTTTTAATTATACTTTGAAATTTATAATTTTTGACAAACGTAAAAAGATATTGTCACTACTCAAAAGTTGAATGCCGGAGAATCGCTCGGTCATGTGTAGGAAGAAAGTAGGCAAGTCGCTCGGCTAAGCATTGCCAAAGATCGGGGCTCGTGATCACCTCCAAAGGAATCCACCAATGTCGGGGACCATATGCTTGCCCGTTCGCACTCTCTCCACGGCACTAGTTTGACTCTAGCGTGAGTCCGTAGGACTTCGGGTAATAATGGGGCTTGGGTTACGTTGAGGAAAACAAGGATAAACAAGAGGGGTAATGCACCAAACCCAAATGAGATAACGAACAAAAAATAGTAATCGCTAACCACAAAATAAACGCAGGTGCGCCACACCCCCAGACTTACTTTTACAAATGGGTGTGTGCACCGCCTACTCCAAGCAACAATCATCTCAAATAATATTTTCAATAAACTTTTTCTTTTCACATTTCTTTTTCACATATTTTTTTCTTTTCTTTTCTTTTTTATAGATTTTTCTGCTAAGTTTTCACATTCTTATTTTACAAAATCAGCACATTTTTCTTTTTGGGCACATCCACATATAACACAAACGAATCACCACATCACATCCCAACATAAAATGTAAACTACTAATGCTCGAATTGGGCGTGCGACTAGGATCGACTATGAGGCTTTGGCGAAAATAGTGGAGCTGAATCAAAAGGACGGGTAGGCACAAAAGGGGCTTGCGAGGGCGACGTTAGGAAAGGGTACAAAGCTCAAACGGGCCAACATGATGGCCTACATCACGCTCACGCTAGACTAACCATGCACCAATGCTTCGAAAGTAGCTTGGGGCAAGTTCTTAGCCACCGAGAGAAATGACCCGTCCTCCCGACTTGAGCATTACAAAGCTAGAGACGCCTACACACATTCCTACGCTACCGATTGATTGCTCCGGATTCATAATTTTGAGTAGGACAAACATGATTAATGAGTGCAGAAAAATATAAATTTACAAGTATAAAGACAAATTAAACCTATACAATTTCTACACCACGTGCGTACTCGATTAGGAGCACTGTACGAGTTTCGAACTACTCCGAATAAAAATTCAAAGTCAGCACCGCCATTTTAAAATTGACAAAAAATGACAACATTGACTCGAGCCACGCGCGTGGTTAAGTGGGCGCTCGTGTGGGTGGCAAGGTGTGTGCAGCAGGATTCTACAATAATGAGGCATAAAATAAAACTACTGGCATGCTATTAATGTGCTCGTGGAGTGCATAAGCGGCTCTTCCCCCAGACTTGAATGAAAACACAGGAAGAAATGATAATAGACATCTAAAATAAAAAGAAGTATGAGGAGAGAGGGTACCCATGCTCCAAAGAATGAGCATACCAGAAGGCGGAGGTTGTTGCATCGCACAAAAGTATGCTGGACCTGGGAATTAGGTTGAACCGAAGAAAAGACAAATAACAGAAAATATAATATAAGAGCAAAATAAAAAACACATGAAGAAGGGACCAAAAAGGTCCAATCTTGGGTTATATCCCGAATAGCCCTTTTGTTTACCGTCCTTAAGGTGGACCAAATACCTGTATTAGCAGTTTAAATATTGTTCTTGCAGTAATTAAAGAGTTACAGAAAAATAAAGCAAAACAACAAAAAGTTCCCAACAAAAATAGAAAGCAAAAAGCATAGGGAATTACGGAGAACGGGAGAGCAATCAGCTAAATGCGGACTTGTGATAGATCTCTCCGGTGGGGCGCGAGGGAACAGCAGAGTATCGTTTTATATTGGGAGAAAGGGCTTTCCATTTACTCCGAATGTGCAATTCCTCGCGCCGGAGGGCAGCATAACGCTCATCGCGTACACGTTTGGCCTTCCTCAGCTTTTCCACCGTGGGAG
This sequence comes from Platanthera zijinensis, assembly GCA_039513925.1. Taxonomy (NCBI): domain Eukaryota; kingdom Viridiplantae; phylum Streptophyta; class Magnoliopsida; order Asparagales; family Orchidaceae; genus Platanthera; species Platanthera zijinensis. The sequence goes on from CM077087.1 coordinate 123,503,951, forward strand.
ATTTCCAAATGTTGCAGTCCGTGGTAGGTCCTATTTTTACGGTTGGAGGCTTCATTTCCGGTACCAAAATGGCAACCGGATCAGCCCAAGTTACAGATCGCTGGACAAGGTTTGAAACAATATTACACAATTCATTGTCTAGGGATTTCTCCCGAATAGAACTAGTTTCGCCATGCTCAAAAATTGACGCTGAGGGAAACAGGAAGGTAACCATTGCATCAGTGCACTCGGTATCTTCTTTGAACTCCTTCTCCTTATTCTCGATCATCTCCCTAGAAGGTCCTTCCTTAATCACCTCTTTCGTAGGAGCATCCCTCACCAAGGAGAGTTCTAAACCAATCTTGACATCTGCAACACTTTGGAAATTATTGTTATGGAGAAGAGGGTCATGTACAGAAGTGAAATCCAAGGTTGAAGCAGCAACCGGCCAAGTTACGCATCCTTTGGCAAAATCAAGAGATGCGCCACTAGCCGTCAGGAATGGGACCCCAAATATAGGAATAGAATTGTTTTCCTTGGGTCCCAAAACCTGGAAATCAGTGGTTAATCACTTCCCATTAACCTCAACTTCAACTTCTCGTACACCTCCCTCAGTGTCAACCAAAATACCATTCGCCAAAATTAGCGACTTTCGGTTTGTTGGATCAACATGCAGGTTCATCTTCGCAACATCCTGCATGGTGAGGATGTTGTTAGACGCTCCGGAATCGCACAATGCAGTAGTTTCAATATTATTAATTTTACAAGCTACAACAAGCTCGTGAGTTTTTTTTTCAAATATTCGTCCCCAAGGCTTTTTCCTTGCTCATAGGGGTTTTTCTAAGTGTTGCTCGGTAAAGTGCCTTGGGTCCGCTCAGAGACCATTTGGGCCAGTTGGCCCAATTGTGCCTCTAGCTTACGCATTGAGGCCGCTTGGTTCGTCATGTTAGTCTGGGAGACCTCAACAAACTTTTCAAACATTTCAGCTAAAGAATTTGTTTTTGTAGCAGGGGGCCCTTGGGGGTAATTCAGTTGAGGCGGCCGCGGTTGGCTTCCAGAGGCATACGCATCATGTTGATGCTGCACCGGCTGCCATCGTTGGCCTGGTGCATTTTTGTTCCACGAAAAATTTGGATCATTTCTCACCCCCGGATTGTACGTGTTCCCATAAGGTGCTCCCTATTTTGATTTGCAATAAAGTTAATTGATTCATTAAGGAAAGTAGTTTCATCACGTACCTCACCTGCTTGGCATTCAAAGCTGTGGTGGTCGGAACCTCCACAACCCTGGCATGAGATTGCCATAACTGGAGTAGTAGCAGCGGCGGGCTTGGATGCTTCCAGAGCAAAAACTCCACTAGTACATCGTGGAAAATTCCTTCCTGCGGTCCAATATGCGTTGTGGATGGAGTTATCCTGCAAAATTCTCAATGCATCATCAGGCGCAAGATTCATTATCATTCCACCAGAGGCGGCATCAATCATAGCTCGGTGTTGTGGTTCAATAGAGAAATAGAAGCTTTCAACGAGATTCCAAGTTTGGAATCCGTGGTTTGGACACTTCTTCAGCAACTCGTTGAAGCGTTCCCACACCTAAGCTAGGCTTTCTTGATCATTTTGCCGAAAGTTGGCAATCGCACGCCGCATACTCACAATCCGGTCCACCAGATGGAACTTGGCTAAGAATTTCGTTGTCAATGCCTCCCAGGTGGTGGCTGCTCCAGGCGGAAGAGAGTGGAGCCATGTCTTGGCTTTGTCCCTGAGGGAAAAGGTAAAAAGACAGAGCTTGACTGTATCATCGGAGATCCCAACATAGCGAAACGTGGCGCAGATCTCGGAAAATTCAGCCAAGTGAAGATGGGCGTCTTCAGTGGCCATTCTGGAGAACTGTGCGTTGTTCAGGATTATGTTTAGAATGGCTGGTTTGATCTCAAATTGCTGGTTGGTGATCGCCGGTCTGAAGCCGGGGTAAATACTCCCAATGGTCGGTGTGGTGTAGTCCCTCATGGTGCGAACCTGGGGCGGGTTTACTTCATTCTCATCCCCATTTCGGTCACCATGAAGGATCCCGCCAACACGGTTTCCAGCATCAATGTTCAGCTGGTCCCCCATTGGGGCTGGATTGATGGCAGCAGCACGTCTTTGTGCACGAAGGGTTCATTCGATCTCGGGGTCGTAAGGTACAAGATCTCTTTCAGTGCGTCCTTGCATTCACTACGGCAACTACACAAAGAAATAGCGGTAAAAAAAAACACTAACTCTTACAACAACATTTTCGTACGTCATGGTCGTTCTACAGTTGCATTCCACGGCAACGGTGCCAAAAACTTGTTGCATGTAAATACGGCAAGCGCACCGGACGCATAAGTAATAAAGTTTTGTTAATGAATCCCCGAGTGTCGGTCTCTTGAGGAATGCAATTAGCGTAGAACAACGAATGATCCGAAATTATTGTTATGAGAGTTAAATAAATAATGGAAAAAATAAGAGGCTTTGAAAGTGGTTTTGCAAACAAAGAAACTAAAGCGAACTATGCGGGTCGCAATCACCGCTTCACAAGGCGAGATGTATGTAACGGCCGCGATGCCGTACTTCGGTAAGGCGAATGGACGGTGAGCCAGTGAATGAGGTGTTTAGTGCGGAGTGCAATCGAATGGAACGATAGAACGGAGTGAAGTGAGATGGAGCGAGGCGTATCGAATCACAATTCTCACAAGCAAAATTAAACAACAGAAATTTAATTAAAACAACTAGAGATTGAAGTTCATTGCAAGCTTAAGTAACTTCATACAACAAGAGAGATGGAGAAAGATTAAACCAAGAAAGTGAAGAACCACCGCGGTTGTTGGCCGGAGGTGCGGGTTGTCAATCCGCTTCCACGCGCAGTCCGAGGAGGCTTCCGGTACCGACGAGCTGTCACCTCAAGGGCCTTTAAGTCCGTTCTCTAGGTTTTCTTCATCATCTTCGTCGGTAGAAAGCTCGGAGAAGAGGTCTTTAATGGCCGGGAGGATCACCGGAGGATGCGGCACACTTTTGAATCGCCGGAAAATGATCTCCCGATGGTAAGGATAAAGGTGGAGGTCGATGGATCTCCTGGGATGCGGAACAGCGAAGTGGCGGCAAGGTCGGTCCAGTCCGTCATGCCCTAATTCGCGGATCAAGCCAATTTATAGAAGCAGAGTTAAATAACGCGCACGACCACTGGCGCATGACCAGTGGTCGTGCGCGAACAAAGGCAGCGCCCGTGCGGAAACAACCTGTAGAACCTGCACCAGGAAATCAAAGCTTGCGCACGATCAGCAGCGCACGATCAGTGATCGTGCGCGGTATAGCAGGTGACTGTGCGATATGGCGGCAAAACTTGCACAAAAAAGGTCATGACTGCGCACGATCGGCAACGCACGAGCAGTGATCGTGCGCGGTATAGATGGTGATCGTGCGATATGGAAGGGCAGAACTTTCACAGCAGAAGTCATACTGCGCACGATCGGTGATCGTGCGCCAAAGAGGTCGATGGTCGTGCGTGGGTAAAAATGCACGACCACTGACTCCTTTGCCAAAAATGGTGAAAGCCCTATCCTGGACGCCCACATGATCCCCGAACCTGCAGGAAAACTGGACGGGTTGTCGAACATGGCAGTCACAGATATCAATAAAATGCATAGCAAGAGGGAAATACACACATGCACAGAAATAGGCTAATAAAGTGCACAAGACGTGGAATGTCGCAGCGAACCAAAAGGAGTGCTAATGACCCTAAATGGTAGTGCAAAGTCATGAAAGAAGCCAAGATGAGTCCAGAATTCGGTATGAAATGGGGACTCATCACCATCTTAGCCCTCTCATCCGGGAATGAAGGATTTCATGTTTACACTGACGCGTCGTATCAAGGGATGGGAGCGGTATTGATGCAGCACAGACATGTGATTGTATATGCTTCAAGACAGCTGAAGAAGCATGAAATCAACTACCTATTACATGATTTAGAATTGGGAGCGGTGGTGTTTGCCTTGAAGATTTGGAGACACTATCTGTATGACATCCACTGCGAAATCTTTTCAGACCACAAGAATTTAAAGTACATTCATAAATAGAAGGAACTGAGTTTGAGACATCGGCAGGGGTTAGAGTTTCTATGTGATTATGAATTTACTCTGAACTACCACCCCAAAAAAGGAAATTCCGTAGCTGATGCTTTGAGCAGGAAGGTACCAGAACCAAGCACTGAGTCCCAATCGATGAGTATGAAGTGAGCTCGGATGCTCGAAGAGATGTACATTACCCTGGTATATAAAGACTAATTGGAAGGGTATACAGAGTACTTAACCACGATGAGCATAGTCTGTTATATTCGAGATCGAATCCGGGCAGAGCAAGGAAAGGATGCGGCTCTGGCCCAGACAATCAAGTCAATTGAAGATGTGACTACTGACGAGTATTCCCTAAAAGTCGGCCTCGTTCATCTCCGTGATCAGCTTTATAATCCCAATGGCAGGAAAATTCGAGAAATATCCTGAGAGAGGCACATTGCTCTATGAATTCTGTGTATCCTAGGATTGCCAAGATGTAGGCCGACTTACGGAAAACCATGTATTGGCCGGGAATAAAGAGGGACGTCAGATATTTTGTTATGCACTGCGAGGCCTGCCTAAGGGTGAAGGTAGAATTCAAGAGCCTCGGTGGATTATTAGAGTCATTTCCCATCCCTGAATGGAAGCTCGAGGATGTCTCCATGGGATTCATCCATGGATTTCCTCACTCACGCTCAAAGAATGATTTAGTATAGGTAATCATTGACCGCCTGAAAAAGATAGCAAGGTTTATCCCTATGAAGAAAGAGGCTCATGTAGATGTTTTAGTATGCCTCTTTGTGGATCAGTTTGTACGGTACCATGGCGTGCCAAAGACGATTATTTCTGACCAGGATGGTCGGTTTACCTCTAAAGAATGTAAGGCGGTACAAGCATATTTGGGTTCAAGCCATACCTTTAACACATCATTTCATCCTCAGACGGACGGGCAGTCTGAGAGGACCATCACAATATTCGAGGACCTATTGAGACTGTGTGTGTTAGATAGAGGAGAACAGTGGGAAAGGCTCTTACCCCTCGTGGAATTCTACTATAAAAATAGCCACCATGCCAGCAACGGGATGGCACCCTATGAAGACCTTCACGGAAGAAGGTGTAGAACCCCCTTGTCAAGGGTACAAGATGAAGACCCGAAGGTTTTAGGAATTGAGTACATCGATGATACTGATGTAGTTGTTAGACTAATACGTGACCGCATGCTTGAGGCTTAAAGTCGACAGGATAAATATTATAATGCAAAACACCGGGTGGTAGAATTTCAGGTGGGTGACAAAACATTCCTGAAGATCTGGCTGATGCATGGAGTGGCATTGGTATGTGGTGTGAAGAAGCTTAGAGAAAGGTACATTGGACCTTACACCATATTAGAAAAAATTCGCCCTTTGGCCTACCGGTTGGAGTTACCACCAGATATGGAGAACCTTCATGATGTATTCCATGTGTCGTCTATCTGGAAGGTGCTGTTACAGCCCGATAAACATATTCCCACCATTGATGGAGCAGTAGCAACCGATAGATCTGTACGACTAGAGCCGGTGTGGATAGTAGACAACGAGACAAGGATCTTGCACCGTAAGAGTGTTCCTTTGGTAAAGGTGTTGTGGTCTAACAATGGGAAGGAGGAGTACACATGGGAGCCGGTGGACTTGATGAAAAGCGCTACCCGGAGTTATTTCCTCAAGGTAATTTTAAAAGCATATTATATTTTATTTCAGGCTTTTCCCTCCCCATAACATTTCCTGATTTCGGGGATGAAATCTTTTATTTTGTTTATAGGATTTATAACATCCCAATTCACGCTAGGCCCCTCGTGCGCACTTTTAAGTTAGAAGAGCTGACTTGGGCTTAGGGAGTGTCGGCCGCTATGCTAACACTTGTGTAAGGGAGGAGAAGTTTGTCCAGAGTAGGACACGGGCAGTGACACGGGCGTGTCCATACCCGTGTGGTACTCTAGTTTCTTTGTGTATTCTTTGTGAAATTTCCAGATAAGGACACGGGTAATGACACGGGAGTGTCCCTACCCGTGTGTGTATGACACAGGAGTCTCCATACCCGTGTCGCTCATTAGTAACGTTGTTGATTCCTTGTTGTGATTCCCAAGCAGGATATGGGTAGAGACATGTGCGTGTCCCTACCTGTGTGTGTGTGTGTATGCTTTGAGCAGAGATCGACTAACATCGTCGACCGTGTTTCCGAGCAAGACACGGGTAGGGACACGTGCGCGTCCCTACCCGTGTGTGTGTGTGTTTATTCTTCGAGCAGAGCTCGACTAACGATCGTTGACCGTGTTCCTCCCGAGTAGGACACGAGTAGAGACACGGGCGTGTCCTTACCCGTGTGTGTCCACAGCAGTTTGACTGTTCGTCGACCACGTTCTCCTGAGCAGGACACAGGTAGTGACACGGGCGTGTCCCAACTCGTGTCGTTCAATTTTGTGTTTTGATGAATTTTTCTTGCCTCGTCGTTTTGAAGGGAATCATTTACTGAGTGATTGACGGTCCAATGAGAGGTCGATAGGTGGTTATGCAGTTATCCACTTTCAACATGAAAAGGGGAGAAAACCCTAGACGTTTCTACTCATTCCTTCCAAGCCATTGCTGTAAAAAATTGCTGGAGAGGAAGAAGTTGCTTGAGCCGATCTTTTTCCCGTAAAGAACTAACACGGACTGTAACACCCCCGATTTTTTTGCGACTATTTTATTCTCGTTTGGCGTTACGGTGATGCATTTTCGCTGCTTGTGCCATTTGTGGAGTGTGGTTTAGCTCCTTAGAACTAAGTGGCCTATTTTGTAGCCTATGGTCAAGATCTCTCTGGCAAGCCGAGTCGTTTTGGGTGACCCGGTGTGGCCTCTTGGGGGATGCTTGTATTTTTTCTTTAGGTGGGAATAACTCGAGTTCTATTCGTCGAAAGTTATTTTTGACTTCGTCGTTGCGTTCGTAGTATTGGTATTTAGCTACGGTGCGAATTTCGTCGAATTCCGAGGTAGTTTGGTTTTCGCGTCGCTTTGGGTGTGCCATTAGTAAAATGTAATTATAAACCCTCTTAGTTTAAGAGAACCGGTGGCTTGGGAGACGGTTAGGCTGAACAGGAGTGGTAAGGCTTATTTATAAAGCTTTGGTTAGAAGTTGGCCGGCCCACTCTCTTCCTTCTTCCCAAGACCGAAACCGCCTGCTCCTGTTCGCGGAAAACAGAGGCGGAAACAGCGGATTGCCCTAGCCTTCGGCCGGCGATTTCGGGAGCTTTCGTGGACGGAATTCGTTTCCGAAAGAGGCGTTGGCTTGCTCTTGCTTAGATCTATGTTTTGACGGTAAGAGATTCAATTTTCATGGAGTTTTAGGAGACTTGGATTTTCGGGTCTTGTGGATTTTCGCCATTTAAGTGCGGGTTGCTTGTTAGGTGCTTTTAGGTGCTGCTGCTGCTAGTGCCGAGTGAAGAGGAGGGAAAGTCGTCCAAGCTTCGCCGGAAATCGAGGCAAGTGGTATTCTTGGCCTTGTCCATTTTTATTCTCTTACTGAATTGAAAAATCCCGGTTAGCCCTAGGGTGAAGGCCAAGCTGTTCTTTTATCTTGCTGAATTTTAGGGCTTAGTTTCTCCTAATAAGCCCCCCCTTCTTTGTGCTGTTGGTGCCCAACCCGCCTGCGTAATTCCGCTAATATATTAACTCCAGATTTCAGTCTGGTTGCTTCTTGCGGGTGAAGCAGAGAGAGAGAGAGAGTAGGTGGGGGTGCCTGCTGTATGTCTAGGAAAGAGCCAGATTTGGACTCTCTGTCTGGCCGGCGTTGAGTGTGGTGCACACACTCAAAGCCTTTGCGGGTTTGGCATTGAGTGTGGTGCATACACTCAACGCCACAGCTGTAGCTAGTTTGAAAATTTTGGCTAAGTACCGGGGCGTTGAGTGAGGTGGACTCACTCAACGTCGTAGCCCCTGCTAGCGGCTAAGTACTTTTGCATTGAGTGAGTCGACCTCACTAAACGCCATTTCCGTTTTGGCGTTGAGTGAGGCAAGCTCACTCAATGCTGCAGTTTTTCTGAGAAGCTAAGTACTTTTGCGTTGAGTGAGGTGTGCTCACTCAACGCCATAGCCTTTTCAAAGGCTAAGTACTTTGGCATTGAGTGAGTCGACCTCACTCAACGCCATTTCGGTTTTGGCGTTTAGTGAGGTGGACTCACTCAACGCCCTCGCTTTCTGTGCAGCTAAGTACTTTGGTGTTGAGTGAGGTGTGCTCACTCAACGACACAGCCTTTTCTGAGGCTGAGCACTTTGGCATTGAGTGAGTCGACCTCACTCAACGCCATTTCAGTTTTGGCATTGAGTGAGGTGACCTCACTCAACGCCGTAGGCAAGTTTACGGCCAAGTCCCGTGGCGTTGAGTCAGTGAACCTCACTCAATGCCATTTCTGCTTTGACGTTAAGTGAGGTAGACTCACTCAACGCCAAAGCCCTTCTTTGCTGCCAGAACCTCTGGTGTTGAGTGAAACGACCTCACTCAACGCCATTACCGTTTTGGCGTTGAGTGAGGTCAGCTCACTCAACAGCCCAGATTTGCCTTTTTTGCGGCTAAGTGCCAGGGCATTGAGTGAGTGAACCTCACTCAACGCCATTGCCGTTTTGGCATTGAGTGAGGTGTAATCACTCAACGCTGCATTTTAATTTTGCGGCTAAGTGTAAGGGCGTTGAGTGAGTGAGCTTCACTCAACGCCATTACTGTTTTGGCGTTGAGTGAGGCCAGCTCACTCAATGCCACTTTCTCTGATTGTGGTAAAGTACCAGGGCATTGAGTAAGTATACCTCACACAATTCCATCGCTTTTTCTGCGTTGAGTGAGGTTAGCTCACTCAACGCCAGAGAATTCTTGCATGTGGCGTTGAGTTAGTGAACCTCACTCAACGCCATTTCTATTTTGGCGTTGAGTGATGCTAGCTCACTCAATGCCAGAGTTGTTCTTCTGGAGGGCATTGAGTGAGTGGACCTCACTCAACACCATGGCTGTTCTAGCGCTGAGTGAGGCTAACTCACTCAACGCCAAGGTCTGGTTAGGTGTTGAGTGGGTCCCACTCAACGCCAAGTCGTGTTGAGTCATTTCAACACTCTTTTTCCCTACCTCAATTTTCGTTCTAGAGTGAATTCCTTGTTTATGTTTTGAGTTTCCTTGTCGGCCATGTTTTTCTTTCCTAAAGGCCGAATCGTGGGTCGTGGTTAGTAGTGGTTGTTTGAAGCTCTTCATGGGGGAGGTGTTGTGTAATTTTGCTGTGGCCACCCTTTTTCTTCTATCTTGCTCCAGGTACGGGCTGGGCAAGGGGGTGGGAGCTCCTTAGTGCTTTCACATGTAGACCCTTGAGCGTTGCTTCTTAGAAATGGTTGTTGGGGGACTGAGTTTGCCTCTAACCCAGATCCACATTGTTTTTTTTTTGCTACTACCATATACCACAGTTTAGGGTGTTAGACGTTTCTTCCTTGGTAGATTGTAGCATTTTGGGCTCTTGGTAGCTTAGTAGACTCTGATGGAAGTAGTTTCTGGGCAGGGTTGATGCTTTTTCCTCGCACCTAGTGCTTTTCTTTTTGTCTTGCATTGGGCAGTTGTGACTTTTACTGCTTTGTTTTTCCTCTTTCATTTATCATCTGATTGACACTTTCGTGCAGTTTTCCTTGTTTTGCTTGCTGAGGTATTCTTTCTTCTTTTGAATGCCTAAGGTTCTGGACAGTAGCCAGTTTGGTGGCTAGGTTGTTGTGGTGTTGTTGGTGGTCTCTTACACTCTAGAGATCCTGTTGCTTTGTTATTGAGGTAGTTTTTCTGCACTTTTCTTACAGACATATATATTTGCCAGTGGGTTCGTGTCAGGTTGTTGGCGCCCACTGGTAGTTTTTACCTTTGTACTAGATATGTTAATTTTGCTGCTACCATTTTCTGGAGATAGTCTACTCTCTCTGAGAAGGATTTATGCTAGGTTGCTAGTTATTTTTAAAAACTAAAATTATTATTATAAGTATAGCTCATGGTCAACATGTTTTATAAAACTCAAACACTATTTTCCAAACAACGTAAAAAAGATCGTTTTCTTATATAATATAAATTAAATGTAGAGTCTTGCATAGCATAAGTTGTCCTCTTGGGGCACTTATGCATTCCTTTAGGATGTCAAACCTGAATAAAGTTTTTTTCGCAGCGTATAAGTATAGTTTTTAAACTGTGGACTAGGTGATACACCGAGCTGAGAGATACAGCCTCTAAAAATATAACTGGTTTTCTAATCATTAAACTCATGAATTTATTTCATAAAGTAAAGTAGATGGTTTTGCCTGAGCGTCAGTAGTTATCCCCTGCTCTACGTGGCATCATGACGCGTGTTTTCTCATACTCTGATAATTCCTAAATTCGGAGAAAATGCGGGTTATGACACCGACCGAGGAGAACATGCCACCAAGAAGGATTATAAAATCCATGGCTAGAAATGGTGGAAATGCCGGAAATGAGGTGAGCTTCTTACCCTCTCCCTTGGTGCTAGATCTGTAGTTATTTATAGTAGAGATATCAACTCAAGAGAGTTTTGACTTGTGAGATGAAGATTTCCTAGGAAGAGACTATTCTAGTGCTTGTGCCCTAAGGATATTGATGTCTTCAACCTTTCCCCTCTCCTTGAGTAGATGGTGGACTTGGTTCGTGAAGAGAAAATGGTCTCATAAGGGTGAATAAGGGTGGAAGAATTTCTGGACATGGTTTGAACATATGGCTTGATGAAGAAGATGAACCGATGTCGTTCATCTTGCTTTAAGATGCCTGCAGAAATCTGTTTTCTGTACGCAGCAGTGTTCTAGGCTATTTTCAAACATGATACGGCCAGATCTGGGCTTTCAACTAAACACGAAAGTCATAGCCCATGGAAATGCCTTTCCAACGATTGGTAAAACATCTTCATTGGATTCCTGTAGCTTCGGAAATCCCTATTTGAAGTTATTGTACAATAATCATTCCTGCACATCTAATTCTCGCGTTTGTTTTGTATCAGCTTGGGATTGGTTGAGAAACTGAAGTACATTAACGTTAACATTTTGTTGAGATGTATCCTATAAGTGGTTTAGATAAATCATGTTAATAACATTTGTTGGATAGATCCATAATGAACAAATGATGTGGTAAAATGTACTTGATCAATGTTATTTGGTGAAGGTTGGAGAACGAATGGATTAACGAGTTGGGATGGTTTAAATATGTTAATCAATAAGGATGTACTTGGCAAGGGTAATGCGTTGAATAACGATGAGTTTGGCTTGAAGATACTGTACATATTTGGTAATGACTATTATGTACAAATGATTGTATGGTTGATGAATATGTGAGGTACCTTTATGTCGACGATGAACCCTTAAGTGCTTGTTGCACTAGATTGTGAAAGGGTGTATGTGCGGGGTTTGACCGCACTGTTTTTGTAATGTTGAGATAAGATGTAAGTGGACGGTTGGGCTTGTTCCTCGGTGTTCATTCCCAGGGCTCCTTCTGTGCCATGATGATGTGAAATTACAAGCGATTTGAGTCGACACGCGGTTTTGTAATCCTGGGTTAAGGATAGTGTGGCAGGTCTACGAGCTCACAAGTCGTCACACCGACGAGAGTTCACAGATAAATATTAGGTTGTTGGGCTTGGAACTCGGTGTTCATTCCCATGGCTCCCTCCATGCCAAGTTGATGGTTGGGCTTTGTCCTCATGCTTTTTCTGAGGCTCCTTCCGGGTCACAGTATAGAACAGCTCAGGGTTTAGTTCTCAGTGCACTTCTACTCGAGACTCCTGCTGAGCCGTAGTACAGATTTGAGCTCCGCAGTTGTGTTCTTAGCGTTGAGGCGTACGAAGGCCTAAGTTTGGTAGTGTGGATACCATCCTAGTAGTGGAGAAGCCCGCTCTATTGTCACCGTCTTGCCACAATGGATGACACCTGAGAGGTAAGATACCTGCTCGAAAAGTGGGAACTACAAGTCTATGTTGACATAGCAATTGCATGTGCGTTATCATGGGTGAGTCATTGATTAGCATTCATGGCATTGCATTAAATTTTATAAACAAGATCCTCACCGTATAAGTTTGTATGTGCACTATTATACAATGAGTTACTTTACTGTTGAGTCGATCCTTAACTTATATGTCTGTATGGGCATTTATATAAGTTGAGTTATTTTCTTTCGTAGCTTTACATTTTTCATAGACTGCTTTAGATGGTAGAACTGGTAGAGTAGAATGTTTACTCATTCATTATACTGCTGATATACTTGATATTGCTCACTCTATACCACCTGTTTGTACTACTACTTATGTAAATATATTGTACCCTTTTTCCTTTCTCCGTCAAGTGTCGAGGAGTCGTCGGGGGAGCAGATGTGAAAGCCACTTAGTCTTTATGACTAACGATTGCTACGTCTTCTTTTTAGGAGTAAACCCCACCGATAGAGCAACAATAGGTCATGCAGGAGGATAGCCAGGCCAGGATGACAGGGCCTGAAGGGACGGTGTTGTCACTACCATCAGTCACTGATGTGAGTTTGAGAGACTCATCATATAGCCCCTTTAGGCAAGTTTTACCCGTACTCTTATATTTTAGAAACTTGTTGTAGCTTCTTTATTTGTTGTACTTTTTTGACTATTTTACTTATGTGTGGATTGACTTCTATTTATATTCTTGGTTGGGTTGGCATTGGTTGATATTAGTTATAGCCGGTAAGATAGGCGTCTTGTAGTATAGGTTAGCCCGAGTGTTAGCGCTTCTACAAGGCAGTTGTTCTGGGCATAAGACTCCCCTCATTCCGTGTTTTGTGTTCCGGTAGGGGGGTCTTACACAAGTGCAAGTTCTATACCCCCTCCAACAACAACCGGCACAGCACCTCGAAAGTATTATGGACCCCTGGCTATTCACCATTTGGGGAATGGACTTGGTAGGGCCATTTCCCAAGGCCAGCCGGCAGAGGAGGTTCCTACTTGTCATGATATATTATTTTTCTAAGTGTTTGGAGGTTAAGGCTCTGTGAAATTCTTTATTTCAAGAGCCTAAACACCTAGAGGGGGGGGGGGGGTGAATAGGTTCTTATCTTTTTGAGTCTTTTCAATTTTTTAGGCAAACAAATATATAACTTCTTTTAGCACAGACCAATCTATCTACAGAAATTTAAACACAAAACAGAATGCACCAGATTTTTAGTGGTTCCCCAAGATATGGGTACATCCACTTTGCCCCTTCGCCTATCCAGCAGATAACTGGATTCATCCTAACTTCCTTCAACTGGCTCGGATCCGCAGATCTTACAATCTCAGAACCCAAGATGGTTCCTACACCTCAAACTTAACACAAGTCATACCTCAGATTCTTCTCCAGAATCCAACCTCAGGCCTCAACCCTACCTCAGCCTTTATAATTAGGCTTACAACTCATACTTTCCACAAGTCCTACCTCAGGCACACAGCCCTACCTCAGCCTTTATAATTTAAAGCTTACAATCTCAGATCTAACAATAGATCCTACAAGAATTTATGAGTAAAGAGTAATTGAAAACTTCACCAGCTGGATTTCTCTGTTGATGTTGTCTTCTTGATCAGTTCTAGTATAGACTGATCCTTCTGATCCAACCTAACTTTGCTTTTCAAAGCTTCTTGATTAGAAAAAAATATGGTGGATCTTCTCTTGATGTTGAAGTTGATCCTCAGTCAGCTTCTTCTGTAAATTCAGATTGAACTCTGAATCTTTGTTGCAGACAGCCATTGATCTGTAAGAATTCTTCTTATTGATTCCTCTCTTCTTATTGATCATTATCGTTTCCGATCTGCCTCTTATATAGAGCTTGCTCAATGGTTACCGTATGATCCGGTTCATAACAAACTTCTGATAGTTCTGACAGTGGTGTCAGACCGGTTAGTTATGACAGCTATCAAGTCACCAGTCACGTCACCCGGTTCTTCAATGTCTTTTCAACTCAGCACACAACACTCAGCAGACTACTTCACATGTGTCGACACATATTGACTAAGTGTCGACAGAAGCCTTCATGGTGTCGACACAATTACTCCAAGTGTCGACACAGTTATACTTCTTCTTGTCGACACTGCTTTTGTTGTATGTGTCGACACAAGTCCTTTGTGTCGACACAGTAGCTCCTTGTCTCGACATTTCTATTACAGACAGTTGGCAATGAGTGTTTGTCAAATGGCGTTGAGTGTGTGTTAACACAAGTCCTGTGTGTAGACGCAATTACTTCTGAACTCGACACAGCCTTTTGAGAGTTGGTGTGTCGACACAAGTCCTGTGTGTCGACACAATTGCTTTAGGTGTCGACATATCTCCTGAGTGTCGACACAGCTTCAGTTTTAAGTGTCAACAAAAATCCTTCTTCAGATGTCGACACAATTCTGGATGTCGACACAACTGCTTCTTTGGGTGTCGACATAGCTTTGAGTGTCGACACAGCTTCTTCATAAGTGTCGACACAGTTTCTTCACAAGTGTCGACACTTGTACTTAGAAAATTTTTCTTCAAATTCTTAAACTTCTATATACAAATTGATGCATATCATTGACTAAGTTGTGGATTTTCCAAATCTGGTACACATTTTCAAATGTACCCAACAATCTCCCCCTATTTGGAGAAGTCATAACCCTTAGTCAAAGATATACATCTCTTAAGATAAAAAAAACTTGTAATAGATGTAAAAACATTTAAGAGAAGGTTATCACATAATCATTGTAAACAACAAACAATTAATACTGAAACAGATTTCATTAATCAGTAAAATTTTGGTTTAAAAGAATTTCTTATAGAATAAAAGAAACAAATTAGTACATTGTCCTATTACATAAACCTAACAATTCTATTACTGACTAGGCTCCTTAATAAATATTCCATTGCAAGACTTGATTTTAGCCTGCACAGAAGGTTCAGCATCCTTAGCTAGCTTTTTCCCTTTTAGAGCTTTCTTCTTTGATTCTTCATCCTTGATCTTATGTTTGTCAAAATAGTGGAAAGGTTTGGGGAAGTACTTGCTTGGCTCTTGAGCATTAGCAGGTAGCTTCCCAGCCTTACCACTTCTTCTATGTTGAAGAATTGCCTCTTGTCCTGCTTAATATTTATTCCACCCTTGCTCTGAATACCACTTACCCCTATCATGGGTTTTATCCTTTACATCTTTCCAGGCAGTAAGTATGATGTTTCTAGAAGTTGGGCTCCACTGCTCAAAATCTTGCTTCAGCTCAGCCTGCTCTCTGAATCTCTTCTTGAAAAGTTGAGCTTCCATCAGAGCTTTTAATGCAGCTTCTGACATTTCAAACTTTTCTAGAACTACATTTTTTGCCTCTGGTGGAGGATTATACATTTTAAGCACTTCTTCTTGAACCATCTCAAAATCACCTTGGGGGTAGATCACCTGAGCAACTTCAGGCTGATCTCTTTCAAAATAAGCAGGTTGTATCTAAGACTCTGCTACATTATCATCATCACAAAGAGCAGGATATCCAAGAGTAGCTCTGATGCTATTGGAAGTCCATTTAGCATGGTCAGAGCTGGCTTTGACTAGTAATCTCTCCCCCTTTATGACTTCTATTGTAACATGATCTCTTAAATCTTCTTTCTGGAATCTGACTTGATCAGCTACATATTCAGTTCCCTCTTGAAAATAAGCTCTTAATTTTGTCAGGAAAGCTTTAATCTTTTCTTGAGAGTCTTGAAATGTGGCTTTGATAGCAGATATATCTTACTGGATTTGCTTGGAGATTTCAGCCTTCAGAGCAGTGCTAGAATCAGTGAACTTTGTTAATATTTCATGATGTGAATCGTTAAGGTTTTCATTCATTCTAATCTTATTCTCCAATACATAGCCTTGCATCACATCAATTTCACCAACTGTTTCTTTGATATCTTGTTGTTTCTTGGCCAGGAACACAACAACAATACCTCCTTTATGGAAGCAATTTGTCATCTCCTTCTTATTCTGATTTACTTCAAACCTAATAGATTTGATGTCCTGGGCAACCTGAAACTGTAACTCTTTATGAGTTTCATCCACATATTTCTCTATTGTCTGTCTTTTATTATCTAATTTTATCTGCATCTGGACCAGTAAAGAACTGAAGTCCATGCTTGATGTAGATGGTGCAGTTCCCATTTATAAAGCCTTCTTATATCCAGAACTCTTTTTCTTTAATACAGTCAGCTTTCTTCTCTTAGCAAATGTAGCTTCTTCATCTTTAGAAGATTCAGATGTACTTTTAATATCAACAGTGTCCTTTTCAGGTGGGGTATCCTTTGATAACTCACCCTCAGTCCTTGGAATTTCTTTTTCTTTTTCAGTATGCTCCCCCTCAGTCCCATCCGTAGGAAGATATTAAAACAATTCTTCCTAGGTTAATTCCTGCTGTATCTATACAGAAGGAATAAGATTAGTTTTTAAAGTACTACCTAAAAGACTAATACCACTTGAAAGATTTTTTGTCTAAACAAAAGTGTGCCCTAGAATAAATTTTTTTTTTAGGAGAATCCCATCATATATCACTAGACTTTGGAGAAGATACATACTGGCTCATTTTGAGCATCTGTCTTATCAGTTTCTTCAGCTGCAGTGTTTATTTCAGATACGACATCCATGATTGTATCTGCAGCTAAGTCACTGTCTAGGACATTATAATCAATACCTCCCCCTTGGGTATGCAGCTCAGTTTCTTGTTCTAAGTTTTCTCCCCCTGGAGTGGAGTCAACTTATTGCTCCTTGGGCTCACTGTCCTTTACTTGATCATGAGATCCTATTGGTGCTGGTCTTCATCAGAACTAAAGACTACTTCCTCCTCAGAATTATTGGAGGAGTCAGCCTGTACAACCACTTTCTTTTTCTTCTTATCTTTCTTAGTTTTCTCCTTGGGAGCAGGGACTTCCTTGGTCAGAACTCTATCCCATCTTGACAGTATCCTCACATCTATTTTCCTCATGTGATTTATCTTTGAGCCATTTGCTTGTTTCAGAACATCTGGAATTGCTGATGTTAAGCATAAACTGAGGATCCTTCCCAGGTTAAGTTTCTTAATAACTTCTTGTATTTTATCAAACACCACTGCTGCCCTGTCAGTGTTTATCTTGAATATGATCCTCACCATCAGATTGAATATGTGGGAAGAAATCCTATCATGTCCACCAGTCTTGCAGATAATCACTTTGCCCACAACTTTTGAAAGAAATTTTCCTTGGGAATTCATCCCTTTTCTATTGATAGATGATCTAATCTTAATACTGGGACTCAGTCCACACCAGCTTAAAGCTTCAGTTATCTGGGAAGGAGTTATTTCATCTGTATCCTTGATCAAAGGAAGATGTCATGCTTTCCTGATAGGTTTCAAAGTGAGCTTCACCCAAGTATCTTGAATAGACGCCATGATTTTCTTTCCTTCAGAGTCCATTGTAGCGGTTGAGTAGAACTCCATAACTTCCTTTTTCCATATATTGGTCGGTTTAGAGATCAAAAATTCTAATCCATTTACTGAAATTAGGTCAATAACTCCCTGAATTTCATCAGAAGCAGTCGTGAAACTGTCGCGAACCAGTTCATAACCTTCTTTAACCTTATCTTCTTGGTGTGGCACCATTGACGTAAGTGCTAGAGGAGAAGAGAAGAGAAGGTATATGTCGATAGAAGGTGTAGAGTCAAAAATTCTGATAGCGTAGTCAACAAAATTTTGGCTTCACCTATTTAAAGTACTCGTATCAAGGGCAGGTCAAAAGTTGGGCCTAGGTCGACAAATCAGTTTTTGTGTCGACAAAAATGACCTAGGTCTTGACAGAACTTAAGTTAAGTCGACACGACTATGTTTCGACATACTAATGTCTAAGTCGACAAAATGTATTTTAAGTCGACACATCTATGTGTCGACATACTTGAGTCTGTGTCGACAAACTTTCGTATGTGTTGACACTGACAACATTAGTCTCGACAGAGTTGTGTCGACACCAACTTCTGTGTGTCGACACAAAAATCCTCTCGACATATGGTCTCGACAAGGTTGTGTCGACACCTATTCTTCTGTCGACACAGATACTGTTTCTGTGTCGACACATCCTTTTTCTGTGTCGACACAACATACTGAGTGTGTCGACACAACTTGCTTGTGTCGACACAAACTTTGTACTTAGCTAAATTTCAATATAAATTTGGTGCTTACATATGCTACTTATGGAAACTTGTGTTAACCTATTCTAGGTTCAAAATACCTAATTCAATTTTGAAATTGTTGAATTTAGTATCAACAAGAGGTTTTGTAAAAATATTAGCTATTTGATTATCAGTTTTCACAAACTCTAGGCAAATATTTTCTTTCTCTACATGTTCTCTTATAAAAGGAAACTTAATTTCTATATGCTTAGTCCTACAGTGTGATACAGGTTTCTTAGCAATAAAAATAGCACTTGTAGAATCACAAAATAGTGGAATTCTACTTACCTGGATGTCATAATCTTCTAGTTGATGCTTTATCCACATAAATTGTGCACAGCAGCTACCTGCAACTATATACTATGATTCAGCTGTTGATATAGCTACACTTGTTTGCTTCTTGCTGCTCCATGACACCAGCCTCCTACTAAGGAATTGACAGGTTCCTATGGTACTTTTTCTAACTTCTTTGCATCCAGCAAAATCTGCATCTGAGAAACCAGTTAATAGAAAATCTTTATTCTTAGGGTACCAAAGACCTAGATTAGGTGTGCCCTTAAGATATCTCAATATTCTCTTAACTGTAGTATAATGAGATTCCTTAGGGCATGCTTGATACCTAGCACAGACACATGTTGCATACATGATGTCAGGTCTAATAGCAGTCAAGTATAGTTGGGAGCAAATTATCCCTCTATACAATGACGCATCAACAGGTTTCCCTACTTCATCTTTGCATATAGGCATACTTGTTCCCATTGGAGTTTTCATAGAAGAAGCTGAGTCCAAACCAAACTTCTTAATCAACTCCTTGGTGAACTTAGACTGGGATATGGACAATCCACTCTCAGTCTGTCTAACTTGAAGTCCCAAGAAGAACTTCAGCTCACCCATACTGATCATCTTAAACTTCTCTTGCATAAGTTTGGCAAACTTTCTACAAAGGGTGTTTTCAGTAGAACCAAAGATAATGTCATCCACATATATCTGGACTAGTATTATCTTGCCTTTTGATTCCCTATAGAATAGAGTTTTGTCTATCTTTCCTCTAGAGAATTTATTCTAAATAAGAAAGGTAGACAAGGTTTCATACCAAGCCCTTGGAGCTTGTTTCAAACCATATAGTACTTTCCTTAGCCTATATACATAATCAGGAAAGTGAGAGTCTACAAAACCTGAGGGTTGTTCTACATACACTTCTTCTTTAAAATCACCATTAAGAAATGCTGATTTTACATCCATCTGATATACTTTGAACCCTTGAAAGGCAGCATAGGACAAGAACAGCCTTATAGCCTCCAGCCTTGCCATTGGAGCAACGGTTTGATCAAAATCAATACCTTCCTCTTGCTTGTAGCCTTTTGCTACCAGTCGGGCCTTGTTCTTGACTATAGTGCCATTCTCATCAAGCTTGTTCCTGTAGATCCACTTAGTTCCTATTATGTTGTGATCCTTAGGTTTTGGCACAAGTTCCCAGACCTTACACCTTTTGAACTGATTGAGCTCTTCTTGCATTGCATCAATCTAGTTGGTGTCTTGCATTGCTTCTTCAATCTTCCTTGGTTCTATCTGAGATAGGAAGCTAGAACATTGAACTGTGTTCATACTCTTGCTCCTTGTTAAAACACCCTGACTTGCATCACCAATGATCTGGTGAGCTGGATGATCCTTCATGTGTCTCCTTGCTGGAGGAATTCTGTCAGCGTTTTGGCTATCTCTAGTTTCCTCATCTTGATGCTCCACATTTTCTTCTTCACCCTGAGGGACTTGGTCTCCCCCTAGATTGCTGGCATCTTTATCCTCATCTAGTTTAGCAGAAACATCTTCATTGATGGTCAGCTTGTTCAGCTTATCTGTAAGACCTGTAGAACTAACTGAGGAACTAGACAATTCACTGTTAATAAACATTGACTCATCAAATACAACATGCACAGATTCTTCTATAACTTGAGTAGTCAAGTTATAGATTCTGTATGCTTTACTTTGGTTGTTATACCCAATAAATATCCCTTCTAGGGATTTAGCAGCAAACTTTGTTTGGTAGTGTTTACCATTGACTAGTACAAAACACTTACTACCAAAGATTCTGAAATAAGATATGTTTGGTTTTCTGCCTTTAAAAATCTTGTATGGAGTCATCTTGTGTTTCTTGTTGATGGAGGCCCAATTGAGCACATGACATGCAGTATTTACTGCCTCAGCCAAGAAATATTCAGGGAGAGTTGTGTCATTTATTAGAGTTCTATTGGCCTCAATTAGAGTTCTATTCTTTCTTTCAGCAACACCATTTTGCTGAGGAGTTCTAGGTGAAGAGAATTCCTGATGAATCCCAAGTTCTTCACAGAATTTTGTCATACATTAATACTGAAATTCAGTTCCATGGTCACTTCTGATTTTGACCACTGAACTGATGTATTCATTCTGTGTTTGTTTGACAAAAGACTGGAAAACAGTTGGAGTTTCAGATTTCTGCCTCTAGAAGAAAACCCATGTAAATCTAGAATAATCATCCAAAACAACAAGTGTGTATGCTTTCCTACCAAGACTATGAACTGGCATAGGACCAAACAAATCAATATAAATGAGATACAAACATCTCTTTGAATCTTTGATGTCAAGTGACTGAAAAGAGGACTTAGTCTGCTTGCCTTTTTGGCAAGATGAACACACACCATCTTTTATGCACATAACTTGAGGACCATTCCTCACTAATCCCATGCTGAACAGCAGTCTAATTGACTTATAGTTCAGATGAGCTAGCCTCTTGTGCCATTTGACATATAGATAAGCTTTCTCTCAGGCAACCAAACAAATAGGTGGGCTGTTAGACTCACAATCTAGGTTAAGGCAATACACATTTCCTTTCCTAGTGCCAGTCAAAATTATCTCTTGATCACTTGACCTTTTTACTAGGCACTCCCCTTTGACGAAAGAAATGCCAAAAACTAGATCACTAAGTTGACTTATGCTAATCAGGTTATGTTTTAAACCCTTTACATATGCGACTTTAGTGATTGTAATTGAATCACAATAGATGTTACCAAATCCTTTTATGATTCCCTTTTCTGATCCACCAAAGCTTACTTTGGGTCCATTCTCTATGGGCACATAGTCCCTTAACATTCTCCTGGTTCCATTCATGTGTTTGGAACAGCCACTATCCAAGTACCATATAGGGGTATGATCACTTGGATTCACCTACAATAAATAAAGAATCACCTACCCTTAGAACCCAACTTGCTAGTGGGTCCTAGGTCCTTGTTAGTTTGAAATCCTGTAACTGATCTAACAGGAATCCTACTTTTGGTTTTAACACTTGAGTTAAACCAGCAATCCATGTAAAGTGGCCCACCTTGCCACAACTCCAACACTCAAACCTATTATACCTATTCTTAGGTACAGGCCTTCTTACTTTGTTGCCAGTAGACTTATTAAGTGTTGGTGCTGGAACAACATTCTTCAAGTACTCCTCTTGAATATGATGGGCATGCCAATAGATTGGTGTATTGACATTTGTACCCTTGCTTATGAAATTTTCATGCTCACAGTGACCATGGGTAATGTCATGATCATACCTGTTAGTAGGATTCACTACCTTCTTAAAGAAAATAGGGGGATTAACAGATAGAGGCTGAACTGTGGCTTTACCTTTTCTATGAGAATTGGTGGCCCTAGTTCTTCCCTTAAAGCCTAGACCAGTCTTCCCTTTTTGTGAAACAAAATTATCTATCAAAGGTAAGACTTGTTTTGGCTTGGAGAATTTAGCCACTAGCTCTCTCTCTTGCTGAAATTTTACCTTCAGTTTCTTGATATTATTCTCATTGAATGAGATAGTGCCAATCTGAATAACTTTAATGTTTTTCAATTTGGCAACCTCATTCAGTTTTTGATCCAGCAGTTTTGCTGAATCTACTGCAGCCTGCTTAAGAGACTCAATCTCTTTGGCCTGCTCTTTAACAAGAAACTTGCTTTTCTTTATGGCATGCAACAACCCACCATACTCATTATTGAGTTGGTGAACATCCCCCTCAGACTCAGATTCATCCACTTCTTTTGAAGTAGATGCTTCTGATTCTGATCCAGTAAAGTAATCTTAGACTAGGGAGAATTGTTTACCTTACTTTGTCGAGGCTGATCCTGGCACTTATCTTCTTCAGATTGAGCCATCAGCCCTTTACAGCAATATTCTTCCACTCCATTTATGGAGTCCAGCATCTGTAGGAATTCTAGTTCCTTAGAATCCTCTTCTGTTGAGAAGAGTCCAACATATGCTTCTGCCTCTTCTTCTCCAGATTCTGAAAATGAAGAGTCTGTCCAACTCTTCTCCTTCTGAGCCACTATAGACTTCTCCTTCTTTCCTTTGACCAGCTTTATTTTGTCAGGACAGTCAGCTATGACATGCCCAGACCTGTTGCAGCAATAACACACAATCTTAGAATTATATTTTTTACCAGGTTTAGAAGCATACATGTCCTCCTTAAGTGTTTCTTCTTCCTATAGTATTCATCCTTGGAATAGAATGTTGATGAAGGCCTGGTTCTCCATTTCTTTTTCTTCATGAACCTTTTGAATTGTCTTGTGAAGGCAGCAAAGTCTTCATCAGATGTGTGACCTATCTGATGTACTAGTTCCAGGAACTCCTTCTGCTTCAGTACTCCTTCTAGGTGGAGAAGGAGATTTTCTCATACCCTTCCTTGAGCCCTCAGCCTTGAAGGCTACTGACTTTACATTATGTTAAGATCTGCTGCCCTTCTCTTCCTCTTTCCTAGCAGTAAGCTGCATTTCATATGAAAGCAGTTTTCCAAAAAGTGTAGGTGGAGGTGTGTCCCCCAGTTTGGCCACTTCCCTGCTTGCACATATCTTAGTGTCCCAATATTTTGTTAGGGACCTAAGAAACTTATCATTCAGTTTATAAGTACTGAAGACTCTTCCATATGTCATATGTTCATTCACTATTCTGAAAAACTTTTTATAGCATTCAGCTATGCTGTCAGTTTTAGTCTGCCTAAAGCTCTCATACTCCTTATTCAGCATAGACTTTCTGTCCTCTCTGACTTCTTCTGTGCCTTCCGTATAGACAATCAATGTATCCCACATTTCTTTAGAAGTTTTACAATGAACAAGATTCTTGAATATTGCATCATCTATGACACTTACAATTATATTCTGAGCTCTTTTATCTAATGTAGCCAAGTTGATTTCATCCTTAGTCATCTCTAAATAACTCTTTGGAGTTTGAATGCTTGCATCAAGAACACATACCTTCATTGGGATGAAGGGGCCTTCCTTTACTATGATATAAATTCTTGGATCAGATGCTTCCATAAACAGCCTAACTCTTTCTTTCCAAATGCTAAAAGATTCTTTCCTGCATATGGGACATTTCTTAGATCCAAATTCCTTTTGATTTTCACTTGAACCCATTCTTGTTATCTGTTATTTGCCTTGGAGAAATCCTCTGAGTGTTAGGTCAAATTTTGAGGAACCTCCCTTTAATATCACTTGAAAGACTTTATTTCAAGAGACTAAACACCTAGAGGGGGGGGGGGGTGAATAGGTTCTTATATTTTTGAGTCTTTTCAATTTTTTAGGGAAATAGATATATAACTTCTTTTAGCACAGATCAATCTATCAATAGAAATTTAAACACAACACAGAATGCACAAGATTTATAGTGGTTCCCCAAGATATGGGTACATCCACTTTCCCCCTTTGCCTATCAAGCAGATAACTGGATTCAACCAAACTTCCTTCCACTGGCTCGGATCCGCAGATCTTACAATCTCAGAACCCAAGATTGTTCCTACACCTCAGACTTAACACAAGTCCTGCCTAAGATTCTTCTCCAGAATCCTACCTCAGGCCTCAGCCCTACCTCAGCCTTTATAATTTGGCTTACAATTCAGACTTTCCACAAGTCCTACCTCAGGCACATAGCCCTACCTCAGCCTTTATAATTTTAGGCTTACAATCTCATATATAACAATAGATCTTACAAGAATTTGTGAGTAAAGAGTAACTGAAAACTTCACGAGCTAGATTTCTCTATTGATGTTGTCTTCTTGATCAGTTCTTGTATAGACTGATCCTTCTGATCCAAAATAACTTAGTTTTTCAAAGCTTCTTGATTAGAATAAGATAAGGTGGATCTTCTCTTGATGTTGAAGTTGATCCTCAGTCAGCTTCTTCCATAAATTAAGATTGAACTCTGAATCTTTCTTACAGACAGCCCTTGATCTGTCAGAATTCTTCTTATTGATTCCTCTCTTCTTATTGATCATTGTCGTTTCCAATCTTCCTCTTATATTGAGCTTGCTCCATGGTTATCGGCTGATCCGGTTCATAACAAACTTCTGACAATTCTGACAGTGGTGTCAGACAAGTTTGTTATGATAGCTATAAAGTCACCAGTCACGTCACCAGGTTCTTCAATGTCTTTTCAACTCAGCACACAACACTCAGCAGACTGCTTCACATGTGTTGACACATATAGACTAAGTGTCGACACAAGTCTTCATGGTGTCGACACAATTACTCCAAGTGTTGACACAGTTATACTTCTGCTTCTCGACACTGCTTTTGTTGTATGTGTCGACACAAGTCCTGTGTGTCGACACAACAGCTCCTTGTCTCGACATTTCTGTTGCAGACAGTTGGCATTGAGTGTTTGTCAAATGGCGTTGAGTGTGTGTCGACACAAGTCCTGTGTGTCGACACAATTACTTCTGAACTCGACACAGCATTTTGAGAGTTAGTGTGTCGACATAAGTCCTGTGTGTCGACACAATTGCTTCAGGTGTCGACATATCTCCTGAGTGTCGGCACAACTTCAGTTTTAAGTGTCGACACAAATCCTTCTTCAGATGTCGACACAATTTTGGATGTCGACACAGCTGCTTCTTTGGGTGTCCACATAGCTTTGAGTGTCGACACAGCTTCTTCATAAGTGTCGACACAGCTTCTGGGTGCCGACACAACTTCTTTACAAGTGTCGATACAATTTGCATGTATGTCGACACAACTTGCCAGAGTGTCGACACAAGTTCCCTGAGTGTCGACACAGTTTCTTCACAAGTGTCGACGCTTGTACTTAGAAAAATTTTCTTCAAATTTTTAAACCTGCACAATGAAATTCAAAATTCTATCAAGTACAAATTGATGCATATCATTGATCAAGTTGTGGCTTCTCCAAATCTGGTACACATTTTCCAATGTACCCAACACTCTAGCAAAGGTGACCTCAAAGGTTATCAAGAATTTTGTTTGATGGGAGATCCTATGCCGGCACGGGTTGCCGCAAGCTATTATCAAAGACAACAAACCTCATTTGCTAGCGCTGAGTTCATCAGCTTCTGCGAGCAGCTCGAGATTGATCTCAGATTTTCCTTGGTCCGTCACCCTAGGAGCAACGGGCAGGTGGAGGTTGCAAACAAAATCATAGTGAACCTGCTAAAGAAAAAAGTTTAAAATTTGAAGGGTAGCTGGGTGGAGAAGCTTACCTCAGTTCTTTGGACACTGAGAACCACTCCCAACATGGCCATAGGGGAGACCCCCTTCAAGCTCTCCAATGGATGTCAGGCAGTACTCCTAGTAGAGTTTGAGGTTCGTATGCCTCGGGCGATTGAGGCGGAGGATGTCAGGGAAGAATGGAGAGCTGAAAAACAAGGAAGAACTACAGCTATCTCTTGACATGGTGGAGGAGCTGCGTGACGTTTACACCATCTGACAGGAAGAAGTGAAAAGAAAAATGGCTAAGTAATTTGACAAGCATGTTTGGGACAAAAGTTCGCAGAGGGGGACTTGGTACTGAGAAAGGTGGATGCCGCGGGAAGATCCGCCGCCTTTGGCAAGCTCAACCCCAACTGGGAGGGTCCATATATTGTACAAGAAACATTGAAATCAGGAGGGTGTCCCATCCGAAATATGGAGTGTTAGACCCTAAGTCTCACCTGGAGCGGTGATGACTTGAAACGTTTTTACCCTTTAGCCATATAGGTAATGTTCTTTTTCTAATAAAGCTTATTGATGTGCCAATTCTCCTGCCAAAATTCATGTGAATAAGTGGTGGTCATTTGATAGACCCCGAGCAGATCCCGCGGCCAAGCTCTAACCTAGCTGGCAGGGCTAGATGTTACTCGATGGAGTCTATCTAGACCGGGAGTAGATCCCACTATCAGGCTCTCACCTAGCTGGTAGGGCTTGATGTCAAACAATGGCGTCTACCCAGACCCCGAGAAGATCCCACTTCCATACTCTCACATAGTTGGAAGGGATGGATGTCACTCACGAGAGTCTACCCAGACACTGAGCAGATCCCACTGCCATGCTCTCACCTAGCTGGTAGGGCTGGATGTCACTCGAGAGTTTTCCCAGACCCCGAGCAGATCCCGTTGTCAGGATCTCACCTAGCTAGTAGGGCAAGATATTAATCGAGAGTCTACAAAGTCCCCGAGCAGATCCCGTTGCCATGCTCTCACCTAGCTCGTAGGGATGGATGTCATTCAATGGCATCTACCTAGACCCTAAGAAGATCTTGCTGCCAGGATCTTACCTAGCTGGCAGGGATAGATGTAACTTGAGAGAGTCTACCCAAACCACAAGCAGATCCCGCTGTAAGGCTCTCACCTATCTGCAAGGGCTGGATATAACTCGAGAGAGTATACCCAAACCCCGAGCAGATCCGGCTGTCAGGATCTCACCTAGCTGGCAGGGCTGGATGTCACTCAGGAAAGACCTACCCTTTCTCCATGTTACTTGAAAGTATTGGCCTCTTCCCTAAGGATAGGGGAAGAAAGTCCTCACAAGCGAGTCGGGGCTCGCAGGCTCAGCTTGGCAGAGGGGTGGCGAGCCGAGTACTCGACATCTATCAGGGAAGATGAGACGATGCGAGTGCGCCACAGCAAGTACTCGACATCAATCACTTAGTTTGCAAGGACAAGGGCAAGCGTTATTATAGCGAGGTCCCCTAACTCATACATTCTACCGGTCAAGGCTTGCCTAGCGAGGTCGCTTAAAGGGAAGCTCGATGTCGAGTGTGCCGCAGCAAGTAAGTTCAATAAAAAGAAGATAGAAAAATTCTCTTTCATTAAGAAAAATGTTACTACAAAAAGGGGAGCTCGCCTTGGCATGGTTACAAAAAGGGGGGAGAAGAATTACAAGGAAAAAGAAAAAGGGTGTTTGTCAGCTCTCGCCTCCCCCCAGACTAGCGGTCTTCACCCGCTCCTCGGGATTGATCATATTTGAAGGCTTTCCCGAAGTTCAGGTCGAAGTTGTCCTTCTCGGTGGGCGGCGTGGACGGGAACAGGCTTGGAAGGAGGTCCCGGGCCGTGATCTCCTCGCAGCCCTCCACCAGCACCCTCGTGTCCTTCATAATATACATGGTGCATTTGGCGGACTCAATAGAGTTGATCTGAAGCTGTTCAGAAACCTCGAACTCGCCAAAGTACTCGACATCTTGTATTGGAAGTGGGCTCACTACCACCTGGGGGAAGGAAGGCGTCCGCCTGGCGGATGATCTCGCTATCGAGCACTTTGATCCGGTCCTTCAGCTTTTCATTGTCTACCAACAACCTAGCGACGCGAGCTTCCAGCTCGGCGATGCGGGCACGTAGCTTGGTATTTTCTTCCACCAGCCCGATGGCGCTATTCTGCAGCTCATTAGCGACCTCGGCATCCTATGAAACAAAAAGGGTAAGTAAATCTATCGCAGGAAAGGCAGAGAAATCTCAAGCAAAAAGAGAAGGGGGTGCCCAGTACTTACCAACCCGCTGGCGGATTTGGCATGTAAATCCTCAACAATGCCGAGTCTCCTCGCGAGGTCGGAGGCATTGTCCTAGGCAACGTCGCGCTTCTGCTCAGCCTTCTACAGGAGGTGGCTGAGGTTGAAGCTGCGACAGACCATCATGTGGTGCAGCTCTAGGGCCTGCAAGTGGGCTTACAGGCCCTCATGGCCGAGTTGGCGCAAGTTCATGCGCTTGTAGGCCTTAACATCCTCGTAAATAAAGAGGAAAAAGCCATGTGCGTAGACATGACTGGAGGAGAGCTTGCAGTCTGTCCAGGAAGGGTGGAGGGTAGAAACGGAGATCCGCTGGGCCATTTCATCCTATTGGACCACGGGCTCACCGGCCGAGTCCTTCCACCTTACCCTGAGGCCGAAGAGGGGGTGTCTCTTAAGCGGACCTATCTCGCGGGCAGCAGTCTTCTTAGCAGCAGGGGGAGTAGAGGACTCGCCTCCCCCTACCCTTTTTATGTTGTCTCGTTTAGCGGGCTCTCCGACAAACTATTCGTTGAGGTCTCGGGCAAGATCATGTACTTTAGTTTTTGTTGCATCGCCTAAGAGACCACCACTGCCTTCAACTTCTTTTGCGCTGGTTGACGGCGAGGCAGCCTGGAGCCTGCGGGATCAGGCCGCTTCTTGCTAGATGAGGGCTTGGATGATGTCGGCTCATCTCTACAAGAAGTTGTGGCCGCCTTATCGCGTATGAGGGGCTCAGGGAATAGTCCTTATTCCGCAAAGGGTGGCTTCTCGGGAATCAGTCGCTCCCTTGCATGAAAAAACTTTGTCAGAAAAATTCTACTGATTTGGCGAGCTCAAAAAGAAGAAAAAGTGTGAGGTATACCTTTGCCGGGATGGACGGTGAGAAGAGAGTCAAGGCCCCTTCGGAGGAAAGAGACCTCGAATTCTTTGTGAAGGACTAATTTGTGTAGCTCGGCATCGTTTCCGGACACAATGGGGGGTCAGTACACCTCCTCACCTTCTGCTGAGGCAAGTAGGGGATGGTGTCGAGATCTCCCTTGATGAAGACGATCTTCATCATCTAGTTGTGATGCTTGTTCGTGATCTCGCGAACTTTGATGAAGGAGCCCCCGAAGTAGGCAACGTTGTTGGGAGTCGCCTTGTAGGTGAAGAGTTTCCTGAAGACTGTTAGGTTGAACTATATTCACTCCTTGCGGAGGAAGCACGTGAATGCCACCATCATTGTGATTGAGTTCGAGTTGAGCTGTACGGGCACCGTTCCGTAGTTTTTTAGGATGTGGAGGACTTTTGGCCAGAGCAATAGGCGCAACCCCACCTCAAAATGATAGATGGGTAAGGCAAACTCAACGGGGTGGAACGTGTTGATGGCCTCACCCTCCCTGGGTTGGCGCGCCTAAAAGTCGGGGGCACGTATTCAAAAATGAGCTCTATGAACTCCTCCTTGGTCGTATTCCCCTCAAAGAAGAAGTAGTTGACAAAGTGCTGAGCACATTTGGAGCGATCGTCAGCGTCGAGGTTAGTATTACCCATGCTCGCAAGAAGATAAGGGAGCGAGTACTGGAAAGAGAGAAGGAGAGAAGAGAAGGTATTAAAGCAATAAAGGCGGCAGGTCGGGGTTGGTAAGGGGGGCCTATTTATAGAAAAATAACTCCAAGGCCGAGCCGACCGATCAGACCAGCTCGCCTGACCCAGCTCGCCAATCCCAGCTCGCCGACTTTTGATATCTGTCCCATCACATGCCGAACAAAACCTAAAGGATAGTATATTCGAATAAGGAGCATTGAAATCTAAAAAATATTCTAATTTATTACAGACCAGGGGGAGAATATTGTTCAGAGAAATCAAATGCGGAAGAAGAAAAAAGCATCAAGTTCAATGCATGCGCGGGCTAAGGTGGCAAGTGGCGAGTGCCGGTAGGCTCAGCAATAGAGCTATTTCGTTCAACCCCAGCATCGCGTCTCCTTCCCCATAGGTCACTGCGAGTTGTGGAGCTCGCAAATCCACCCCAAGTTCCTCTAGGCGATCAGGAGGCTCTTATCGATCTCGTCTAAGAGATGAAAAGGTGACGTCGCCTAGCCTGCCGGGCTGCTCCTCACCTCATCAGCGAGACGCATGTAATCGCGCAATAACACTTTGTTGTCCTCCTGCACCTTGCTTAGCCCACGCACCAGCTTCTTGAAGAGCTTGATCCCCCTCCTGGTCAGCTCGTCGTTCACCACTTCAGAACCCAGAAAGGATTCTTTCAAGCTTGGAGAAGGGAGGGCGAGTAGCGGGTTAGCCCCGAAGATCCACCAGCCTAAGACTGACTGGGAAGAGCTGCGAAGATAATTAAACACTGGTATGAAAGGCATATACCCCAGGAAAACTACGAGATGAGAGCTACTGAAGGTTAGCTTACCTGATGAGCTCGGCACCCCAAAGAAAGTGTGGGGTGGGGGCATCCTTAGATTCTTACTGCGACTAGGAGGGTGTGTTCTTGGCGGGAGGAGGTTGAAGCCCGACATGGGGATGGCTTCAAATCCTACTCCCGTAGTCCCGACAAGATGCTAAGAGGAGAGGATGTGGGCTGGCAAAGTCGGCCTCTGTGAGTCCATCCCTAGGGTCCCAAATGGGGGTAACAGGTCGTGCGGATGAGTCACCAGAGTTTTAAACCACGGGTCATCAGGGGGTCTTGGATCGCGGAGAGGAGACCTTGTCATCACCCCGTCGGTGGTCTGGGACGGTGTAGAGGTCGACGATGTTTTTCTCCTTCTCAGGGGCAAAGAGAGTAGAGAAGCTGACCCCGTGCTCCAGAGTGGATTTCAAGTCATTGAAGATGTGCTCAGCCGCTTGGGGAAACGGTTTTGCCCTCTTGGCAGAATTGGACTCTAAAGGATCGCTCTGCGGGGTGGTGTGGGGAACCGTGATTAGGCTGGCAATGAGAGTAGTGGAGAACTCGCGAGCTCTAGCAAGCCACTCTTGGATCTTCTTGGGGATAGGTATCTCGACAAGTTTAGAAAAAAAGGAATGGACAAGGTCACCCAGGTATGCAGGAGCATATATATAGCCGCTGGTGGACCCTACCAAAAGATTCCCCCCAGCCCCTATCGCACTCGCCGAATCCTGTGTTGTTGGATGTTTCTTTCCGTGCTTGTGCCAACCTCACAAAGTGCGGGTATTTTGTACAACCCCAAATTCGGCGAGTAGGCCGGTAGGAGAAAATGGACAAGTCCTTGAGAGAGGGACATGAGACAGGCGAGTAGGGCTAGCAAGGCCCGTAATCGCCAAAGGCAGGGAGACGGCGTTGAGTGGAGCGGGTCAGCTCGCACTCGTCCCAGGGTATCTCGACAAGCTTCAAGCAAGTAGGGCAAGTGGGGCCAATGCTCGCTAAGTTTCGGGGGGAGGTGACGAGTGTCACCTCCATCGAGCACTCGCCGCCCCAGGCGAGTAGACTTCTCAAGGACTACTGGCCCAGTCATCCGTGATGTTTTTTACCATTTTTCCTCAGATTGCCTACCCATAGCCAGTTGGAGCAGCAGAGTTGTGCTGTTTGCAGACATAGTTGGGCTGCACATAGCTATTTGGAACATCAGAGGTTGGCAATTTGCAGGACATTTTCAGAAATCTATAAATAGGACCCAAGGGGTACATCAGAAGGCATGTTCACTTGTCTCTCAGTCTTCTAGCACTTTCTTAGGTTGCCTTAGCACGGCTCTTGGCTAAGGGTGCGAAAAACTCTAAGATCTTTTGGGTGTGTAGTGGGACCTCCGCATCGAGCCCTTGGTTAGTCCCCTTTTCTTTTCCTTTCCTTTGTCATTTTGCTTGTAGGAGAGAAGTAGGTGCTTGATCACCCCTTCCCCAAGGGTGAGTAACATAAGAGACCGAATTTTTGGTTTCAACATCAACAAAGTTATGACAAGTATAAATTATCAAAATAACAATAAATACTTAAATTCACAATTTTCCAAAAATGTTTTGACCTTTAAACAAATTATTGATTAATTAACCACAATCATTGGGTAAATTAGGAAATAGTAGAATTACTCATCAATAAAAATTATAGGAAAAATTACTAGAGGTTAGAAATTACTGGAATTGCCACCTGACGAAAAATAATAATTTTCTAAATCTATTTGGTCACATAAAAAATTTATTTAAAGATATTAAACATTGGGCACTTTGTGAAGGATCCTATATGAAAATGCTTCCAATTTTAGAAAAATTCCCAGTATATAATAATGACCTAAAATGTCCTCTAACTAAATTTCATAATTTTCCAGTGAATAATTAACACATAAATAATTATCTTATAATCAAGGTAAACTTAGGGTATATGAATGAAGTACAATAAATGTTAATCAATAATTCATTGCAAAATTTCCAGAGAACAATAACATCAATAAAAAGGTCACTACCTAAATTTCATGAACATCCAAGATCATAAATTCATGCAATAAGTTATGAGTAAAAGTACCATAATTGGTCCTAAATTATTTCAGAGGGGTTAAATGCTCCTAAAAATTCTAATAACATTTTCTAGGGCTAATTTCCAACCTATGAACTCACCTACCTATTTCCAAGACATTTGAAGGACATATTGCCCCATGTCCTTCAATTGGCTCAATATCCAACCCTAGGGTTCACATTAGGGTTTTATGGCATCTCAATCCCAAACAACTCAAAATCCCATGTGGGGGTGTTTTATGTGACAACAAGGCAAAGGATAAGTTTTCATCACTTATGGATGAGGATTGATCACTCATTCCTTCAAGTGCACTTTTGACCTAATTTTCCCCTTATGACACCAAACTTTGGTCACACCAATACCTACTCAAATAAGCCCCAAATTGGCTGATATTTCTATCAGTGACCTATCATGACCCTAAGGGTCATCCACAAAAATAATGGTGAATTATGAGGTCATTAGAACCTCTAATTAACTCATATATATATTATTAAATTTTAACAAAAACTATAGAAAAGTTTTTCCAAAAATTCCAATTTTTAGATATGCTATGGGGATAAATATGAGTGACCACAAACCAAAATTTCAAGTCACTTTGATGGCTGGATAGACGGGGGCAATCAATTTAATCTCTGATTAACCCTAGGTATAGACTGCACCATTTTGAGTGTTTTGGTCAGACCTCAAAGCCAAATGGGTTGAAACAATTTTAAAATAATATAGACCTCAAGGGCTACAACTTTTATGTTGGCTATTTTCACAGTAAAAGGCTCTAAGTATTTTTAATAATTAATTTTAAACACTGCAAATAGTGTCACAGAAAGAAATGAAATGAATAATTATTAATACCTAACTATACATTCTGCAGCATGAATCTTAGCGCAAGATGGACGACATCCCTTCATCATCCCTAGCGTGCCAACGGTTCAGATTGACCAATCCTAGGCCTTCTTTTCCCGTGAGTTCTTGGCCAAACGGCAACCTACCTTGCCAGCCACTGCCTCCACCACCTTCGTTGAGGTGGTGGCTATGGTCAGGCAGCAGCCCAGCCGCCGAAGAGGTCTTTTCTTATGAACCCGCAACCACTTTATCTCATGGAAATTCTCCAAATTTTCTCACTGGATCGGTATCAATTGAGCTTGATATCTCTCCTAATCGTTCTAGGATGCTAGCACAAGGGCAGAGTAGGAGAAGTGGACCTTCTAGTATGGTTGTAGTCGGGCTGAGCGTCGTGTTTCCATTGTCGGTGGTTGTGATTTCAGGTGCTCTACAACTACACTGCCAGAGGACTCAACTACTTTAAGGGGATGGTGGTAACGACTGCTCTGAGTATGGGTAAGCTTATAATTCAACCAGGGGGGGCGTTAAAGCATCAATGGCCATGAAGGAAATTTCAGCAAACTGAAAATCCAGTAAATTCAACCACAGAATAGCCTGGAAAACCTCTTGATCTCTTCAGAACTAGCCAAGGGAGATGAACAAAGCTATTGGAATTTAAGAGAAGTGGCCCTTGGCCTCCCTTGGCCATGAATAACCTTCTCTCTCTTTCTCTCTCCTCCATTAAAGGGAAAATTGAGGTTTCTCTCTCATATTCACCCTCTCAAGAATTTAAATGGCATTTTAAGTAAATATCAGCCTCCTAAAACAAGTGGGCCGCTTAACTTGGGCTTAGCCCAAGTGAGGGGATATGTTCGGTCAACTTGAGCTAATTTGGCCTAACTTAGGGTTGAGTGGACTTTTGTCAATTTGACCTTCTAGGTTGACCCCAATGGGTCCTTAGTGACTTATTGGCCTCCCCCAAGGTCTAGAGAGACTTGGGTGGCGTTGGTTTGGCACATTGGTGGTCACTTGTCCCTTACTAGGGTAATTTGACCATTTTAGGGTTTAGGTTGCCTTTGTTCTTCTTGACCTCTTTGGTTGACCCCAATGGATCCTTGGTGACCCAATGAACCGCCTAAAGGGGTAGGAAGTTCCAGGTGGGGTCAAGGAGTTAAGGTGAATCCCTAAAGTCAAACCCTAGGTTTGGTGATTGGGTTGTGCTATTTGCAGACAAGGGTGATTTCTACCTTCATGCCCTTGTTCACCTGGTCTACTTGAGCTTCCTAGGGTTTTGTCATGACGTAGTCAAGACAAATCCATCTTAGGGGCTAGTTCGTTGAGGGATATTATACCTTACACACCCCCTAGTCAGCCGCGTGACCGAGGGACGTTACACTCCAAAAAAAACCTATAAATTCTAGACATAGCCAGGAGCTAGGGGGATCTAGGGATCAACTAGGAGTAGATTTTAGGAAGTTTTAGTAGCTTTTTTACTACTTTTTCTCAATTTATTGTATGTACATTTCAATTCCATATAATAGGTTTACTTTGTTAGCTTTTAATTCTAGCACTTTAATTTCAATCATGTCTCTCTTTATTTTTTTATAGTGTACAACCTCGGGCTCGCAGGAGCAAAAGCCGAGATGGGTTTAGAGAGAAGGCTATTTTACTGGGAGAGATAGACCCAAGCGAGAGATGATTCGCTAGGAGAGTGGATCCCAGGAAAAGGACAACTCGCGGGGCGAGAGCTGCTCGCTAGGCGAGAGGGGCCGAGGAGGGATCCGACTCGCTAGGCGAGAGGGCTCCAGAGGGGGGAGCTCTCGCCCGCGAGACGACGCTCTCGCCAAGCACCGGTTCGGCGAGAGGCCTAGTGATCGGTTCAATGTCAAGTCAAAGGTCGGTTAAGGTATAGATGGGTTTACCTTTTTAGCCCCATGTGATTTTACACTTTTACCCTGGGTGGTCTGCATATAACCCTTAAGAATAGCGAAATTTAGCTGTTGGCAGACTCTACTAAGGGTATTCTGGTAATTTCTGGTTTGTTCAGTTCGGTTATTGGCATTCTGTAAGACCCCCTTTTTTCTTTTTAAACACCGGGGTCTTAGCCCAGAATTGCCGCTTTGCGGTTGCACCGTCTCACGGGAAGGCCGCCACTACAAAACGCCAATTCTACCGGCCCTTTTTCGATCACAACAGAGAGAAGCAATTATATATAAATGTAAACAAGTCCACAGAAACATGTAAATAAAAGTGAAATCACATCCAGTCCATCAGTAGATAATAACAGGAAATAGATAATAGAAGTACTGCAAGATACGGTTCAGATGAAATATAGATAAACGGGCTCGAGCCCGGTACATCAGAGTCCTCACTACAACTCACTCATCGCAGAACTAAAAAGATACTAATCACTCACGGAGCTGGTCGCAGGTGCACCGGTGCTAGACTGACCCACCTCCATGTGCACCGAACTCCGCTGGTGCTGGTCCCTCGACTGCTGGTCTCTGTCTCCCATCCAGAAATCCTGTAATGTTGTGGTTCGAAAACCATTAGTCATAAAGACTAAGCCCTATCATCCCCTACCCCCTCCCCCTACGGCTCCTAAGCACCGAGCGGAGAGGAGGAAAGGGAAGCTACAAAGGTGGAGAATAATCAAGCAGGTGACAGGGGAGTTATTCTAAAGACTATCTAGAACAACGTACAATTAGCAATTCTATGGTAGTAAGTGGTAAAGAAGAGAAGTAGTAAGTAGCAATTGTATAAAAAGGCAGCTAGAGAACAGTAAGTAAACAAGCAAGTAAAAAAGTAAGTAACCTTAACTTATATAAATGCCCATACAAACTTATAAGTTAAGGGGTCTTCTGCAAGGCTCACATCGTATAAAAAGTCCCATACCGATTTATACGTTGGGGTGTCGGTTGTATGCAAATATGAGTGTAGTGATATGATATGCCATGATTCATGCAAGTACAACTCACGCACACGACTCTATGCGCATAGACCTTTAGTTCCCCCTGTTCGGGCAGCTAGCTTCACTCCCAGGAACCTCCGTAGTGGCAAACGGAGACAGTGGGTCGAGCCCCCCACTCCTAGGCGGGCATCCACACTACCGGGCCTAGCCCTTCCGTACGCCCCTAGAAGAACACAACCTAGAGTATCCGCGTACTACTGCTGGCTATACCCACCAGACTTTCTTTGGCTAAGTGTCCCACACCGCCGAGTCAACTTACCGATGCCGGTGTGAACGACAATCAAATATCGAAGACCAACAACCTTTATTCTGTACTCCAACCCTCGAGACCTCGGCTCCCCGGACTGTCCCGTCCGTGCATCTACCTTCAGAGCTACCGTCTGAATGGCAACCAAACCAATTATACTACCTTCCTATCTAACGGGGTGTATGTGTGTGCAACCCTAATTATACTAGTTGCTCTTTAGATTATTAATTCTACAGTTTACATTAGCCCAGGACTACCCCCGGTATTCCCCATGAAGGGCTCTCAAAGGGCACTAGGAACTATGATGGTAGCTGAAGCCCACCGTTCCCTTTCGCAAGGCACTTATTATTATTGGTTGATACCCATTACGCGATCCACTTTTAAGTTACGTTAGATCTAGCCCTAGAGTATTAAGACTCTTCCTCTCCTTCCTGGGGTGGACAATCTTTCGTCGTTCCCGTACGCCACTTAACCCTTTCAAATCTCACACCCTACTTATCCTGACCTCCAGTAATGAACTTAAACTTAACTTGCCCTGACCAACCAGCAACTACCAAAATTCCATCTCCCAAAGTTCATTATCCGCTCGAGTTCAGTTTCCGTGGTTTTACTGTATGCAGACCATCCTAAGATACGTGAGGAGTATAAGGGGAGGTACTCCGAATTGTCTTCCGAATCTCCTATAATATTTACTGAAGGTCTATCGTGACATAATATAGCTAAGACCAAGATTTCAAAATTTTCCTATTTATCGGGCATTTCATTTATTTATTCTAAGCTTCCAAATGCCCTAGTATGAACATGAAGTGCACTAATGAGCCAACAATAAATCATCATAAAATCAGTAAAAATTCTATGTGACATTTAAATAGCAATTCCAAGTTTTTAGAAATTCCAGAGGTGTTTAGGCCTATATTTCCTAATTTACAATTTTAGGCCATTTCTACTATATTATGAAGGAAGTACTGTAAATGTGTATCCAAAAATCCCATGAAAATTTTAAAAGCTTTATATTGACCTAAAACCATCATAAACCAAGTACCATAATTTTCCTCTAATATTTGGGCTCTGAATATATTTTAATGTAAAATGCCAATTTTCCCAACTTAGTGAAGGAGATGCTATTTTTAATCATCTAAAATTCCATATAAAATTACAGGGTGACTAGCATAACTTTAAACACCCACTGACCAAATTTCATAATTTTTCAGACAGTAATTGGACATTATTTGTATTTTTTACTACATATCACAACTAGTACATTAAAGAAATCTGTACGCAAAATAATCTGTTAAAATTTTCAAGAAAAATACAGGAGGTTTTACATACTGTAAGATGCCCTAATCCAAGGTTTTATAACATTCCAGTGCATAGAAATTCCAAAATCATCAAGATAAATATCTAGGGCACAATTAGAGTTGTAAATGAAGTACTGTATAAATTAACCCAAAAATCTCAACAAAATTATAACATTGCTATTTAGATTAGAAAATCACTCTGCTCCAATTTTACTTGATTTAAAGTTCATTTGACAGCTTAATAATTCAAATTAAGGTTGGTGACCTAAACTAGGGTTAGGATTTTAGGTTGCCTAGCTGTCTCCAAATACCCTAAACTTTTGTCCAGGGAACTATGCTGGCCCTATGGTTCTCTCCACCAAATTTTAAGTCAGTCCAAGGTCATTTGACCTCATGGCCTTCACAACCCCAAAAACCATCATTATGGGATTTTCCCTAGGGTTCTAGGGCTACCCTACACCAAACAACCCCCAAACTCCCTTGGAGGGTGTGTCATGCCCTAAACAACCTTTGGAGAAAATATCAGCCTCTGTTGAGGTGATATGACCACCCAAATACCAAGGGGGTGTTTGATCCTAGATTATCCTATAAGGACCAACCTAGGGTTGGATAAAAACTTAATCAAAACATCTCCAAATGAGATGAAATATTTACCAGAACCTTATGATAAACCCAGGGACCACTCACCAAAATTTGGGAGGGTTTGGAAGTAATTTAGCAATCTAATTAAATTATGCTATGATTATTGAATTTTTCCAAAAACTATAGAAAAATATTTTCCAAAAATCCTAATTTTTGGGTAGCACTTCGATATAGGTAAGATTAGGCCACACCCCAAATTTCAAGTCATTTTGACGACTGGATTGGAGTGGAGAATTTTTCTAAGTTCAAGATAGCCCTATGGATAGACCTCACCAAAAAGGGTGTTGTGGTCTAACCAGGACTCCAAATCTAGTGAAATCAATTTTGAATTAAACTAGACTTCAAGGGCTACATTTTCTATATTAACCACTTTTTATGTTTCAGCCCCTACGGGTAATTAGTTTTAGTTTAAACCTAGTGCACAGTAAAGGGAATTAATTAAGATATAGTATAATAAAATGTTACTGTTCATCTTCTCCTTTAGCCCGAACCAGCAACCTAAAAAAAAAAGCTTGAAACCTGTAGCTTTTCTAAAGCCATTTCCTGGCCACCCAGCCATCTCCCTGGCCAGCCACCACCACCACCACCTCTTTTGAGGTGAGGGGTACCGTCGGGCGGCGGCACGGCCGCTGGAGAGGCGGTTTCCGGCGAACCCGCCACCATGAAATTTCAGAAAAACCATGGAAACGCTCACCCGATCCGGCTCTTTTGAGCCCGATATCTCTCCTAATGATTTCTAAGATCTATCCGCAGAAGAAGAGGGAGGGGAGGACCTTGTTCACGGGCTGGAGGCGTGCAGTCCGTCGGGAAGCCATTTGCGCGGTGGCGGCGTCGCCAGAAATTCTTCAACAGCAAGGGGAGGAATCTGAATCCGTTTGATTGAGCGTGTAACCTTATCCTCTTGCTCTTAGGAGTCTTTTATAAATCAGCAAGTGGGGAGGGGAAAGAGGTAAGCAATTATGGTCATGAAGGCTCCTCTTAATTGTGTTTCGGTTATGGTAGAGGCAGTTGAAATGCTGGAAACGAAGAGGTGTTTGCCAGGTGGCGATTTCCTATTGGACCAACATTTCCTTATTTTATTAAATAATTAGAGTAGGAAACGTCCCATAAATACTCCTGGTGTAACTTCCCATAATAAGAATTGATTACAACGTCGGTTACCGAAATTTCCAGTCTGGCTGACGTTTCGGCCTTGGTCACGGGCGTGACACATAGGTCACAGGCGTGACAGGCCCGGGTGGAAAATTCTCAGTTCGACGATCGTCAAACTGAGATCGTCGAAGGGTGGTCACGGGCGTGACAAATGGGTCACGAGCGTGACAGGGTCATCAGGCAAATTCCGCGCTCGGCGATCGTCTCGCTGAGATCATCGATCGCCGAAGGGGGTCACGCCCTTGATCACGGGCGTGACACCTGGGTCACGGGCGTGAAAGGGCCACGATGCAAATTCTGCGCTTCGACGATCGTCCCGCTGAGATCGACGATCGTCGAAGGGGTCACGCCCTAGGTCATGGGCATGACACATAGGTCACGGGCGTGACGGGCCCGGGTTGAAAATTCTATGCCCGACGATCGTCTCCCTGAGATCGACGATCATCAAAGGAGTCATGCCCTAAGTCACGTGCATGACGGGTCGGTCACGGGCGTGACCAACCCGTGACCCGAAATCTCGGTTGATGTATTTTAATTTTTGGGCTTCCTAGCGTTCTGTCACGACCAACCGACTTCTAGGGGTCTACCCGGAAATGGGATGTTACAAATCCCAATAAACAAAACAAAGATTTCGTCCCCGAAATCAAGGTTAAGCCTACGGGACTTTAATCGGGAAAAAGAAGCTTGTAACAACCTATGAGAATTGAAAGATTACATCTCTACGTTATGTTTGCTTTATGCGGTTTCAAATCTAAGATTAATTCGCCCAATTAACTTGGTATATACACCCCAATAAACAAAAGATTAGCCCCTATTCTTGAAATTTTAGTCCTATTGGTTTAAAACAGGAAGGCAAATTGATTGTCCAGAGGGGTTGTGAGGTATACCTAACGAAAAAGTTCCGGGTATTTTTGCCGCATCAAGTTTTGTGGCTCTCATGTATGCTCCTCCTGCCCATGATTGTTCCACAGAACCTTGACTAACGGAACCTTCTTCCGTCGCAAGACCCGCACTGCATTATCGTCAATCCTGGTAGGCTCCAAGTTGACTGACCGATCCGAGGCCACCGGGCCATCTGCCGAGGAAATCAGCTGCTCAGGGCGTAGTAGAGCCCTCCGAAGTGAGGAGATGTGGAAGACATCATGCAATCCCGCTAACTCCGGTGGTAGCTCTAGTCTATAGGCTAAGAGGCCGATCCGCTCCAGGATCCTATAAGGCCCCATATATCTCGGGCTGAGCTTCTTCCGCCCGCAAACCCGCGAGACTCCATGCATAGGCCGTATCTTCAAGAAAACCCGGTCTCCCACCTGGAACTCCACTTGACGATGCCTCACATCGTAGTATTTCGCCTGTCTGCCCTGGGCTTCCAACATCCTGTCCCGGATAAATCTAATCTGAGCATCTGTATCTCCCACCAACTCCGAGCCTAGTGCCTGCGGATCCTCATCCTGAACCCATGATAGTGGGGTCCTGCACCTCCTTCCGTACAACGCCTCGTATGGAGTCATGCCTATGCTGGACTGATGAGCGTTGTTGTACGAAAACTCGACCAGTGGCAGCAATCTCTCCCAAGGCTCGCCACGGTCCAAAATACACAGTCGCAACAGATCTTCCAGTGTACGGTTGGTGAGTTCTGTCTATCTGTCGGCCTGAGGGTGAAAAGTTGTGCTGAATGTCAACCGAGAACCCAAATGCGCCTAGACTGACCTCCGTTCCCTGGAAGTAAACCGCCCATCCCGATCTGAAACGATAGTCTTGGGCACCACATGATAACGCACAAACTGCTCAATGAACCTCCGTACTAATACACTGACCGGTGTGTCCTTTGCCACTGGAATGAATCTGGCCACCTTTGTTAGCCTGTCCACTATCACCCAGATCGAGTCATTCCCCGCACGGGATCGAGGTAGCCCATGTATGAAGTCCATGGCTATATCCTCAAACTTCCACTCCGGCACCGGAAGCGGATGCAGCAAGCCTGCCGGGTTCCTACACTCTGCCTTCACGAGCTGGCAGGCCTCGCAATGCGTCACAAAGTATGTAATATCTTTCTTCATACCTGGCCAGTACATCGTCCTCTTCAAATACTTTACCATCTTGGTGATCCCCGGGTGTACAGCATATCGGCTGTAGTGAGCTTCCGTCAAAATGTCCTCCCAGATCCGTCCTCCTGCTGGTATGTAGACTCTGCCCCAGAAACACAGGAGCCCATCACTCAAAGAGTAATCTCCTGTCGTGCCTTCCTCGAGGCTCGGAATATCGGCTCAGCTCTCTCATCAAGCATCTGCCCATCTCTAATGCGGTCTCGAATATAATCAGTAGTAACCATCAACCCCAGGTACACCTGGAATAGCTCCGGGTCATCCTCAGACACTAGTGAAATCTGCATCTCCTCGAATGATCTAACCAACTCCAAGGCCATCAGCTGCGGACCTACTCCTGTCGTACTCGCTCTCCGGCTCAAAGCATCCACGACCACGTTCCCCTTCCCCGGATGGTAGTGCATGATATACTGGTAGTCCGACAGAAACTCCACCCAGCGTCTCTGTCTGATGTTTAACTCCTTCTGGGTGTCGACGTACTTCAGATTCTTGTGGTCGGAGAAGATATCACAATGTACTCCGTAGAGATAGTGTCGCCAGATCTTAAGAGCAAAAATGACTGCCCCCATCTCCAAATCGTGCACGGGGTAGTTCTGCTCGTGCTGCTTCAACTGACGGGAGGCATAGGCTATTACGTGCCCGTTCTGCATCAGAACGGCACCCATCCCCTGATAGGAAGCATCTGTATACACCTGGAATCCCTCCTTCCCTGATGGAAGAGCAAGGATGGGAGCCGAGGTGAGACGATCCTTCAGCTCCTGGAAGGCAGATTCGCATCATGGCGTCCAAATAAAAGGGGACTCCTTCTTCGTCAGATACGTAAGAGGGAGGGCAATCTAAGAGAACCCATTTACGAACTTTCGGTAGTAACCGGCAAGTCCCAAGAAACTTCGAACATCCAAGGCCGACATTAGTGGTGGCCAATCCCATACTACCTGGACCTTCGCCGGATCCACTGCCAGACCTGCTCCACTGATGACATGGCCCAGAAAGGCCACCTCCTTTATCCAGAACTGGCACTTGCTGTACTTGGCATACATCTCATGCTCACGCAGCTTCTCCAAGGTCAAGGCCAGATGTCTCGTGTGCTCCTCCTCCATCCTTAAATAGATAATGATGTCGTCGATGAATACGATAACGAAGACGTCCAGATACTCTTCGAACACCCGATTCATTAGGGTCATGAATGCGTAGGGTGGATTTGTGAGCCCGAACGGCATCACTATAAACTCGTACAAACCATATCTGCTGCTGAAGGCCGTCTTCAGGATGTCCTCCTCCCGAATGCGAAGCTGGTAGTACCCTGACCTCAGATCAAGCTTTGAGAACCAATGGGCTCCCTCCAGCTGGTCAAATAGCTCGTCTATCCTTGGTAAGGGATAAGTATTCCGGACTGTCAACCTGTTCAGAGCCCGGTAATCTATGCACAGTCGAAGGGTCCCGTCCTTCTTCTTAACGAACAACACCGGAGCTCCCCATGGTGAAGAGCTAGGCCGAACAAACCCGGCCTCCACTAACTCCTGAAGCTGGCTTCGAAATTCCACCAACTCCTTTGGGGCCATTCGATAGGGAGCTCTGGATACCGGCTTAGCCCCCGGTACGAGCTAAATCTGGAAGTCCTTATCTCGGTGCAGGGGTAGCCCTAGTAGCTTCTCCGGAAACACGTCAGAGAAGTCCCGCACTACTGGAATATCTGAAATGGAGTCCTTGGCCACGACCGCCTCAAAAAGGACCTGATAAACTTCTCCCCCCTACAGGTGGGCCTTAACGGCCTGTACAGACGATAATAAGGTGCGGGGTGCTGGTATAATACCTTCGATGACAATGAATGAGTCGCCGTGCCTCACGGTGATCCTCTTCTCCACGTAGTTAATTTGGGCATGGTTCCAGCACAACCAAGTCATGCCTAGAATCAGATCGTAATCTGGCATCTTCAGAATCATCGTCGGTGCCTCAAACGCCTTCCCGCCGATCCTCGCTTCTATGTTGCAATGAGCAGAGGTCATTATCTCTGATCCATTGGGTAGGCGCACCCTCATCATCTTCCCGGTGAATGGCTCCACACCTTCCAGTCCTTTCACGAAATCCTCTGACACGAATAAGTGTGAAGAACCAGTGTCGAAGAGAGTGTGAGCGGGCTTGCCGCTAACGAAGACTATTCCTGGGGTATTTAAGTGTCTTAGTATTCTTTTTTTTTGCAGTTGTCTTCTCTTAATTTTTAACCAGATTATGTCTAGAATACTA
Organism: Platanthera zijinensis; assembly: GCA_039513925.1. Lineage (NCBI taxonomy): Eukaryota > Viridiplantae > Streptophyta > Magnoliopsida > Asparagales > Orchidaceae > Platanthera > Platanthera zijinensis. The sequence continues at coordinate 123,547,859 of CM077087.1, forward strand.
GTTTATATGGAGAAAATTAAAAGTACTGCCATACCTGCGATAACCTGCTCCGGGTTTCGGGGCTGTGTCAGGTCTAGAGCATACACCTGCTCCCTCTCTGGCCTGCGGCCTCGATCCTGAAATCCTCGTCCTCGGTCCTGTCCTCGTCCGCCAAACTGCCGGGGAGGTGGAGCGCCCTGATATGCTGGTGGGGGTGTTCGCCTCATAGGGCAGTTCCTCTTGATATGCCCCGGACGGTTGCACTGATAGCATACCGGTGGCTGCTCTGCTATCCTTGGCATTTCTAGCATCTGAATAGGCTGGGGAGCCAATACCCCCTGGCTCCTCTGCTCCTACCCAAAATCCTGACGAGGCTGATCCCCGTTCCTTCTCTCCCCAATAACCTTGCCCCGAGGATGGTCTCTACGACCTCCGATCACTGTATCATCAACCGGTCTCTTCCGGCTCTTCACTGTAAGTTGATCTGACTCTCTCTTCTTAGACATCTCCAGAATCCTGGCCAGACTCCCCTCTGAGATGAAAAGGAGGGCCTGTCTCATGTTGTCTTGCAGCCCCTTATAAAACCTCCGGGCGTAGCCAGCATCGTCTAACTGGTAAGCGTCCACATAACGGGCCAGGTGAGTGAACTCCTGAGAGTACTCCACCACAGTCCTATTCCCCTGCCTTAATCACAGGAACCTATCCTCCAGGTCATCCCTCGCCGACTGAGGTACAAAATGTCCCAAGAGTGCTGCTCTGAACTCCTCCCATGTAATATCAGCGCAATAAATCCCCGCAAAGGTGGTGTCAAGCTGAGATTTCCACCACCTCTTTCCGTGTGACTCTAGGCAGGAGACCACCAAAGCAACTGCCTCCTCAATGGGGCATCGAATCCCTGCCAGCATCTCGTAAATGTTGTCCAACCATTCCTCCGTACGTACTACAGACTCCTTCCCCTAGTAGGATGGAGGGGAAAGTCCCCGGAAGACAGTCATCCAATATGCCCCGGGGTTTGGATGTGGAGCCGGGGCTTGCTGAGCTCTGAAGGCCTCCAGAATGGCCGTCAGTGTTTGCCCCATCTCCTTCTGCTGGAACGGAGCTGGAGCCGGCGGAGGCGGGACCACATTTGGAGCCTGGGGTGTCCCCTATTGTGATGTAGGGTTCACCACAGGCTACAAGTAAAAATTCCGTTTGTTAGAGAGCGAATGAATGGAATTTTAAGAAGGGTTAGGATGGACTCTCACGTGTGATTTCCCTTATGGGCACCCTACTGCTTCCGCTGCTAGTTTGTCCGCAAACTAAGCTCGCACGGGGGTGGCCCAAGATTTTGTGGACTACTTCTCTTTCGATCGAGGTTTCCTCTGATACCACTTGTAAGACCCCCTTTTTTTTTTAAACACCTGGGTCTTAGCCTAGAATTGCCGCTTTGTTGTGGCATCGTCTCACGGGAAGGCCGCCACTACAAAACGCCAATTCTACCGGCCCTTTTTCGATCACAACAGAGAGAAGCAATTATACATAAATGTAAACAAGTCCACAGAAACATGTAAATAAAAGTGAAATCACATCAAGTCCATTAGTAGATAATAATAGGAAATAGATAAAAGAAGTACTACAAGATACGGTTCAGATGAAATATAGATAAACGGGCTCGAGCCCGGTACATCAGAGTCCTCACTACAAGTCACTCATCGCAGAACTAAAAAGGTACGAATCACTCACGGAGCTGGTCGCAGGTGCACCGGTGCTAGACTGACCCACCTCCATGCGCACCGTACTCCGCTGGTGCTGGTCCCTGTACTGTTGGTCCCTGTCTCCCATCCGGAGCTCCTGTAATGTTGTGGTTCGAAAACCATTAGTCATAAAGACTAAGCCCTATCATCCCCTACCCCCTCCCCCTACGGCTCCTAAGCATCGAGCGGAGAGGTGGAAAGGGAAGCTATAAAGGTGAAGAATAATCAAGCAGGTGATAGGGGAGTTATTTTAAAAACTATCTAGAACAAAGTACAACTAGCAATTCTATGGTAGTAAGTGGTAAAGAAGAGAAGTAGTAAGTAGCAATTGTATAAAAAGGCAGCTAGAGAACAGTAAGTAAACAAGCAAGTAAATAAGTAAGTAACATTAACTTATATGAATGCCCATACAAACTTATAAGTTAAGGGGTCTTCTGCAAGGCTCCCATCGTATAAAAAGTCTCATACTGATTTATACGTTGGTGTGTCATTTGTATGCAAATATGAGTGTAGTGATATGCTATGCCATGATTCATGCAAGTGCAACTCACGCGCACGACTCTATGCGCACAGACCTTTAGTTCCCCCTGTTCGGGCAGCTAGCTTTACTCCCATGAATCTCTGTAGTGGCAAACGGAGACAGTGGGTCGGGCCCCCCACTCCTAGGAGGGCACCTACACTACCGGGCCTAGCCCTTCTGTATGCCCCTAGAAGAACACAACCTAGAGTATCCGCGTACTACTGCTGGCTATACCCACCAGACTTTCTTTGGCTAAGTCTCCCACACCGCCGAGTCAACGTACCGATGCCGGTGTGAACGACAATCAGATATCGAAGACCCACCACCTTTATTCTGTACTCCAACCCTCGAGCCCTCGGCTCCCCGGACTGTCCCGTCCGTGCATCTACCTTCAGAGCTACCGTCTGAATGGCAACCAAACCAATTATACTACCTTCCTAGCAAACGGGGTGTATGTGTGTGTAACCCTAATTATACTAGTTGCTCTTTAGATTATTAATTATACAGTTTACATTAGCCCAGGACTGCCCCCGGTATTTCCCGTGAAGGGCTCTCAAAGGGAACTAGGAACTATGATGGTAACTGAAGCCCACCGTTCCCTTTCGCAAGGCACTTATTGTTATTGGTTGATACCCATTACCCGATCCACTTTTAAGTTACGTTAGATCTAGCCCTAGAGTATTAAGACTCTTCCTCTCCTTCCCGGGGTGGACGATCTTTCGTCGTTCCCGTATGCCACTTAACCCTTAATAATCTCACACCCTACTTATCCTGACCTCCAGTAATGAACTTAAACTTAACTTGCCCTGACCAACCAGCAACTACCAAAATTCCATCTCCCAAAGTTCATTATCCGCTCGAGTTCTGTTTCCGTGGTTTTACTATATGCAGACCATCCTAAGATACGTGAGGAGTATAAGGGGAGGTACTCCAAATTGTCTTCCGAATCTCCTATAATATTTACTGAAGGTCTATCGTGACATAATATAGCTAAGACCAAGATTTCCAAATTTTCCTATTTATCGGGCATTTCATTTATTTATTCTAAGCTTCCAAATGCCCTAGTATGAACATGAAGTGCACTAATGATCCAACAATAAATCATCATAAAATCAGTAAAAATCCTATGAGTCATTTAAACAGCAATTCCAAGTTTTGAGAAATTCCAGAGGTGTTTAGGCCTATATTTCCTAATTTACCATTTTAGGCCATTTCTACTATATTATGAAGGAAGTACTGTAAATGTGTATCCAAAAATCCCAAGAAAATTTTAAAAGCATAACTTTCCTCTAATATTTGGGCTCAGAATATATTTTAATGTAAAATGCTAATTTTCCCAGCTTAGTGAAGGATATGCTATTTTTAATCATTTAAAATTCCATATAAAATTACAGGGTGACTAGCATAACTTTAAACACCCACTGACCAAATTTCATAATTTTTCAGACAGTAATTGTACATTATTTGTATTTTTGACTACATATCACAACTAGTACGTTAAAGAAATATGTACCCAAAATAATCCGTTAAAATTTCCAAGAAAAATATAGGAGGTATAACATGCTGTAAGATGCCCTAATCCAAGGTTTCATAACATTCCAGTACATAGAAATTCCAAAATCATCAAGATAAATATCTAGGGCACAATTAGAGTTGTAAATGAAGTACTGTATAAATTAACCCAAAAATCTCAACAAAATTATAACATTGCTATTTAGATTAGAAAATCACTCTGCTCCAATTTTACTTGATTTAAAGTTCATTTGACAGCTTAATAATTCAAATTAAGGTTGGTGACCTAAATTAGGGTTAGGATTTTAGGTGGACTAACTGTCTCCAAATACCCTAAACTTTTGTCCAGGGAACTATACTGGCCCTATGGTTCTCTCCACCAAATTTTAAGTAAGTCCATGGTCATTTGACCCCATGGCCTTCACAACCCCAAAAACCATCATTATGGGATTTTCCCTAGGGTTCTAGGGCTACCCTACACCAAACCACCCCCAAACTCCCTTGAAGGGTGTGTCATGCCCTAAATTGCCTTTGGACAAAATATCAGCCTCTGTTGACGTGATATGACCACCCAAATACCAAGGGGGTGTTTGATCCTAGATTATCCTATAAGGACCAACCTAGGGTTGGATAAAAACTTAATCAAAACATCTCCAAATGAGATGAAAATTTTACCAGAATCTTATAATAAACCCAGAAACCACTCACCAAAATTTGGGAGGGTTTGGAAGTCATTTAGCCATCTAATTAAATTATGCTAGGATTATTGAATTTTTCCAAAAACTATAGAAACATATATTCCAAAAATCCTAATTTTTGGATAACACTTAGATATTGGTAAGATTAGACCACACCCCAAATTTCAAGTCATTTTGATGACTGGATTGGAGTGGGGAATTTTTCTAAGTTCAAGACAGCCCTATGGATAGACCTCACCAAAAAGGGTGTTATAGTCTTACCAAGACTCCAAATCGAGTGAAATCAATTTTGAATTAAACGAGACTTCAAGGGCTACATTTTCTATATTAACCACTTTTTATGTTTCAGCACCTACGGGCAATAATTTTTAGTTTAAACCTAGTGCACAGTAAAGGGAATTAATTAAGATATAGTATAATAAAATGTTACTGTTCATCTTCTCCTTTAGCCCGAACCAGCAACCTAAAAAAAAGCTTGAAACCTGTAGCTTTTCTAAAGCCATTTCCTGGCCACCCAGCCATCTCCCTGACTGGCCACCACCACCACCACCTCTGTTGAGGTGAGGGCTACCGTCGAGCGGCGGCACGGTCGCCGGAGAGGTGGTTTCCAGCGAACCCGCCACCATGAAATTTCAGAAAAACCATGGAAACGCTCACCCGATCCGGCTCTTTTGAGCCCGATATCTCTCCTAATGATTTCTAAGATCTATCCGCAGAATAAGAGGGAGGGGAGGGCCTTGTTCGCGGGCTGGAGGCGTGAAGACCGTCGGGAAGCCATTTACGCGGTGGCGGCGTCGCCGGAAATTCTTTAACAGCAAGGGGAGGAATCTGAATCGGTTTATCGAGCGTGTAACCTTCTCCTCTTTCTCTTAGGAGTCTTTTATAGATCATCAAGTGGGGAGGGGAAAGAGGTAAGCAATTATGGTCATGAAGGCTCCTCTTAATGGTGTTTCGGTTATGGTAGAGGCAGTTGAAACGCTGGAAACAAAGAGGTGTTTGCCAGGTGGCGATTTCCTATTGGACCAACATTTCCTTATTTTATTAAATAATTAGAGTAGGAAACGGCCCATAAATACTCCTGGTGTAACTTCCCATAATCAGAATTAATTACAACGTCGGTTACCGAAATTTTCAGTCTGGCTGACGTTTCGGCCTTAGTCACGGGCGTGACACATAGGTCACGGGCGTGATAGGCCCGGGTGGCCAATTCTCAGTTCGACGATCGTCGAACTGAGATCGACGATCGTCGAAGGGTGGTCACGCCCTAGGTCACAGGCGTGACAAATGGGTCACGGGCGTAACAGGGTCATCAGGCAAATTCCGCGCTCGGCGATCGTCTCGCTGAGATCGTCGATCGCCGAAGGGGGGTCACGCCCTTGATCACGGGCATGACACCTGGGTCACGGGCGTGATAGGGCCACGACGCAAATTCTGCGCTTCGATGATCGTCCCGCTGAGATCGATGATCGTCGAAGGGGTCACGCCCTAGGTCACGGGTGTGACACATAGGTCACGGGCGTGATAGGCCCGGGTTGAAAATTCTGCGCCCGACGATCATCTCCCTGAGATCGACGATCGTCAAAAGAGTCACGCCCTAAGTCACGGGCGTGACGGGTCGGTCACGAGCGTGACCAACCCGTGACCCGAAATCTCGGTTGATGTATTTTATTTTTTGGGCTTCCTAGCATTCTGTCACGACCAACCGACTCCTAGGGGTCTAGCCGGAAATGGGATGTTACACATTCGAGATTCAAAGGCCAATAAATAGACCGGTAAGGTGCCTGATAGAAGGTTGTTGCCCCTTCTTTTTTTCTTCTAAGGCACCTAGCTCAGCATTGGCTAGGGAGGGGGGGGGGGAATTGATAATTCATTCGGGTAAAAGGTGAGACCTCCGCGCTGAAGCCCATGGTCTATTCCTTTGATATTCTCATCCAGGTGGTGGTTCAAGAAGAGTAGGTGTGAGCTGCAGCTTTAGATACGAGCTTTAGGGGGAGTCGGGTTTATGGGATCCAATTTTTTTGGTGTAGTGAGCGTAGATCGCAACATACACAGAAGAACCTCGGACTACTTTATAGTAGGAGATCTTGGTGAAGGAGACGAGGGCGGGTCCCAGAACCCAAGAGGATACGTTGGGAGATAGGATTTAATGGCATCCATAAGAGACATCATGGACATGCTGTAGCAGATCTCGCAGTGAGGTGATTGCGTGACCCCTCCCCCCACCTCAAGTGCCTGGTCTCGCGGCTCATGAGGGGATCGTCTTGGCAAGAGAAGGCGAGAACGCACAGAGGGGCGACCAGGGAAGGAGAAGGTGGTAGAAGGAAGCCGGCGAGACCTGGAGGGCATGGAGCTCTTCTCCAGTCCCGCGAATGCCATCTCGATAGGGGAGATGGTTGCGCGAGTGGAAGTGGCGAGACCTCCAGCGAGAGGGTCTCCCTTTTGTGAGTTGATTCTTTCGGCTCCCATCCCTGAGGGGTTTCGTGAGTTAGAGATGACCTACTACGTGGGGAAAGATGACCCCCTCCAGCACTTGCAATTGTTCGAAGACGCGGTATCCATCAGGCCGATGACTGACGCATTCAAGTGTCGTCTTTCCTCCATCACCTTGAAGGAAAAAGCAAGGGACTTGTTTCATAAACTCTCGGAAGGGTCGATATATGGTTTCTAGGACTTGAGTAGGAGCTTATAGTTGCGCTTCTCGACATCGAAGAAGAGGAAGAAGAATCCAGAGTCTGTTTTTCTGATCAAGCAGAAGGCCGACGAGTCCTTGGCCCAGTACGTGGATCGCTTCCATGACGAAATCCTAGACGTTCAAGAGGTGCCAGGATTTGATCTCCAGATGTCCTTCACTATAGGGCTGAGGGAGGGCTTCTTCAAGTTGAGTCTGACAAGGAAGGCAACATTGTCGCTCAAAGGTTTGATGGAGAAGGCATCAAAGGAGATAGCGATGGAGGAAGCAAACCCGACGTTTGCTAAGGAGTTGGCAAGGTTGACGGAGGTGGAGTCTAGGGAACCAGGAGGATCGAGAAAGAAGGAATGAAGGAGGAGGGAAGAGCCGAGGGGTCCGGTGCATCAGGAGTTGGGTTGGAGGAAGCCAGGAGGCCCTGTTCAAGGGCAGGGAAGAGGTTTCGCCCAAGGTGGAAGGAACTACTACAAGGGAGGACCAGAGAGGTTCAATCAGCTAGGGTGGGGAAATGGTCCTAGACCACTCCCACCCCCTTCTCAACAAGCTATGGCCATAAGCCGAGGGCAATGAAGAGGAAGAGAGCGGGGAAGAGCGGGAGCTGGAGAAGGTAGAAGGAGGAACCACCCGGAGGGAAGGAGGAAGGGGGAGGTAGCCTTACTGTATTGTGAATTCCATGAGGAGGAAGGCCACGCGATGGCTACCTGCCCGTAGTTTCTGGAATTGAAGGGGAGAAGAGGAGCAGGTGAGCATCAGCTACCAGTGCGGATAGTAGAGGTGACTGGAACTGGGGAGGAGGATCGATGTGTGGACTGATCGGATGTGGGAGATCGAGGAGGGATCGGGGTGATCCATGGGGGGGCGGATTGAGGCTACCCGCAAGGACAACCTTCATACAATATACCGTCGGAGTGTTACCTCGACGTCACAAGCCCCGCCCCTAGACGAGAAGATCACTTTTTCAAGGAAGTACTTGCTGGATCATGAGGATCCATTCTGCGATGCGTTGGTGATTCAGACCGCCATCAAAAACTTCACGGTGTCAAGGATCTTGGTGGATAATTGGAGCTCAGTGAATGTCATTTTCAAGAAGACATCCAACGAGATGAGGGTAGAGGCCAGGAGGGTGTTGGCAGCAGATGGACCATTGTTCGGGTTTTCAGGAGAAAGGAAGGTGGTCGAGGGAGGAGTGGGACTCTAGGTCACTCAGGGAGGGCTATCCAGGAATTGTCGCATTGTGATAGTTGACGCTCCCAGCAGTTACAACGCCATTTTTGGACGCCCTTTGATCAGCGCCTTAAGATGCATACCATCATCTTTCCATCAATGCTTGAAGCTCAACTCATTGGGGACTCAAATTAGGGTACGAGGAGATCCAAAGGCAGCAAGAGAATGCTACGTGATAGCAGTGAACACCATTTAATGGAAAAGTGATGCTGAGGAGCTGTAGAAGAGGATGGAGTAGTGGGAGCAAGAGGAGAGTGGCATTGCGGGGGAGCCAGAAATGGAGGGAGAGCAGGAGGTCGGAGGAGAGGTGGAAGAGGAGAGAGAAGCTGTAGAAGGGGAGAGTGGCATTGCGGGGGAGCCAGAAATGGCGGGAGTGAAGGAGGTTATAGGAGAGGTGGAACAGGAGAGAGAATCCATAGGAGTGGAGAGTGGCAATGCGGGGTAGCCAAAATGGCGGGAGAGCAGGAGGTCGGAGGAGAGGTGGAAGAGGAGAGAGAAGCCATATGAGTGGAGAGTGGCATTATGGGGGAGCTAGAAATGGAAGGAGAGCAAGAGGTTGGAGGAGGGGTAGAAGTGGCAGGAGGAAGAAAAATAAAGATAGGGAAAGATGGGGAGTCGTCCAAGGGGGAGGCTAAGCCAGGGAGGAGACGAGGTACATTGCAAGGAAGGGGTGCAGATAAGGAGGTGGAGAGGTTCTTAAGGGAGGTGGTTGCGGCTGTTGAGGAGCGTGAAGCCATAGAGCGTTATCTGAAGGAGCAGGATGGAGAGGAGGAGCCTTCGAGGCTAAAGGAGGCGGTTGTGGTGCTGGAGGTGGAAGTCCTCATCAAGGAGGAAAGGAAGGAGAAAATAAAAGTCAGTGGAGAGCTCAGACCCGAGGATCGGAAGAAAATAAGGAAGTGCGTACAGGAGAACATCGTGGTCTTCGCTTGGAGCGTAGCCAAAATGCCGGGGGTCAATGCAGACGTGGCATGCCATTGTCTCAACCTTGACCCCAAGGCTCGTCCCATTCCACTGAAGAAGAGGGTCATCGCTTCCAAGATGGCCAGGCCCATCAGAGAGGATATGGATAAGCTGCTCCAAGCAGGGTTCATATCTGCAAACAAGTATCCCGGGTGGGTGAGTAATGTTTTAATGGTGAGGAAAGGGGAGGGGAAGTGGAGGATGTGTGTCGATTTTTCCCTTTTAAATAAAGCATGCCCTAAGGATTGTTACCCTCTACCACGAATCGACGCGATGGTTGATTTGGCCCTCGGGTTTTCTCTAATGAGTTTTCTAGATTCCTTTTCAGGATACCACCAAATATGTATACACCCCCCAGACTCCAAGGATGTCACCTTCGTCACCTAGGATGGGTGCTTCAATTATAATATGATGCCCATCAGGTTGAAGAATGCGGGGGCAACTTATCAGAGGATTATGGACCAGATCTTACGGGAGCAAAAGGGGAGGAACCTCAAGGTTTACATAGACGATCTGATGATAAAGAGCCCGGACCTCGGGTCTCATATCCTTGATCTAGAATAAACCTTTGGATCTATAAGAAAATACTAGATGATGCTCAACCCTATGAAGTGCGTATTCGGGGCCAGCAGGGCGAAGTTCTTGGGACACCTCCTCAGCCCCTTATGGGTTGAGCCTAACCCGGACAATGTGAAAGCAATCTTAGAGTTAGAAACTCCGAAGAATGCCAAAGAGGTCCAACGTATCACCAACAAGTAGGCTGGATTAAGTAGGTTCCTCTCAAGAGCAGGAGAGAGGTGCTGGCCTTTCATTCGCACGTTGAGAGGAGGAAAAAAATTTGAATGGACCTCTGAATGTGAGAAGGATTTTTAGCTCTGAATCAATAGCTCACTCAAACGCCACTACTCCAAGGGCTGCGAGAGGGAGAGAGTTTGTTCCTGTACCTGGGAGTATGGACGGGAGTAGTAAGTTCAGTCCTCATGTGAGAAGAGGATACGAGGCAGTTCCTGATTTATTATGTAAGCAGGGTCCTAAAAAAGGAAGAACTAAAATACCCTATCCTTGAGAAACCGGCATTCGCCCTAATCGTCTCAGCGAGGAATCTCAGGCCGTACTTTCAGCCTCACTCTATCAAGGTCATGACGTATCATCCTCTCCGTCGCATCCTAGAGGGGGTGGAGCATTCGGGAAGGTTGGCCAAGTGGTCGATAGAGCTTAGTGAGTTCGATCTCACTTTAATCCCTCGAGTGGTTATCAAGGTGCAAGTAGTGGAAGATTTCTTGGAAGAATATATGGTCGAGGTCGAAGAAGCTGAAGCACCCCCAGTAGCGGCTTGGGAGATTCTTGTAGATGGGGCCTCGGGAAGAAGCTCTTTCAGAGGAGGGATGATCCTAGTGAGTCCCGAGGGGACCAGAATTGAGCAGGCCCTAAAAATTCACTTCACCCTCACCAACAACCGGGTGGAATACGAGGCCATCATTGCAGTTCTCAGGCTGGCTCGGGAGCTCGGCATACAGGACATTAAGGTCCCCATAGATTCTATGGTTGTGGCAGGGCACATTAATGTGGAGTTTGAAGTGAGAGAGCCAACCCTCCAATTATACCTAATGAAGGAGAAGGGTGTCATCGGGCAGTTCCACCACTTTTCAATTCATCATTTCCCAAGGGAAGAGAATTCTCAGGCGGACCTGCTCGCCAAGAACGGCCCGAGAGAGACCTTGAGAAGAAGCGAGTCAGGTAAAAATCAGCATATTACCTATTGAAAGAGGGAACCTTTTACCGGAAGACACTGTCAGGCCTTCTGGCTCGGTGTGTATTTGATAAGGAGGCCTCGAGGGTGTTGGAAGAAATCCACTCAGGAGAATGTGGGAGCAATTCTGGAAGTCGGTCTTTGGAAGGAAGGGTTTTGAGGCAAGACTACTTTTGGCCTACCCTCAGGAGGGATGCTAAGGAATTCGCAAGTATATGTAGGAAATGTCAGGAGTTCGCTCCTCTTCAACTCTTCCTAGCCCAAAGGTTACGCACAATCACAGCTCCATTGCCCTTTGCCATATGGGGAGTAGATCTGGTGGGCCCGTTCCCCCAAGCAAGTGGCCAGAGAAAATTCCTTCTGTTCATAGTGGATTATTTTTCAAAGTGGGTAGAGGTGAAGGCACTGGCAAAGGTGACATCGCAGGTAGTTAGAAATTCCTGTGGGGAAAGATCATCTGCCGACATGGGCTCCCGTTGGCCATTGTCACGGATAATGGACCGTCATTCCCTAATAGGGAATTCGTGGATTTCTGTGTCCAATTGGGCATAGATCTTCGATTCACATAAGTTCATCATCCTCGAAGCAATGGGAAGGAGGAATCTGCAAACAAGGTCATCATAAACCTCTTGAAGAAGAAGGTAGAGAACTTAAGGGGAAGTTGGGTAGAACAGCTCCCCTTAGTTCTCTAGGCTTTGAGAACTACAACGAATACTGCCATGGGATAGATGCCATTCAAACTTTCCCACGTCTCGGAGGACGTTATACCGGTGTAGTTCGAGGTTGAATCCCCGGGGTGGCAGCGGCAAGGAGGGGGAGATGAAGCAGAAAATGAGGAAAAGCAGAAGCTCTCCCTTGACTTGGTGGAGGAACTCATGGAGCTAACATCAATCCGATAGGAGGAAGTCAAGCACTGAATGTCAAAGTATTTATACAAGCACATTAGGGTAAGGCAGTTCAAGAAGGGGGACTTGGTCCTTAAGAAAGTAGATGCAGGGGGCAGGAGAGCCTCAGTAGGGAAGCTCAACCACAACTCGGAGGGTACCTTCATAGTAAGGGAGGCCTTGAAGTCAGGAGGGTACAACCTCAAGGATACGGACGGGATACCTCTCGATCGCGCCCGAAGAGGTGACGAACTGAAAAGATTCCCTTATTGTTGTCTTTTTCCATACTTGTTGTTTGTCTTTTCAAATAATTTATATTTTGCCTTTTCCAATACTTGTAAACTTGGCACGGCTTCCTTATATAATGAAATTCTAGCTGTTTTCCTCCATGAGATAAGATTGCGATGTTTGGAAAGGAAACCCCGAGAAGACCCGCTGACCAGGCTCTCATCAAGCTTGTAGGGTTGTAGGCTCACTCGGTGGTTGGAGTTGGCTTGGAGAGGAGGCACTAAGATGACCCGCTGATCAGGCTCTCATCAAGCTGGCAGGGCTATTGGCTCACTCGGTGGTTTGAGTTGGTTTTGAGAGGATACCCCAAGAAGACTCGCAAACCAGGCTCTCATCAAGTTGGTAGGGCATTAGGCTCACTCGGTGGTTGGAGTTTGTTTGGACAGGAGACCTCGAGAAGAGCCGCTGACCAGGCTCTCATCAAGCTGGCAGGGATGTAGGCTCACTCCGTGGTTAGAGTTGGTTTGAAGAGGAGACCCCGAGAAGACCCGCTGACTAGGCTCTCATAAAGCTGGCAGGGTTGTAGGCTCACTCCATTATTGGAGTTCGTTTGAAGAGGATACCCCGAGAAGACCTACTGACCAGGATCTCATCAAGATGGCAGGGCTGTAGGTTCACTCGGTGGTTGGAGTTGGTTTAGAGAGGAGACCCCAAGAAGACCCGTTGACCAGGCTCTCATCAAGCTGGTAGGGATGTAGGCTCACTCGGTGGTTGGAGTTGGTTTGGAGAGGAGACACTGAGATGACCTGCTGACAAGGCTCTCATCAAGCTGGCAGGTCTGTAGGCTCACTCGATGGCTGGAGCTTGTTTGGAGAGGAGACCCTTAAACGACCTGCTTACCAGGCTTTCATCAAGTTGGAAGAGTCGTGGGTAAGTTAAGTGGCGGAATAAGCGGTGAGATTTCTTAAAGAAACACCACTACTAGTCAATAAGATGAGGGAAGTCCATTGAATGATAAGGGGGAGGGGAGAGTTGGAGCAGTACAAGTAAGTGCATTCCCAGCCGGCCACCCGACCGAAGTTCTCGCCTATGGCTAGTAGGAAATCAGGGGAAGGAGGGTTCTGCATAAAAAGGGGGCGGGTTGTCCCCTCGAGACCACTCGCGCCGGAGATACCTTGAGGCAAGACGGGAGGGGAGAATAAGTCGGTCCCGCGCGCAAGAGCGGTGGGGGAAGTGGTAACTCGCACTCTGAGCAAAATCCACTCTCCAGCAAGGTGGCGAGAAGAGGAATGACCCCGCCTCGCAAGCGTGAGCAAACTTAAGAATCGTCTCGCAATAAATGAAATAACATAACAACAAATAAAGTAAGAGCGTATACATTTATCCATATAACTGTTCATTACAAATTGAACCTAAGTACAATGTTATAGGGAAGCAAAAAGAGAGAGTGTCATAGATCTCTCCAGAAGTGTTTCATTCCACCTCGCTAGAAGATGAGTCATCACCCTCCTCACCAAAGATCTCTAGCACGAGATCGCGAGCAGTAATATTTTAAGACTGTTCCTTGACTACCCCCAGCTCTTTCATCATTTTCAGAATGAGCTCGACAATCCTAATGTTGGAGTCTCGGCAGAGCTCTTCGACCTCCTCATAATAATAATGAGGGGGAGGAGCCTGGGGAAGTACTGAGCGAGAAAACGACGGAGCACTATCCCTAAGATGGACGATCTGAGATTTCAGATCTTTGACCTCCTCCTCCAGGGCCGCTATGCGCTAATGCAGTCGTTGTACCATCTCGTCATCCTACAAAAAGCCTATCAGTTAGCCAGAGTCAGACGTGAGAGAAGCGGACAGAAGGTAAGGTAAGGCTTACCACACCACCCTGGGCCTTAGCGAGAAGGGTCTCGAAAACATCCAGCTTCTTTTCGAGTTCCTCGGACTTCTCGCGTTCCATCGCCAGGTCAGCCTCAGATTCTTTCCATTTCTTATTATTAAAAATTAGGCGGCACGAGAGCCAGCGCGAAAGCTACAAGGTGCGCAGCTGAGCATGCGTAGTCTTCAGAACCAAATCTTGCGAGGTTTCCTTCTCGACGAAATCTTAACATGGACCCCATAAAGGCCTAAGCCCAGGGAGAAGGCGTGGATAGTGGGCGAGTCCTGCTCCTTCCATGAGGGAAGGAGGGTGGAGATTGACACCCGATTTGCCTCCTTCTCCCATTGTAAAACAGGGTCATTAACAGTGTCTTGAACCATAGGGCCCATGTTAAACTTTTGATAAGAAGAGGGGGTCGGGCGACTTGAAGAAGTGACTTCGCGAGATAGAGAACCAGTTGGTTGAATCGAGGTGCTGGCAGGTTGGTCAGGCAGTGCCGTCTCGCGGATAGTAGAGACAGCCTGTTGGTGAGACGACCGAGGAGGTGATCAAGGGGACTGCGATCCTATGGATATGGGGCACAGGGACCCCGATATCTTTTTCTTCTCTTTTGGGGCCTTCTCCTTTTTCTCTTTGGGGAATGACACAACCTTCTTCATCTTTTTCTTTGGACTGGGGAGAGACGGAGCGGTGCCTTCAGCGGGCCTTTTCTTTAGTGAGGGGGCTAAGGATTCTTTCGTCGCCTCGGCCGCCATACTGGCGAGAGCGAGATACTTTAATGGCTTAGCGTTACTCCTATAATGGGGGTGAACGGGGATGTTCCTCTATCCTAAACAAATAACTGGGTGATAAGAAGGCAAGACGAAATAGTAAAGGCGAGACCAAAGGGATGCGAGCATACCTTTTCCAGGGAGCTTGGGGAGGAGGGAGTCGAGGCCGCGCCTCAGGAATTGAACTTCAAAGTTCTTGCTGACGAAGAAGTCGTAGAGAATCTTGTCCGTGTCACCAACTTGTGGAGACGCGTATAACACCTTGGCAGGTGATACAGGCGCGAGCGGGACACCCCCTAAGTTGTCACGAATGAAGAGGAAGCGGGTGAGCCAGTGATGATTCTTGTTGGGCGTCTCACATATCTTGAGACATTGCTCGGTGAAGTAGGGTACACGATCATTGTTGGCATGGTAGATGAACAGCTTGTGGAAGACCGTCAAGCTAAACTCGATGCGCTCCCGGTGCATATAGCTGGTGAAAGCAATTAACACTGAAATATCATTCGGGTTAAGTTGCACGGGGACTGCGCCGAAGTATTTCAGGATCTGCTTTACCTCCGGCCAGAGGGTCAGTCTCAACCCCGCCTCGAAGTGTGAGACGGGGAAGGCGAGTTCTACAGGGTAGTAGGTGTTGATCGCCTCGCCGACCTTGGGGGGCCGCGATTCGAACCCTTCCCTCAAGAACTCATGGACAAAATGGTTATACTCTGCTTTAGAAATCTTGCCGGGAGGAAAGTCGTGGTTTGTAAACCTTTTCCCGCAATGGCTGTGCCCCTCACCCTCGTCGGCTTTCTTCTTCCCCATTCTCGGCGAGACGAACGGAGGCGAGACAATTGAAAAAGAGGAATAACGAGAAAAAGAATCGGCGAGATGGACCGGGGAGGAAGGAGCGAGAGGAATAAAAGGCGAGAGGGATAGGCGAGACGGAAGAAGCAGGAGAGCAAGAGCTGAGACGCAACAGGGGTGAGAGCGCAAGTACCTCTCTGATCTGGGGGTAGGGGTATGTAACACCCCCATCCGTCGTATGGAAAATAACAGAAGGTCCAGCTGGAACCCGATGCCATATACCACGGACAGTCAGAAGGGTTACGAAATAATACCAAATACTTAACTACTCGCCCTAGCACAGAGCATTCTAGCGGAAGATTTTAAACAATTTAAGAAAACCCATGAATTCACAGCACTAGCATGAATGTCCACATATCAACCCAGGAAAGAACTTAAGTAAATACACAAAAGAGTACTTGGCCTTATTGCCTTACAAACGTTCACTTAATAACATAGTGTTTTACAGACATCGGCACGCAGGCTGACCACACATGATAGAAATGAAAATAACAATTCGCTTTGGCCTTCGAGGGCCAGCACATCAGCTTGGGCTCCATCTCGCTACTTTTTACTTGGTTCCGCAGCACCTGTAAGCAAAATTCCACCGTACGGTGCCAAACAAAGCAACGGTAAGCTAAAACTGACCAAATTATGACGACCCTGCCCCTTACTCGGGACGGCAGTGCTCCTTCCCTGCATAACAAAGGCCAGCTAAATAGTAAAGTGCAAATATATATTTCACCACTTGTGTAGGCTCGCTCGGCCAAACACCCCGTGCACTCAGGGCACATTCTCGGTGAATCTGGTCAATTTCGTGGCTTCACCATCACCATCTGAATGGCAAACATCGTGAGAATTTTTGAGTCTTTCTGACCGCAGTCCAAGAATCCCGACTATGCCAATGGCCAGTTCCACTTTAGGGCCTCTAGCACCGAACCGCACAGCATAGGTCCGTTTCAACTTGCCCGTTGCTCACTCCGCCTAGTCACTTTAAGATATACGTGCGGGCCAAGATTCACCCGGATCCTAAATCATTTCCAAACATCACATAACCCAGTTATGTTCAAGGCTGTCTCCTTGGCCGCCAAGTTAGAAGAATTACGTTTCCGCCCAGTTTTCAGGGTGCGCCTTGGAGTTAATCCCCAAGGATCCCTGCTGCAATCTACCGCGTAGAATCCTGAAAACAATGCACAGAGTCTTCTCCGGCTATTCATGCAATGCAACATCACCGATCTAGACAAACACGTCCGGGTAGGCTTCACACATAATGCCTATGCCCGTACTTCGATTCCGGACTCTAAATAAGGGGGACTTACAATATCTACCCCAGGGAACACCGCAACTCTCCGCAAAATCGCGGGAGGGGGTTTTAATATGCAAAGGAAGAAGAGCTTCACATGCTCAAGTTGAGAATCGTTACCCTTGAAGTCTGCTTTTGCGCCATGAAAACTAGCCAGATAGAAAGCTTCGCAAATGAATTCCTTCCACGGATCCGGTCCCGGTTCTCAGATTAGTGCTCCGACGCTCCGTCGACGGCCGGATTCCTCAATCCCATCTTCCTTGCTCTCTTCTCTCTCTAACTTCTTAGAAAGAGGGAGTTAAAGATGAAATGAGGAATTTAACCTCTAATCCCAGACTAAACACAAGCAGGAACTCATCTGGCCGTTAGATCTTATTTAAAGAAAATGAACGGCTCAGATTAGTCTGAAATTCCTTAATCCTGGGCCAAACACGGCTTTGTACACGGTCGTGTCCCAGGCCGCGTGCCTCGATCCATCCACTAATATCGAGCATAGAAAAGGACATGAGTTGGGACACGCCAGTGTCGGGATCCTCGATATGCCGTGACCAGGGGTCGTATCGCCAATAACCGCCACGCCAACCGTCACGTTGCTTAGTAGACACGGGTGACGACACGCCTGTGTCAAACGTGACACGCCTGTGTCAACCAGTACACGCCCGTGTTCGGGGTCGTGTCCTCCAGTCGACACAGGACCAATCTCTACCGAAGAGTACACGACCATATGACACGCCCGTGTCACATGCCGTGTGCTCTTGATACGCCCTGGGACACGCCCGTGTCCCAGGCCGTGTTCGAGAACTCGACTCTCATTGACCTCAACTCGACCACCCGAGCACGACACGGCCATGTGAAACGCCCGTGTCATAGGCCGTGTTCACCCTACAAAGATCCAAACTTTATTCGAACACTGCCCGTTCCGGTTATTAGTTTCGGGGCGTTACAATTCTCCCCCCTAAAAGAATTTTGTCCACGAAATTATGCAAAGGTACACAAAAACAATTAAATGTTACCTGAGGGAAATAATTCGGAGTACTCTTCCAACATAACTTGCTCTCGTTCCCAAGAAAGCTCCTCTCGACCGTAGTTATCGCAACAGACTTTAGCCATTCAGATTTCCTTATTGCGGAGCCGTTTGACTTCAAAGTCTTCAAAGCGAATCGGCTTGACCTTTGTCGTCAACCAATAATCAATCGGCACTTGATCGACCGCAATGACCTGCGATGGCTCTTGTAGAACCATCCGCAACACTGATATGTTAAACACATCGTGTAGCCCACTCAACTCCACCGACAGCTTCCATCGATACGCTGCTTTGCCTATCCGCTCCAGGATCTCAACCTACCCAAGTTATCTCAGACTCAGCTTCTTCAGGCGTCGAATCTGCGAGACACCCTTGAACGGCCTGATTTTAAAATACACCCATTCGACGACGCTGAACTCCATATTCCTATGCTTGGCATTATAGTATTTTGCCTGCCTGTCCTGAGCGATCTTTAACCGTTCCTGAATCGTGCGTACCATTGAAGTGGCGTCTTCCACTACCTGGCGCTTGTACAACTTTGACTCGCCTGTCTCCAACTAAGACAACGACGTACAACACATTCGTCCATAAAGGTCCTCGAAAGGCGCCATTCCAATGCTCTCTTGGTAACTATTGTTGTAAGCAAACTCTACCATGTACAGGTGATTCTCCCAGTGTTTTCCGAAATCTAGGACGCACATGCAGAGCATGTCCTCCATTGTCCTGTCGACCCTCTCGTCTGACCATCCGTCTGCGTATGAAAGGTTGTGCAAAAACTCAGCTTAGTTCCCAACAACTTATGCACCAGCCTCCAGTCATTTGATATGAAATGCCCAACTCAGTCACTAATAATACTACGGGGCACACCATGCAACCGTACAATATTATCCACATAGAGCTTGGCTAACTTTTCCACTGGATCTTCCTTTTTATTCGGAATGAAATGCAACACTTTTGTCAATCTATCTACGACCAACCAGATGGCGTCATTTCCCCTCTGCGACTTTGGCAAACCATGCACAAAATCCATGGATATGTCGTCGAACATACATTCCGGTATAGGCAAGGACTTTAAGAAACCTCCGGGCTTCTGGCACTCCGCCTTCACCAGGGCACAAGTTTGGCACTTCGCCACATAAAGTGCTACATCCTTCTTCATCCCTGCCCACCAAAACAACATCTTCATGTCCCTATACATCTTCATTATCCCTGGGTAGATTGAGTACTTGGTATGATGAGCTTCGTACATCAACTCATCCCGAAGATTATCCGTACTAGGGACGCATTGGCGACCATCCTTCCTTAGCAGTCCATCCACAACTGCAAACTGGGAAATTGACCCATCAAACGATTCATCCAAGGTCTGCTTCATACTGCTATCCTGAACCAAAGCCCGCCGAATCCTATCAGCTAAGTCATACTGCACCTCTGTCCAACACAATATTTCTTCAGCGCTAGACTGCTTGTCGACGCAAGAGATCTCCAATGCCTCCAAATCACGGACTAAACTTTCATCATGCACCACCAACAAGTTGGCCTGCACTAGTGCCCTACGACTCAATGCATCTGCCACTGTATTTCCTTTCCCAGGCACATAATGTATCTTGAAAGTGTAGTCCCCCAAGAACTCCATCCACCTTCGCTGCCTCATGTTCAGGTCCTTCTAATCTAGTAAATACTTCATGCTCTTATGATCGGTGTAAATGTCGACGTTTACACCGTACAAATAGTACCTCCACAGCTTTAGAGCAATTATCACGACCGCTAATTCCAAGTCATGGACCGGATAATTTCTCTCATGGACCTTCCACTATCGTGATCCATACGCTATTACTCTCCCATGCTGTAGCAGAATACAGCCCAATCCACTGCCTGAAGCATCACTAAAAATTTCAAATCCTTCGGACCCACTCGATGAACACAAGATAGGTGTCGAGATCAACCACCTCTTCAACTCTTCAAAAGCCTGCGCACACTCCTACGTCCACACAAACTTTTGATCCTTCCTTGTCAATGTCGTGAGTGGTAGCGCGATCCGTGAGAAATTTTTCACGAAGCGCCTGTAGTAGCCGGCAAGCCCTAGAAAGCTCCAGACTTTCGCCACCGTAGTCAACTCAGGCCACTCCTGTATTGTTGTTATCATCGCCAGATCCACCACAATCCCTTTACCACTATTAATATGCCCAAGGAACGCTATTGAGGACAACAAGAACTCACATTTGGAGAACGTAGCATACAACTGATTATTCCTCAATGTCTCCAACACCATATGCAGATGCTTGTAGTGATCATCCTCACACCGCGAGTACACCAAGATGTCGTTGATAAACACTATCACAAATTGGTCCAGGTACTCTCTGAATGTCCTGTTCATCAGGTCCATAAAAACAGATGGCGTATTGGTCAGCCCAAACGTCATGATCGTAAACTTGTAATGTCCAAATCGCGTGCTGAACACTGTCTTAGGGATGTCACATTCCTTTATCCTTAACTGGTAGTATCTGGATTTAAGATCTAGCTTCGAATATACTGGTGACCCAACTAACTGATCAAATGGATCGTCAATCCTTGGGATCGGATACTTAATCTTTACCATAAGTTTGTTCAACTCCCGATAATCAATACAAAGTCGCAAACTCTCATCTTTCTTCTTAACGAAAAGGACACGCGCGCTCCAAGGCGACGAACTTGGACGCACGTACCCTTGATCTAATAATTCTTTCAATTGCACCTCCAAGTCCGCCATCTCCTTAGGTGATATCCGATACGGAGAGCGTAACACCAGTTTGGGACCCGACACCAGCGCAATTGTAAAACCCATCTCCCGCTGAGGAGGGGCTCCCGGGAGATCCTCTGGGAAAACATCAGGATACTCTGACACAACTGTTATACTGCCCAGACCTGGTTTGGGCATTGAAGCCTGCACTAATGGGACAAACAGCTCTGCCCCAGACCGAACTACCTTAATCACATGAAGAGTCGACATTAAAATCTTGCTCGACCCTTTCATGCCTGCAAACGTAGTATCACAACCCGCATTTTCTCCGAATTAAAGAATTATCAGAGTATGAGAAAACACGCGTCATGATGCCACGTCAAGCAGGGGATAACTGCTGACGCTCAGGCAAAACCACCTACTTTACTTTAAGAAATAAATTCATGAGTTTAATGATTAGAAAATCAGTTATACTCGAGGCCGTATCCCTCAGCTCGGTGGATTACCTAGTCCACAGTTAAAAACTATACTTAAGCGCTGCGGAAAAATACTTTATTAGGGTTTAACTTCCTAAGGAGTGCATAAGAGCCCTAAGAGGACCACTTATGCCATGCAAGACTCTACATTTAATTTATATTATATATAAGAAAATGATTTTTATACGTTGTTTGTAAAATAGTGATTTACTTTTATAAATCATGCTGATCATACAATATATTTATAATATTTGTTATAGTTTCAAAATAACTAGCAAACTAGCATAAATCCTCCCCAGAGCAAGTAGACTGTCTCCAAAAAAATGGTAGCAGCAAAAGTAATATATCTAGTACAAAGGTAAAAACTACCAGTGGGCACCAACAACCTGACACGAACCCACTTGCAAATATTTATGTCTGTAAGAAAAGTACAGAAAAACTACCTCACTAACAAGCAATAGAACCTCAAAGGTCAAAGAGACCACCAGCAACACCACCGCAACCTAGCCACCAAACTCGCTACTGCTCAGAACCTGAGGCATTCAAAAGAAGAAAGAATACCTCAGCAAGAAAACAAGGAAAAATTGCATGGATGTGTCAACCAGGGAATAAATGAAAGAGGAAAACACAAAGCAGTAAAAGTCACAACTACCCCAAGGAAAGACAATAAGGAATGCACTACATGAGAGGAAACAACATCAACCCTGCCCAGAAACTACATCCTGCAGGGTCTACTAGTCTTCCAAGAGCCCAAAATGCTGCAATCTACTAAGGAAGAAACACCTAACACCCAAAGCTGTGGGAGATTGTAGTAGCAAAAACAAATAACATGGATCCTGGTTGGAGGCAAACTCAGTCCCCCAACCTCCATTTCGAAGCCAACAAGCTCAAGGGTCTACATATGAAAGCACAAGGGACCTTCCACCCCCTTACCCAGCCCATGCCTGGAGCAAGATAGAAGAATAAGGGTGGCCTTGGCTAATTTACACAACACCTCCCCCATGAAGAGCTTCAAATAACCACTATTAACCCCGACCAATGATTCAGCCTTTAGGAAAGAAAAACATGGCCGACAAAGAAACTACAAATATAATCAAGGAATTCAATCGAGAACGAAAATCGAGGTAAGGGAAACAGTGTTGAAATCACTCAACACGGCTTGGCATTAAGTGAGACCCACACAACGCCAAACCAGACCTTGGCATTGAGTGAGTTAGCCTCACTCAGCGCCAGAACAACCATGGCGTTGAGTGAGAATCACTCACTCAATGCCCTCCGCAAGAACAGCTCTGGCGATGAGTGAGCTATCCTTACTCAACGCCAAAACATCCATGGCGTTGAGTGAGGTCCACTCCCTCAACGCCTTCAGCAAAAGATGAAGTGTAGTTGAGTGAGCTAACCTCACTCAACGCCAAAACAGCTATGGCGTTGAGTGAGGTCCACTCCCTCAACGCCTTTAGCAAAACCACAAAACCCAACAGTGGCGTTGAGTGAGTCCACCTCCATCAACGCCATAGCAGCTTTAGCGTTGAGTGAGGTCAACTCACTCTACGCCAAAGTTCATTCCCGTAGGAAAACCTTAAACCATTGCCAATAAGAGGAGGTCGGCGGGAATGCTGACTGATTCTCGCCGAATCGGCGGGAATGCAGGATGATTCTCGCCGAATCGGCGCGAATCCAGGATGATTCTCGCTGATTGGCGGGAATCCAGAATGATTCTCGCCGAATCGGCGGGAATCATGGATGATTCTCGCCGAATCGGCGGGAATCAAGGATGATTCTCGCCGATCGGTGGGAATCACTGACGATACACGTTGAAATCGGCGGGAATCACTTGGTAATTCCCGTCGATTTTGACTTAGACGAAAATTATCACTCAATCACCCCACCACTCAGCCGCAATGAACAAACCAAACTATGGCTTTGAGTGTGTCCACCACACTCAATGCCAAGTCCGGGCGGCTTTTGGCTTTGAGTGTGTGCACCACACTCAACACCAAAACCCGAGAGTCTGCCAAGACTGGTTCTAACCAGAGCCCTACCACAACAAACTTCCTCATTCTCTCTCTCGGCTCCACCCGCCAAAGCACCCAACTAGAACTACAAATCTGGAGTCTAAATAATGAACACAACTAGCAGGTTGGGCAAACAGCACAAGGAGGGGGCTCATAGGAGAATATAAGCCCTAAATTTAGCAAGATAAAGGAAAACATGCTTGGTTTATACTCTAAGGCTAACCGGGAAATATTCAAGAATTTAAAAGAACAACATTGGCAAGGGCAAGAATACAACTTGCCTCGATTTCTGGCGAAGCTTGGTCGGCTTTCCCTCCTCTTAGCTCTGCACTAGAAGGAGAAACACCTAACAAGCAAACCCGCACTTTAATGGCGGTTTTCCTCCGTTTTCCGCGAACAGGAGCAAGCGACGGTTTCGGTCTTGGGAAGAAAGAAGAGAGTTGGCCCGCCAACTTCTAACCAAAGCTTTATAAATAAGCCTTACCATGCCTGATCAGCCTAACCGTCTCCCTCAGCCGCCGGTTCATTAAAACTTCGATGTTTTCTAATTAGTCTTTACTAATGGCACACCCAAAACGACACGAAACCAAACTACCTCGGAATTCGACGAAATTCGCACCGTAGCTAAATATCCACGCTACGAACACAACGGCAATGTCGAAATTAACTTTTGACGAACAGAACTCGAGTTATACCCTCCCGAAGACAAAACACAAGCATCCCCCGAGAGGCCACACCGGGTAACCTAAAACGACTCGGCTTGCGAGGGAGATCTTGCCAATAGGCTACAAAATAGGGCACCAAGTTCTAAGGATTTAAGACCCACACTTAACAGATGGCACAAGCCAAGAAAATGCGTCGACGTAATGCCAAACGAGATTTAAATAATCGCAGAAAAATCGGGGGAGTTACAGTCACTCCCCCTAAAAGAAAGTTTCGTCCCGAAACTTTACGCACAACACTTCTACTATAGAAGGAAAGTAATAATCCAAACATTACAAGAAGGAAAAAACCAAACCAATCAGGGAAACAACTGAGGGTAAGCATCCCTCATAGCCGACTCTAGCTCCCAAGTCGCGCTCTCAAAATCCTTATTCTTCCATAGAACTTTCACCATCAGAATGGACTTCCTTCGCAGCACCCATTCCTGAGTATCCAAAATACGAACCGACACTTCAACAAATGAGTGGTTGGGCTCCAACTGGGGCACAACGTCCAAAACTTGCCCACTGCTGCGCACACACTTCCGCAATTGACACACATGGAAAACATTATGAACACCTGGGAAGTTTGCTGGCAAATCAAACCTGTAAGCTGACACGCCAATCCGCTCCAAAATCTTAAACGGGCCCACATACCTCGGGTCCAATTTCCGATTCTTACCAAACCTCTTTACACCAACCATCGGGGAAACCTTAAGAAATACAAGGTCCCCTACAAAAAACTCCAATGCAGACCTACGCCGATTGGCGTTCTTCTCGTACCTCTCTTGAGCTATACGAAGCTTCTCTCGAACAAGCTTCACTGCGACTTCCATTTCCTCGAGCGCATCAGGACCCAACAATGGCCTCTCACCAGCCTCAGCCCAAAACAACGGAGTTCTACAGCGCCTCCCATAAAAGGCTTCGAACAGATCCATCTACAAGCTCTCCTGATAACTATTGTTGTATGCAAATTCCATAATTCACAGCCGCTCATCCCATGCTCCACCGTGGTCTAAAATGTAGCATCGGATCATATCCTCAACTATCTGTTTCACCCGCTCCGTCTGCCCATTGGTCTGTGGGTGGTAAGAAGTTGAATACCTTAGATCGGTACCCAAACCCTCCTGCAGACTCTGCCAAAAGCGAGAAGTAAACCGGGAATCTCGATCAGAAATGATGCTAACCGGCACACCGTGCAGTCGGATGACTTCATTCAAGTACAACTCCGCTATCTTCTTCATCGGGTAATCAATCTTATATGGCATGAAGTTAGCACACTTCGTCAGTCTATCCACTATGACCCAAACAGAATAAAAACCCCTTGGGGATTTCGGTAAGCCCGTGATGAAATCCATAGATATACTTTCCCACTTCCAAGTCGGGATCTCTAACGAAGTCAACTTTCCACCAGGTCTTCCATGATCGGCCTTCACACGCTTGTAAGTGTGGCACTCCACAACAAATCGGGCTATATCGTCTTTCATGCCATACCACCAGGCAATTTGCTTTAGGTCACGATTAATCTTTGTAGATCCTGGATGGTAGGCAACGCTGGATCCACGAGCCTCTCTGCAAACCATACCCCTAACCGCGGGGATGCAAAATCTACCGCGGTACTTCAAAGTTCCCGCATCATCGATGGAATAATCTGACAACTCTCCTCTCTCAGTCCTGGAGAATAAATGTAGAAGATCCGGGTCGTCCTTCTGGTGCAGTCTGGTCAAAGAAATCCAAGGCAGCTCTGCCACTGACAAACTACTCTGCAAGCCTAATGAGTTGTAAATATACCTATATTTTCATATTTTGTTTAAGTTAATTTTGTTTATTTTTGTCCTTTTTTTATTAGTTTTATTCAATAAATTGCTTATTTTTGTAAATATTATTTCTAACTTAGTTTTATTTTTATTCCAGAAAAATTCCAGAAAAAGTCAAATAGTTGACTGACACGCCTGTGTCACATGACCGACACGCCCGTGTCACGCCCTCGACGATCGCCGACCACAGGTGCCAGCTCGATGATCGGCGATTATCAAACCGAGGTCGACACGCCCCAAGACACGCCCATGTCAAGGTGTGACACGTGCGTGACTTCGCCACCTGTCCCGACGTGATGCGCGCGACTTTGCCGCCGGACCGCGCCCAGATCCACCTCCCCTACACGCCCAGCGTCACGCCCGTGACCTGGGGCGTGACCGCCACGTGGACCGCCCCGAAGTCAAGGCTCCCGTCAAATCCCCAGATCCACCTCCCCGTCACGCCATAGTCACGCCCGTGACTGACACCTATCACGCCCGTGACCTGGGGCGTGACCGCCGCGTTTTCAACCGAAATGTCACCTCTCTAGTCAAATCACCGATCATCTCATGAACAGTAGTGACACGCCCCCCTGTCACGCCCTAGTCACGGGCGTGACCAACCAGAAATTTTGCCTATAAAAAGCCAGCTGCTGTATGAGATTTCTGTCCACTTTTTTGGTCCAAATTCCTTAGGGTAGGTGCTGCCCAAATGGCTTCTCATGCTATGTAAGGGAATTTCTCCCCCTATCTCTCTTAGTTTGTATTAGGTTTCTCATTTTAGCTTTCATGTAATCACTTAGATTTTAATAAAGTTTGCAATTTTCTCTCTTGTTTAGCATGAAAGGTTCATTTGGAAGCCCTATCTTAAGTAATTTTTCGTTCCCTTTTTGTGCTTTTATTTTATTGTCTTCTTTTTCTAAGCTTTTAACTCGTTTAGTTTAGGATTTTATCGCACTTTCTAGCCGTTGTAATCCCCATTTTATTTTCATATTCCGCACTTGTTTAGCTTTAACTTTCCCTTTTTTATCCTATTTTCATTTTTAAAGCTTTATAAAATCACCTAAAAATGTGTTGTTTTTATTTTTCTTTAACTTAGGCTCTTAGGAATGTACAACTTTTCGTTCTTTTTTAGTTTTATTATCACTTTTTTGGAGGTTTTATAAAATCATAAGAATGAAAATAAAATCATTATAATTTTTCGCTCACTTCATTTAGCTTTTTATTTTCAAAACTTTTTGTCCGGTTTATTTTTATTTTAACTTTTTATGCATTTCTACCGCATTCTAGCGGTAGAAATGCAGTCGTTTTAATTTTCTGAGCACTTCGCTTTTCTTATTTTTTGCAAGGGTCCGTGCATGTACGAGTTAGAATTTACAGCTTTATTTTAATTTCTGTAGAGTGTGTGCGTATGCATTTATTTACGCATACTCGTTAAGAGTTAAATGTCGCTCTGCTTTCATTTCCCGCCCACTCGTTTGAGTGGGACTTGTCTTTTTACTGCTTTCATTTTCTTCCTACTCACTTGAGTAGGAAAACTTTGTGTGTGTGTGTGTTTACTTTTATGTAGAGTGTGTGTGTGTGTGTTTTAATTTCAAGTAGAGTGCGTGCGTGTATGAGATTAATTTACCCCCGCCCACTCATTTGAGCCCGTATTCGCATTTACTGCTTTCTTCAGTCCTACTCGTTTGAGTAGGACTTGCAATTTTCAGCTTTCTTTACTGCTTTCTTACTGCTTTCTTTACAGCTTTTTTTTATTGCTTTCTAGTGTAAGTGTCCCTATTCCGATGAGTGGCTAACCGCCCTTAGCCCTCGATATCGAATAGCATTGGGACAGATAAAATGGCTTTAAATAATTAAAGGTCCTGTTTTTAGTTTAATTAAATTTCTTAAGGTTTGCCCCGGGTTAACGACGCGTAGGACCGCATAATCGATGTGCGGGCTCTATTTCTGTTATCCATACGCAACGCCGAGAGGCCGTACGTATGGATCGATCACCCTTGGGTAAAGAGAGCTTCGCGCTAACCCTCGAGAGAGGAGGCGCGTGACTCTATCGGATTGGGTTCCCCACCCAATAGTGGGGTTCTCAGCGTAATGTGGGCGTTAAGAGGAATCCTTCGTCGGTCTAGCAATCGGTCGAATAGTCTTAGCGTTCAGGTGAGCGATATCCCTAGACCAAGGTGAGCTCATATCTATGGAACCTCCACGGCCAAGTCTCCGCCTTAATTAATTTGAAAATTAGGATATCTTTTTATTAAAAGATATTTTAGTTCAGTTCTCTTTTTGATAGCGTCGCGCTGAGTTCTTCATCGGCTTTCTGCACTTCATTTCCTGCGGCATTCTGCATTTTTTTTATTATTATGCATTTTTTATATGTTTATGCCATTTCCTTTTTTATCAAATTAAAATATTATCTGTAGAATAAAAGGTATTTCAGGGAAAGAGTCGAAATAGGTAAGCCGACCCCGAGAATAATACGACCCCGATATTCCGCACCGGAATATCCTATACTACACGCGATAGGTGCACTTGCCTCCCTCTCGTTAAAACTCGGTTTCTAACAAAATAAAAACGCTCTTCTTTTTCTTTGTAAAATAAAAAGAAACCTACGCATTTTAATCATCAAGTTTTTGGCGTCGTTGCCTGGGAAACGGTTGTTATATTGAATCCGGGACTCTATTAATTTTACTTTATTTTCAAATAAAAAAAATTTATACAAAAAAAATCCTTCCCCCTTTTCGTTGTTTTTTTTTAGGGTGTATGACCCGTGGACAACCTTCGAGTTCTGAAAATCTTGAATTTGACCCTGAGATCGACCGCTCTCTTGCGCGTATCCGATCTCTTCGTCGAATTCCCTTTTTAGACCCCGCAGAATCTATCGGAGAACCCTATTCTTCTTCTATGGCCGACCCAAATAATGCCCAACCGTCCAAGCGTACTATGTCTTACTACGCTCGGCCCAACTTGGATGATACGGGGTCGAGTATTGTTCGGCCCGCTGTGGCCAACAATAATTTGAACTTAATTCGAGTGTTATTCAAATGATCCAAAATGTCGTGCAGTTCAACGGACTGTCGGAAGACGACCCAAATAACCACTTGTCTAATTTTCTTGAGATTTGCAATACTTTTAAAATTAATGGTGTCACTGATGACGCCATTCATTTGCGCCTTTTTCCCTTCTCTCTTAAGTCCAAGGCTAAGGCGGGGTTACTCTCCCTCCCGCGGGGATCCATCACGTCCTGGGCGGAGTTGGCAGAGAAATTCCTTACGAAGTATTTTCCTCCCGCAAAAAATGCAAGACTGCGGGCGGACATATCTTCGTTCGTCCAAAATGACTCCGAGTCTCTTTACGAGACTTGGGAATGCTTTAAGGAGTTTCTCCGCCGGTTCCCGCACCACGCTCTGCCAACGTGGTTGCAGGCATAGATTTTTTACAATGGACTGAATAGTCAGACGCGTCAAATGATTGACGCGGCTGCCGGGGGAACTCTGAACAATAAGACCCCCGAGGCTGCCCAGGCCCTTTTCGAGGAAATGGCGGTGAACGCCTACCAGTGGAATGTCCCGTTGGCACGCCCTAAGAAGTCGAGCATTTTTGAAGTGGATGCCACTGCTCAGCTAGCCCTCCATGTGGAAAGGCTAACTAAGCAGGTGGCGGAGATGTCTGTTGCCTCCTCCACTCCGCCTTGTTTTCTCCCCCCTTCTGTCTGCGTGGTCGACGAATTCGTGGACTACAAGGGAAATCCGGTGCGTCCCTCCTTTCAAAACAACCCCTATAGTACCCACTATCCGGGTTGGAGGAACCATCCGAATTTCTCCTGGTGCAACCCGAACAATGCGCAGTGTCCCCCTCCCCCTCCTTTTGCGCCAACGTTTCCTCCTCCCCCTCCTATGAAGCCATCCCCGGTGGAGGAAAATTTTAATCGTTATGTCGCGTCCAATGAGTCCAATATCCGGAACATCACCGGATCGCTAAAAAATTTATAAATCCAGGTTGGAAAGCTGGCGCGACTTATGTCAAAACGCGCTTTGGGGGAACTGCCAGGGAACACGGAGCCCAATCCAAGGGAAACTTCCAACGCTATAACCCTCCGTAGCGGTAAGGAGGTGGTCGATCCAAAACGGATCGATCCTCAGGTACATATTTCACCTCCGACCCCTCTTCCCTCTTCTTTGATTACGCAACCCTTACCGATTTTTAACGACAAAACTATTTTAAATAAGGCGTTGCCCTACCCGCATAAGTTAGATAACGAGCGAGTAAATGCGCAATATGAAAAATTTATTTTATTACTTAAACAAATTCATATTAATGTTCCTTTTTGCGAGGCTATCTCGCAAATGCCTAAATATGCGAAATTTTTAAAAGAACTACTTTCTAATAAACGCAAACTCGAGGATATTTCGCATATATCTCTCAACGCTGTCTGCTCGGCGGCTCTTACTAGTAAATTGCCCTCAAAACAAAACGACCCGGGACGGTTCTCCATCCCGTGCCTTTTTGGCGATGTATTAGTAAAATACGCCTTGGCAAACTTAGGCGCGAGCATTAATTTGATGACGTTCTCGCTCTTCCTGCGTTTAGGTTTGGGTACTCCTGCTCCTACCAATATGCGCATCCAACTAGCGGATCGCTCGGTTAAGTTCCCCATCGGGGTTGTTGAGGATGTCCTTGTCCGAGTAGACAAGTTCACCTTCCCGGTGGACTTCGTCATCTTGGACATCGAGGAAGACGCCAACGTTCCAATAATACTTGGTCGCCCTTTCCTCGCGACCTCACGTGCGTTAATCGATGTAAGTAATGGTCAGCTTCTCCTTCGGGTAGGAGACGACCAAGTTACTTTTTCTATTAACTCCTCTATGGAAGACTCGTCGCCGAGCGACGATTTCTGCTACTCTTTAGATTCTTTTTATGGAGATTGTTCTTCTCCAGTTTTCGAGTACGAGTTTTTAAAAGAAAATATTTTTTCGCTCGAAAATTTTTATTGCGATGAGGACGCGTCTACGGATATGCCTTTTGAACCAATTGGTTCAAAAGACATTAGCACTAAAACCTCACTAGAAGAACCACCCACCCTAGAACTCAAACCATTACCCGAATCCCTAAAATACGCCTTTTTGGGAAAAAATGATACACTCCCCGTAACCATTTCTTCGTATTTAAGAGATTCGGAGACCTCCGATTTATGGGAGGTTTTGCTTAAACATCGCCACGCAATTGCGTCGCAAATTTCTGACCTTAAGGGGATTAACTCTTCTTTTTGCACTCACAAAATTTTCCTAAACGATAATTGCCACAAAACCATTCAGCCGCAGCGACGTCTTAACCCAAACATGAAAGACGTCGTGAAAACTGAGATAATCAAATTATTAGATGCGGGGATTATTTATCCCATTTCTGATAGTGCATGGGTTAGTCCCATTCATGTCGTGCCCAAAAGGGCGGTCTAACCGTAGTGGCGAATGAGCACAACGAGCTCGTCCCAACTCGTACTGTTACGGGTTGGCGTGTGTGCATCGATTATCGCAAACTTAATGATGCCACCCGCAAGGACCATTTCCCACTACCGTTCCTTGACCAGATTCTCGAGCGTCTCTCCGGTCATCCATTTTATTGTTTTCTCGACGGTTTATCGGGGTTTTACCAAATCCCCATTTCCCCCGAAGACCAAGAGAAAATGACTTTTACTTGCCCGTTTGGCACCTTCGCCTATCGAAGAATGCCATTTGTCCTCTGCAATGCGCCAGCTACATTCCAAAGATGTATGCTGGCAATCTTTGGCGAGCTAGTAGAAGATATTATGGAAGTATTTATGGATGACTTTTCTGTATTTGGATGCTCATTCCCGGATTATCTTCGTAATCTCGATCGTGTCCTCCAGCGATTCGAGGACACAAATCTTGTTTTAAATTGGGAAAAGTGTAACTTTATGGTTCGAGTAGGTTTGGTCCTCGGCCATAAAATTTCGATTAAGGGGATAGAGGTCGATAAGGCCAAAGTAGAAATCATAGAAAGCTTCCTCAACCGACTAACATAAAATCTATTAGGAGTTTCTTAGGCCACGCGGGCTTTTATAGGCGCTTCATTCAAGATTTTTCAAAAATAACAAAGCCGCTTACTCACCTCTTGGAAAAGGAATCACCTTTTATCTTTAGTAGCGATTGCGAGTCTGCTTTTAATTTTATAAAACAAAAACTTATCAATTCTCCAATTCTAGTGGCCCCTAATTGGTCCCTTCCGTTCGAAATCATGTGCGATGCTAGTGATATTGCCTTAGGAGCCGTTCTTGGCCAACGTGTAGAAAATCATTTTCATCCTATTTATTACGCTAGCAAGACGCTCACTTCCGCACAAGTGAATTACACGACGACGGAAAAGGAACTCTTAGCCGTCGTTTTCGCTTTCGATAAGTTTCGCTCATACCTTACGCTATCTAAAGTTATCGTTTTCACCGATCACTCCGCCCTTAAGTATTTACTAGCCAAAACTGACGCGAAGCCCCGCCTTCTTCGATGGATTCTCCTCCTACAAGAGTTTGACTTGGAAATCCGAGATAAGAAAGGCACGGAGAATCTAGCGGCAGACCACCTCTCCCTTTTAGAAAATCCAGGTGCGAAAGCGCTCGTCGAATATGAAATAAATGACAGATTCCCCAAGGAACGCCTTCTCGCCATTCATTCGTCTTCGTCATCTTCGCCTTGGTTCGCAGATTTTGCGAACTACTTAGTCGTGCGGGTACTCCCAAAAGATTTTTCAAGTCATCAAAAGATGAAATTCTTTTCCGACTTGAAAAATTTCTTTTGGGATGACCCATTTCTTTTCCGTATCTGCACGAACCAAGCTGTTCGAAGATGCGTCGCGGGAGTGGAGTGCACACAAATATTGATGCACTGCCACGAGGGTCCAGCCGGGGGGCACTATCAAGCCAACCAGACTGCTAGGAGGCGCTAGAGGCGGGCTACTTTTGGCCCACTCTCTTCAAAGACGCGCACAATTTTGTGCGCGCATGCGATAGCTGTCAGCGGTCGGGTAACATCTCACGTCGCGACGAGATGCCCCAAAATATATTTTTAGAATGCGAAGTCTTCGATTTATGGGGCATAGATTTTGTTGTCCCCCTACCTCCTTCTTATAAAAATTCATATATTTTAGTGGCGGTCGACTACGTATCACGGTGGGCGGAAGCGCAAGCTCTCCCCACCAACGATGCGCAAGTCATCGTTACATTTCTAAAAAAATTATTTTCTCGCTTCGGCACGCCTCGCTCTATTGTTAGTGATAGGGGAACGCATTTCTGTAACGCTCTAATGGCTAAGACGTTAGCTAAATACGGAGTCACGCACAAGCTTGCCACCCCCTACCACCCGCAAACAAGTGGCCAAGTTGAGGTAGTAAATCGAGAGATAAAACGCATATTAGAAAAAAACCCTTTCACTTAATAGGAAAGATTGGTCCGTTAAGCTTGACGACGCATTATGGGCGTATCGTACTGCGTACAAAACAGCTACCGGTTGTACTCCGTTTCGATTAGTCTATGGCAAAGCGTGCCATTTACCCGTAGAACTGGAGCACCGCGCACTTTGGGCATTAAAACTCTTAAACCTCGACTCTAACTTAGCCGCTCAGAATAGAAAACTGCAACTAAACGAGCTCGATGAATGGCGTGCGAACGCTTACGAGAGCAATAAGTTCTATAAGGAGCGTTCTAAGTTCTATCACGATCGAAAAATTAAAACCCCCAAAAAAATTTCTCCGGGCGATCTAGTCCTTCTTTATAATTCTCGTCTTAAAATTTTTCCTGGCAAACTCAAATCCCGTTGGTCCGGTCCCTTCTTAGTTGAAGAAGTTTTTCCATATGGGACCGTACTCGTCTCCCACCCGGAAAAAGGCTCGTTTAAAGTAAACGGTCATCGATTAAAGACTTACATAGCGGGCGACCCTGTGATCGAGTATAGCGAAACCATATCCCTCCTCGACTTATAAACCCGCCACTATAGTCAAGCTACGTGACTATAAACAAAGCGCTCCTGGGAGGCACCCCACGTCTATCTTTTTTACGTCTTTATTTATTATGTTTTCTATTTTTCTAATAAATGCAGGGTTTCTAATGGGCTTCCCCGAGCGCGGA
This sequence comes from Platanthera zijinensis, assembly GCA_039513925.1. Classification (NCBI taxonomy): domain Eukaryota; kingdom Viridiplantae; phylum Streptophyta; class Magnoliopsida; order Asparagales; family Orchidaceae; genus Platanthera; species Platanthera zijinensis. Next base: position 123,581,663 of record CM077087.1, read on the forward strand.
TCAGGGACGTTTTCTGCCCCCCTCTTTTCCTGCTATCTTGTTCCTCATGCTTAGCATACAACATTGGGGACAATGTTGGATCTAAGTATGGGGGTGTTTTCGTATTTTCGTACTTTCTTTTTCACTTACAAAAACAAAAAAAACAAAACAAAACAAAACAAAACTTCAAAAATAAAAAAATATATATATAACACAAAAATCAAAAAAAAAATTTAATTAAAAATTTTGAAGTTTCATTTTTGAAACTTTGACTTATTTTTAAATTTGTCCGCGAGATCCGGCTCATCCAGCCATCCACATAATGAGTCATCTCGCGGCAACCTAGTTTATAGTTTTGTAAATATTCTTGTAAATATTTTTTGTAAATAATTTTTATAAGTACTTTTTGTAAATATTCTTTCTCTTTCCCCTCTCCCTTTTTCCTTCTCATCCTTGTAAATATTTTTTCTTTTTCCCAAATTTTTGTAAATAGAATGAAAATTTCATTAAAAATACAAAAAAAATCACAAAACATAAAAATACAAAAAAATCACAAAACTTAAAAATCCAAAAAAATTTTATTTTCGCATTTTTTTTAGTATGTATATATTAAAGATATAAATACAAAAATACAAAAAAAAGAGCATAACTTCAAAAAAAATTTCAAAAAATTATGTAAGTTATGAAACAAATAAATCAAACATCTCATTCTTAAGTTTCTTGCTATCCAAAACTTTCGTTTTGAGTTTATTTATATGCGAATTTGATCAATTCTTTGTTCACTATTCGTTTGTTAATTATAGATTGAAAAATCTAAATAGCCGGGGTTAAGTTTTAAAGAATTTATTATACTTTGTTTAAAATAGGGGACTCGCTTTAGGCACTACTTCTAATTTTTCATAGATAGGAGCATGTGTACCATGTTAGAATATAACGACTATAGAATTCAATTATGCTTGCTTTTAGCTTTCTGAAAAATTGGAACGTACAATTTATAAAGGTTGCTCTCAATTATTTTTCAATTAAAAATCTAGTTCTCTTTTCTCCCCTTACCTATCATAACCTACTTGGTATGATAAAAATATTTCCCCAAAAAGAAAAAAAGATCTTATGTCAATGGGAATAAGATTTCATTCCATAAACATAGCCACCCAATAAATTAAAAGATTATACGTTACGGAGTAAGAGGATAAAATTCATTACTCCAACACATATACATTGGGTTATTTTTATTTATGAAGAAGAAAAAAAATTATGTTAAGGAAAATAAGATTTCGTTTTCCTTTAACATCCAAACAAAAAAAAATTGAGGTTCAAAAAAATAATAGCCTCGCCTCAAAATCCAAGCACCTTCATAAACCAACATCAACACCCCTTAGCCAATTTCATGACTCTAGAATTAATTCAAAAATCTTTTTGAGAGCATAATTTGTAAATTGCATTATTTCCGGTAACACTCCTATAAGCTAAAGTTCGTATAACTCCAAACTATTTTCTATTAATCTAACCAATACAATTATTGCTTTCTAATTGATTACATCAAGAAGTCTTTTGGCCAAAACCTTTGCCCTGTTTAAATCATCTAAATGATTTTAGGACTTAACTCTTATACCCCGTATATTTTATTTGATCTCTCTTATAATTAATTTAGCGGTAGCAGAACTTAGGGTTTTTTATTATTCCTTATAAGTTCACCTCAAACTTTTGCTCTGGAATAACAAAAGCTTAAGTATGGGGGTATTTGATGAGTTGTGAATATACCTATATTTTCATATTTTGTTTAAGTTAATTTTGTTTATTTTTGTCCCTTTTTTTATTAGTTTTATTCAATAAATTGCTTATTTTTGTAAATATTATTTCTAACTTAGTTTTATTTTTATTCTAGAAAAATTCCAGAAAAATTCCAGAAAAAGTCAAACAGTTGACTGACACGCCCGTGTCACATGACCGACACGCCCGTGTCACGCCCTCGACGATCGCCGACCACTGGTGCCAGCTCGACGATCGGCGATCATCAAACCGAGCTCGACACGCCCCAAGACACGCCCGTGTCAAGGTGTGACGGCCCGACTTCCCGTGCACTCATGGCACTCTCGGGTGCACCGGAAACACCGGATCTCCCCATTGAGCATTTAGTCCGGCACGCAGGCCCAGGACTCTCATTATGCCGCTGACGAAAGCCCAATGCCTTGGCGCTCTCATGTCCAGCCTACATAACGCAGGTACAGATCAGCCACCCCCCGTTGCTCAAATCGCCTTGCCCAACCAAGTACATCGTACCTGAGGCCACATTTAAAGGCGCGGGTCGGTTTCACCTTGCCTGTTTGACACGAAGACTTTTCATACAGTTGCAGCCCAACACTCAACCGCACACAAAGTGGCAACTCACGACCACAAGAGTTACACCCAACTCTCACAATTTCCTAGACTTCCTTCAGTACTTTATCCATTATGCATACAAGCAATAATCACGGAGTCTTCTCCGATATGCAAACAAGCATCACCAATCCAGACCAATATGTCCAGATAGGCTTCACACAGCATGCCTAGATCCGTACTCCAGTTCCGGACTCTAACAAGGGGGACTTCACATATCTACCCCAAGGGACGCCACAACCCACCGCACACTCGCGGGGAAGGGTTTTCACTATGCAATGCAGGAATTAAGGACTTCACATGTCCAAGAAGGAAATCGTTACCCTAGGAACTCGCTTCGGAGCCATGGAGAGAAATTGAGACGGATGAAAGCCTTCGCAGCAGCGTTGCCTTCGCAAATCCGAACTCGGCTCGCGATTTGGACCACCGTATCACCACCGGCAGCCGGATTCCACTTCTTCTTCCTCACCTTGCTCTCACCTCTCTCTTAAAGTTAGAAAGAGAATATGAACTTGGAAATGAGCTTAGCCTTCCCCTTTCCCGGCCTTATCAGACCAGGAATGAGCCCCAGCCACAGGATCTTCTTTAAGGAAAATGAACGGCCATGATCTGCCTGAAAAAGACTATTTTTGACCGACACGGCCTGTGACACGCCCGTGTCACAGGCCGTGTACCCTTAAGCGGCACACGTACCGACTGAAAACTACCAGAACACGGGCATCGACACGCCCGTGTCGAACCTGACACGCCCGTGTCAGTCATGTGACACGCCCGTGTCACCCCTGTTACACGGTACTCAACGAGCTCTAAAACCAACAGAGCAGTACACGGGTAGGCATACGCCCTCGGACACGCCCGTGTCAAATCTGACACGGCCGTGTTCAAGGCTTGGTTCCAGGCCGTGTAATTCTCTGACTCAGTCCGGCTATTTCTTGAGTGACACGCCCTGGGACACGCCCGTGTCCCAGGCCGTGTACCCCCGACACGCCCTGGGACACGCCCGTGTCCCAGGCCGTGTCAAGCAGCCTGCACCTCAAAGCCAGTTTTGAGATTTTTGGGGTGTTACAATCCTCCCCTCCTTAATAAAATTTCGTCCCAAAATTTGAAGACAGTAGGGAGAAAATAACAAAACATTTATATGTTTCTATTACATATACAACGAGCGAACAAGTTATGAAAATAACTCGGGAAACTCGGCTCGCATGGTCTGCTCGCGCTCCCATGTTAGCTCTTCTCGGACACAATTGTCCCATCGGACTTTAACCATCCCGATCACTTTGTTCCACAACTGTTTCTCGGCTCGATCCTCGATCGTATAGGCTTCACCTTTGTCGTTAGCCCATACTCAACCGGCACTCGATCATTGTCAATTACTTGAGCTGGATCCTTGACTGCTTTACGTAGCACCGAGATGTGAAACACATCATGCAATCCACTCAATTCCGATGAAAGAGCTAGCCGATAGGCATCTTCCCCAACTCGCTCCACCACTTCAAACGGACCAAGGTATCGCGGACTTAGCTTTTTCAACCGCCGAATCCGAGATACGCCTTTGAAGGGCTTAATCTTTAAATAGACCCAGTCACTCACCGCGAACTCCACGTTCCGGTGCTTAGCATTGTAATACTTGGCTTGCCGATCCTGGGCTATTAGGAGTCTCTCTCGAATAGAGCGTATTGTTGAGGTTGCATCCTCGACTTCCTTTTTGCCTAAAAGTTTGGTCTCGCCAGTTTCTGCCCAAGCTAGCGGTGTACGACACTTACGACCATACAACGCTTCAAACGGGGCCATGCCTATACTCGCTTGATGGCTATTATTATAGGCAAACTCCACCATAACAAGATGTTCTTCCCAATTCTTACCGAAGTCCAGGGCACACATACGGAGCATATCCTCCATCGTTCGGTTGGTTCGTTCAGTTTGGCCATCCATTTGCGGGTGAAAAGCCGTACTGAATGCTAACTTCGTGCCCAACATCTGATGAACTAATCTCCAATCCTTCGAGGTAAAGCGCTCATCTCGGTCACTTACGATGCTCCGGGGAACACCGTGCAATCGAATAATCTGCTCCACATAGAGCTTTGCCAACGTTTCCACTGAATCGTCCCGCTTGTTCGGTAGAAAGTGAGCCACCTTTGTCAACCGGTCTACAATCACCCAGATTGAGTCATGGCCACGCTGAGATCTCGGCAATCCGTGCACGAAATCCATATAAATATCCTCAAACTTCCATTGCGGAACCGGCAACGACTTCAGGAAACCACTCGGCCGTTGACATTCTGCCTTTACCAAAGCACAAGTATGACATTTAGCTACATACGCGGCTTTGTCCTTCTTTAAACTAGGCCACCAAAACAGTTTCTTCATGTCCTTGTACATTTTTGTGCTCCCAGGGTGAATTGAGTACTTTGTAAAGTGTGCTTCATATAACAATCCTTCGCGCAATTTACCCGCACTAGGGACACACAATCGGCCATCTTTCCGTAATAAACCGTCATCCCAGGAGAATTGATCACTAGACCCCTCCTTTGCATAGCGTTGGAGACTTTCATCCAACTCCATTGCCCGCCGAACCCTGTCAGCAAGGTCATATTGAACCTCCAACCAGTTCACGCATGCAACAGTCGAAGAATCTCTTTCCACACAAGATATCTCCAAAGCTTCCAACTCCTGGATTAACCGCTCATTATGTATCCGCAACCAATTTGCCCGCATCGGAGTCCAACGACTCAAGGCATCAGCGACCCCATTTCCCTTTCCGGGAACATAGTGAATGTCGAAGGTATAATCCCCAAGGAATTCCATCCACCTCCTTTGTCGCATATTCAACCCCTTTTGATCGAGCAGATACTTTAAGCTTTTATGATCTGTATAAATATCCACCTTCACGCCATAAAGATAATGCCGCCACAACTTTAGTGCAAAGATCACCGCTGCCAACTCCAAGTCATGGACAGGGTAGTTACGCTCATGCACTTTCAATTGATGTGAGCCATAGGCGATCACCTTGCCAAACTATAGGAGAACGCAGCCTAAGCCGCTTCTTGATGCATCGCTGTATATTTTAAAACCATCTGTACCACATGGAGACGTCAAAACGGGCATCGTGGTCAAACGATTCTTCAGCTCCTCAAAAGCTCATACGCACTCCGGCGTCCAAACGAACTTCTGATCCTTTCTCGTCAACGTAGTCAGAGGCAAAGCAATCCAGGAGAAGTTCTCCACGAACCGTCTATTGTAGCCCGCCAGTCCAAGGAAACTCCTGACCTCGGCCACCGAAGACAACACTGGCCAATCACGAATGGCACTTATCTTAGCTGCATCCACCGCTATGCCCTCTCCACTTACCACATGGCCTACAAAAGCCACCAACGAGTGCCAGAACTCACACTTCGAGAACTTGGCATATAGCTTATTCCTTCGCAAGGTATGCAATACCAACCGCAAGTGGTTTGCATGATCTTCCTCCGATTGTGAATATACAAGGATATCATCAATAAACACAATCACAAACAGATCCATATATTCGCGGAACGTTCGATGCATGAGATCCATGAAGACCGAAGGCGCATTACATAAGCCGAACGGCATCACTGTGAACTCATAATGACCATAGCGTGTGCCAAATGTTGTCTTGGGAGTGTCACCTTCCCGAATCCGCAACTGGTAATACCCGGACTTCAAATCCAACTTTGAATAGACGGTTGAGGCTGCTAGCTGATCGAACAAGTCATCGATCCGTGGAATTGGATACTTGTTTTTCTCCGTCAGCTTGTTCAGTTCGCGATAATCAATACATAGTCGCAAACCACCGTCTTTCTTTTTCACAAAAAGAACAGGCGCGCTCCAAGGTGACATACTTGGGCGTATGTATCCCTGCTCCAACAACTCTTGCAACTGAACTTTCAGTTCAGCCATTTCTTTTGGCGCTACCCGATACGGCGAACGGGCCACAGGTTTCGCACCCGGCACCAACTCGATAGCGAAGTCGATTTCCCTTGGGGAGGTAACCCCGGAAGGTCCTTTGGAAACACATCCGCATATTCCGACACAATCGGCACTTCACTCACACTGGCCTTCGGCGCCACCGCCTCTATGAGTGTGAAGAACAACTCCGCACCCTTCCGAACTGCCTTAACAACTTGGAGAGCGGATAACAACATCTCACTCATCCCTTGCATACCAATGAACTTGGTCTCTTGTTTGGTATTTTGCCCAAGTGTGACCTCTTTTGAAGTGCAATCTATACAGGCACGCTGCTCTGAAAGCCAGTCCATACCAAAGATTATATCAAACTCTTTGATCGACAATACTAATGTTTCCACCTTGAACTCCTGACTGCCTATCTTGACCTCAAGACCGCAAGATCGATCCGCGCACATAAAACATTCGTTAGGCAACAACACCTTTACACTGTCTGTCGTGGTCCGGATAGGCACCCCGATACGAACGACAAAGTCCTCAGACAGAAACGAATGTGAAGCACCTGTGTCGAACAGTGCTCGCGTCGGATACTCTCGTATAAGGACAAACCCTATAACATTACAATTAAAACAAGCACAGCACATCAAAAAAAACCAAGAACATTAAAACCTACGCGCACCTATGACGACATCCGCCTGCTTAATGGCCTCCTGTTGTCCAATGTTAAAGACCCTGGGCTGCGCGTGCGAGGCAGAAGATTCCACCACAGCCTTCCCCTTCTCCGCATAAGACGCTCCCGTCTTCTTATGACCCTTTGGAGGACCAGATCGACATTCACGTGCGAAGTGTCCACCTTCCCGCACATATAACAAGCACGAGATTCATACCCAGATGTATCCGTCACAGTCGCAGAAGGAGCTTGTCCAGAAGACTTAGACTTCTTATTCCATCTCTTTCGGTAGCCAAACTTTTCCGGACGCGGCGGCTTAAACTCTGGCTTTGCAACAGCCAAGTTTCCCTTTGCTTGTCCCCGTTTCATGTCCGTCTCCTAAGAACGAGCCGTATAGACTAAGGCTTGGAATCCCTGACTAACAGAACTTGAGAGCAAATACCGCAGCTCATCTCGCAGTCCCGCATAAAATTGACTAGTCTTACGCTCTTCTTCGGCGAAGATCGTGCCCGCATGTCTTCCCAAATGGGTGAACTCATGCAGGTAGTCATCCACACTTCGATCTCCCTTTGCTAACCGTTGAAATTCCATCTCCATCGATATCCTTTGCTGCATCGGCAGATGTTGTGCTAAGAACAATCGAGAAAATTCTTCCATTGTAATCTCTGCCAATTGCCTGCCGGCCAAGTGATGCAGTTCAATCTCATCCCACCACAATCACGCCTCTCCTTCCAGTAGGAAAGTGGCTAACATGACTTTCTGTTCCTCCTCAACCTTGATAGCTCTCATAATCCTCTTGATCCTTGCAAGCCAATCCTCTGCTTGGGGCGGTGTACCCGCCCCATGAAACTGCGGAGGGTTAAAGCTCAAGAATTGCTTCCATTGTTGATCTGCTACCCGCGGATCAACTTTGGCTTCTACCGATTCTTGCCGTACCCCAGCTTGCGTTGGCACCACTGTAGGACGTGCCTGCCCAGCCTGCTGAGCATTCATCACTACAAGTACCGTTTCCGTGATGAGACGGAATGTTTTAGCGGATGGAGGAGTTGTGGGCACCTCGGCTGGTGCCGCACTCTCAACAGAACGTTGTGGTTCGGATTGACCCGCAACACTTCTGGTCACCTATATGTGTAAAATACACATGTTAACGACCAAGGAAAACGACAACCATACAAAAAGAATACACAAGTTCAACAAACAAGTGTATTTGCATTCCTAAGTGGACGATCTTGAGTTCAAATTAAGTGTTATAACGACGGCACTGACACGTGCTCGCCACCTCTCAAAAGAATTCGTCCGCGAATTTGGAAGAGATCGACCAACAAGATGATACCAAATTATAACACCTCTACCCGTCAAGAAGAATATAATAGAGGGTCCGGCCGGGGCCCCACACCATATTCCACAAACAGGCGGATACGCTACGAAATAATATCATAACCACGCATCCTAACACAGAGCATTCTAGCGGAAGTTTCACGGTTGAATCTTTGAACTCAAGATAAAGAACACTGTCCACTATAACATAGGAATATACATAAACATCAAAAGAGTCTGGCCTTAACGCCTTACATTATTTCTCTGAACAAGAGTGTGGATTACAGACATCGGCACGCAGGCAGGCCACACTTGAACAAGAAGAAACAACAATGTCTTTGAGGGCAGCAACGCAGCTTGTGCTTCAGCCAGGTAAGTCCCGCTCGGGCCAGCACCTCCAGTACCTGTAAGCACCAATCCACCAAACGGTGGTAAACAGGGCAACGGTCAGCATTCAGCTGACCAATTATAATGACCCTGCCCCTGGCACGGGGCAGCGAAATTCCTTCCCTGCATAGCAATTCAGTGTATGTATAATAAGCCACCCAAGACGTGCACGAACGCACCGTCAATACATATCACAAACGTCGGCACGACGGCCCGACGCTCCGTGCACTCAGGGCACATTATCGGTGTTCCGTAGTTCCACGGCCACACCACCGTTCAGAGGTCCCAGACATAACGGTCCAATATGAGCATTCTAGTCTGATCGGCACACAGGCCGTCGACTCTCGCTATGCGATCCTAACAGGGTCTTAAGCACCCAAGGTTAGACAACCATAACGCGGGTATAGATCCACCTTGCCCGTTGCTCAAATCGTCAGACTCAAGCCTGGACTAACGCGGGTACAGCTTCACCTTGCCCGTTCCACCACCAAGGCATTTGCCTAGTTGAAGCCCAACGGCTCAACCTCACACATAGTAGCAACTCACGGCCACAAGAGAGTCCAACTCTCATAATTTCCTGGACTTCCTCCAGTACTTTATCCATCATGCCTACAAGCAATAATCACGGAGTCTTCTCCGATATGCAAACAAGCATCACCAATCCAAACCATGTCCAGATGGGCTTCACACAGCATGCCTAGATCCGTACTCCAATTCCGGACTCTAACAAGGGGGACTTCTCATATCTACCCTAAGGGACGCCACAACCCACCGCACACTCGCGGGGAAGGGTTTTCCCTATGCAATGCAGGAATTAAGGACTTCACATGTCCAAGCAGGAAATCGTTACCCTAGGAATTTGCTTCGGAGCCAAGGAGAGAAATTGAGACGGATGAAAGCCTTCGCAGCAGCGTTGCCTTCGCAAATCCGAACTCAGCTCGCGATTTGGACCACCGTAGCACCACCGGCAGCCGGATTCCACTTCTTCTTCCTCACCTTGCTCTCACCTCTCTCTTAAAGCTAGAAAGAGAAGATGAACTCAAAAATGAGCTTTTCCTCCTCCTTTCCCGACCTTATCAGCCCAGGAATGAGCCCCATCCACAGGATCTTCTTTAAGGAAAAATGAACGGCAAAGATATGCCCAAAATAATTATTCTTTTGGCCGACACGGCCTGTGACACGCCCGTGTCACAGGCCGTGTACCCTTAAACGGCACACGCGGCACTCGCACCGACTGAAAATTACCAGAACACGGGCATCGACACGCCCGTGTCGAACCTGACACGCCCGTGTCAGTCATGTGACACGCCCGTGTCACCCCTGTTACACGGTACTCAACGAGCGCTAAAATCAATCAGACCAGTACACGGGTAGGCACACGCCCTCGGACACGCCCGTGTCAAATCTGACACGGCCGTGTTCAAGGCTTGGTTCTGGGACGTGTACATTTCTGACTCGATCCGGAAGTTCTTGAGTGACACGCCCTGGGACACGCCCGTGTCGAAGGCCGTGTCCCAGGCTCGACTATCGTCGACCACCGATCGTCGACTATCCTGAACACGCCCTGGGACACTCCCGTGTCCCAGGCCGTGAACCCCTGACACGCCCTGGGACACGACCGAGTCCCAGGCCGTGTTAAGCAACCTGCAGCTCAAATCAAATTTTGAGATTTTTGGGGTGTTACACTACGAACCTGTGGTGGACGATACCTTGCTAGGCAAGGATATTTTTTGTGGTGGGATGAGTAAGGACCAGGCCTCCTCATCTTACTTCCTATTCCCTCTGCCTGCGAGGAGCATGTATGATTATTTAGGCAGAGGGGTAACTGTGCTATCGCCGTATCGGTACCCATTACCGCAACGGATATTAGGACAGTTGCCTGTGCACTTTTCTTTTCATAGGCCCATTAGCTAGAACTTTTCTTTTGCTGAATAAGTCGTGCTGGGATGACAATAACCCCAGTACTTATCTTTCACTTTCTGCAATTTTTATTTTTTTATGTCAAGCTTAGTTTAGTATTTATTGTTTTTTTTGTCTTTTCTTTTCTTTTGTTTTTGTGGAGCTCACCCCTGCAGGTTTCCATTGCGAATTCATTCTGACGGGGTTGTGATCCTTCGTTTGGCGGGCCTGCTTATACTTTTTATGCGTCTTCTGGTATGCTCACTAGCTGAGCATTAGGTAACCTCTTCCCTTAGCTCTTTTTGATTTAAATTTCTATATCGTATGTTATGCTGCTTAGTTTAAGTCTGGGGGAGAGCTACTAGTTGTTGCCTTTTGCACGTGCACATTGCATGCGCATACTAGAAGCTTTTATAGTTATTATTTTGTTTAGTTCATTTCTTGCACACCACTGCACCGACATGAGCGCGTGCTTAACTTTTTGCGTGTTGCGAGGTAAACTCGTGTCTTTGTCAGATTTTGGTAAAATTATGGTGCTGGCTTAGGATTGTGAGACGTAGTAAAATGTTGGCCTTGCTGTGTTCCTAGTCAATTGCTCTCGTTTTGTGTAGAAATTTGTATAGATTTAATTTTTCTGTTTGCTTATAGTTCTATATTTTTCTATTTGCATAAATATTTCTTATTCTACTCAAAAGTTGGTGAATCCGGTGTGAATCAAACGGTAGCGTAGGAATGTGTGTAGCCGCCACTAGACTCGTATTGCTTGAGTCGGGAGGAAGGATTATCTTTCTCGATTGCTAAGAACTTGCCCCAAGCTATTCTTGAAGCATTAGTACACGGTTAGTCTAGCGTGAGAGTGATGTAGGCCACCTTTTGGCCCGGTTGAGCTTTGTACCCATTCCTAACATCGCCCTTGCTAGCCCCTTTGTGCCTACCCTTCCTTTTGATTCAGCTCCACCATTATTTCACCAAAGCCTCATAGCCGATCCTAGTCGCACACCCAAGTCAAGCTTAGTGTTTTATATTTTCATGTTGGGTTATGATGTGGTATTTTTATTCGTGAAAATGTGGAAGCGCGCCCAAGTTTTTATTTGCTGAGATTTTGAAAATAAAAAGAAAAAAAAATGAAATGTTTGTAAAAAGGAAAAAAAAAGATGAAAGAAAAAGTTTAATTGAAAATCTTTTGGAGATGATTTTGATTTGGAGTAGGCGGTGCACACACCCATGTTGCAAAAATCAAGTCTGGGGGTGTGGTGCACCCGTGTTTATTTTATGGGCAGCGGGTGCTAGTTTTGTACGTTAGCTCATTTGGGTTAGGTGCATACCCTTCATGTTTATCCTTGTTTTCCTCACCGTAACCCAAGCCCCATTATTACCTGAAGTCCTACGGACTTGCGCTTGAGTTGACTATTGTCGTGGAGAGAGTGCGAACGGGCAAGCGTATGGTTTCCAACATTGGTGGATTCCTTTGGGGGTAATCTTGAGCCCCGGTCTTCGGCAATGCTCACCTTAGTGGCCTGTCTACTTTCTCCCTGCGTAGGACCGGATGATTCACCGTGATTCCACTTTTGAGTAATAATAAATTTTTGATACGCATTGTGAAAAATATAAAATATTTTGTATACTTAATTTCCTTTACTTTATTTTTATGCACGCGAGCATGCGACTTCGTATGGTACTCCGTTTTGCAATTTCTTTGTTTGCTAGTTCATTTTCACCGTCTGCTTAGGTTTTGTTTGCTCGGGACGCGCAAACGGTTAAGTCTGGGGGTGTGATGAGTCCATATTTTATACTTAATTCCGGACTCATCTAGGCTTATTTCTTGTCTTTGCACACCGTTTAGCGTCATATGCACTCCTGTTGGTTCGCTACGGTTTTCCATGTCTTGTGCACCCTTTTTAGCCTATTTCTGTGTGTGTGTGTGTGTATTTCATTCTCACTATGATTATTATTGTTTGCTGTGGCTGCCACGATCGATGTCCCGTGCAGTTTTCCTGCAGTTTTGGGGATCGTGAGGGCATTCGGGATAGGCATTTCACTATTTTTTGGCAAAGGAGTCAGTGGTCGTGCGTTTTTACCCACGCACGACCAACGACCTCTTGGCGCACGATCACTGATCGTGCGCAGCCCGGCCTCATTTGTGAAATCTCTGTCTTGAACCTTCCGCACGATCACTTGCCATACCGCGCACGATCACTGCTCGTGCGCTGCCGTTCGTGCGCAGTCATGTCCCTTTTTACAAAGTTCTGCCTGGCTATTTCCGCACGATCATCAGCATTGCCTCGCACGATCACTGATCGTGCGCTGTTGATCGTGCGCAACCATTGATTTTCTGATGCAGGTCAACTGGTTGCTGGCGCACGGGCGCTGACCTGGGTCGCGCACGACCACTGGTCGTGCGCCAGTGGTCGTGCGCCCTATTTATTCTGCAATCTATAAATACGCAGGTTCCGCCCTAATTTCGGGAGATCGCCAAAGTCCACCGTTTTTCCGCCATTTTCGTCTCCAAGGAGCGTTTCCACTGCCCTCCATCATCCTCCACCATAGGGAGTTGCTCCGGGCAAGCCTTCAACGCCAAATCAAAGCCGGAGCATCCCCTCGGCCTCCTCCTTCATCCCCAAGCTTCAAGTGGAGTTTTGACCGAGCTTTCTCCATCAAGTTAGGAGGAGCTGGAGCCGCAATCTACCGGGTCATTTCAACAAAGAAGACGGGTCCATTGGGAGTGAGTGACAGCCTCCTCTACCCCGGACGCAGTTGAGGACCGAGCTTGGACTCGGATTGACAACCCGGGATTCCAACCGTGAACCCTCAATAAGGCTTCGGATTTGGTCGATTCACACACCTCTTCCTCTTGTTGTTGATAGCTTAGTTTAATTTCTATGTATTGATGAAGTATTTTTATTGATTAGCATTTTCACTTATTCATGTCTATGTGAGTATTGTGATTTTGTTATTATTGTTTGAGGTGCGCCATATTCCATCCACCCTTGCCGCACTAGCAATTGCTAGTGGCATGCGTTGCGAAGAGGTGCTCACGACCCTCATTCCGCCATTCTAACCACCTCATCCGCTAGCCTACTCGTCCATCCGCCAAGCGATTCGGTGCATAGCGGCCCGTGTAGTTTCCATCCCGCCTGGAGAAGCATCGCATAGCGGCGTTGCATAGGAGTAGCTTGTAGATTTTACTTTCCGTTTCCGCAACAATCAAACCCCCCCCCCCTTTTTGAGCCGACCCGAGGACTTCAATCTCAAGTCCTCCTCGATATTAACGCATCCCTTACTGTGTTCCTCAAGAGACCGACACTCGGGGATTTATTCCCAAACTTTATTACTTGTGCGACCGGTGCGCTTGCCGTATTTTCCACGCATCAGCCACCTCTCGTGTGGTCATCGATGTGTGTAACGGAAAACTTTTGCTTCGTGTGGGAGATTACGAAGTCACATTTTCTATAAACCAATCCATGAAAAATTCTTTAAAAAATGGCAATTCATGTTTTTTCCTCGATGTTTTAAATGAAGAGTCCTCTCTTTTTCTTTCAAATATTTCTTCCAATGATTTTTCTTCCTCTTTTTCTGATTTTTCTACAAATATTTTTGAAGACACGCCTGTGTCCGCACAAGCGTACTTTGCAAATGAACAAGTGTTTAGACAAAAAAAATTATGAAAATATTGTTTTTGAAAATGAAAAAGTTTCAAAGAACTCTTACGATGAACCACCCAACTTAGAACTCAAACACCTTCCCGAACATCTCAAATATGCCTTTCTTGAAAAAAATTCTAAATTGCCCGTTATAATCTAGGCTTTGCTTTCTCAATCCGAAAACGATCAATTGATCGAACTGCTACAAAAGCATCGCCGAGCTATAGCGTGGCAAATTTCTGATATTCCTTGCATTAGCCCTTCCTTTTGTACCCACAAAATATTTTTTGAAATTAATCCCAAGGGTGTAGTCCAACCACAACGTCATCCTAATCCGAATATGAAAGAGGTTGTGAAGGGTGAGGTTCTTAAGTTATTAGATGCGGGGATAATTTATCCTATTTCTGATAGTCAGTGGGTAAGTCCGGTCCAGGTTGTTCCTAAAAAGGGTGGGATCACGGTAGTAACGAATGAAAGTAATGACTTAATTCCAACTAGGAAGATAACGGGATGGAGGATGTGCATCGATTACCGTAAATTAAATGATGTCACTCATAAAGATCACTTCCCCCTTCCCTTTATAGATCAAATTTTAGAACGCTTATCCGGGCATAGTTTTTATTGTTTTCTCGACGGTCTTTCGGGATACTTCCAAATCCCTATCGCACCCGAGGACCAAGATAAGACAACATTCACATGCCCTTTAGGATCCTTTGCCTACCGTAGGATGCCTTTCGGGCATTACAACGCACCAGCTACCTTTCAGCGGTGTATGTTAGCCATCTTCGATAAATATGTAGAAAACATTATGGAAGTGTTTATGGACGACTTCTCAGTTTTTGGCGACTCGTTTGAATTATGTTTAAAGAACATTGGAAAAGTTTTAAAATGCTGCGAAGAAATGAATCTAGTTTTAAATTGGGAGAAGTGCCACTTTATGTACGTGAAGGCTTAGTCCTTGGCCACAAAATTTTTGCTAGGGGTATTGAAGTGGACTAGGAAAAAATTGAAGTAATTGAAAAGTTACCGCCACCTACAAATATTAAAGCGATTAGAAGTTTTTTAGGGCATGCGGTATTTTATCAAATATTTATTAAAGACTTTTCAAAAATAACTAAGCCTCTCACTCACCTTCTCGAAAAAGACGCTCCTTTTGTTTTTGATGAATCTTGTCTCGCTGCGTTTGAATTAATTAAATCAAAACTTATAAATGCTCCTATTATGATCGCCCCAGTTTGGGATTTACCTTTCAAAATAATATGTGATGCGAGTAATCATGCAGTAGGTGCGGTTCTAGGACAATGAATTGCTAAGAACTTTCATCCGATTTTCCATGCTAGTAAAACTCTAACTTCTGCTCAAGAAAATTACACCACGACGGAGAAAGAACTCTTAGCTATTATTTTTGCTTTTGATAAATTCCGACCGTATGTTACTCTTTCTAAAGTTATTGTTTTCACGGATCATTCCGCTTTGAAGTACCTCCTTTCTAAACCGGATGCCAAGCCGCGTCTTATTCGCTGGATCCTCTTACTTCAAGAATCCGACTTGGAGATTCGGGATAAGAAAGGAGCGGAAAACCTAGAGGCTGATCAACTTTCTCGTCTTAAAAATCCAACACTTGATATTTTAAATGAAAATTTTATTAATGACTCTTTTCCGGATGAGCAAATTTTAAACATTTCTTCTTCTACCCCCTGGATTACTGATCTGGCAAATTATCTTGTGGCCCGGGCCCTTCCAAAAGGATACTCTTCTCACCAAAAGAAGAAATTCTTTTCGGAGATGAAGTATTATTTTTGGGAGGACCCCTTTCTATTTCGTATTTGTGCGGATCAGGTGGTAGAAGATGTGTTTCCCGGGAAGAAGGTCAACAAATTTTAAAACATGTTCATGAAGGTCCGACTGGCGGGAACATTAAAGCAAACCGCACCGCACACAAAGTACTTATTGCTGGCTTCTATTGGCCAAGCATATTTAAAGATGAACAAATCTTTATGGGTGGATGCGATCGATGCCAACATACTAGAAACATCTATAGTAAAAATGAAATGGAACAATATTATTTTTTGGAATGCGAAGTTTTTTATTTATGGGGCATCGACTTTGTCGGCCCATTTCCCTCAAGTTTAGAAAATAAATATATTTTAGACGTAGTAGATTACATTTTAAGGTGGGCGGAGGCCAAAGCTTTACGAAGTAATGATGCTCGCGTAGTCATAAATTTCTTTAAAAAATTATTTTCTCATTTTGGTTTTCCTCGAGCGATCGTTAGTGATAGGGGGAGCCACTTTTGTAACGCCCAACTAACTAAGGTTTTAACTAAATATGGCGTTACGCATAAATTATCCACCTCTTATCACCCCCAAACTAACGGTCAGGTCAAGGTAGTCAATCGAGAACTAAAAAGAATTTTGGAAAAAACTGTTTCTACTTCTTGTAAAGACTGGTCCGTAAAATTAGACGATTCTCTTTGGGCTTATCAGACAGCGTACATGACCGCCATCGGTTGTACTCCTTTCTGATTGGTCTATGGAAAATCGTGTCATCTTCCGGTAGAAGTAGAACACCGTGCCTATTGGGCGTTAAAATTTTTTAATTTCGATCCGCACTCGGTCGGCGAGCATAGAAAAAATCAGTTGAATGAACTCGATGAATGGCGAGCGTATGCCTACGAAAATAATAAAATTTATAAAGAATGCACGAAACTGTATCACGATAAGAACCCGCTCCATCCTAATATGTTTAACCCAGGCGATCAGGTTCTTCTTTTTAATTCGCATTTATGTCTCTTCCCTGGAAAACTTAAATCTAGATGGTCTGGACCGTTTACGGTCAAGGACGTTTTTTCTTATGGAACTGTGCTACTCTCGCACCCGGATAAGGGTGACTTTAAAGTAAATGGGCATAGACTTAAATTATATTTTTCTAATGATTCTGTGTCTCCTGCAAAGGAGAATCTTATTCTGGACTCTTGAATATTTCTCTTCATATGGACTTTTATCGAATTTTATTTTTGTACTTCTCTTAATCATTATGAAAACTTTTAAATTAGAACTTTCAATTATTGTAATAAAGAACAATCTTGGGCACCTGCCCATGGACTCTATTTTGTTTCTGCTTTTATTTTGCTCTTCCTTCCGGAGGCCAACCAAGCAAGTTCGTGATCGTCGCTCCAACGCTGCTGATATCAAGATGGATCAAGTCAAACCTGCTGACGATCAAGAGCGCTAAAAAGCAAGCATGGGGGAGCGACATCCTCCTTCGTCTCACAAACCCGGGGAAGTCCTGTTTTTTTTACTTACTGTACTTTCTGCATTTTATTTTTTCTCTCCTTCTCAGTCTCCTTCTCTTTTTTCCTTCATTGAGGACAATGAAAAATCTTAGCATAGGGGAGGGTTTCGTTTCTTTCTTTCTTCTTTCCTTTCTTTAAAAAATGTTTTTTAAAAAAAGTGTTTTACATTCCCAAAAATTAGTATAGTTATTCTTAAGTTTTTTTTATTTTAATAGTATTGCTTTTTATTTTAACTTCATCAAAAATACAAAAAAATTACAAAATACAAAACCCAAAAAAAAAATTAGAAAAAAAAAATCAAAAATTAAAAGTGCTAAAATCTATTTGTAAAACAAAAACTAAAATTATTTTCTATCTTCATTTTTATGTTTCTTCTAGTGATGTGTAGACCCGTGCGGTTCCTTAGTTCTATTAAGATTTCTTTGAAACGGTTTTTCTAAACTTATCATTTTAACATAGCTTAGTTTTACTAGTTTCTTGTTCTTAAATATAGGCATCCGTTTTTTACGTTATAAGTTAGCAATTTGTAGTTATGTCTTTTTATTCGGTCAAGTTTCTTACGAATGGTTGCTAGGTAATATTAGCTTTTTTTAATTTGTGGGGTAGTCTTTCTTGGTGTCTAGAACTTGTCCCAAGATACTCTCGAAACATTTGAATCGTTTTTACGTACTTTAGAAATTATTTAGGCCACCCTTTCGACTAGTTTGAGCTTTTCTTGCCCACCAATAAAATTTCCATTGCAAAACAATTTTGGGCCTTTTCCATGTTTTCTTTGTTTTTAGCTCCACATTTCATTTCACTAATTTCACCAAAGCAAAAATGCCTTTCCTATTTTTCACACTAAATTTTGAATTAAAAATCTTTTTTTGTGAAGGGGTATTATTTTTGAAATGAAAAGGAAATTTTAAAGCCTATTTTTGGAGCTCTCCTTTATGAAAAAATGTTAGTATCAAGATGTTATCAAATGAAAAAAAATAAGAAAAAGAAAAAAAAGAGAGAGAAAAAGTTTATTTGTGGCCAAATTATTAAAGTAAAAATTTATGGCCTTTTGTTGTTTAAAGTACTTATCATTTCTCGTCATGTTCTATATTTTTGAGCTCAACCTTAGTTTAGTGTTTAAGCCCTCATGTTTATCCTTGTTTTCATTTCCTAATCATTTACCTAAGCGACTTAACGCCTATTTTATGTCCTATTGATCTTTAGAACGTAAATTCGCGTAGTGGATAAAGTGTGAACGAACAAGCCTATGGCCACCATCATTGATGGATTTCTTTGGAGGTTACATTGAGGTGTTTTAGGGTTAATTTTTATCTAGCAACCTAGTAGTTTGTTTATGCGCCATTTATTTAGAACCTCTACTTTTGTTTTCCTTATTCTCATTTATTTTGGATGCCTTGTTTTAAGATTTAGAAATGTGTAAACTTTTCTTATGTTTTAATGAGATTTTTATGCTTCCACTTTCAAGTTTTCTATTGTGCACTTCTCGCCCCACTAGTTGATAACATGGAAATTAGGATAGTTTAATTTTTCATGTTTTTGGTTTTCTTAACTATAGAACCTATAAAAAAATATATCTTTTGCTCTCTTTTTATTTTTTCTAGTTTTCTATTTCTATTTGCTTGAGGGCAAGCAAATTTCTAAGCATGGGGGAATTTGATGACTAGTTTTAGTCATCCTTTTTGGGGGTAATTTAGTAGTCAAAATTCTTAAGTTTTATTATAATTTTGTGTTTTTGTATGCTTGTTATGATGTTGTTGTGTTATTTTTATAATATAAGAATCTATAGTTTTATTTTATGTTTTGTTGTTATTTTATGTTATGTTTATGTTATATTTATGTTTAGTTCTATTTTTAAATACTATTATCTTTGTTATAGTTAGTTTTACACAACTAAGGTCATGTTATAATGTTTAATGTTATGTTTATTTTGTTTAGTTTTATTTTTTTATATAACTAATTAATAGTATGAATTATTATATTTTATGTTTAGTTTTAATTAAATTTTATATCATGGTATGTTATTATAATATGAGCTAATGCAATATTTATGTTTTGTAGCTTCAAGAGCCCACTTGAAGCAGCTCACATACCTACCCGAGTCCATGGTTCACCTCATGAAGCAGCACTCCATGCTACCAAGCCTACATGAAGCCAACCCGAGCCTAATGCATGCAGCCTTACCCTTCTTTGGTACAGCCTCGCCATTGCATGCAGCCCAAGCCCATGTGCAGCCAACCCACTTCAACATGTGGTCGGCCCTCTACAACTTGGAGCAGCCCCTAGCCTACCCGTGCCCACTAACAAGCCCATGTTTAAGCCCCCTATACATGTGGCCGACCACCTTCCTCACCTTCCCCTCCACATTCATTCTCTCTCCCTCTATCCTCATTATTACATGCATACATTCATCCCCCTACATGGCCGAACCCCCCTCTCTTTCTCACTTCTTTAATCCATATTCACTCCCCCTCTCTACTTTACATTACCTTTGAGCATCTCCATAAATGTTATACATGCATCCTCCCATTTTTTCTTCCGTTCATTAAATGCATGCATGAATCCTTCCCATCTTGTGGCCGCCCCCCCCCCCCTTGTGTCCCTTCTCCTCCTCTTCATTCTAGAATCTTCCCTCACCATCTATAAAAGGATCCCATGGTCTCATATTTTAGAGGTTGCCTTTTGGAGAGAGAGCAAGTGGAGAGTACAAGTCAAGAGAGTTTTCTTATTATAATTTTATTTTCTAGTTTCCCTTATTGTATTCTCATTTTGTTTTACTATTATCATTTCGTTTTAAGCATTATGTATTTTTTCCCTTTTAGTATAAAAAATTGTAATCTTCTTCTCTTATTATTGTCGTTCTCTTTTCCAATATGCGTAGCTAATTTCCATGTAGCATTCAATCGTGAGGATCCATGAAGTGAGATGAGAGTTAATTTTCTTTCTTAGTTTTATTTTTGTTATTTCATGCTTGATCCTTCTTTGATTTATTTTATGCCGACTCCGTATTTATGGTATATGTTAGTTGGCTTTGGATCTCATATTTAAGTAGCTGAGAGGCTCGGGAATGTGAAAGATCACTCAAAGAAGGAAGGAGTTTCATGCAACCCTAGAGATAGGATGACGTAAATCCTCCGGATTGGAGTCAAATCCAATAGTGCAGGTCACTTCGGTAATGCGACTTTAGGCCATTTTTACTTGAAAGAGATTTCGGTCAGAACGTCTATAAGTCGGGGGATTTAATTCTCTAGCGAGATTATTTCCTAATATCGGATCCGTCACGGTCATGTACGATTTGCAAAATTAAAACTATGCCTTTTTATTTCTCTTATTTCATTTCATGGTGATTTACTGATCCAGTGCTATCTTTTTTATTATAAGTTCTTCGTCTAAAAATTTATCTTTTATCTTACTTTTAAAAATTCTCAAATCACCAACAGTTTTCCGGTAGGATAATAGTTCGAGCGTGAGTAGTAGTACTTGACATCCCCGAGTTTTAAATACGACCTTGATACAACGATTCGACAAGTACACTTGCCTGTTCAGGTTTTAGCCCATCAGCCGGCCACACATAATAGAAATGAAAATAACAATTCGCTTTGGCCTTCGAGGGCCAGCACAGCAGCTTGGGCTCCAGCTCGCGACTTGGTACTTGGTGTAAGACCCCCCCCCCTTTTTTCTTTTCGAACACCGGGGTCTTAGCCCAGAATTGCCGCTTTGCGGTGGCACAGACTCACGGGAAGGTCGCCACTACAAAACGCCAATTCTGCCGACCCTTTTCGATCACAAAGAAAGAGAAGTAAGTATACGTAAAATGTAAACAAGTCCACAGAAACATGTATAAAATGAAATCACATCCAGTCCATCAGTAGATAATAACAGGAAATAGAGGTACTACAAAGATACAGTTCAGATGAAATATAGATAAACGGGCTCGAGCCCGATACATCAGAGTCCTCACTACAAATCACTCATCGCGGAATGTATAAAAACACTTATCACTCACGGAGCTGGTCGCAGGTGCACCGGTGCTAGACTGACCCACCTCCATGTGCACCGTACTCCGTTGGTGCTGGTCCCTAGACTGCTGGTCCCTGTCTCCAATCCGAAGCTTTTGTAATGTTGTGGTTCGAAAACCATTAGTCATAAATACTAAGCCCTATCATCCCCTACCCCTCCCCCCACGGCTCCTAAGCATCGAGCGGAGAGGAGGAAAGGGAAGCTACAAAGGTGGAGAGTAATCAAGCAGATGACAATGGAGCTAATCTAACAACTATCATGGTGTATAAACAACTATCTAGAATAAAGTACATCTAGCAATTCCACGGTAGTAAGTAATAAAGTAGACATGTAGTACGTGGCAAATATATAAGAAGACAAATAGAGAACAATAAGTAAATAAGTAAGTAACCTTTACTTATATGAATGCACATACAAACTTATAAGTTAAGGGGTCTTCTGCAAGGCTCCAATCGTATAAAAAGTCCCATACCGATTTATACGTTGGGGTGTCAGTTGTATGCAAATATGAGTGTAGTGATATGCTATGCCATGACTCATGCAAGTGCAACTCACGAACATGACTCTATGCGCGCAGCCCTTTAGTTCCCCCAGTTCGGGCAGCTAGCTTCACTCCCAGGAACCTCCGTAGTGGCAAACAGAGACAGTGGGTCGGGCCCCCCACTCCTAGGTGGGTATCCACACTACCGGGCCTAGCCCTCCTATACGCCCCTAGAAAAACACAACCTAGAGTATCCGCGTACTAGCGCTGGCTATATCCACCATACATTCTTTGGCTAAGTGTCCCACACCGCTGAGTCAACATACCGATGTCGGTGTGAACGACAATCAAATACCGAAGACCCACCACCTTTATTCTGTACTCAAACCCTCGAGCCCTCGTCTCTCCGGACTGTCCCGTACGTGCATCTACCTTCAGAGCTACCGTCTGAATGGCAACCAAACCAACTTATTCTACCTTCCTAGCTATCGGGCTGTGTGTATGTGCAACCCTAGTTATACTAGTTTCTCTTTTAATTTATTATTCCTACGGTTTACGTTAGCCAAGGACTGCCCCCGGTATTCCCCGTGAAGGGCTCTCAAAGGGCACTAGGAACTATGATGGTAGCTGAAGCCCACCGTTCCCTTTTGCAAGGCACTTATTGTTATTGGTTGATATCCATTATCCGATCCCTTTTTAAGTTACTTTATATCTAGCCCTAGAGTATTAAGACTCTTCCTCTCCTACCCGGGGTGGACGATCTTTCGTTGTTCCCGAACGCCACTTAACACTAGCCACTCTCACACTCTACTTATCCTGACTTCCAATAATGAACTTAAACTTAACTCGCCCTATCCAAACCAGCAACTATCAAAAATTCCATCTCCCCAAGTTCTTTACCCATGCTAGTTCAGTTTCCGTGGTTTTACTATATGAAGACCATCCTAGATACATGAGGTATATAAGGGGAGGTACTCCAAATTTTCTTCCGAATCTCCTATAATATTTACTGGAGGTCTATCATGTCATAATATAACAAAGTCCAAGATTTCCAAATTTTTCCTTTTTATTGGGCATTTAATTTATTTATTCTAAGCCTCTCAATGCCCTCGTATGAACATGAAGTGCACTAATGAGCCAAAAATAAATCATCATAAAATCAGTAAACATCCTATGAGGCATTTAAGCAGTAATTCCAAATTTTGAAAAATTTCAAAGATGTTTAGGCCTATATTTCCTAATTTACCAATTTAGGCCACTTCTATCATATTATGAAGCAAGTACTGTAAATATGTACCCAAAAATCACAAGAAAATTACAAAAGCTTTATGATGACCTAAAACTATCAGAAACCATGTCCCATGATTTTCCTCAAATATTTTGGGCTCTGAATTTATTTTAATGTAAAATACTAGTTTTCCTAGCTTAGTGAAGGAGGTACTATTTTTTAATTATCTAAAAATCTAGAGAAAATTACACGGTAACTATCATGGTTTGAAACACCCACTGACCAAATTTCATAATTTTCCAATTAATAATTGGGCACTATTTGTATTTTTGACTACATATCTCAAATGGTAAGTTAAAGAAGCAAGTACCCAAAATAATAAGATAAAACTCTCAAGAAAAACACAAAAGGTATAATATGCAATAAGTTGCCCTAATCCAAGATTTCATAACTTTCCAATGAACAGAAATTCCAGAATCATCAAAATAAATATCTAGGGCACAACAAGAGTTGTAAATGAAGTACTATATAAATTAACCCAAAAATCTCAACAAAATTATATTATGGCCATTTAGACCAGAAAATCACCCTGCCCAAATTTTATTTGATTTTTAGTTCATTTGACAGCATAATAGTTCAAATTAAGATTGGTGCCCTAAACTAGGGTTAGGATTTCAGATGCCTAACTGTCTCTAAATCCCCTAAGATTTTATCCAGAATACTATAATGGCCCTGTGGTCTTCTCTACCAAATTTCAAGTCAGTCCAAGGTCATTTGACCCTATCACCTTCACAACCCTACAAATCCCCATTAAGGGACCTACCCAAGGGTTCTAGGGCTACCCTACACCAAACCACCCCAAACTCCCTTGGAGGGTGTGTCATGCCCTAAAAAGTCAGTGACCAAAATATAAGCGTCTGTAGAGGTGATACGACCACTCAAATTAACAAGGGGGTGATTTACCCTAAATAGCCCCTAATGGGGCCAACTAGGGTTGAGTAAAACCCTAGACAAAACACCTCCAAATGAGGTGAAAATTTTTCCAGTGTCCTATTATATCCCTTAAGGCCACCCACCCAAATTTGGGGAGATTTTGAGGTGTTTAGGACACTTGATTAAAATACACATGATTTATTAAATTTTTCTAAAAACTTTAGAAAATTTTTCCCAAAAATCCTAATTTTTGGACAGCACCTAGATATAGGTAAGATTAGGCCACACCCAAAATTTCAAGTCATTTCGATGACTGGATTGGAGTGGGGAATTTTTCTAAGGTCAGGGCAGCCCTATGGATAGACCTCACCAAAACGATTGCTGAGGTCTGTCCAGTGATCCAAATCACTTGAAACAAATTTTAAAATTTCCTAGACTCATAGATCTACAATATTACTGTTGACAACTTTTACTGTAGGAGCTTCTAATTATTTTTAGAAATTCATGCAAGTTACAGGCAGAAACTACATAAAATATATAGAAATTACTTTAATCAATATGTTTGCACAAATCTTTAAGGATGATCCGTCGGCTGGGAGGTTGTCTTCAACCTCCAGTCGATGGTCTAGATAGCACGCACCTGGGAGCACTTCTCCCTCACACAGCCGGCCATCCAGCCTCCTCCCTGGCCGGCCACCGCCACCACCACCTCCATTGAGGTGGTGGCAATCGTCGGGCGGTGGCGCAGCCGCCGGAGAGGATTTTTCCGGCGAGCTCGTAAATTCATTTTTGCGGGAAAATTGGAAAGTGAAGCTCTTCCGATCGAGCTCATTTGAGCTCGAATCTTAATCCTAAGGAAGCTAAGATCTACCCGTAGAGAGAGAGGAGGGGAGGACCTTTTTCATGGGCTAGAGGCGTGCAGACCGTCAGGATGCCATTGGCGCGGTGGTGGCATCGTCGAAATTCTTCTACAGCACCGTACAAGTTCCAAATCCGTCGGGTAAGGGTAGAAACTCCATATCTGAGTCTAGGGAGCCTTTTTAAACCAGTAAAAAGAGGGAGGGAAAAGGTCTAACGCTTGTGGCCATTAATGACCCATTATAGCTTTTTCGGTCATGATGGTGGGGGGCTGAAATGGCTCTATAACAGCTGGAGGAGGGCTGGAAACTCCTCCTCTCCCTGAGAGGAGTTGAATCCAGCCATTTCAAGGGGAAGAGGATGGAGCCGAGCCTAAAAGCCATTAATGGCCATGCAAACCGTCACTCGGCCATGGCTGGAAGGAGAGGAGTCGGATGCCACGTGGCATGACCAGTCAACACTATTTAGAATAAGACTTAATTGGGTCTTATTAAAAGAAAACGGACCACTCCTAGACCGGCCCGGTTCAGCTGAACCAGCACCCAGCCCTAACCAATCTGCCAGAAAAATGCCAGCAAAAATTCTAAGTATAATGGCGTTGAGTGAGCTCAGCTCACTCAACGCCATCCAAGCCACGGCGTTGAGTGAGCTCTTCTCACTCAATGCCATCCCAGACTATGGCGTTGAGTGAGCTCAGCTCACTCAACCCCATCTGGATTATGGCATTGAGTGAGCTCTGCTCACTCAACGGCACCCTGAATATGTCTTTTTTTAAAAGATGGCGTTGAGTGAGCTTAGCTCACTCAACGTCGTCCAGATTATGGCGTTGAGTGAGCTATGCTCACTCAACGCCATCCAGACAACACCAAATGGAGTTGAGTGCGGTCAGTGCACTCAACGCCGTTCAACTTATGGCGTTGAGTGCACTCAACGCACTCAACGCCATCCCGCCTGACAGTTTAAGGCGTTGAGTGAGCTAAGCTCACTCAACGCCATCCAGTCTACGACGTTGAGTGAGCTCAGCTCACTCAACGCCAACCTGACGACACTAGATGGCGTTGAGTGCAGTCAGTGAACTCAACGCCATTCAACTTATGGCTTTGAGTGAGCTAAGCTCACTCAACACCATCGAGACCACGGCGTTGAGTGAGCTTAGCTCACTTAACGCCTTTCAAAGGGCACGGGCGTGAAGTATTTATCACGGGCATGTCAGGCCCATGTTGAAATTTCTGAGCACGACGATCGTCTTCCTGAGGTCGACGATCGTCAAAGGGCTCACGCCCTAGGTCACAGGTGTTACGGGTCGGTCACGGGCGTGACCACCCCTTGACTCGAAATCTTGGTCGATAAACTTGAATTCTTGGGCTTCCCAGGGTTCTCTTAAGACAAAACCACTCCCAGGGGTCTAGTAGGAAATGGGATGTTACAAATCCCAATAAACCAAACAAAGATTTCGTCCCTGAAATCAAGGTTAAGCCTACGGGGCTCCTATCGGGAGAAAAAAAGGCTTGTAACATCCCATGAGAGTCGAAAGATTTGCATCTCTAAATTACGTTTGTTATTTGTGGTTTGAAGGTGATGGTCAAATCTAAGACCAATTCGTCCAGTTGACTAGGCATATACCCCAATAAACAAAAGATTAGCCCCTATTCTTTAAATTTTAGTCCTATTGGTTTAAAATAGGAAAGCAAATTGATTGTCCAGAGGGGTTGTGAGGTATACCTGACCGAAAAGTTCCGGGAATTTTTGCCGCATCAAGTTCTGTTGCTCTCATGTATGCTCCTTCTGCCCATTATTGTTCAACAGAACCTTGACTAACGGAACCTTCTTCCGTCGCAAGACCCGCACTGCCGTGTCATCGATCCTGATAGGATCCAAGTTGACTGACCGATCCGAGGCCACAGGGCCATCTGCCGAGGAAATCAGCTGCTCAGGGCATAGCAGAGCCCTCCGAAGTGAGGAGACGTGGAAGACGTCATGCAATCCCGCTAACTCCGGCGGTAGCTCCAATCTATAAGCCAAGGGGCCGATCCGCTCCAGGATCCTGTAAGGCCCCATATATCTCGGACTGAGCTTCTTCCGCCCGCGAACCCGTGAGACTCCGTGCATCGGCCGTATCTTCAAGAAAACCCGATCTCCCACCTGGAACTCCACTTGATGATGCCTCGCATCGTAATATTTGGCCTGCCTGCTCTGGGCTTCCAACATCCTGTCCCGGATCAATCTAATCATAGCATCTGTATCCCCCACAAACTCCGAGCCTAGTGCCTGCGGATGCTCATCCTGAACCCATGATAGTGGGGTGCTGCACCTCCTTCCATACAATGCCTCGTATGGAGCCATGCCTATGCTGGACTGATGGGCGTTGTTGTACGAAAACTCGACCAGTGGCATCAATCTCTCCCAAGGCTCGTCGCGGTCCAAAATACACAGGCGCAAAAGATCTTCCAGTGTACGGTTGGTGCACTCTGTCTGCCCGTCGGTCTTAGGGTGAAAAGCTGTGCTTAATGTCAACCGAGAACCCAGATGGGCCTGGACTGACCTCCATTCCCTGTATGTAAACTGCCCATCCCGATCTGAAACGATAGTCTTGGGCACCCCATGATAACGCACAAACTGCTCAATGAACCTCCGTACTAATACACTAACCGGTGCGTCCTTCACCACTGGAATGAATCGGGCCACCTTTGTTAGCCTGTCCACTATCACCCAGATTGAGTCATTCCCCGCACAGGATCGAGGTAGCCCATGTATTAAGTCTATGGCTATATACTCAAATTTCCACTCCGGCACTGGAAGTGGCTGGAGCAAGCCTGCCGGGTTCCTACACTCTACCTTCACTAGTTGGCAGGCCTTGCAATGCGTCACAAACTACGTAATATCTTTCTTCATACCCGGCCAGTACATCGTCCTCTTCAAATCCTTTACAATCTTGGTGATCCCCGGGTGTACAGAATATCGACTGCAGTGAGCTTCCGTCATGATGTCCTACTAGATCTGGCCTCCTGCCGGTATGTAGACTCTGCCTCTGAAACACAGGAGACCATCCCTCAAAGAGTAATCTCCCGTCGTGCCTTCCTACAAGGCTCAGAATATCGGCTCAGCTCTCTCATCCAGCTTCTGCCCATCTCTGATGCGGTCCTGAATATCATCAATTGTAACCATCGACCTCAGGTACTCCATGTATAGCTCCGGGTCATCCTCGGACACTAGTGATATCTGCATCTCCTCGAATGATCTAACAAACTCCAAGGCCATCAGCTGCGGGCCTACTCCTGACGTACTCACTCTCCGGCTCAGAGCATCTGCGACCACGTTTGCCTTCCCGGGATGGTAGTGCATGGTATATTGGTAGTTCGACAGAAACTCTACCAAGCATCTCTGCCTGATGTTTAAATCCTTTTGGGTATCGACGTACTTCAGATTCTTGTGGTTAGAGAAGATATCGCAATGTACTCCGTAGAGATAGTGTCGCCAGATCTTAAGAGCAAAAACAACTGCCCCCATCTCCAAATCGTGCACGGGGTAGTTATGCTCGTGCTGCTTCAGCTGACGGGAGGCATAGGCTATTACGTGCCCGTTCTGCATCAGAACTGCACCCATCCCCTGATAGGAAGCATCTGTGTACACCTTGAATCCTTCCTTCCCTGACGGAAGAGCAAGGATGGGAGCCGAGGAAAGACGATCCTTCAGCTCTTGGAAAGCAGACTCGCATCGTGGTGTCCAAATAAAAGGGGACTCCTTCTTCGTCAGAGACGTAAGAGGGAGAGCAATCCGAGAGAACCCCTTTATGAACTTCCGGTAATAACCGGCAAGTCCCAAGAAACTTCGAACATCCGAGGCCGACTTTAGCGATGGCCAATCCCGTACTGCCTGGACCTTCGTCGGGCCTACTGCCAAACTTGCTCCACTGATGACATGCCAAGAAAGGCCACCTCCTTTTGACAGAACTAGCACTTGCTGTACTTGGCATACATCTCATGCTCCCGCAGCTTCTCCAAGGTCAAGGCCAGTTGTCTCGCATGCTCCTCCTCCGTCCTTGAATAGATAAGGATGTCGTCGATGAATACGATAACAAAGACATCCAGATACTTTTCGAACACGCGATTCATCAAGGTCATAAATGCGGAGGGTGCATTCGTGAGCCCAAAAGGCATCATCGTAAACTCCTACAAACCATATCTGCTACTAAAGGCCGTCTACGGGATGTCCTCCTCCCGAATGAGAAGCTGGTAGTACCCTGACCTCAAATCAAGCTTTGAGAACCAATGGGCTCCCTCCAGCTAGTCAAATAGCTCGTCTATCCTTGGTAAGGGATAAGTATTCCGGACCGTCAACCTGTTCAAGGCCCGATAATATATGCACAGTTGAAGGGTCCCGTCCTTCTTCTTAACGAATAACACCGGAGCTCCCCATGGTGAAGATCTAGGCCGAACGAACACGGCCTCCACTAACTCCTGAAGCTGGCTTCGAAATTCCACCAACTTCTTTGGGGCCATTCGATAGGGAGCTCTGGATACCGACTTAGCCCCCGGTACGAGCTGAATCTGAAAGTCCTCTCGGTGCGGGGGTAGCCCTGGTAGATTCTCCGGAAACACGTCGGCGAAGTCCCGCACTACTGGAATATCTGAAATGGAGTCCTTGGCCACGACCGCCTCAAAAAGGACCTGATAAACTTCTTCCCTTTGCAGATGGTCCTTAACGACCTACACAGGTGATAATAAGGTGCGGGGTGCTGGTATAATACCTTCGATGACAATGAAGGAGTCGCCGTGCCTCACGGTGATCCTCTTCGACACGCAGTCGATCTGGGTATGGTTCCAGCACAGCCAAGTCATGCCCAGGATGAGATCGTAATCTGGCATCTTAAGAATCGTCGCTGGTGCCTCAAACGCCTTCCCGCCGATCTTTGCTTCCATATTGCAATGAGCAGAGGTCATTATCTCTGATCCATCGGGTAGGCGCACCCTCATCATCTTCCCGGTGAATGGATCCACACCTGCCAGTCCTTTCACGAAATCCTCCGACACGAACGAGTGCGTAGCACAAGTGTCGAAGAGGGTGTGAGCGGGCTTGCCGCTAATGAAGACTATGCTTGGGCTAATTAAGTGTCTTAGTATTCTTGTTGCAGTTGTCTTCTCTTAATTTCTAATAAGGATATGTCTAGAATACTATTTCATATGAAGAAAACTTTAAAGTACTCCATACCTGCGATAACCTGCTCCGGGTTCCGGGGCTGTGTTAGGTCTAGAGCATACACCAGCTCCCTCTCTGGCCTTCGACCTCAATCCTAAAATCCTCGTCCTCGGTCTTGTCCTCATCCGCCAAACTATTGGGGAGGTGGAGCGCCCTGAAGTGCTGGTGGGGTTGCTCGCCTAATAGGGCAGTTCCTCTTGCTATGCCCCGGCTGATTGCACTGAAAGCATACTGGTGCCTGCTCTGCTGTCCTTGGCATCTCCAGCATCTGTAAAGGCTGGGGAGTCAGTACCCCCTGACTTCTCTGCTCCTGTCAAAACTCCTGATGAGGCTGATCCCCGTTCCTTCTCTCCCCATTAACCTGGCCTCGAGGACGGTCTCTACGACCTCCAATCACTATATCATCATCCGGTCTCTTCCGGCTCTTCACTGTAAGCTGATCCACTTATCTCTTCTAAGCCATCTCCAGAATCCTGGCGAAACTCACCTCTGAGACGAAAAAGGAGCGCCTGTCTCATGTCATCTTACAGCCCCTTCTAAAACCTCCGGGCATAGCCAGCGTCGTCCAACTGATAAGCGTCCGCATCGCGGGCCAGGTTAGTGAACTCCTGATAATACTCTACCACAGTCCTGTTCCCCTGCCTCAACCGCAGGAACCTATCCTCCAGGTCGTCCCTCGCCGACTGAGGTACAAAATATCCCATGAGCGCTGCTCTGAACTCCTCCTAAGTAATATCTGAGCAATCCATCCCCGCAAAGGTGTTGTCCAGCTGAGATTTCAACTACCTCTTCCCGTTTGACTCCAGGCAGGAGACTGCCAAATAAACTTACTCCTCAGTGGGGCATCGAATCCCCGCAAGCGTCTCGTAAATGGTATCCAACCATTACTCCGTACGTACTGCAGACTCCGTCCCGAGGTAGGATGGAGGGGAAAGTCCCCGGAAGACAGTCATCCAATTGGCCCCGGGGCTTGCTTAGCTCAGAAGGCCTCCAGAATGGTTGTCAGTGTTTGTCCCATCTCCATCTCCTGGAATGGAGCTGGAGCCGGCGGAGTTGGGACCACATTCAGAGCCTGGGGTGTCCCCTTCTGTGATGTAGAGTTCGTCGCAGGCTACAAGGAAAGATTCCACTTGTTAGAGGATGTATGAATGGAATATAAGAAAGGGTAGGATGGACTTAACATGTGATTTCCCTTATGGGCACACCACGCTTCCGCTGCGTGAGTGAAGTCAGTGCACTCAGTGGTGCACTCAATGCCAACCTGACGACACTAGATGGCGTTGAGTGCAGTCAGTGCACTCAACGCCATTCAACTTATGGCTTTGAGTGAGCTAAGCTCACTCAACGCCATCCAGACAACGGCGTTGAGTGAGCTTAGCTCACTCAACGCCATTCCAATGTCACGGGTGTGACGGATTGGTCATGGGCGTGTCAGGCCCATGTTGAAATTTCTTAGCTTGACGATCGTCTTCCTGAGGTCGACGATCGTCAAAGGGGTCACGCCCTAGGTCACGGACGTGACGGGTCGGTCACGGGCGTGACCACTCCTTGACTCGAAATCTTGGTCGATAAACTTCAATTCCTGGGCTTCCCAGGGTTCTGTTAAGACAAAACTACTCCCAGGGGTCTAGTCGGAAATGGGATGTTACAAATCCCAATGAACAAAACAAAGATTTCGTCCTCGAAAAAAAGGTTAAGCCTACGGGGCTCCTATCGGTAGAAAAAAAGGCTTGTAACATCCCATGAGAGTCGAAAGATTTGCATCTCTACGTTACGTTTGCTATGTGTGGTTTCAAGGTGATAATCAAATCTAAGACCAATTCGTCCAGTTGACTAGGTATATACCCCAATAAACAAAAGATTAGACCCTATTCTTGAAATTTCAGTCCTATTGGTTTAAAATAGGAAAGCAAATTGATTGTCCAGAGGGATTGTGAGGTATACCTTACCGAAAAGTTCCGGGTATTTTTGCCGCATCAAGTCCTGTGGATCCCATGTATTCTCCTCCTCCCCATGATTGTTCCACAGAACCTTGACTAATGGAACCTTCTTCCGTCGCAAGACTCGCACTGCCGTGTCATCGATCCTGATAGGCTCCAAGTTGACTGACCGATCTGAGGCCATCGGGCAATCTGCCAAGGAAATCAGCTGCTCAGGGGGTAGTAGAGCCCTCCGAAGTGAGGAGACGTGGAAGACGTCATGCAATCCCGCTAACTCCGGCGGTAGCTCAAGTCTATAAGCCAAGGGGCTGATCCGCTCCAGGATCCTGTAAGGCTCCATATATCTCGGATTGAGCTTCTTCCGCCCGCGAACCCGCGAGACTCCGTGCATCGGCCGTATCTTCAAGAAAACCTGGTCTCCTACCTGGAACTCCACTTGACGATGCCTCGCATCGTAATATTTGGCCTGCCTGCTCTGGGCTTCCAACATCCTGTCCCGGATCAATCTAATCTGAGAGTCTGTATCCCCCACAAACTCCGAGCCTAGTGCCTGCGGATCATCATCATGAACCCATGATAGTGGGGTCCTGCACCTCCTTCAATACAATGCCTCGTCAGGAGCCATGCCTATGCTGGACTGATGGGTGTTGTTGTACGAAAACTCAACCAGTGGCAGCAATCTCTCCCAAGGCTCGCCGCAGTCCAAAATACACAGGCATAAAAGATCGTCCAGTGTACGGTTGGTGTGCTCTGTCTGCCCTTCGGTCTGAGGGTGAAAAGCTGTGCTGAATGTCAACCGAGAACCCAGATGGGCCTGGACTGACCTCCATTCCCTGGATGTAAACCGCCCATCCCGATCCGAAACGATAGTCTTGGGCACCCCATGATAACGCACAAACTGCTCAATGAACCTCCGTACTAATACACTAACTGGTGCGTCCTTCGCCACTGGAATGAATCGGGCCACCTTTGTTAGCCTGTCCACGATCACCCAGATCGAGTCATTCCCCGCACGGGATCGAGGTAGCCCATGTATGAAGTCCATGACTATATCCTCAAATTTCCACTCCGGCACCGGAAGTGGCTGCAGCAAGCCTGCCGGGTTCCTACACTTTTACTTCACTAGTTGGCAGGCCTCGCAATGCATCACAAAGTACGTAATATCTTTCTTCATACCCGGCCAGTACATCGTCCTCTTCAAATCCTTTACCATCTTGGTGATCCCTGGGTATACCGAATATCGGCTGTAGTGAGCTTCCGTTATGATGTCCTCCCGGATCCGGCCTCCTGCTGGCATGTAGACTCTGCCTCTAAAACACAGGAGACCATCCCTTAAAGAGTAATCTCCTATCGTGCCTTCCTCCAAGGCTCGGAATATCGGCTCAGCTCTCTCATCTAGCTTCTGCCCATCTCTGATGCGGTCCCAAATATCATCAATTGTAACCATCGACCCCAGGTACTCCATGTATAGCTCCGGGTCATCCTTGGACACTAGTGATATCTACATCTCCTCGAAGGATCTAACCAACTCCAAGGCCATCAGCTGTGGGCCTACTCCAGATATACTCGCTCTCTGGCTTAGAGCATCTACAACCACGTTTGCTCCGAATCGCGATCCGAGTCCAGATCCGCGAAGGCGACGCCGTTGCGGTGCTTTCCAACTGCGTAGATTTTTCATGGCGTCGCAGACAAACGCAAGGGTAACGATTTCTCATCCTAGGGCATGTGAAGCCCCCTTTTCCTTTGCATAGGAATCCCTCTCTCGTGAGTGAGCGAAGAGTTGGAGAGTTCCTTTGGGTAGATATATGAAGTCCCCCTTGTATAGAGTCCGTATGCGAAAATGGGCATAGGCAATGTGTGTGAAGCCTATCCGGACAAGTAGAGCCGGATCGGTGATATTGTATTGCATATGAACCGGGGAAGACTCCGGATGTTTGGGCGTTTTTTTTTGGGTTTTCTACGCTGTAGATTGCAGCAGGAATCCTTGTAGATTAACTCCAAGGTGCACCCGGAAAACTGGGCAAAAGCGAGTTTTGCCAACACGATGGTCGGGGAGCCAACGTGAACATAACCGGGTTATGTGATTGTTGTGGCGGAAACGGGACTCGGTGAGTCTTGACCTGCGCATATGTCTTAAATTGTCGTTGCGGAATGAGCACGGATCAGGAGGAACCGTACCCGATCTATGTCGTTCGGTTGGACCGTTGGCATGGATGAGAGTCTTCGGCGGTCTATGGCTTAAATTGTCGTGACCAAGGCCATGAAGACAAAATGCTCATATGATTGGCCGTCCAATGGGTGGTGGTGGAACGGGAAGGTCTATGGCTTGAATTGACGTGACATTGGCCGGTTCGCCGTGAATGTGCCCTGTGTGAACGAGGTGTGTGGCCGTGCGAGTCTACGCCTGTGATGAAGTGTGTTTACACATTTTTATTGCTTATACTAATAAAGTGCAGGGAAAGAGCATCGGCGCCCCGATTTTGGGGGCGGGATCGTTATAATTGGTCAGCATAGCTGACCGTTTCTTTTGTTTACCACCAGGCGGTGGATTGTGACTTGCAGGAGCTGCGGTGCCGAGCGGGAAATAGCGGGCTAAAGCCCAAGTTGCTGAGCCGGCCCTCGAAGGCCTAATTTTGAGTGTTTCATTGTAATCATGTGTGGTCGGCCTGCGAGCCGAAGTATGAAAACTCTTTTGGGCGTTTTGTTTGGGTTTTCTACGTGGTAGATTGCAGCAGGGAGCCTTGGAGATTAACTCCAAGGTGCACCCGGAAAACTTGGCAAAAGCGAGTTTTGCTAACACGATGGCCGAGGAGCCAACGTGAACATAACTGGGTTATGTGATTGTTGTGGCGGAAACGGGACTCGGTGAGTCTTGACCTGCGCATATGGCTTAAATTGTTGTTGCGGAATGAGCACGGGTAAGGCAGAACCGTACCCGAACTATGTCATTCGGTGGGACCGTTGGCATGGATGAGAGTCTTCGGCGGTTTTTGGCTTAAATTGTCGTTACCAAGGCCATGAGGCCGGATCTTGGTCTCCTCCTCCACCTTGCTATCCCCTCTCTCTAAAACTTAGAGAGAGATTCACTTGGATGAAATGAGGGATTCTATCCCTAAATCCCGGCTAAAACCTCTTAGGAATAGCCCCCCACCGTTGGATCCAAAGCCAAGGAAACGAACGGCCACGATTAGGCCTGAAATTACAAAATCTGGGCCGAACACGGGTTACAACACGGCCGTGTGCATGGCTGTGTCACCCATTCGCCGTCTCGACTGACTCGATAACCAGCACACGGCATTCGACACGGCCTCCGACACGCCCATGTCGCATGCTACACGGCCGTATCACGACCCGTGTCACCCCCGTGTGTAACGACCAACATTCTTAACCTGAGAAGGACACGACCTGTGACACGGCACCAGACACGCCTGTGTCACATGTGACACGCTCGTATCTGTGCCCGTGTCATGGCCCGTGTGCACCACACTCGACAAGTGACTAACACGCCCTGGGACACGCCCGTGTCCCAGGCCGTGTTCAGCCTCTCGACGATCGTCGACCCCAAAATTGATGACCGCGCGGCCAACACTGAATCCGAGCACGACACGCTCTAGGACACGCCCGTGTCCCAGGCCATGTCACCCCTGCCAAAACACATATTTTGCTCAAAACACCACCCGTCACCCGGTTGCGTTTCGGGGCGTTACAATAGTGCATGTTATACTGGTAGTCCGACAGAAACTCCACCCAGCATCTCTGCCTGATGTTTAACTCCTTTTGGGTGTCGACGTACTTCAGATTCTTGTGGTCAGAGAAGATATCGCAATGTACTCCGTAGAGATAGTGTCACCAGATCTTATGAGCAAAAACAACTGCCCCCATCTCCAAATCGTGCACGGGGTAGTTCTGCTCATGCCGCTTCAACTGACAGGAGGCATAGGCTATTACGTGCCCGTTCTGCATCAAAATGGCACCCATCCCCTGATAGGAAGCATCTGTGTACACCTGGAATCCTTCCTTCCCTGATGGAAGAGAAAGGATGGGAGCTGAGGTAAGACGATCCTTCAACTCCTGGAAAGCAGACTCGCATCGTGGTGTCCAAATAAAGGGGACTCCTTCTTCGTCAGAGACGTAAGAGGGAGAGCAATCTGAGAGAACCCCTTTACGAACTTCCGGTAATAACCAGCAAGTCCCAAGAAACTTCGAACATCCGAGGCTGACTTTAGCAGTGGATAATCCCGTACTGCCTGGAACTTCGCTGGATATACTGCCAAACCTGCTCCACTGATGACATGGCCCAGAAAGGCAACCTCCTTTAGCCAGAACTGGCACTTGCTGTACTTGGTATACATCTCATGCTCCCGCAGCTTCTCCAAGGTCAAGGCCAGATGTCTCGTGTGCTCCTCCTCCGTCCTTCAATAGATAAGGATGTCGTCGATGAATACGATAATAAAGACATCCAGATACTGTTCGAACACCTGATTCATCAAGGTCATAAATGCGGAGGGTGCATTCGTGAGCCCAAAAGGCATCACGATAAACTCGTACAAACCATATCTGCTGCTGAAGGCCGTCTTTGGGATGTCCTCCTCCCGAATGCTAAGTTGGTAGTACCCTGACCTCAGATCCAGCTTTGAGAACTAATGGGCTCCCTCCAGCTGGTCAAAAAGCTCGTCTATCCTTGGTAATGGATAAGTATTCCGGACCGTCAACCTGTTCAGGGCCCAGTAATCTATGCGTAGTCGAAGGGTCCCATCCTTCTTCTTAACGAATAACACCGGAGCTCCCCATGGTGAAGAGCTAGGCCGAATGAACCCGGCCTCCACTAACTCCTAAAGATGGCTTCGAAATTCCACCAACTCCTTTGGGGCCATTTGATAGGGAGCTCTAGATACCGACTTAGCCCCCGGTACGAGCTGAATCCTAAAGTCCTTCTCTCGGTGCGGGGGTAGACCTTGTAGCTTATCCGAAAACACGTCGGTGAAGTCCCGAACTACTGGAATATATGAAATGGAGTCCTTGGCCACGACCGCCTCAAAAAGGACCTGATAAACTTCTTCCCTTTGCAGATGGGCCTTAACGTCCTGCACAGGTGATAATAAGGTGCGGGGTGCTGGTATAATACCTTCGATGACAATGAAGGATTTGTTGTGCCTCACGGTGATCCTCTTCGACACGCAGTCAATCTGGGCATGGTTCCAGCACAGCCAAGTCATGCCCAGGATCAGATCGTAATCTGGTATCTTCAGAATCATCGCTGGTGCCTCAAACGCCTTCCCGCCGATCTTTGCTTCCATATTGCAATGAGCAGAGGTAATTATCTCTGATCCATCGGGTAGGCGCACCCTCATCATCTTCTCGGTGAATGGCTCCACACCCGCCAGTCCTTTCACGAAATCCTCCGACACGAACGAGTGCGTAGCACCAGTGTCGAAGAGGGTGTGAGAGGGCTTGCCGCTAACGAAGACTACGCCTGGGGTAATTAAGTGTCTTAGTATTCTTGTTGCAGTTGTCTCCTCTTAATTTCTAACAAGGTTATGTCAAGAATACTAGTTCATATGAAGAAAACTTAAAAGTACTGCCATACCTACGATAACCTACTCCGGGTTCCGGGACTGTGTCAGGTCTAGAGCATACACCTGCTCCCTCTCTGGCCTGCGGCCTCGATCCTGAAATCATCGTCCTCGGTCCTGTCCTCGTCCGCCAAACTGTGGGGGAGGTGGAGCGCCCTGAAGTGCTGGTGGGAGTGCTCGCCTCATTGGGCAGTTCCTCTTAATATGCCCCAGTTGATTGCATTGAAAGCATACTGGTGCCTGCTATGCTGTCCTTGGAATCTCCAGCATCTGTAAAGGCTAGGGAGTCAGTACCCCCTGACTTCTCTGCTCCTGCCCAAACTCCTGACGATGGTTATCCTCATTCCTTCTCTCCCTAATAACCTGGCCTCGAGGACGGTCTCTAAGACCTCCAATCACTATATCATCAGCCGGTCTCTTCCGGCTCTTCACTATAAGCTGATTCGCTTCTCTCTTCTTAGCCATCTCAAGAATCCTGGCCAAACTCCCCTCTGAGACGAAAAGGAGGGCTTGTCTCATGTCGTCTTGCAGCCCCTTAAAAAACCTCCGGGCATAGCCAGCGTCGTCCAACTGATAAGCGTCCGCATAGCGGGCCAAGTGAGTGAACTCCTAATAATACTCTACCACAGTCCTTTTCCCCTGCCTCAACCGTAGGAACCTATCCTCCAGGTCATCCATCGCCGACTGAGGTACAAAATGTCCCAAGAGCGCTTCTCTGAACTCCTCCCAAGTAATATTTGCGCAATCCATCCCCGTAAAGGTGTTGTCCAGCTGGGATTTCCACCACCTCTTCCCGTGTGACTCCAGGCAGGAGACTGCCAAAGCAACTGCCTCCTCAGTGGGGCATCGAATCCCTGCAAGCGTCTCGTAAATGGTATCCAACCATTCCTCCGTACGTACTGCAGACTCCGTCCCCAGGTAGGATGGAGTGGAAAGTCCCCGAAAGACAGTCATCCAATTGGCCCCGGGGTTTGGCTGTGGAGTCGGGGCTTGCTGAGCTCTAAAGGCCTCCAGAATGGCCGTCAGTGTTTGTCCCATCTCCGTCTCCAGGAACGGAGCTGGATCCAGCGGAGGTGGGACCACATTCGAAGCCTGGGGTGTCCCCTGCTGTGATGTAGGGTTCGTCGCAGGCTACAAGGAAAGATTCCACTTGTTAGACGATGTATTAATGGAATATGAGAAAGGGTAGGATGGACTTTCACATGTGATTTCCCTTATAGGCACACCACTGCTTCCGCTTCTAGTTTGTCCGCAAACAAAGCTTGCACGGGGGTGGCCCAAGGTTTTGTGGACTACTTCTCTTCTTATCGAGGTCTTCTCTGGTACTACTTGTAAGACCCCCCCCCCTTTTTTCTTTTCGAACATCAGGGTCTTAGCCCAGAATTATCGCTTTGCGGTGGCACAGACTCACGGGAAGGCACCACTACAAAACGCCAATTCTGCCGGCCCTTTTCGATCACAAAGAAAGAGAAGTAAGTATATGTAAAATGTAAACAAGACCACAAAAACATGTATAAAATGAAATCACATCCAGTCCATTAGTAGATAACAACAGGAAATAGAGGTACTGCAAAGATACATTTTAGATGAAATATAGATAAACGGGCTCGAGCCCGGTACATCAGAGTCCTCAATACAAATCACTCATCGCGGAAGCTATAAAAACACTAATCACTCACGGAGCTGGTCGCAGGTGCACCGGTGCTAGACTGACCCACCTCCATGCGCACCGTACTCCGCTAGTGCTGGTCCCTGGACTGCTGGTCCCTGTCTCCCATCTGGAACTCCTGTAAGGTTGTGGGTCGAAAACCATTAGTCATAAAGACTAAGCCCTATCATCCCCTACCCCTCCCCCCACGGCTCCTAAGCACCGAGCGGAGAGGAGGAAAGGGAAGGTACAAAGGTGGAGAGTAATCAGGAAGATGACAATGGAGCTAATCTAACAACTATCATGGTGTATAAACAACTATCTAGAATAAAGTACATCTAGCAATTCCACGGTAGTAAGTAATAAAGTAGACATGTAGTACGTGGCAAATATATAAGAAGACAAATAGAGAACAATAAGTAAATAAGTAAGTAACCTTAACTTATATGAATGCCCATACAAACTTATACGTTAAGTGATCTTCTGCAAGGCTCCCATCGTATAAAAAGTCCCATACCGATTTATAAGTTGGGGTGTCGGTTGTATGCAAATATGAGTGTAGTGATATGCTATGCCATGTCTCATACAAGTGCAACTCACGCACACGACTCTATGCGCACAGACCTTTAGTTCCCCCAGTTTGGGCAGCTAGCTTCACTCCCAGGAACCTCCGTAGTGGCAAACGGAGAAAGTGGGTCGGGCCCCCCACTTCTAGGCGGGTATCCACACTACCGGGCCTAAACCTCCCGTATGCCCCTATGAAAATGCAACCTAGAGTATCCGCGTACTAGCGCTGGTTATATCCACCAGACTTTCTTTGGCTAAGTGTCCCACACCGCCAAGTCCACGTACCGATGTCGGTGTGAATGACAATCAAATACCGAAGACCCACCACCTTTATTCTGTACTCAAACCCTCGAGCCCTCGGCTCCCCGGACTGTCCTGTCCGTGCATCTACCTTCAGATCTACCGTCTGAACGGCAACCAAACCAACTTATTCTACCTTCCTAGCTATCGAGGTGTGTGTTTGTGCCACCCTAGTTATACTAGTTGCTCTTTAAATTTATTATTCCTACGGTTTACGTTAGCCCAGGACTGCCCCCAGTATTCCCCGTGAAGGGCACTCAAAGGGCACTAGGAACTATGATGGTAGCTGAAGCCCACCGTTCCCTTTCGCAAGTCACTTATTGTTATTGGTTTATATCCATTACCTGATCCCTTTTTAAGTTACTTTAGATCTAGCCCTAGAGTATTAAGACTCTTCCTCTCCTACCCGGGGTGGACGATCTTTCGTCGTTCCCGAACGCCACTTAATACTAGCCACTCTCACACTCTACTTATCCTGACTTCCAATAATGAACTTAAACTTAACTTGCCCTATCCAAACCAACAACTACCAAAAATCCAATCTCCCCAAGTTCTTTACCCATGCTAGTTCAGTTTCCGTGGTTTTACTATATGCAGACCATCCTAGATACATGAGGTATATAAGGGGAGGTACTCAAAATTGTCTTTAGAATCTCCTTTAATATTTACTGGACGTCTATCATGTCATAATATAACTAAGTCCAAGATTTGAAAATATTTCCTTTTTATCGGGCATTTAATTTATTTATTCTATGCCTCTCAATGCCCTAGTATGAACATGAAGTGTACTAATGATTCAACAATAAATCATCATAAAAACTATAAAAATCCTATGGGGCATTTAAGAAGTAATTCCAAATTTTGATAAATTTCAAAGGTGTTTAGGTCTATATTTCCTAATTTACCAATTTAGGCCACTTCTAAAATATTATGAAGCAAGTACTGTAAATATGTACCCAAAAATCACAAGAAAATTATAGAAGTTTTATGATGACCTAAAACTATCAGAAACCATGTCCCATGATTTTCCTCAAATATTTTGGGCTCTGAATTTATTTTAATGTAAAATACTAGTTTTCCTAGCTTAGTGAAGGAGGTACTAATTTTTAATTATCTAAAAATCTAGAGAAAATTACAAGGTAACTATCATGGTTTGAAACACCCACTGACCAAATTTCATAATTTTCCAATTAATAATTGGGCACTATTTGTATTTTTGACTACATATCTCAAATTGTAATTTAAAGAAGCAAGTATCCAAAATAATAAGATAAAACTCCCAAGAAAAACACAGAATGTATAACATACTATAAGATGCCTTAATCTAAGATTTCATAACTTTCCAGTGAACAGAAATTCCAGAATCATCAAAATAAATATCTAGGGCACAACTAGAGTTGTAAATGAAGTACTATATAAATTAACCCAAAAATCTCAATAAAATTAAATTATTGCCATTTAGACCAGAAAATCAATCTGCCCAAATTTTATTTGATTTTTATTTCATTTGACAGCATAATAGTTCAAATTAAGATTGGTGCCCTAAACTAGGGTTAGGATTTCAGATGGCCTAACTATCTCCAAATCCCCTAAGATTTTGTCCAGAATACTATAATGGCCCTGTGGTCCTCTCTACCAAATTTCAAGTCATTCCAAGATCATTTGACCCCATGACCTTCACAACCCTACAAATACCCGTTAAGGGACCTACCCTAGGGTTCTAGGGCTACCCTACACCAAACCACCCCAAACTCCCTTGGAGGGTGTGTCATGCCCTAAAAAGTCAGTGACCAAAATATCAGCCTCTGTAGAGGTGATACGACCACTCAAATTACCAAGGGGGTGATTTACCCTAAATAGCCCCTTATGGGGCCAACTAGGGTTGAGTAAAACCCTAGTCAAAACACCTCCAAATGAGGTGCAAATTTTTCTAGTGTCCTATTATGTCCTCTAAGGCCACCCAACCAAATTTTGGGGGATTTTGAGGTGTTTAGGACACTTACTTAAAATACACATGATTTATTAAATTTCTCTAAAAACTTTAGAAAAATATTTCCCAAAAATCCTAATTTTTGGACAGCACCTAGATATAAGTAAGATTAGTCCACACCCAAAATTTCAAGTCATTTTGATGACTTGATTGGAGTGGGGAATTTTTCTAAGGTCAGGATAGACCTATGGATAGACCTCACCAAAATGAGTGTTGAGGTCTATCCAGAGATCCAAATCACTTGAAAATTTTTTTAAAATTTCCTAACCTCATAGAGCTACAATATTGGTGTTGAAAACGTTTTCTGTAAGAGAATCTAAGTATTTTTAGAAAATCATGCAAGTTACAAGCAGAAACTACAAAAAAATATTTTGAAATTACTTTAATCAATATGTTTGCACAAATCTTAAAGGCTGATCCATCGGCTGGGGGTTGTCTTCAACCTCCAGCCGATGGTTTAGATAGCACACACTTGGGAGCACTTCTCCCTCCCACAGCCGGCCGTCCAGCCTCCTCCCTGGCCGGCCACCTCCACCACCACCTCCGTTGAGGTGGTGGCAATCGCCGGGCGGTGGCGCAGCCGCCGGAGAGGCTTTTTCCGGTGAGCCCGTAACTTCATTTTTTCGGGAAAATCAGAAAGAGAAGCTCTTCCGATCGGGCTCATTTGAGCCCGAATCTTAATCCTAAGGAAGCTAAGATCTACCCGTAGAAAGAGAGGAGGGGAGGACCTTATTCGCGGGCTGGAGGCGTGCAGACCGTCAGGATGTCATTGGCGCGGTGGTGGCATCGTCAGAATTCTTCTACAGCACCGTACATGCTCCAAATCCGTCGGGTAAGGGTGGAAACTCTATCTCTGAGTCTAGGGAGCCTTTTTAAAACCAGTAAAAGGAGGGAGGGGAAAGGTCTAACGCTGGTGGCCATTAATGGCCCATTATAGATTTTTCGGCCATGATGGTTGGGGGCTGAAACGGCTCTGTAACAGCTGGAGGAGGGCTAGAAACTCCTCCTTCCCTGAGAGGAGTTGAATCCAGCTCTTTCAAGGGGAAGAGGATGGAGCTGAGCCTAAAAGACATTAATGGCCATGCAAATCGTCACTCGGCCATGGTTGGAAGGAGAGGAGTCCGCTGCCACGTGGCATGACTAGTCAACACTCTTT
Organism: Platanthera zijinensis; assembly: GCA_039513925.1. Classification (NCBI taxonomy): domain Eukaryota; kingdom Viridiplantae; phylum Streptophyta; class Magnoliopsida; order Asparagales; family Orchidaceae; genus Platanthera; species Platanthera zijinensis. The sequence continues at coordinate 123,625,038 of CM077087.1, forward strand.
AGAATAAGACTTAATTGGGTCTTATTAAAAAAAACGGCCCACTCCTAGACTGGCCCGGTTCAGCTGAACCAGCACCCAACCCTAACCAATCTGCCCGAAAAATGCCAGCAAAAATTCTAAGTATAATGGCGCTGAGTGAGCTCAGCTCACTCAACGCCATCCAAGCTATGGCATTGAGTGAGCTCTACTCACTCAATGCCATCCCAGACTATGGCATTGAGTGAGCTCAGCTCCCTCAATGCCATCCGGATTATGGCATTGAGTGAGCTCTGCTCACTCAACTCCACCCTGAATATGTCTTTTTTTAAAAGATTGCGTTGAGTGAGCTTAGCTCACTCAACGCCGTCCAGATTATTGCGTTTAGTGAGCTCTATTCACTCAATGCCATCCAAACAACACCAAATAGCGTTGAGTGTGGTTAGTGCACTCAACGCCGTTCAACTTATGGCGTTGAGTGAACTCTACGCTCTCAACGCCATCATGCCTGATAGTTTACGGCGTTGAGTGAGCTAAGCTCACTCAATGCCATCCAGTCTATGGCGTTGAGTGAGCTCAGCTCACTCAACGCCAACCTGACGACACTAGATGGCATTGAGTGCAGTCAGTGCACTAAACGCAATTCAACTTATGGCTTTGAGTGAGCTAAGCTCACTCAACGCCATCCAGACCACAGCGTTGAGTGAGCTTAGCTAACTCAACACAATTCCAAGGTCACGGGCGTGACGGATTGGTCACGGGCATGTCAGGCCCATGTTGAAATTTCTGAGCTCGACGATCGTCTTCCTGAGGTCGACGGTCGTCAAAGGGGTCACGCCCTAGGTCACGGGCGTGACGGGTCGGTCACGGGCGTGACCACCCCTTGACTCGAAATCTTGGTCGATAAACTTCAATTCTTGGGCTTCCTAGGGTTCTGTTAAGACAAAACCACTCCCAGGGGTCTAGTCGGAAATGGGATGTTACACTTGGTTCCACAACACCTGCAAGAAACATTCCACCGCACGGTGGCAAACAAAGCAGCGGTCAGCTAAATCTGCCCAAATTAGGACGACCCCGCCCCTTACTCGGGATGGCGTTGCTCCTTCCCTGCATAACATAGGCCAGCTAAATAGTAAAGTGCAAATATATATTTCTCCACAGGTTTAGGCTTGCTCGACCAAACACCCCGTGCACTCAGGGCACATTCTCGGTGAATCCGGTTAATTCTGTGGCTCATCACCACCCTCTGGATGGCAAACATCGTGAGCATTTTTGAGTCTTTCCGACCGCAGTCCAAGACTCCCAACTATGCAAACAACCAGTTCCACTTTAGGGCCTCTAGCATCAAACCGTACATCCCAGGTCCATTTCCACTTGCTCGTTGCTCACTCCGTCTAGTCACTTTAAGACGTACGCGTGGGCCAAGCTTCACCCGGATCCTAAATCATTTCCAAACATCACATAACACAGTTATGTTCAAGGCTGGCTCTCCGTCCACCAAGTTAGCAGAATTATGTTTCCGCCCAGTTCTCTTGGTGTGCCTTGGAGTTATTCCCCAAGGATCCCTGCTGCAATCTACCGCGTAGAAACCTGAAAACAATGCACGGAGTCTTCTCTGGCTATTCATGCAATGCAACATCACCGATCCATACAAACACGTCCGGGTAGGCTTCAGACACAATGCCTATGCCCGTACTTCGATTCCGGACTCTAAACAAGGGGGACTTCACATATCTACCCCAAGGAATACTGCAACTCTCCACACACTCGCAGGAGGGGGTTTTCCTATGTAAAGGAAGAAGAGCTTCACATGCTCAAGTTGAGAATTGTTACCCTTGAAGTCCGCTTTAGAACCATGAAAAATAGCCGTATAGAAAGCTTCGCAAAGGAATTATCTCCACAAATCCAGTCTCGATTCTCAGATTGGTGCTCCGACGCTCCGCCGGCGGCCGGATTCCTCCCTCACTTCTTCCTTGCTATCTTCTCTCTCTAACTTCTTAGAAAGAGGGAGTTAAAGATGAAATGAGGAATTAAACCTCTAATCCCGGACTAAACACAAGCAGGAACTCATCTGGGCCGTTAGATCTTATTTAAAGAAAACGAGCGGATCAGATTAGTCTGAAATTCCTAAAGCCTGGGAAAAACACGGCTTTGCACACGGCTGTGTCCACGGTCGTGTGCCTCGATACAGCCACTAATATCGAGCACAGAAAAGGTTATAGGTTGGGGCACGCCCGTATCCCAACCTGACACGCCCGTGTCGGGTTCGATACGCCCGCTAATAGGGGCCGTATCGCCAATAACCCCCATACCAACCGTCACCTTACTTGGTGGACAGGGGTAATGACATGCCCATGTAAAACATGATACGCCCGTGTCAACCAGTACATGCCCGTGTTCGGGGCCATATCCTCAAGTCGACACAGGACAAACCTCTCCCGAATAGTACACGGCCATGTGACACGCCCGTGTCATATGCTGTGTGCTTTTGAAATGCCCTAAGACACGCCCGTGTCCAAGTCCGTGTTCGAGCACTCGACGCTTGTCGACCTCAACTCGACCACCCAAGCACGACACGGCCATGTGACACGCCCGTGTAATAGGCCGTGTTCACCCTACCAAGGTCCAAACTTGATTCGAACACCGCCCGTTCCGCTTTTAAGTTTCGGGGCCTTACAGGGTATTTATAGCCGATGTGGTCAGTTGAGAAAATGGGCGGGAAAATATATGGAGGAAGGGGGGGAGTCGGTCAACGTTTCACTTATTCTCTCTCTGCCTCGATTTGTGTGCAGTCCATCATGGGTTTCCTCAGCAAGGTGGGACAAAGAGCGAATAGTAATGTAGAAATAAATAAAAAGAAATTAAACTAAGCATAAAAATAAACAAGAAACAGTGATTATTTAATTTTCCCATCCAACACAATGCGGGCAACATGTTCACAAGTCCTAGGCCCTAGGCGAGGCAGTAACATAACATATATTAAGGGAGTATTACAAATTAGAAGAGCGAGACGAATAAACTAGGCGAGACGAGCCGGGAGATCTTCAGTGCTTGTGCCATTTCTAGAGGCCACCGCGAGATCCTTCACTAGGGAGCCGGTTAGGGAGGTGAAAAGTGCGAGCCGCGTCAACACCACGGCGCGCGAGACGAAGTTATTGATCGACCTCGTTTAAGATGGCCTGAGGATCAGTCTCGTCTACCTCAATGTCAGTATCGAACTTCGAAGACAGGCGAGCACATTAACCTTCCAGCCAGTCGATTCGTCGGTCGGCTCCCTTGTTATCTTATTCCAACTCGTAGAGAGAGGGGTGTTATCACAGAAGTGTATGGGAGTAGCAAGTGGGACAGAGGTCTGAGAGGGATGGTTTTTTACTAGGATAATGAGAGGTCCCAGTGGCATGAGAAGGGTCATCCTCCCTCGCACTTGGAGGAGTAGATGGAGGGGTTGATTGCTGAGGCGAGACAGAATTTTTGTGATGGTCGGCGGTGTCGTCCAGCGGGCTCTCGGGTCGATGTTGAGGTGCGGGATCCCCCTGGAAGTAAATAGTAAATGATAATATGCGAATAAAGGAGAAATAGGGATAAGAAGCGAAAGTTCACCACTTTCTCTCTAGGAGACACGAGAGGAGGAGGGCGTCGATTTCCGGGAAGGCGCAAGAGGGCTCTTCTGCCATGGAAGATGGGTCAATTGTTTTCGCCTTCTTCAGGCAAGATGATGATGATGGTAAGGAGGGGGGTGCGAACCATAACCGTGGTAAGAACGACCATGTTGGCCTTGTTCCGCTTGTGCACCATCGCAATGAGATTGCTAAAGCACTGGCTCTGAGACATGATAGCAGTAAAGTTAGAGAAGGATGAAATGTGGAAAGGGGGGCACTCTCTATATGGGGGTGGAAATCCTATATTTATCGGTTCAGGTGGAGGGCCCCCAAAAAAAGATTCTATCATAAATTCACTTTAATGACACGAGCCTCGGTTGCACTTTCTTTCCAAGATTGAGACAACCTTGAAAAGAGTGGTGAGAGAGGAAGTTGTCTACCTAAATCACCTAGAGGGGGGTAAATAGGTGAGATGTGCGTCTATTTGCGGAATAAAAAATTAAGGAACTAGCACAGCACAATACCAAGCAATCACAGACGACAAAAGATTTATAGTGGTTCCCCAACCTTGGGTATGTCCACTTTCCTCACCAATCTAGTAAACCACTAGACTTGGCTACTCCACTATCTCGGATCAAAACGATCTTACACCTCGGAACAACGTTCCTACAAAACTCGATCCCAAAATGGATCTACACTCGGAAGATTAAAACTTCCTACAAATCTCGGAGAGAATTTCTCCTACAATAAAGATGTTTGAAATATAACTCAAATAATACAAACAGTGAATTCTCAGATCTGAATAGATCAGCCTTGATCTTCCTCTTTGTTCGATGTGGCTTTTTCAGAAAGATCGAAGAAGAACACAGCAACCCTAGATCTGAAAACTGCTTTGACTTCTCCCGATCGGATGTAGAAGATGATGAGAAGCAAGACTTTGATCACGATCAGAAGAAGAAAACTTAGATCTGAATCAGGAATCAGAAACTCAGCACGAGCACGATGATGATCAACGGCGGCGGTGGCGGCTTCAGTGATTCAGACTTTTCCGAGAGGTAACAATGTCAACGGCGGCGGCTTGTAGATCTCGAAAAACTTATATTCTCTGATAATTCCTTTTCTTTTCCTTATTAGGTTAGGTCTAATCACGTATCCCTTTTATAGGAGACTGATAACGGTCATAATCGTAATTAACGATGATACGTGGACCAATCAGAAAAGAGGAATTCAAAAATTACTTTGGAATTCTGGTCTTAGCGATTTTCAGAAAAAATCAGAGTCATATACACGAGAGAAAATGATATACTCGAGTATATGTCTATCTGCTACTCGAGTAACTTGAAGTGAAGCATACTCGAGTGAATGAGTTTCAACATACTCGAGTATCTGGGTTCAACTACTCGAGTGACAGAAAAGATCTACTCGAGTATAAAGAAGTTGGTTACTCGAGTATATCTACTTCGAGGAATTCTCAGGATAAAAGGATGGTGTTACTCGAGTATATAGAAAGGAGGTACTCGAGTACTTGGAAGACAGTTTACTCGAGTATAACAGAGGGAGTCAACTACTCGAGTATCTGAGCTATTACTCGAGTGTAGAGATTCTACTCGAGTTATAGACTTAGAGAAATTCCTTTATACTTCCAGTCCAGGCTTACTCGAGTGTAAATAAAGCATCTACTCGAGTAACTCGAGGACTACTCGAGTAAGAGAGTTAACCTACTCGAGTATACCAAAGGAGTACTCGAGTATGTATACTTAGGATATTTTCCAGATAAAATTAGAATCCTTTACTCGAGTATATAACTTAGACCTACTCGAGTAACAAACCATTTACTCGAGTATATATAAAATTACTCACTCGAGTATATGAAGATCTACTCGAGTATACACTTATATACTTGAGTAAAAGAGATTTTTCTCGAGTATGCTTAAGTCAACTACTCGAGTACTAAGTCACCTACTCGAGTATATGGAGTATATTACTCGAGTATGTGGACTAAGTAGAATTCTTGGAATTAGGTCTTCTATCCTTCTTTGTCCATGAGTCCAAGTGCATCTAGATGAAGTGTATCCCAATAGAGAGACTATACGTGAGTCAACACCTTGGATCACACAATGAGGGATTACATTGTATGGTCCTGTGTTTGATGACCCACTATAGACTGACATTGGTCTACACTTGGCAATAGAGTCCTACGCACAAGTAACTTAAACACAATATCAAATACAACTTAATTCATCTTAGTTCCGGGTCTGACATCCCACAAATCTGAGGTATTGTGGAGACAAATCCCAACAAGTGGGGATTGTGTACAACCTCGGTCTCGCAGGACCAGAAGGCGAGATGGGTTTAGAGAGAAGGATATTTTGCTGGGCGAGATGGGCCCAAGCGAGAGCTGACTCGCTAGGCGAGTGGATCAAAGGAAAAGGACCACTCACGGGGCGAGAGCTGCTCGATAGGCGAGAGGGCCTGAGGCGAGAGGCGACTCGCTAGGCGAGAGGGCTCTAGAGGGGGCGGGGATCTCTTGCCCGTGAGATGATGCTCTCGCCAAAAGCCGGTTAGGCGGGAGGCCTAGTGACCGGTTCGGTGTCCTGTCAAAGGTAGGTTCAGGTAGAGAGGGGTTTAACTTTTTAGCCCCATGTGATTTTACACTTTTACCCTGGTTAGTCTTCATATAACCCTTCAGAACAGTAGAGTTTGGCTGTTTGCACACCCGACTAAGGGTATTCTGGTAATTTTCGGTTGGTTCAGTTTGGTTATTGGCAGTCCAGATTCAAAGGCCTATAAATACACCGGTAAGGTGCCTGATAGAAGGTTGTTGCCCCTTCTTTTCTTCTTCTAAGACAACAAGCTCAGCATTGGCTAGGGAGGGGGAGAATTGATAATACTTCCGGGTAAGAGGTGGGACCTCCACGCTGAAACCCACAGTCTGCTCCTTTGAGATTCACATCTAGGTGGTGGTTCAAGAAGAGTAGGTGTGAGTTGCAACTTTAGATCCGAGCTTTAGGGGGAGTCGGGTTTACGGGCTCCAGCATTATGTGCTTATTTTATAATGATGAGTCGCTAATTTTCATTAGCACTTGATCATGACAAGCTTTAAAGTAAAATTAATTTCTTCTTTCTAACCAAGCTCTCTATTATTTTCGGCTTCAATCTATCTTTGATTTCGATTTTATATCCGTATCTTAGATTTATCGAGAGGTTGTGGATACGAGTAGATCACTCAAAGGTAGATGGATTTGCATTCTCTCCTTGAGAGAGGAAGACATGAATCTTCCGGATTGGAGTCAATTCCAATAGTGGGGTTCACTATATAAAGCAAGCTTAGGGGTTTTGATTGGTCGATGAATTTTAATCAATCTACCTAAGTTTAGTCGAGAGCAAATTCTCGAGAAAGGTGCATTTGTAAATTGGAACCTCCACGATCGAAGTAGGTAAAATAGAATCTTGAATTTTATGAATGTTTATTTTTTTTCAAAGGGATTCTAGATCAAGTGCTATCCTTTAGTCCTTTGTCTTCATTTAGTTTTAATTAATCTTTTTATTTACCGACAAAATTATATTAAAATGCGTGAGTAGAAGTACTTAACAGACCCCGAGTCTAATAAGACACTTGATCCTATACTCTAGAACGATAAGTAAACTTGCCTTATCGATTTAGAATCGCGCGCGATTCTACATTTTACTCATCAAGTTTTTGGCGCCGTTGCTAGGGATTATTTTTGTTGATATTTAGAAAGCGCAAATTTTATTTATTTTATCATTTTTTTTCTCTACCCCAATTCTCTTTTTTCTTTGAAAATCCATTTCCATTAGGTAAAGGTTGTTTTTATTTTCTTTTATAAAAAAATGTATCTGCTACGCTTGCCAAGCTTGAAATTCACCAAAATATTTTGGATGTCGCACGCAGGCGAAAAATTTCTTGTTATTATTGTGGTGCTCCTCATTGTAATGAGGAATATTATCTTCATAATTATTATCATAATTTTTCGAATGAAAATAGTTCTTATAAAATTTATGAAAATAATTTTTCTCATTATAATGATAATTCTTTTTCACATTTTCATGAAAACAATTTTTCAAATTTTTCAAATTTTCTTTAAAATACTTTTTCAAGCTTCAACAAGAATAGCTTTTCCAAGTTAAATATTTATTCTTCAACCTCAGATGTTTGTTTTTCTTGTTCGCAAGATCAACCGGAAAAATTCCAAAGTTATGAGAATAATTATTTAGATCTGAATTTTTGTTTTTCTTTTTTCACAAAGCAAGTTTCTTCTTCTAATTTTGGGGAACTTCACAATTTCAATTTGATCCCCCTCCCCTAAATTTAGAAAATATTAAAACTTGTTCTAATAATTTTTCCCCTTATTCGAATATTTCTCCTACAGAGGAACATGAATATTCATCTGCCTCCATGGTGTCTTATTCCAAAGAAGAAAAATTATTATTTTAAGAATTTATTAAAATTATGGCCACACCGGGTGAAATAGAAGGTGAACATGTTTCTTCTCCTATTTCTCCCGATTTTCCTTCTCATCAAGAATTTTCAAATTCCACTTATAAATATCTAGGAATTCAAAATCATGAACATTATGTGCCCAATGATTTTGTTATAAATGAATTTTTAGATAAAAATGTTATATTCGAAAATAAACAACTAGAGCCTAATCATATAGTTTTGCAAGAGCGTCCTCCTTGTGAAAATTTTTCTGACGAGCTTATTTTTTATTTTTCATTCTCTAATTATTTTCAGGAAGGAGAGGATCCATTGCAATTATACGTCTTCCACAATCCATTTGTCGCTCCTCTACAAAAATTCAAATCACCTCAGGTATGGATAGGTGATTTGAATTTACATTCTCAAGCCAACAGTTAAAAGAAAGAAAATCAAGAAGCAAGCGTAGGAGTAGTCGGGCGAGCAACTTTAGCGTATTCACCCAAGCGTGAATTAAGGGAATTGACTATGCACTTTAATTTTTATTTTCTTTTCTCTTAACAATAACCATCTAGCTTAAAGACGGGAAAAGGAAAAACACTCTTGGGGGACACCCCTTGCTTATCCTTTAATTTCTTGCATTTATTTTTAAAAAAATTATTAATTTAGTATTTCTTTTTCTTTCCCCCCTCTTACTTGGCTTATAAACATTGGGGACAATGTTTATTTTTAAGTATGGGGTTGGGATCTCTTTTGTTGTTTTTATTTAAAAAAAAAAAAAAATTTGAAAACTCTTTAAAAATGCAAAAAAAAATTGTTTGTTTTTTCCAAAAAATAAAAATACAAAAAAAATTAGAAAATCGAAACTTTATTTGTTAGAAAGGGTGTTGCCATACCACAAAACTGCCTAGTACCGGTGAGAACCTTTCAAAGGGTATATCTCGGGAAGTCTAAGAAATAAAAAACAAAAAAAATAGGTTTAAAGTTTTGATTAGAGAAATCATTATTTCTATATTTATTCACAAGCAAAATGTATAATATTCAACTTTTACATAGTGTTTATAAAATTTTAATGTTTTAATTAAATTTTGAATTTTGGAGTAGAACTATTGGCCTTGCCGTGTTCCTAGTCTAGTGCACATGTATTTATAAATTTTTGTAGAATTAAATATTCAGCAGTTAAACTTAATTTGTTAGAAAGGGGGTTATCATCCCACAAAACCGTTTAGTATCGGTGAGAACCCTTCACTTCGGGATTTTTTTTGTTGAATTTTTTGTTGAATTTTTTGTAAAATTAGATTTTTGTTTTTCTAAATGTGTAGAAATAGTTTACTATACTTTTATTTTGAAACCTGTAAAATAAAAAAATAATTTAGGTGAGTACGTAGAAGTTACTAGAGAGATATTTTACGAATCAACAGTAGGATATTTTTTCTCGATGTCTAGAACTTGCCCTCTAGTGATTCTCAAGACTGCATAAGTTAAACTTAACATGAATAGGATATAGGCATTTCTTTCTGCTAGTTTGAGCCTTTGCACCCGTACCTATCATTATTATCGTTATTAACCCACATTGAGCCTATTACCCTATTTTTTTCTTTAGGTCAATCAAATATTTCACTAAAACCTAAAAAGCATCTTAATTGCACACCTAAGTATGAGCTCGATAATGGTTTTATATGTAAAAAGTTCGTGAGTGATTTGGAGTTATTTAATGTTGGTGACTATTCTTATCGAAAAAAAGAGCTGATTTTATTTCTCCTTCCTTTTTAAAATATTAGAAAAATATTTAAAAGGGGAAGATAGAGAAAAATAATAATAAAGAGAAAAAAAGAAAAATGTTTAAAAAAAGAGTAAAAAAAAGAAAAAGGCTTGGGAAATTGGCTATCTTTTTTAAGCCATGATTATTTATTTTGTGCGAACTCTCTTCAAGTTTGGGTGTGACTAGCCGTCTTGTTTATCTTTGATTATCCGCACAAAAACCTAAGCTTACGTTTCAAACTAGTTAAGTCCTATTTATTTATGCTTATAAGTTAGAGTAGTGTCGTTGTGAGAGTGTGAAAGGGCAAGCTTATGGCCATCGACATTGATGGATTTCTTTAGAGGGTATCTCAATCTTCATTTTGTGTAATGTCGATCTTTGTATATACGGTATACTCTCCCTAAATATAATTTAAGGATTTACCGGGTTTTCAATTTCGAAGAAGAAATAGTAAGTAAAAACACTTTCTAGAAAATTAAAAACTAATTTGTATGTTGGGTAGGTTTTTCTACTAAAATAGCTATGCGCATAGGCATAAGACTTCACATTTTACTACTTAGTTTCAATTTTCTTTTCTAGAATTGAAAATTTTCTTCTCCCTATGTAAAGTTGTTTACTCGGGATGAGCAAACGAGTAAGTATGGGGATATTTGATAACTATAATTTTATCCTTATTTTTATATAGTTTTTATTTAATAATTAATTAATTTATAATCATATTTTTTTGAATTTAGTTTCTAATTTCTTTATTTTTGTATTTTAGGATATCTGGGGTGTAAATATCAATTTGGAGCTTGGAGGACTGATCAAGAGAATAAAATGAAGAAATCTAGAAAATTCACATTTATACCCCCCAGTCACGGCCTTTACACTCTAGTCACGGGCATGACCAGTAGGCGTGACCCATCCAGGACCTCCAGATTCCATTTCAACGTCAGATTAAATTTACATGCCTCAAACACGGGCATGACCTCAAAGTAACAGGTGTGGCTCAAAGGCATGACGATTAGGCATGCCGTTCTTTATAACGCCTGTTTCGGATCCAGCCAATTTTAAGCTTACACACACAAGGTCACTAGCATGAACTTTGGGCGTGACCTCTTTAGCAATGCTAGATTAACTCCCTCCATTTCCAGTAACAGTATAGACACGCCCTAAGTCACGTGTGTGACCTAGGGACGTGACCCGTAAAATATCTATTTTGACGGGTTTTTTTTCCAACGTTCCCGAGATTTCAAGAGGAAGATTCTGCACCTTACATGCCCCCTAGTCACGGGCGTGATCGAGGGACATGACTCTCTATAATAATTCCTATAAATTCCAGATAAAGCCTGGAGCTGGGGGATCCAGGGATAAGCTAGGAGTAGATTTTAGGACTTTTTAGTAACTTTGTTTCCACTTTTTCTCCATTTCTTTTATGTACTTTTCAATTCCATAGAATAGCTTTACTTTTGTTAGCTTTTAATTCGAGCACTTTTATTTTAATAATGTCTCTCTTTATCCTTTTTATGTGCTACTTTTATAATGATGAGTGGCTAATTTTCATTAGCACTTGATCATGAAAAGTTTTAAAGTAAAATAAATTTCTTCTTTCTTGCCAAGATCTCTATTTTTTCGGCTTCAATCTATCGTTGATTTCGATTTTAGATATGTATCTTAGATTTATCGTGAAGTTCTGGATATGAGTAGATCACTCAATGGTAGAAGGATTTACTTGCTTTCCTCGAGAGAGGAAGACATGAATCTTTCGGATTAGAGTCAATTCCAATAGTTGTGTTCACCGCATAAAGTAAGCTTAGGGGTTTCGATTGGCCGATGAGTCTTAATCGATCAACCTAAGTTTAATCGAGAACGTATTATCTCGAGAGGCACTTTTGTAAATTGGAACATCCACGGTCGATTTAGGCAGATTAGAAGCTTGAATTTTATGATAGTTAATTTTATTTCAAAGGGAGTCTATATCAAGTGCTATCCTTTAGTCATTTGTCTTCATTTAGTTTTAATTAATCTTTTTAATTATCGATAAAATAATATTAATTTGCGTGAGTAGAAGTACTCAACAGGCCCCGAATCTAATATGACACTTGATTATATACTTTAGAATGATAGGTACACTTGCCTTATCGATATAGAATCGTGCGCTAGTGTGAATTTTACGCTTCATCTACTCATACAAATTAATATTGTTTTATTTAATATAAAAGGGTGGTTTATTAAACAATTAAAAGAAATTTTATGAAATAAATAAAAGAACTTGATCTAGAATCTATTTGAATTAAAATAAACCTTCATGAAATAATAAATTCAAGCTTCTAAATTACTTACTTCGACTATGGAGGTTCCAAAAATACAAAAGCGCCTCTCTCGGGAGTATGCTCTCGTCTAAACTTAGGTTGATCAATTAGGACCCCTCGGTCAGTTGAACCCTAAGATTGCTTTAGGTAGTTAACCTTACTATTAGATTTGACTCCAATCTGGAAGATTTATATTGTCCTCTCTCGAGGAGTGCATGCAACTCCTTTAATCTTTGAGTGATCTCCTCGTATCCATAACTTCCCGATAAAATCTAGGAGACGGATCTAGCATCGAAGAACATATTCATGACATTTGAATTCGATGCAACTAAATTCAAAGATAAATCAAAGTGAATAATAGTAGAGAGCTTGACAATTTTGAGAAAATAAAAAAAAAGTTTATTTGACTCCAAAGTTCATCATGATCAAGTGCTAAATGGAGTTTTGTTACTAATCATGATAATGAAATTACAAAAGAAAGTATAGAACGACATGAATGCATAAAAGAAAGTACTTGAATTTGAAATTACGAAGACTAAATATTACACAATGAAATTGAAAATATAGAAAAAATGCAAAATACTAAAAACTATACTCCAAAATATTCCCCGAAAATCAGCCACACAACCCTCTTTTCTACCCCAATGGTTGACTATTTTCATCATTCCCCCTTGGTCATTATTTACAGGAAGAGAATAAAAGACGAAATGCACATGAAAGGTTGAAGTCCAAAGGTAAGAGAAGGAAAATAAAGTAATAATATTATTAAATATTAATGAAATATATGAAAAGGTAACCAAATTAAATCTGGGAGTTTCTTAGGTTGTAAAGAGGAGATGAATGCTAACCATAATTATTAAAATTATGGTGAAGTTGAAACATAAAATATTTATCAAATAATTAAGAGGAGATAAACAGAGGGAGGAGATACATGAAGAAAAATAAGAAGGTGGCTAGTATCATTTCTAGGAAGAGAGAGATGCATGCATATATGGCAATTATTAGAGAGAGAAAGGGTAGCCGGTTTTAATTAAATAAAGAGTAAGAGATGAGGTAGCGGGTTTAAATGGTGTTTTATGAAAAGACTTGGACTTGTATTTAATAAATATATGAATGAGTTTAAGAAATATGAATGAATTATAGGGGTTTATGAAGAGGGTGGCGGTTATGCATGGGACAAAGTAAGATGAGAACTAAAGGGTTATAGTAATAATAAAAATAAGGTGCATGTATTGAAATGTGGCATATTTAAATTAGGAGGAAGAATATGAAATTATGTTGAGTTATAAATGAGTGATAAATGATGGTGGTTGCATGATGAGGTGGTTTTTAAAAAATTAATATGGTGGTTTTAATATAATATGGGAGTATTAAAATATTACGTTATATGGGCTTGCATGGTGCACACATGGATTTTGAGGCAAAGGCTATGACATGAAAAGGTGACGGCGATTGCATTGTGCATGAGAATGATGTGAATTAAAATAGGTCAATGTCGTAGACTTACATGGTGCTGACCATATTGAGAGTTAGTGACGATGGCTGATGTGATGTCGTCAAGTGTACCGGTCGCTGTCAACTAATTAATTTGGAATAACTTCCCCGAATGTCGATCTCGAGGGAATGTAGGAAGGGTACGTGATAGTGTTGTGTGAAGATCGTCACTAAGAGTGAAAATAAACAACAGGGGGGGTTGGATTTGATTCCTAATGCAACAGAACAAGAAGAAACTACTGCGGGTCGCTAGCACCGCTTCGCTAGGGGGAAGGAGTGAGTGCAGTCTGCTATGTCGTGCTTCGGTAGGCGGGTGGAGGGGAAAGCAAGTGCTAGAGTGAGGGTCGTAAACACCTCTTCAAACACCAACTCTATCCCTTGCTAGAGTGGATTCAAGTGAGCAAGTGAGTTGGAGTGAGCGGAAGCGCGTGCATCACAACTACAACAGAACAAGTAACTAACCAAACATACTTCATTCATAGACAAATGAAAAGTATGTTTAGTTCTATTACAAGCTTGATGTATAATCCACAGAGATAAAAGGTACAGTAAACCGAAGAGGGAATGGCATAGCTGAGGTGCTTGGCTGGAGTGGTGGGTTATCAATCCACTTCATGACTCTGACCGTGTTTACTACCGGATGCAAGTGGGTCGTCAATCCACTTATTCTTCTCCCTATTCCTTCCTTGCCTTCAGTCCTTTCTTTCTTTTATCTAGAAGAATTGCACCAAATGTTCTCGTTGCTTGCTGCTGGTGGCTAGGAGCTCTCCAAAGGTTAAAGATTGCTTCGGATGGCCGGAGAATGCTTCCTGGAGGATGTAGATGGGTGGAGGACCTGTAGAGGAGTGGAACGGCGCTTCCCGCGCACCTCTGGATCGAAAAAAATGACTAGCGTTGACCTAAATTATGGAACAAGGCTTTAAATACGGATTCAGAATAATCATAGCGCACGATTAGAGGCGCACGACCAGTGGTCATGTGCACTGTTGGTTGATGATTGTGCGTAATGCCCTAGATAATCCTACAGCTTGACAGAAATATCAGCATATATGGGCAAGATCAGTGGTGCACGACCGGTGGTCGTGCGCACTGAATCCCCTGATCTTGCAATTACCAAAGGCAGAACAACAGAAAAATGAGGTAAACGCGCACGAGCAGTGGCGCATGAACAGTGGTCGTGCGCATAATGTGCATTGCTCGTGCAATTACCCAGACAGAATAAGGAAAATTGAGAAGACAGAGCGCAATAGGTCCAGTGATCGTGCGGTCGCCGAGACATAACTAGGAAAATGTAGAACGTAGTGCGCATGATCAGTGGAGCATGACCAGTGGTCGTGCGCAATAAGTCTAGTGATCGTGCACAGTATTCTTGTACTGTTTAGTATTTCTCGAACGATCCCAGAACACGAACGCGACCCATGCACCTACAGTAATAATAGAAATGACACCAAAATGTGCACACCATCTTCTCCATACACAGAGAAAAAACAAGTAAAGAGCGTAAGTATATAAATAACGAATACACACTGAAAACGGGTCTATGGTGCACTTAACATGAAATGGGCAGAGAAACGAATATAAGCAATTATGGATCTCAAGTGTAGTATAATAACGTGAAAACTTGCCCAAATGAGTCCAAAAATATGTGTATAACTCGGACTATCACACCCCCAGACTTACCCATTTGCGTGTCGTTGATGGGGTAGATGATTCCAGCATCCAAAAGCTGGATCACTTCTTTATGCACTACCTCTTGCATCTTCGGGTTTAATCGTCGGTGCGGTTGCGCGGAAGGCTTGACACTATCATCTAATAGGATTTTGTGCATGCACACAGTTGGTCTGATCACCTTCGGATCTTGTATGTTCCATCTAAAAGCTCTTTTATGTAACCACAGAACACCACCGAGATGCTCCTCTTCCTCCGGAGAAAGCAACGACAAAATTATTACCCGGTATGTCTGTTTTCCCCCAAAAATACATACTTTAATGCTGGTTGAAGAGGTTTAAGAGTAAAGTTTGGTTGTGATTGATGATGTTTAGCAGATATACTTTCAGGAATTTTGTTTGGGTAGTGTTCACTCTGATTGATTTCCATTCCATCAACATCCCATTAAATCTCCTCAAAGTCATCGGCAGATAATAGAGGGAAGGGTTCCTGAATAGTGTAGCTAATGAATTATATGTCTTCCTTCTCCTCATAGAATTCCTTTCTCGCGGCTTTATACATACCAAATGTGGTTCTCGAACTTCCGACATGCAACGTTACCATACCCTTTTCGGTGTCAATGATTGCACGTGCCATGGTTAGGAACGACCTTCTCAGAATAAGAGGTGCTGCAGAATCTGGAGAGATGTCTATAAATACGAAGTCAGCTGGGAAAACCAATCCGTTAACTATAACGGTGAGATCCTCAATAATCCCCATGGGCTTCCTCCTTGACCAGTTCTCCAACTAAATTGTAATGTTGGTATGCTTCAAAGTTCCCATTCCCAGTTTCAAGAAGATATGGAGAGGCATCAAATATATAGAGGCCCCAGAATCACATAGTGCACGATGACAACCGGAATTCCCTATCGTGCAAGGAATCATGTAAGTCCCAGGGTCCTTTAACTTTTTGGGCCAATGCTCCATAGAAAAAATGACTCCATCTCCCACAGTTGAAAGTGCATTAGCATTCTACAACTGTTTCGTCTGTGCTTGCATATCCTTTAGATATCTCGTATACTGCGGAATTTGGACCAGAGTGTTAACAAGTGATATGTTCTACTGCACTCCTTTCATCATTTCTTGAAATTTCATAAATTGTTTTTCCTTCCTCCTGTCTTTTAATCGATGAGAGAAAGGGGGGGGGGGGGTAAACCTTGTCTGCAACTAGATTTACAACCTATGAAGGTTGACTTTTATTGTGATCTTCGGCATTCAGTTGTTCTGTGGGCTCTTTATATTGCCTTTCTGATGACCCCAACTGAGGCTTACTAACTGTGGTGGACCTTCCACTCTGAAGTTGCATGGCATTCACAGCTTCAGTGGGAAGCTGAAAAATTGCAGTGATGGCGGCTATAATGCTGGCCACCAAATATTGAAATTTCTGGAAAGCTTCGCTTTGAGCTTCCAAACATTTCAGAATCCATTCGATGAACTTGCAGAATTTCTCCTCGGTGAGTTCCTGAGAGGGTTCTTCCTTCCCACAATTCTCTGCTTCGATCGAACTGACTTCATCAACTTTCTCCATAGATGTGCGCAACATTCCACTGGTCCGCGATATTCTGTCAATTATCTCCCATACTTCAGCACAGCTCTTACTTAACAAGGATCCTACTGCTGTTAAATCAAAGTAGTTTCTATACTTAGTCGATACCCCAAAGTAGAACATTTGAAGTTGCGCTGCTTCAGACAGACTATTCCAAAAGCAGAATTTTTGCAATTTTTGATATCTCTCCCAGGCTTCTATGAATTGTTCACCGTCCTGTTGCAAAAATAGAAGCAGCTCATTGTGCAACTACCATAGTCGCTCGCGGGGATAGAATTTCATTAAAAACACTTCTTCAACCCTACTACAGTACTCAAACAGTTCAGTCAGAAATTCTTGATACCATATCCTTGCCTTTCCAACAAGTGAAAATGTGAATAATATCATATTGAACCAATCCGACTTCTCTTTTTCGTAATTGAGTGTGTTGCAAACTTCACGAAAATACAACAGATGATCAAGAGCATCATCCTCTGTGACTCCATAGAAGGATCTTTCGTGAGACACAAATTCAACTAACTCTGCAGAAATCTCAAAGCAATCCATATTATCATACAACACACTACGTAGAACAAAACGATCAAAAACAATAACTCTTACGTTGTAAGACCCCCTTTTTTTTTCTTTTTCAACCACCGGGGTCTTAGGCCTAGAATCGCCGCTTTGCGGTGACACCTTCACGTCCTGAAGGGTTATCACCTCACAGCGCCGATTCTGCCGGCCAATTCGATCACTGAAAGGTAGCTCAATAAATGTTGTAAGAGCAATGCAGTCCACAGCAATAGATCACATATATAGAATAAAAATCTCCACGAAGGGAGTGTCCACAGAAAACCTCAAAGTACTATAAATGCGGGCTTATGCCCGGTACATCATGTCCTCACTACAATATCACTCATGCGAAAGCTAAAACAGATACTACTCAGGGTCGAGACTCACGGTCCCGGCTGTATGAACTCCGGAGCTAGACTGCCCCATCTCTAGGCGCACCGATCTCTGGGGCTGCTCCTCCATGCTGGGCTCCACGATCCCCTAAATGATGCGGTTCAAAAACCGTTAGTCATAAAGACTAAGCCCTATCATCCCCCACCCCTTCCCCCATGTCTCATAGGTACCGAGCGGGGAGGAAGAAAGGGAAGGACATGATAGTAGAGATTAATCAAGAAACAGATGACAGCGGAACTAATCTAACAAGTTGTATTCGATGAGCAGTAATATAATTGTTATAATAGGTCTAGCAGTAAGAAAAGCAAATTTATGAATTTAACCTTCACTTATGCGAGAAAACATAAGCAAAAGGGATCTTTAGCAAGGCTCCCATCGTATAAGTGTCTCATACCACTTATACCTTGGGGTGTCGGTTTTCAAACAGCAATGGTTGTTATATATTGAAATTAACCTTTGGTTTATAAACTTGCCCACACAAGCTTATAGACCAAGGGGTCGTTTTGCAGGTCCTAATGTATAAGCATCCCATACCACTTATACTTTAGGTGTCAGGGTTAAATGAATCGAATATGCTATGACATGCTAGTGGGTATGATGAAACATGCAAGTGCAACTCACACACTCAACTCTGTGCACACAGACCTTTAGTTCCCCCTTTCGGAGCCGTTACCTCCCAGGATACCTCCGTAGTGGCGGACGGAAGCGGTGGGTTGGGCCTCGCCCACCTCAAAACCAGTAAAAGCACCACTGGTCTGACCTATCGTATGCCTCAACGCTTGGTGCACTAAGCGGATGCATGCGTACTCTTGCCGGCTGCCGCACCGAACTTCTGTTGGCGAAGTGCTAATCACTTCGCCGAGTCAACGATATCGGTGTCGGTGCAATCGAACTCCCCGATATCGTAAAACCCACCACCTTAACTTTTCCTATTTTATGCACATGCAAGTTTAATCGTAAACATACAAAAACCGAGCCGAAGCTCCCCGGACCAAAACGTCCGTCTCCAAACCAACCGAGCCGAAGCTCCCCGGACCATCCCGTCCGTCTCCAAAGCAACCGAGCCGAAGCTCCCCGGACCATCCCGTCCATCTCCAAACCAACCGAGCCGAAGCTTTCATCAAAATCCCTGTGCCAACAGTGTTTGTGAAAAGTGCAGCTCTAGTTACTAAGTTACTCTTGTCGGTTTGTTATTACAGTTTACGTTAGCCCAGGACTGCCCCCGGTATTCCCCGTGAAGGGCGCTCAAGGGGCACTAGGAACCAAGACGGTGGCATTACGGCCCGAAGTTCCCTTTCGCAAGGCACTTATTGTTATTGGTTGATCTCCCATGACCCGATTCCCTTCTCATATTACGATAGACTATCCTAGGGTGATTTTTAACCTTCCTCTCTTCGGGAAAAGCGATCTTTCGCCGAACCCGAGCACCTCTTAACTCTAGCTATCATCACTTCTCGCTACTCTTTATACCTTCCTATTATGATTTCCCCCACTATTACCCACCCAGACAAAAATGATTAACTCCAATGACTTCCTCAAATCATGTCCTAATGCATTTCACAATTGCTATATGTAGACCGACCTAGACTTCATGTCGAACCGGTTATGCAATGATCCAATACTCATCCAAATGCCCTAAATTATTTACTGGAGACTCACCATGATATAAATGACCTAAATCCAAAAAATGGAAATTTTCCTAATCTATTTGGCATTTAATTAAATTCCTCGAAAATCCCAAGGGCTACCGGTTTGAACATGAACTACCCTAAGTAATCATGCAAGATGTCCTGCAAATTTATGATAAATAGTAGGTTATCTCAAAAGGTTAAATCCTAAGTATCATAATTTTTCTATCATCAAAAGGGCATGAAAACTATTTTAGAAATAATCTCTAACTTCTGTTGTTTATGAATCAAGTACAGAAAATATTCTTCCAAAAAATTATAAATAATTTATTCCATGCAGATAAAGGCCTAAAATTAGCACTGGCCAAGTTTCATAATTTTCCAGCAAGTATTTTATCCATAATTAATTTTTAAAGAATAAGACCCCTTTCTAATATCTGTGAACAAAGTACCAGATTTATTCAACATAAAATTCTATAAAAATTCAGGGATCAATGTTCTACTGGTCAAGATCTAAATCCAGAATTTTAACTGATTATAACTAATTTAAAACCTCCAAATATTTGAAACAACAAATCGGGCTAATAATCCTTTAACACACGAAGTATAATATTATTTAATAATAAAATTCCAGGAAAATTACCATAAGTCTAAAACATCCTAAAACTCCCTCCTCCCGAGTTTCATAATTTTTAGATTAGATTTAGTGCTTAAAATAACTAAATTACATGTTTATCCTAATCCAAAATCCCAACTTCTGAGGTTCCTATTTACCTCCAATTCCTTCACTATTTCAACCAGAGGGTTTTCAGCATATCATCCCACTCTCCTCCAAATTTCAAGGGCATACAAGAGCTTTTGCTCCTATGTCCTTCACAAACCTCAAACTCCCACCCACTGGATTTGAGCCGATCTCTTAGGGTAAAATCCACCCTAATCCACACCATGTTTCTCCAAGCTGGTTATATCACCCTTCTAAGTCAGGGGTCAGCATATCAGCCTCTGTTGAGGTGATTTGACCTTTCCAAACTCTTAGTGCACTTTTTACTAAAAGATGTCTCACTAATGCCTAGTTAAGGGTAGAAGGTTTCCCACCCAAAGATCCACCAAATCAGTTGGAATTTTGTACAGACCTAGGTTTAATAGCCAGGGACCACTCACCAAAATTTGGGAGGGTTTGGAGGTCATTTGACCACATGAATAAATTCCTCTAAGTTTATTAAATTAAAGCAAAAACTTTAGGCAAAGTATCTCCAAAAATTTCCATTTTTGGTCTGCCGTTAGTTATAGCTAAGGTTAACCTCCTGCCCAAATTTCAGGTCATTTGGACAAGGGACGAAGAGTGGGCATCCATTTTAATTTCTGCCCAACTCTAGGTACAGCCCCCACTAAAACGGGTACTGCGGCCGAACCGCTTACCCAAACGAGTTGAAACCAATTTTAGATTTGTCTAGATTCGAAGGGCTACGACTTTTGTGTCTGGTTACTTTTCCTAAAACGGCCTCTAAGTGCCTCATTTTGCAGCCCCAAAATATATTCAAATAATACATCTTTCCTCTTTGTATTATGTACTTAAATTATAAATTATAAAACTAATTTATTATTCATCTTCTGCATGAACCCAAAAACCAGAACTCAGGAAGTCATTTTTCCTATAACATTTCCGTGATCCGTCGCCGGCCGTCCGGTCACTTCCCTGGCCAGCCACCACCACCACCACCTCCGTTGAGGCGATGGCTAGCGGTCGGCGGTGGTTTGGCCGCCGGAGGTGGCGGATTCCGGCGAACTCAAAAATACCTTTTTCATGGTTTTCCGATGAAAACAAGAGATGGGTCCGGCTCCGTTGAGCGCGAACTTCCTTTCTAAGAATCCTAAGATCTACCCACGAAAGAGAAGAAGCAGAGGAGGACCTTGTTCGCGGTTTGGAGGCGAGAAGAGCGACGGGGTGCCATGGCGCAGTGGTGGCGTAGCCGAACTTCTCCTACAGCAAGAACAAGATCTGATCCGTTTACTTGAGCGTGTAAACTTCTCCTCTTGCCCCAAGTGGGCTTTTATAAGTCAGAAAGTGGGGAGGTGGAAGGGTAAATCCGTAATGGCCATGAAGGCTCCTCTTAATAGCCTTTCGGTTACAGTGACGGGATAAGAAACGGTGGAAGATGAACAGGTGTGTCCAGTTGGCGGTTTCCTATTGGACCAACACTTCCTCCTTTATTATATAATTATAGAAGGAAAAACAGCCCGTAATTACTCCTGGTGTAACTTCCTACACCAGCATTTATTTCCACGCGTGTTAGAATAATTTCGGGCCTGAACCGTTGTTTCGGCCAATGTCACGGGCATGACACCTAGGTCACGGGCGTGACAGGCCCGGGTGACAATTTTTGGGGTCGACGATCGTCGAACTGAGATCGACGGTCGTCGAAGGGTGGTCACGCCCTAGGTCACGGGCGTGACACCTAGGTCACGGGCGTGACAGGCCCGAACGGCAATTTCGAGGTCGACGATCGTCTCGCGGAGATCGACGATCGTCTCGCGGAGTTCGACGATCGTCTCGCGGAGATCGACGATCGTTGAAGGAGTCACGCCCAAAGTCACGGGCGTGACGGGTCGGTCACGGGCCTGACCAACCCGTGACCCGAAACCTCGATCGATTTATTTCAATTTTTGGGCTTCACGGTGTTCTGTCACGACCAACCGACTCCTAGGGGTCTAGCCGGAAATGGGATGTTACAAATCCCAATAAACAAAACAAAACTTTCATCCCCGAAATTGAGGTTGAGCCTAAGGGGATTTCTATCGGAATAAATTAAACTTGTAACATCCCAAACGATCTTTTTATCGGGTTTAAGCGACTATTCGTTTGATAAACGAAGACAATCTCCCCAATAAACAAAAGATTAGCCCCTACCTTTCTGATTGAGTGCGCATGCCTAGGTCCTGAATTTTCCTATCTAGTCTTAACTGTCCAAAACAAGAAGGCAATCTATAGTATACCAAGAGGTGGTGAGATGTACCTAACTGAACAACTCCGGGTATCTTTGCCTCATCAGGTCCTGGGGTTCCCAGGTGTGCTCCTCCTGACCGTGATTTCTCCACAGATCCTTGACTAAGGGGATCTTCTTGCGGCGCAAGATCTGTACTCCTTTGTCGTCGATCCGAACCGGCTCCAAGTGAACAGATCGGTCTGAAGCTACCGGCCCTTCGGTGGTCAAAATCCGCTGCTCCGGGCGTAGTAGAGCCCTTCTCAGCGAAGAAATATGGAAGACGTCGTGTAGAGCTGCCAGCTCTGGCGGCAACTCTAGCCTGTAGCCTAGGGGTCCGATCCGCTCCAGGATCCGGTAAGGGCCCATATACCTAGGGCTGAGCTTCTTCCTTCGACCGCGCACCCGTGAGACTCCGTGCATGGGCCGGATCTTCAAGAACACTCGATCCCCTTACCGAAACTCCACCTGACGATGCCGGGCATCATAGTATTTAGCCTGTCTGCTCTGCACCTCCAACATCCTATCTCTGATCAGTCTCACCTGAGCCTCGGTGTCTTCAACAAAATCCGATCCCAACAGCTTCGGATCCTCATCTTGAACCCAAGAAAGCGGGGTCCTACACTTTCTTCCATACAAGGCTTCATAAGGCGCCATCCTGATGCTGGACTGGTAGCTATTATTATAGGAGAACTCGACCAACGGTAACATCTTCTCCCACGGCTCCCCTCGGTCCAGTATACACAGTCGTAGTAAATCCTCCAAGGTCCGGTTGGTGCGCTCTGTCTGCCCGTCCGTCTGAGGGTGGAAGGCCGTACTAAAAGTCAACCGGGTGCCCAAATATGCCTACACTGACCGCCACTCCCTGGATGTAAACCATCCATCGCGGTCCGACACTATCGTCCGGGGCACGCCATGATATCGGACATACTACTCCACAAACTTCCGTACCAGCACTCCCACCGAGTCATCCTTCCTGATCGGTATAAAGCGGGCCACCTTTGTCAACCGATCAACAATCACCCAGATCGAGTCGTTCCCCGTCCGAGACCGGGGAAGACCATGTATAAAATCCATAGATATATCGTCGAACTTCCACTCCGGCACCGGGAGTGGCTGCAATAATCCTGCGGGGTTTCTGCACTCCGCCTTCACCAACTGATACGCCTCGCAATGGCTCACGAAGTACGTAATGTCCTTCTTCATGCCCGGCCAAAACATCATCTTCTTCAGATCAGCGGTCATCTTTGTGATCCCCGGGTGCACAGAGTACTGGCTGCAATGCGCCTCCATCATAATATCCTCTCGGATGTGGCCTCCTACATGTATATATACTCTGCCTCTAAAATGTAGCAATCCATCTCTCAGGGAATAATCTCCTGTCGAACCTTCCTCCAAAGCTCGGAACATCGGCTCTGCCCACGCATCTGTCCTCTGTCCGTCCCGAATGCGGTCCCGAATATCGTCTATGGCCACCATCGATGCCAGATACTCCCTATACAGAACTGGGTCATCCTCGGACACTAGGGATATCTGCATATCTCTGAATGACCGGACTAGCTCCATGGACATAACCTGGGGCCCAGCTTCGGAAGTGGCAGCTCGCCGGCTCAACGCGTCGGCCACCACGTTTGCCTTCCCTGGATGGTAGTGCATCTCATACTGATAATCTGCTAAGAACTCCACCCAGCGCCTCTGCCTGATATTCAGCTCCTTCTGCGTGTCCACGTATTTTAGGTTCTTGTGGTCGGAGTAGATGTCACAGTGGACTCCGTAAAGATAATGGCGCCAGACCTTCAGAGCAAAAACGACCGCTCCCATCTCAAGGTCGTGCACTGGGTAGTTCTTCTCATGGGTCTTCAGCTGGCGGGAGGCATATGCTATGACGTGTCCATTCTGCATCAGCACTGCTCCCATTCCCTGGTATGATGCGTCGGTATACACTTGGAATCCTTCCTTTCCAGATGGAAGGGCCAGAATAGGGGCTGAGATGAGTCGGTCCTTCAGCTCCTGGAAAGTCGCCTGGCACTGCGGGGTCCAAACAAAAGGTGCCTCCTTCTTCGTCAAAGATGTGAGGGGGAGGGCAATCCGAGAGAACCCCTCCACGAACTTCCGGTAATAGCCGGCAAGTCCCAAGAAACTTCGTACATCGGTGGCTGTCTTCAACTGCGGCCAATCTCGAACTGCCTGAATCTTTGCCGGTCCACTGCCAACCCGGCT
The DNA here is from genome assembly GCA_039513925.1 of Platanthera zijinensis. Lineage (NCBI taxonomy): Eukaryota > Viridiplantae > Streptophyta > Magnoliopsida > Asparagales > Orchidaceae > Platanthera > Platanthera zijinensis. Next base: position 123,649,628 of record CM077087.1, read on the forward strand.
CCGCTGATAATGTGGCCTAGAAAAGCCACCTCCTTCAACCAAAACTGACACTTGCTGAATTTTGCATAAAGGTGATGCTCCCGCAACCTCTCCAAAGTAAGTGCCAGATGTCGAGTGTGCTCCTCCTCCGTCCTAGAGTAGATCAGGATGTCGTTTATGAACACTATGACGAACACATCCAAGTAGGGCTCGAAAACCCGGTTCATGAGACTCATGAACGCCGACGGAGCATTCGTGAGCCCGAAGGGCATCACGGTGAACTCATACAGGCCATATCTACTACTAAAGGCCGTCTTCGGGATATCCTCCTCCTAGATCCGCAGCTGGTAGTATCCTGATCTCAAGTCCAGCTTCGAGAAATAATGGGCCCCCTACAGCTGGTCGAACAATTCGTCTATCCGTGGGAGCGGATAGGTGTTCCGGACGGTCAGCCTGTTTAGTGCTCGATAATCGATACACAGGCGTAGTGTCCCATCCTTCTTCTTCATGAATAAGACCGGTGCTCCCCATGGCGAGGAACTCGGTCTAACAAATCCTGCCTCAACTAATTCCTGCAACTGAGTCCGAAACTCTGCCAACTCCATTGGGGCCATCCGATAAGGGGCCCTAGACACCGGCTTGGCCCCCGGCACAAGCTGTATCTGAAAGTCCTGCTCTCGGTGTGGAGGTAGTCCTGGCAGTTTCTCTGGAAAGCTGTCAGCGAAATCTCGCACCACCGGGATGTCCGTCACCGACTCCTTAACTTCCGCCATCTGAAATAGAATCTGATAGACCTCCTCTCCCTGCAGATGGGCCTTAACGGCCTGTACCGAAGATAAGAGTATACGAGAGACAGGTCTTATACCTTCGATGGTAATGAAAGAGTCCCTATGTCTCACGGTGATCCTCTTTGCCTGGCAGTCAATCTGGGCATGGTTCCAGTGCAGCCATACCATGCCCAGGATCAGGTCGTAGTCCGTCAGCTTCAAAATCGTCGCTGGAGCCTCGAACGCTTTTCCACCAATTTTTGCCTCCATATTGCAGTGATCCGTGGTAAGGAGCTCAGATCCATCCGGTAGTCGCACCCTCATCCTCGAGCCTGTGAACCGCTCCACGCCTTCTAGTCCTTCTACGAACGTCTCTGACACAAAGGAGTGAGTAGCTCCAGTATCAAAAAGCGTGCGGGCAGGCTTGCCGCTGATGAAGACTATACCTGGGGTGATTAAATATCTTAGGGTTCTATAAAGAATTTTCTTTCCTTGCTAATCCATCTAGTGTGATTCAAAGTTTTAACAACTTAAAGGGAAATTATATGAAAATAAAGAAGCATTGCAGCGTACCTGCGATGACCTGCTCCGGATTCCGAGGCTGCGCAAGGTCCAAAGCATATACCTGCTCTCTTCCTTGTCTACGATCTCCCTCATGGTATCCACGACCGCGGCCGCGTCCTCGGCCTCCGTAATGCTGAGCTGGTGGGCCGCCCTGTGGTGCTGGAGGTGGTGCCCCCCTCATCGGGCAGTTCCTCCAAATGTGCCCAATCTGATGACAAAGGAAGCACTCCGGTGGGGGATACGCCATTCCCCCGGGTCTCGGCATCTCCTGCATCCGAAGAGGTGGAGGGGCCAATATCACCTGTTCCCCCGGCTCCTGCCTCACGTCCCGACGAGGCTGGTCCTCTGTCCTCCTCCCCTCTGGTACAGCACCTCGCCGCTGGTCATTTCTACCTCTCCGTCCCTGATCTTCTGCTGGCCATTTCTGGCCCCGGATAGCGTGCCAATCTGCCTCAATCCTTTTTGCCATCTCCAAAATCCGGGAGATGGGCCCGTCAGATACAAACAACAGGGCCTCCCTCAAGTCCTCCCGCAGGCCCTTATAGAACCTTCTGATATACCCTGCCTCGTCCAGCTGGTAGGAATTTGCGTATCGGGCCAGATGGTCGAACTCTCGATGGTACTCGACCACGGTCTGTGTGCCCTGCTTCAACTGTAAGAACCGCTCCTCCAAATCATCCCTAGCCGACTGCGGAACGAAATGCTCCAGCAGAGCGGCCCTGAACTCCTCCCAGGTAACCTCCGCAACCTCTCTGTCGGCAAATGTCGTGTCCAACAGCGTCTTCCACCACCTCTTTGCATGGGACTCCAGGCAAGAGACAACCAGAGTCACCCTCTCCTCCCAGGGACACCGTATCCCGGTCAGCATCTCGTACATGATATCGAGCCACTCTTCCGTCCGAACCGCCGACTCTGTCCCCAAATAGGACGGGGGAGACAATCCTCGGAAGATGCTTAGCTAGTTGGCCCCTGGATTTGGCTGCGGGGCCGGAACCTGCTAGGCCCTGAAGGCCTCCAGGATGGCAGTCAGGGTCTGTCCCATGTCTGACTGAAGGAAAGGAGTGGGGACCGATGGGGGTGGTGAAACATCCTGAGCCGGTTGAACCCCACCTTATGGCGTAGTCCGTACTAGAGGCTGCGTAACAAAAACACACGCTGAGAAAAAATGTTCACACTTAAATAAAAGTGGACAAGTTATATGTGATCCCCCTTTGGGCACACCACTGCTTCCGCTGCATAGTTTGTCCCCAAACTAAACTCGAGCGGGGGTGACCCAGGGTTTGTGGACTGCTACTTCCTTCTGATCGATGTTTGCTCTGATACCACTTGTAAGACCCCCCCCCCCCCCTTTTTTTCTTTTTCAACCACCGGGGTCTTAGGCCCAGAATCGCCGCTTTGCGGTGAAACCTTCACGTCCTGAAGGGTTATCACCACAAGGCGTCGATTCTGCCGGCCAATTCGATCACTGAAAAGTAGCTCAATAAATGATGTAAGAGCAATGCAGTCCACAGCAATAGATCACATATATAGAATAAAAATCTCCACGAAGGGAGTGTCCACAGAAAACCTCAAAGTACTATAAATGCGGGCTTATGCCCGGTACATCATGTCCTCACTACAATATCACTCATGCGGAAGCTAAAACAGATACTACTCAGGGTCGAGACTCACGGTCCCGGCTGTATGAACTCCGGAGCTAGACTGCCCCATCTCTAGGCGCACCGATCTCTGGGGCTGCTCCTCCATGCTGGGCTTCACGATCCCCTAAATGATGCAGTTTGAAAACCGTTAGTCATAAAGACTAAGCCCTATCATCCCCCACCCCTTCCCCCATGGCTCCTAGGTACCGAGCGGGGAGGAAGAAAGGGAAGGACATGTTAGTAGAGATTAATCAAGAAACAGATGGCAGCGGAACTAATCTAACAAGTTGTATTCGGTGAGCAGTAATATAATTGTTATAATAGGTCTAGCAGTAAGAAAAGCAAATATATGAATTTAACCTTCACTTATGCGAGAAAACATAAGTAAAAGGGATCTTTAGCAAGGCTCCCATCGTATAAGTGTCCCATACCACTTATACCTTGGGGTGTCGGTTATCAAACAGCAATGGTTGTTATATATTGAAATTAACCTTTGGTTTATAAACTTGCCCACACAAGCTTATAGACCAAGGGGTCGTTTTGCAGGTCCTAATGTATAAGCGTCCCATACCACTTATACTTTAGGTGTCAGGGTTAAATGAATCGAATATGCTATGACATGCTAGTGAGTATGATGAAACATGCAAGTGCAACTCACACACCCGACTCTGTGCACACAGACCTTTAGTTCCCCCTTTCGGAGCCGTTACCTCCCAGGATACCTCCGTAGTGGCGGACGGAAGCGGTGGGTTGGGCCTCGCCCACCTCAAAACCAGTAAAAGCACCACTAGTCTGACCTATCGTACGCCTCAACGCTTGGTGCACTAAGCGGACGCCCGCGTACTCTTGTCGGCTGGCGCACCGGACTTCTGTTGGCGAAGTGCTAATCACTTCGCCGAGTCAACGATATCGGTGTCGGTGCAATCGAACTCCCCGATATCGTAAAACCCACCACCTTAACTTTTCCTTTTTTATGCACATGCATGTTTAATCGTAAACATACAAAAACCGAGCCGAAGCTCCCCGGACCAAAACGTCCGTCTCCAAACCAACCGAGCCGAAGCTCCCCGGACCAAAACGTCCGTCTCCAAACCAATCGAGCCGAAGCTCCCCGGACCATCCCATCCGTCTCCAAAGCAACCGAGCCGAAGCTCCCCGGACCATCCCGTCCGTCTCCAAACCAACCGAGCCGAAGCTCTCATCAAAATCCCTGTGCCAATAGTGTTTGTGAAAAGTGCAGCTCTAGTTACTAAGTTACTCTTGTCGGTTTGTTATTACAGTTTACGTTAGCCCAGGACTGCCCCCGGTATTCCCCGTGAAGGGCTCTCAACGGGCACTAGGAACCAAGACTGCGGCATTACGGCCCGAAGTTCCCTTTCGCAAGGCACTTATTGTTATTGGTTGATCTCCCATGACCCGATTCCCTTCTCATATTACGATAGACTATCCTAGGGTGATTTTTAACCTTCCTCTCTTCGGGAAAAGCGATCTTTCGCCGAACCCGAGCACCTCTTAACTCTAGCTATCACCACTTCTCGCTACTCTTTATATCTTCCTATTGTGATTTCCCCCACTATTACCCACCCAGACAAAAATGATTAACTCCAATGACTTCCTCAAATCATGTCCTAATGCATTTCACAATTGCTATATGTAGACCGACCTAGAATTCATGTCGAACCGGTTATGCAATGATCCAATACTCATTCAAATGCCCTAAATTATTTACTGGAGACTCACCATGATATAAATGACCTAAATCCAGAAAATGGAAATTGTCCTAATCTATATGGCATTTAATTAAATTCCTCGAAAATCCCAAGGGCTACCGGTTTGAACATGAACTACCCTAAGTAATCATGCAAGATGTCCAGCAAATTTATGATAAATAGTAGGTTATCTCAATAGGTTAAATCCTAAGTATCATAATTTTTCTATCATTAAAAGGGCATGAAAACTATTTTAGAAATAATCTCTAACTTCTGTTGTTTATGAATCAAGTACAGAAAATATTCTTCAAAAAAATTATAAATAATTTATTCCATGCAGATAAAGGCCTAAAATTAGCACTGGCCAAGTTTCATAATTTTCTAGTAAGTATTTTATCCATAATTAATTTTTAAACAATAAGACCCCATTCTAATATCTGTGAACAAAGTAGCAGATTTATTCAACATAAAATTCTATAAAAATTCAGGGATCAATGTTTTACTGGTTAAGATCTAAATCCAGAATTTTAACTGATTATAACTAATTTAAAACCTCCAAATATTTGAAAAAACAAATCGGGCTAATAATCCTTTAACACACGAAGTATAATATTATTTAATCATAAAATTCCAGGAAAATTATCATAAGTCTAAAACATCCTAAAACTCCCTCCTCCCGAGTTTCATAATTTTTAGATTAGATTTAGTGCTTAAAATAACTAAATTACATGTTTATCCTAATCCAAAATCCCAACTTCCGAGGTACCTATTTACCTCCAATTCCTTCACTATTTCAACCAGAGGGTTTTCAGCATATCATCCCACTCTCCTCCAAATTTCAAGGGCATACAAGAGCTTTTGCTCCTATGTCCTTCACAAACCTCAAACTCCCACCCACTGGATTTGAGCCGATCTCTTAGGGTAAAATCCACCCTAATCCACACCATGTTTCTCCAAGCTGGTTATATCACCCTTTTAAGTCAGGGGTCAGCATATCAGCCTCTGTTGAGGTGATTTGACCTTTCCAAACTCTTAGTGCACTTTTTACTAAAAGATGTCTCACTAATGCCTAGTTAAGGGTAGAAGGTTTCCTACCCAAAACTCCACCAAATCAGTTGGAATTTTGTACAGACCTAGGTTTAATATCCAGGGACCACTCACCAAAATTTGGGCGGGTTTGGAGGTCATTTGACCACTTGAATAAATTCCTCTAAGTTTATTAAATTAAAGCAAAAACTTTAGGCAAAGTATCTCCAAAAATTTTCATTTTTGGTCTGCCGTTAGGTATAGCTAAGGTTAACCCCCTGCCCAAATTTCAGGTCATTTGGACAAGGGACGAAGAGTGGGCATCCATTTTAATTTCTGCCCAACTCTAGGTACAGCCCCCACTAAAACGGGTGCTGCGGCCGAACCGCTTACCCAAACGAGTTGAAACCAATTTTAAATTTGTCTAGACTCGAAGGGCTACGACTTTTGTGTCTGGTCACTTTTCCTAAAATGGCCTCTAAGTGCCTCATTTTGCAGCCCCAAAATATATTCAAATAATACATCTTTCCTCTTTGTATTATGTACTTAAATTATAAATTATAAAACTAATTTACTGTTCATCTTCTGCATGAACCCGAAAACCAGAACTCAGGAAGTCATTTTTCCTGTAACATTTCCGTGATCCGTCGCCGGCCGTCCGGTCACTTCCCTGGCAAGCCACCACCACCACCACCTCCGTTGAGGCGATGGCTAGCTGTCGGCGGTGGTTTGGCCGCCGGAGGTGGCGGTTTCTGGCAAACTCAAAAATACCTTTTTCTTGGTTTTCCCATGAAAATGAGAGATGGGTCCGGCTCTGTTGAGCGCGAACTTCCTTTCTAAGAATCCTAAGATCTACCCACGAAAGAGAAGAAGCAGAGGAGGACCTTGTTCGCGGTTTGGAGGCGAGAAGAGCGACGGGGTGCCATGGCGCAGTGGTGGCGTAGCCGAACTTCTCCTACAGCAAGAACAAGATCTGATCCGTTTACTTGAGCGTGTAAACTTCTCCTCTTGCCCCAAGTGGGCTTTTATAAGTCAGAAAGTGGGGAGGTGGAAGGGTAAAGCCGTAATGGCCATGAAGGCTCCTCTTAATAGCCTTTCGGTTATAGTGACGGGATAAGAAACGGTGGAAGATGAACAGGTGTGTCCAGTTGGCGGTTTCCTATTGGACCAACACTTCCTCCTTTATTATATAATTATAGAAGGAAAAACGGCCCGTAATTACTCCTGGTGTAACTTCCCACACCAGCATTTATTTCCACGCGTGTTAGAATAATTTCGGGCCTGAACCGTTGTTTCGGCCAATGTCACGGGCGTGACACCTAGGTCATGGGCGTGACAGGCTCGGGTGACAATTTTTGGGGTCGACGATCGTCGAACTGAGATCGACAGTCGTCGAAGGGTGGTCACGCCCTAGGTCACGGGCGTGACATCTAGGTCACGGCCGTGACTGGCCCGAACGGCAATTTTGAGGTCGACGATCGTCGAACTGAGATCGACGGTCGTCGAAGGCTGGTCACGCCCTAGGTCACGGGTGTGATACTTAGGTCACGGGCGTGACGGGCCCGAGTTCAATTTCGACGATCGTTTTACGGGGATCGACGATCGTCGAAGGAGTCACGCCCCTGGTCACGGGCGTGACACTCTGGTCACGGGCGTGACATGCCCAGGCTGCACGTTCGACGATCGTCTCGTAGAGATCGACGATTGTCGAAGGAGTCACGCCCAAGGTCACGGGCGTGACACCTTGGTCACGGACGTGACATGCCCGGGCAGCAAGTTCGACGATCGTCTCGCGGAGATCGACGATCGTCGAAGGAGTCACGCCCAAAGTCACGGGCGTGACGGGTCGGTCACGGGCGTGACCAACCCGTGACCCGAAACCTCGATTGATTTATTTCAATTTTTGGGCTTCACGGGGTTCTGTCACGACCAACCGACTCCTAGGGGTCTAGCCGGAAATGGGATGTTACATACGTAACTACCTTAACACAACATCGATCACTTACGTCTGCATTCCCCAGCAATGGCGCCAAAAACATGATGTGCTGTCGGCAAGTGTACCAGTCGCTGTCAAGTAATAAATTGGGAATAGCTTCATGGAATGTCATCACTAAGAGTGAAAATAAACAACAGTGGTATTTTTGTTTGGATTCCACATGTTACAGAATAAGAAGAAACTACTGCGGGTCACAGGTAACGCTTCGCTAGGTGGAAGGAGTTAGTGCAGGCCGCTATACCGTGCTTTAGTAGGTGGTGGACTGAGAGAAAGTGCGAGAGTGAGGCTCCTAAACACCTATTCAAACACCAACTCAAGCCCTTGCTAGAGTAGATTCAAGTGTGCAAGTGAGTAGGAGTGAGCGGAAGCGAGTGCATCACAACAATAACAGAACAAGCAACTAACCAAACATACTTCATTCATAGACAAATTAAAAGTAAGTTTAGTTCTATTACAAGCTTGAAGTACAATCCACAAAGAGAAAAGGTAGAATAAACTGAAGAGGGAAAGGAATAGCCAAGGTGCTTGGTCGGAGTGATGGGTTATCAATCCACTTCACGACTCTGACCGTGGTTGCTAACGGATGCAAGTGGGTCGTCAATCCATTTGTTCATCTCTGTCTTCCTTCCTTGCCTTCAGTCCTTTCTTCCTTTTGTCCAAAAGAGTTGCACCAAATGTTCTCGTTGCTTGCTGCTTGTGGCCAAGAGCTCTTTGAAAGTAAAAGATTGCTTCGGATAACTAGACAATGCTTCCCGTAGGGTCTAGATGGGTGGAGGACCTATGGAGGAGTGGAACGGCGCTTCTCGCGTAACTCTGGATCGGAAAAATGACGAGCGTTGACCTAAATTGCGGAACTGGGATTTAAATACGGACGCAGAATAATAAGAGCGCACGACCAGTGGTTGTGCGCACTGTCGGTTGATGATCGTGCGCAATTCCTCAGTGAAACCTGCAGCTGGACAAAAATATCATCATATATGCGCAAGATCAGTGGCGCATGATCGGTGGTCGTGCGCACTGAATCCCCTGATCGTGCGATTGGCAAAGGCAAAATGCCAGAAAAATGACGTAAACGTGTACGAGTAGTGGCGCATGACCAGTGGTCGTGCGCATAATGTCCAGTGCTCGTGCGATTACCCAGGCAGAATAAGGAAATTGGAGAAGACAGAGCACATGATCACTAGCGCATGACCAGTGCTCGTGCGTAATAAGTCCAGTGATCGTGCGGTCTCCGAGACAAAACTAGGAAAAAGTGAGAACGTAGTACGCACAATCAATGGTGCACGACCAGTGGTCGTGCGCAATAAGTCCAGTGATTGTGCGCAGTATTCCTGTACTGTTTGGGATTTCCCGAACGATCCCGGAACACGCACGCGACCCATGCACCAGCAGTAAAAACAGAAATGCCACCAAAATGTGCACACCACCTTCTCCAAACACAGATAAACAACAAGTAAAGAGCAGAAGTATAGAACAGAACTACACTGAAAACGGGCCTACGGTGCACTTAACATGAAATGGGAAAAGAAATGAATATAATCAATTATGGCTCTCAAGTGTAGTGCAATAACGACAAAACTTGCCCTAATGAGTCAAAAAATAAGTATATAACTTGGACTCACAATGGCAAGGCGACATGCATGGGCTAACCATGCTTGGAAGTGCGGGTAACATCAATACATATTAATATATTTGTCATGAGCTTGCATGAAGAAGAGCTGAATAGGTGGTTGTGTCGTGAAAAACTTGATCGGCTTGAACGAGTGTAGCGAGACGTTGACTTGGGTTCATGTAATAAACCTACAAAAATAAATATAATTTAAATTTGTAAACTAAAATATAAAATATATGATTTATAAATAAAAATACTAAATTTGTTATTAATTTATATTAATTATTAAACTAAAATAAAGACTAAAAATATGTATAAATCCTACAAAAATAAATAAGACCTAAATTATTAAACAAAAATAAAAAATATATTATTCGTTGACCAATATAAGTAAAATATAATTATTTAATATTAAATATTAAACTAAATATTATAGTAAAAATATGCATAAATATTACCTATCATTATTCGTTAGAGAAATGTGGTTTAAAAATTAAAATGGTATTGTTTGCAAAACAAGTGAATTTGTAGTCCTTAGTTACTAAAATACAAATCAAATGAAAATTTATAATGAAAACCCCACCAAACACTACTCATCCTCCTAATAAGTCTTAATCAGCATTGTGAGGTTGAGGAGTGAAAAAATGATGGTAAAGTGTCTTGTAGCAAACAAAATATTCACCACTTCTCTTAGTATACGGGATCACACATATAATTATAAAAAGAAAAAGAATAAATGTGATCCCCAAGCACTATTTTGCATCCTGATAAGTGTTAATGAGCATTGTGATGTACACCACCTTAGTAGTTGTACTCCTTACTCATGTGTATTGAAAAATAGTGGAAGTAATATTATTTTTGTATTTAATGTTATGCTATTCATTGTATATGTCATGAGTTTATATTAGTCAACTTGTATACATTATCAAAACACTATTTGTACACATTATTATTTTTCATAAAACTTTTACTCAAGAGAATTGGATCCTAATGTCTGCCTATACGATTCTCTATAATCTTAAGTAAATGCACTAGATAAGAAAGCATGGCCGCTATAATGTTTATATTTACTTGAAATGCAAATTAGTTTATACTGCAATTCTTATCTCTTTTTTGGTATTTTGAAATCATGCTTGCAAAATTTCAATGAAATAGCATCTCTTGGACTTAAATTGAATTGTAAACATCTTAATTAGGCTCAAAGCTCTTTATCCATTATATGATCCTATTTTCAAAAACTTTCTTATTTTAAGAGTGCTTATCATATTCTTATGCTTACTACCTATGCATAATCAAAATTATATATTTTCTCAACAAGTGGTAAAATATGCTTAAACAAGTGATATTTTCTTACTCACTATTACATCATATATCCTTCTCTATATAGATCTCATTGATTCTTATTGCGTACACTATCATTTACCCTCTTTTGATTCTACCAAAATGGGGAAGAAAATCTTGCTTAGATAAAATTGATCATGCTTTGAAAATTTAGTTGTTATAGCCTCCTTTGGTTCATCATTGTTAAAATCATTGTGGTAACAACTTCAATTATGTCCATATACATGAGTCACTTCTAAAACATATTTTTTTTCTTAACCATAACTATGATTCTAATTTTTGATCAAAAATTGTTCAAAGATGTTTCCACTCAAAATTGCTTAAAAAATATTTTTATCACTATGAACCTACTTTATGCTCAATCATGTCACTGTACTTACACAACTAGTATGTTATACTTTCCAACATGTGATATTCTCATTATCCTCCATGCATATAAATACAGGGAGAATAAAATTGCCAAGACACTTGACCCCGCCCTCTTTTGATAATACAAAAAGGGGAGAATAATGTAAGACCCCTTTTTTTCCTTTTAAACCACCGGGGTCTTATGCCCAGGATTGTCGCTTTGCGGTGGCACCGACACTCGGGAAGGCCGCCACTACTAAACGCCAATTCTTCTGGCCTTTTTAGATCACAACAGAGAGAGAAGTAAATATAACATGTCCACATAATCATATTTGAAAGAAAAATCATAGTAAGTCCATCAATATATAGAAAGTAGAGTACTACGGAAGATCAGTACAGATGAAATATAAAAACAACGGGCTCAAGCCCGGTACATCAGATCCTCACTACATATCACTCGCGGAAGTTATAAGATAGTACTAAACACTCACTGAGCTGGTCACAGGTGCTTCGGAACTAGACTGGCCCACCTCCATGCGGACCGTGCTCCGCTGGTGCTGGTCCCTGGGCTACTGGTCCCGATCTCCAATCCGGAGCTCCTGTAATGTTGTGGTCCAAAAACCATTAGTCATAAAGACTAAGCCCTATCATCCCCTACCCCTCCCCCCACAGCTCCTAGGCACCGAGCGGAGAGGAGGAAAGGGAAGCTACAATGGTGGAGAATAAGCAAGGCGGGTGACAGTGAAACTTGTCTAGCAGTAAATATATATTGTATAACCGGCAAAGTATGAAAGGTACATCTAGAACTTCTACGATAGTGAGAAGTAAAGTAAAATGTAGTAAACAGTATATATATAAGAAGAAAAATAGAAAATAAGTAACCTTAACTTATATGAATGCCCATACAAACATATAAGTTAAGAGGTCTTCTATAAGGCTCTCATCGTACAAAATGTCCCATAACTATTTTTACCTTTGGGTGTCAGTTGTATGCAAATATAAGTGTAGTGATATACTATGTCATGATTCATGCAAGTGTAACACACGCACACGACTCTATGCGCACAGACCTTTAGTTCCCACGTTTCAGGCAGCTAGCTTCACTCCCAGGAACCTCTATAGTGGTAAACAGAGACAGTGGGTCGGGTCCCCCACTCCTAGGCGGGTATCCACACTACCGGGCCTAGCCCTGCCGTACGCCCCTAGAAGAACACAACCAAGAGTATCCACGTACTAGTACTGGCTGTATCCACCAGACTTTCTTTGGCTAAGTGTCCCACACCGCCGATTCTATGTACCGACGTCGGTGTGAATGATAGTAAAATACTGAAGACCCACCACCTTATTTTGTATTTAAACCCTCGAGCCCTCGGGTCCCCGGACTGTCCCGTCCGTGCATCTACCTTCAGAAGCTACCGACTGAAAGACAATTAAACCAACCTACTCAACCTCCCTAACTACCGGGGTGTGTGAATGTGAAACTCTAGTTATACTAGTTTCTCTTTTAGTTTATTATTACTATAGTTTACGTTAGCTGATGGCCGCGGAACAGAGACCTACTGTGGTTGGTTCGAAATGGTCAGATTCCGCGGGCCGGTTAGAAGATCGAGTTTTCTAACGAAAGGAGGCAAGCGCACCTATCGCAAGTAGTACTCGGTATTCGGGAAAATACCGAGGTCGTATTATTCTCGGGGACGCGTTGATTATATCTACTCTTCCAGGAACACTATTATCTTACTAACAGTAAGGTGGGATTTTTTAGTTTAATTAAAGCGGAAAGAAAGAAAGCGGAATTTTGCTAAATTAGTTCGATGACGGGTTAACGCTCGGCATCGAATCGGATTAAGACCAAAATAATTCTTAACAATTATTAAACTTTGTTTTTAATTTAATAAAAGGCATTTGGCCGTGGAGGTTCCAAAAACATGAGCTCACCTTGGTCTAGGGATATCGCTCACCTGGGCGCTAAGGCTATTCGACCGAACGTTAGTCCGACGAAGGATTCCCCTTAACGCCCGCATTACGCTACGAACCCCGCTATTGGGTGGGGAACCCAATCCGGGAGAACTACGCTTCTCCTCTTCCGAGGGGGCGTACGCAGTTCTCTTTACCCAAGGGGGATCGGTCCATACGTGCAGCCTCTCGGCTTCGCGTATGGATAACGGAAATAGAGCCCACACATCGATTATGTGGTCCTATGCGTCATTAACCCGGGGTAAACCTTAAGTCCTTAAATTAAATTAAAAATAAAGTTTTTTAATTATTTCAAATCATTTTTTATGTCCCAATGCTCTTCGATGCCGAAGGCTAAAAGAGATTAGCCACTCATCGGTATGGGGACGGCTTTATGTTTTTAGGTGAAGCGTGAGCGTTAAATTAAACACTGAACAATTATAAGAGAAAACACGAAAAATAGGACAATTAGATAAATTTAAGGCTAATTGATGCAGGCACTCACGCACACTTCAAAACCATAAAGAAAATTAAATAAAGCAAGACCTACTCAAATGAGTAGGCGGAAATAAATGCACACACGCACACACTCTACAGAATTGAAGAAAGCGATAAATAAAGCGGTAAAATTATCTCCTACACGCACGCACTCTACATAATTGAGAAAGCGATAAAATTGCAAGTCCCGGCTCAAATGAGTGGGCGGGAGTAAATCTATCTCATACACACACGCACTCTACTTGAACAGAAAACACACGCACACACTCTATAGAAAAGAAAACACACGCACCCACACAAGGTTTTCCTACTCAAGTGAGTAGGAAGAAAATGAAAGCAGTAAAAAGACAAGTCCCACTCAAACGAGTGGGCGGGAAATGAAAGCAAAGCGCCATTTAACTCTTAACGAGTAGGCGGAAATAAATGCATACGCACACACGCACTCTACATAATTGAAATAAAGCAGTAAAACCTAACTCATACACGCACACACACTTGCAGAAATAAGAAAAACAAAGTGCTCAGAAAATTAAAACGACTGCATTTCTACCGCTAGAATGCGGTAGAAATGCATAAAAAGTGAAAATAAAAATTAATCGGAGCGAAAATTTTTGCAAATAAACGCAAAATGGAAGTACTCGAAAAATTAATACAACTGCATTTCTACCGCTAGAATGCGGTAGAAATGCATAAAAAGATGAAATAAAAATTAACTGGACTAAAAGTTTTGAAATTAAAAGCTAAAATGAAGTGAGCGGAAAATTATAACGACTATATTTTCATTCTTATATTTTTATAAAAACTCCTAAAAAGTGAAAATAAAACAAAAAGGACAAAAAGTTTTACAACCCTAAAGAGCCTAAGTTAAAAAATAATAGTTTTAGATGAGTTTTTATAAAGCCTTATGAATGAAAATATAGGAAAAAGGAGAAAAGCTAAATCTAAAAAGTGCAGAAAATGAAATTTAAATGGACGGCACAACGGCTAGAAATGCCGATAAACCCTAAATCTAACTAAATTACGAAGGCTAAAAAGATAAAAACATAAAAGAAATACAAAAAGATGAACGAAAAATTTCTTAAGTAGGCGCATTCAATTGGATTATTCATACAAATTAAAAGAGAAAAATTCATATTTTATTGAAGTAAAAACCCTAATACAAACTAAGAGAGAGAGAGGGGGGAGAAATTCTCCTTACATAGGTATGGAATCCAATTGGGCAGCACCTCCCCTAAGCAAAGTGGTCAAAAAAGTGGACAAAATAAGCTTCCTGGAAGCTCTTATTTATAGGCAATTTTTCGGGTTGGTCACGCCCTAGGTCACGGGCGTGACAGGGGGGCGTGTCACTACTATTCACGAGCTGACCGGTTGACTTGACTGGAGCTTTGACTTCGGGGTGAAAACGTGGCGGTCACGCCCCCAGTCACGGGCGTGACAACCATGTCACGGGCGTGACAGGTGGGTGTGACCGGGGGAGCTGGCAGTTCGATGTCGGTAGAGTTGACATGTTAACCAAGCTTGCGGGTCGGCCACGACACGGGCGTGACAGGAATTTGACACGGGCGTGACGGGCTGGGTTTGATGACGGCCGATCGTCGAGCTGGTACCTGTGGTCGGCGATCGTCGGGCTGGCGTGACACGGGCGTGTCGGCCAATTGACACGGGCGTGTCAGGCAGATTTTTTGACTTTTTTGGAATTTTTCTGGAAATTTTTCTGGAATAAAAATTAAGCTAAGTTAGAAATAATATTTACAAAAACAAGCAATTTATTGAATTAAACTAATAAAAAAGACAAAAAATAAACGAAACGGACTTAAATAAAATACGAAAATATAGGTATAATTACAACTCATCAAACACCCCCATACTTAAGCTTTTGCTATTCCAGAGCAAAAGTTTGAGGTGAACTTATAAGGAATAGTAAAAAACCCTAAGTTCCGCTACCGCTAAATTAATTATAAGAGAGAATAAATAAAAATATACGGGGTATAAGAGTTAAGTCCTAAAATTATTTAGATGATTTAAACAGGGCTAAAGTTTTGGCCAAAAGACTTCTTGATGTAATCAAATAGAAAGCAATAGTTGTATTGGTTAGATTAACAGAAAATAGTTTGGATTTATACGAACTTTATCTTATAGGAGTGTTATTGGAAATAATGCAATTTACGAATTATGCTCTCAAAAAGATTTTTGAATTAATTCTAGAGTCATGAAATTGGCTAAGGGGGGTTGATGTTGGTTTATGAAGATGCTTGGATTTTGAGGCGAGGTTATTTTTTCTCGAACCTCCAAATTTTTTGATTTGGATGTTAAAGGAAAACGAAATCTTATTTTCCTTAACATAAAATTTTTTTTTCTCTTCTTCATAAAATAAAAATAACCCAATGTATATGTGTTGGAGTAATGAATTTTATCCTCTTACTCCGTAACGTATAATCTTTTAATTTATTGGGTGCCTATGTTTACGGAATGAAATCTTATTCCCATTGACATAAGATCTTTTTGGGGAAATAATTTTATCATACCAAGTAGGTTGTGGTAGGATAGGTAAGGGGAGAAAAGAGAACTAGATTTTTAATTGAAAAATAATTGAGAGCAACCTTTATAAATTGTACGTTCCAATTTTTCAGAAAGCTAAAAGTAAGCATAATTGAATTCTATAGTCGTTATTTTCTAACATGGTACAAATGCTCCTATCTATGAAAAATTAGAAGTAGTGCCTAAAGCGAGTCCCCTATTTTTAACAAAGTATAAAATTCTTTAAAACTTAACCCCGGCTATTTAGATTTTTCAATCTATAATTAACAAATGAATAGTGAACAAACGCATATAAATAAACTCAAAACGAAAGTTTTGGATAGCAAGAAACTTAAGAATGAAATGTTTGATTTATTTGTTTCATAATAATTTTTTGAATTTTTTTTTGAAGTTATGTTCTTTTTTTTTGTAATTTTTGTAATTTTGTATTTATATCTTTAATATATACATACTAAAAAGAAAGAAAAATGCGAGAATAAAAAATTTTTTTTGATTTTTAAGTTTTGTGAATTTTTTTTGTATTTTTAATGTTTTGTGTATTTTTTTGTATTTTTAATGAAAGTTTCATTCTATTTACAAAAATTTGGGAAAAAGAAAAAATATTTACAAGGATGAGAGGGAAAAAAGGGAGAGGGGAAAGAGAAAGAATATTTACAAAAAGTATTTACAAAAATTATTTACAAAAATTATTTACAAGAATACAAACTAGGTAGCCGCGAGATGACTCGTTATGTGGATGGCTCGATGAGCCGGATCTCGCGGACCGAGTTAAAAATAAGACAAAGTTTCAAAAATGAAACTTCAAAAAAATTTTTTAGTTATAATAATTTTTTTGGATTTTATAATTTTTTTTTTTTTTGTTATAAATTTTTTTGAAGTTTTCTTTTGTTTTTGTTTTTGTTTTTGTTTTTTTTTTGTTTTGTTTTTTTTTTTGAGTGAAAAAGAAAGTACGAAAATATGAAAACACCCCCATACTTAGATCCAACATTGTCCCCAATGTTGTATGCTAAGCATGAGGAACAAGACAGCAGGTATATGTACAAAAAGGGGAAAAAGAGGGGGGCAGAAAACGTCCCTGATCCGCGCTCGGGGAAGCCCTTTAGAAACCCTGCGGTTATTAGAAAAATAGAAAACGTAATAAATAAAGACGTAAAAAGATAGACGTGGGGTGCCTCCCAGGAGCGCTTTGTTTATAGTCGCGTAGCTTGACTATAGTGGCGGGTTTATATATGGAGAAGGGTTATGGTTTCGCTCCTACTGATCACAGGGTCGCCCGCTATATAAGACTTTAACCGATTACCGTTCACCTTAAAAGTGCCTTTTTCGGGGTGGGAGACGAGTACGGTCCCATATGGCCAAACTTCTTCAACCTTGAAGGGGCCGAACCATCGCGATTTTAGCTTACCCGGGAAAAGCCTAAGACGTGAATTATAAAGAAGGACTAGATCGCCCGGAGAGAAAATTTTGGGGGTTTTAATTTTTCGATCGTGATAAAACTTAGAACGCTCCTTATAGAACTTATTGCTCTCGTAAGCGTTCGCACGCCATTCATCGAGCTCGTTTAGTTGCAGTTTTCTATTCTGAGCGGCTAAGTTAGAGTCGAGGTTTAAGAGTTTTAATGCCCAAAGTGCGCGGTGCTCCAGTTCTACGGGTAAATGGCACGCTTTGCCATAGACTAATCGAAACGGGGTACAACCAGTAGCGGTTTTGTATGCCGTACGATACGCCCATAACGCGTCGTCAAGCTTAGCGGACCAGTCTTTCCTATTAAGTGAAACGGTTTTTTCTAATATGCGTTTTATTTCTCGATTTACTACCTCAACTTGGCCACTTGTTTGCGGGTGGTAGGGGGTGGCAAGCTTGTGCGTGACTCCATATTTAGCTAACGTCTTAGCCATTAGAGCGTTACAGAAATGCGTTCCCCTATCACTAACAATAGCGCGAGGCGTGCCGAAGCGAGAAAATAATTTTTTTAGAAATGTGACGACGACTCGCGCATCGTTGGTGGGGAGAGCCTGCGCTTCCGCCCACCGTGATACGTAGTCGACCGCCACTAAAATATAAGAATTTTTATAAGAAGGAGGTAGGGGGCCAACAAAATCTATGCCCCATAAATCGAAGACTTCGCATTCTAAAAACATATTTTGGGGCATCTCGTCGCGACGTGAGATGTTACCCGACCGCTGACAGCTATCGCATGCGCGCACAAAATTGTGCGCGTCTTTGAAGAGAGTGGGCAAAAAGTAGCCCGCCTCTAGCGCCTTCCTAGCGGTCCGGTTGGCTTGATAGTGCCCCCCGGCCGGACCCTCGTGGCAGTGCCTCAATATTTGCGTGCACTCCACTCCCGCGACGCATCGTCGAACCGCTTGGTCCGCGCAGATACGGAAAAGAAAGGGGTCATCCCAAAAGAAATTTTTCAAGTCGGAAAAGAATTTCTTCTTTTGATGACTTGAGAAATCTTTTGGAAGTACCCGCGCGACTAAGTAGTTCGCAAAATCTGCGAACCAAGGCGAAGATGACGAAGATGAACGAATGGCGAGAAGGCGTTCCTCGGGGAATCTGTCATTTATTTCAGATTCGACGAGCGCTTCCGCACCCGGATTGTCTAAACGGGAGAGGTGGTCTGCCGCTAGATTCTCCGCGCCCTTCTTATCTCGGATCTCCAAGTCAAACTCTTGTAGGAGGAGAATCCATCGAAGAAGGCGGGGCTTCGCGTCGGTTTTAGCTAATAGATATTTAAGGGCGGAGTGATCGGTAAAAACGATAACTTTAGATAGCGTAAGATACGAGCGAAACTTATCGAAAGCGAAAACGACGGCTAAGAGTTCCTTTTCCGTCGTCGTGTAATTCACTTGTGCGGAAGTGAGCGTCTTGCTAGCGTAATAAATAGGATGAAAATGTTTTTCTACGTGTTGGCCAAGAACGGCGCCTAAGGCAATATCACTAGCGTCGCACATGATTTCGAACGGAAGAGACCAATTAGGGGCCTCTAGAATCGGAGAATTAATAAGTTTTTGTTTTATAAAATTAAAAGCAGACTCGCAATCGCTACTAAAGACAAAAGGTGATTCCTTTTCCAAGAGGTGAGTAAGCGGCTTTGTTATTTTTGAAAAATCTTGAATGAAACGCCTATAAAAGCCCGCGTGGCCTAAGAAACTCCTAATGGATTTTATGTTTGTCGGCTGAGGAAGTTTTTCTATGATTTCAACTTTGGCCTTATCGACCTCTATCCCCTTACTCGAAATCTTATGGCCGAGGACCAAACCTCCTCGAACCATAAAGTTACATTTTTCCCAATTTAAAACAAGATTCGTGTCCTCGCATCGCTGGAGGACACGATCGAGATTACGAAGACAATTCGGGAAAGAGCATCCGAATACAGAAAAGTCATCCATAAATATTTCCATAATATCTTCTACTAGCTCGCCAAAAATTGCTAGCATACATCGTTGGAATGTAGCCGGCGCATTGCAGAGGCCAAATGGCATCCTTCGATAGGCGAAGGTGCCAAAGGGGCAAGTAAAAGTTGTTTTCTCTTGGTCCTCGGGGGAAATGGGGATTTGGAAAAACCCCGATAGACCATCGAGAAAACAATAAAAAGGATGACCGGAAAGACGCTCGAGAATTTGGTCAAGGAACGGTAGTGGGAAATGGTCCTTGCGGGTGGCATCATTAAGTTTGCGATAATCGATGACCACGCGCCAACCCGTAACAGTACGAGTTGGGACGAGCTTGTTGTGCTCATTCGCCACTACGGTTAGACCGCCCTTCTTGGGCACGACATGAATGGGACTAACCCACGCACTATCAGAAATGGGATAAATAATCCCCGCATCTAATAATTTAATTATCTCAGCTTTCACGACGTCCTTCATGTTTGGGTTAAGACGTCGCTGGGGCTGAATGGTTTTGCGGCAATTATCGTTTAAGAAAATTTTGTGAGTGCAGAAAGAAGGGTTAATCCCCTTTAGGTCAGAAATTTGCCACGCAATTGCGTGGCGATGTTTAAGCAAAACCTCCAATAAATCGGAGGTCTCCGAATCGCTTAAATACGAAGAAATGATTACCGGGAGTGTATCATTTTTCCCCAAAAAGGCGTATTTTAGGGATTCGGGTAATGGTTTGAGTTCTAGGATGGGCGGTTCTTCTAGTGAGGTTTTAGTGCTAATGTCTTTCGAACCAATTGGTTCAAAAGGCATGTTCGTAGACTCGTCCTCATCGCAATAAAAATTTTCGAGAGAAAAAATATTTTCGTTTAAAAAATCGGACTCGAAAACCGGGGAAGAACTATCTCCATAAAAAGAATCTAAAGAATAGTAGAAATCGTCGCTCGGCGACGAGTCTTCCATAGAGGAGTTAATAGAAAAAGTAACTTGGTCGTCTCCTACCCGAAGGAGAAGCTGACCATTACTTACATCAATTAACGCACGTGAGGTCGCGAGAAAAGGGCGACCAAGTATTATTGGTACGTTGGCGTCCTCCTCGATGTCCAAGATGACGAAGTCCACCGGGAAGGTGAACTTATCTACTCGGACAAGGACATCCTCAACAACCCCGATGGGGAACCTAACCGAGCGATCCGCTAGTTGGATGCGCATATTGGTAGGAGCAGGAGTACCCAAAACCTAAACGCAGGAAGAGCGAGAACGGCATCAAATTAATGCTCGCGCCTAAGTCTGCTAAGGCGTATTTTACTAATACATTGCCAAAAAGGCACGGGATGGAGAACCGTCCCGGGTCGTTTTGTTTTAAGGGCAATTTACTAGTAAGAGCCGCCGAGCAGACAGCGTTGAGAGATATATGCGAAATATCCTCGAGTTTGCGTTTATTAGAAAGTAGTTCTTTTAAAAATTTCGCATATTTAGGCATTTGCGAGATAGCCTCGCAAAAAGGAACATTAATATGAATTTGTTTAAGTAATAAAATAAATTTTTCATATTGCGCGTTAACTCGCTCTTTATCTAATTTATGTGGGTAGGGCAACGCCTTGTTTAAAATAGATTTTTCAATTAAAATTGGTAAAGGCTGCGTAGACGAAGAAGAGGGAAGAGGGGCAGGAGGTGAAATTTGTACCTGAGGATCGATCCGTTTTGGATCGACCACCTCCTTACCGCTACGGAGGGTTATAGCGTTGGCGGTTTCCCTTGGATTGGGCTCCGTGTTCCCTGGCAGTGCCCCCATGGCGCGTTCTGACATGAGTCGCGCCAGCTGTCCAACCTGGAGTTCTAAATTTTTTAGCGATCCGGTGATGTTCCGGATATTAGACTCGTTGGACGCGACATAACGATTAAAATTTTCCTCCACCGGGGATGGCTTCATAGGAGGGGGAGGAGGAAGCGTCGGCGCAAAAGGAGGGGGAGGGGGACGCTGCGCGTTGTTCGGGTTGCTCCAGGAGAAATTCGGATGGTTCCTCCAACCCGGATTATAGTGGCTACTATAAGGGTTGTTTTGAAATGAGGGACGCACCGGATTTCCCATGTAGTCCACGAATTCGTCGACCACGCAGACGTTGGAGGGGGGGAGAAAACAAGGCGGAGTGGAGGAGGAAACAGACATCTCCGCCACCTGCTTAGTTAGCCTTTCCACTTGGAGGGCTAGCTGAGCGGTGGCATCCACTTCAAAAATGCCCGCCTGCTTAGTGCGCGCCCGCGGGACATTCCACTGGTAGGCGTTCACCTCCATTTCCTCGAAAAGGGCCTGGGCGGCCTCGGGAGTCTTATTGTTCAGAGTGCCCCCGGCAGCCGCGTCAATCATTTGACGCGTCTGACTATTCAGTCCATTGTAAAAAATTTGTACCTGCAACCACGTTGGCAGAGCGTGGTGCGGGCACCGGCGGAGAAACTCCTTAAAGCGTTCCCAAGTCTCGTAAAGAGACTCGGAGTCGTTTTGGACGAACGAAGATATGTCCGCCCGCAGTCTTTCAGTTTTCGCGGGCGGAAAATACTTCGTAAGGAATTTTTCGGCCAATTCCGCCCAGGACGTGATGGATCCCCGCGGGAGGGAGAGTAACCACGCCTTAGCCTTGGACTTAAGAGAGAAGGGAAAAAGGCGCAAACGAATGGCGTCATCAGTGACGCCATTAATTTTAAAAGTATCGCAAATTTCAAGAAAATTAGACAAGTGATTGTTGGGGTCCTCATCCGGCTGTCCGTCGAACTGCACGGCATTTTGGATCATCTGAATCACACTTGACTTAATTTCGAAATTATTGTTGGCCACAGCCGGCCGAACAATACTCGACCCCGTATCATCCAAATTGGGCCGAGCGTAGTAAGACATAGTCCGCTCGGCCGGTTGGGCATTATTCGGGGGGTCGGCCATAGAAGAAGAAGAGGGTTCTCCGATAGATTCTGCGGGGTCTAAAAAGGGAATTCGACGGAGAGATCGGATACGCGCAAGAGAGCGGTCGATCTCGGGGTCGAATTCAAGATTTTCAGAACTCGAAGGTTGTCCACGGGTCATACACCCTAAACAAAAACGAAAAGAGTCTAAAAATTTTTTTTTTTTTTGAAAATAAAGTAAAATTAATAGATTCCAGGATTCAATATAACAACCGGGATCCCCGGCAACGGCGCCAAAAACTTGATGGCCGCGGAACAGAGACCTACTGTGGTTGGTTCGAAATGGTCAGATTCCGCGGTCCGGTTAGAAGATCGAGTTTTCTAACGAAAGGAGGCAAGCGCACCTATCGCAAGTAGTACTCGGTATTCGGGAAAATACCGAGGTCGTATTATTCTCGGGGACGCGTTGATTATATCTACTCTTCCAGGAACACTATTATCTTACTAACAGTAAGGTGGGATTTTTTAGTTTAATTAAAGCGGAAAGAAAGAAAGCGGAATTTTGCTAAATTAGTTCGATGACGGGTTAACGCTCGACATCGAATCGGATTAAGACCAAAATAATTCTTAACAATTATTAAACTTTGTTTTTAATTTAATAAAAGGCATTTGGCCGTGGAGGTTCCAAAAACATGAGCTCACCTTGGTCTAGGGATATCGCTCACCTGGGCGCTAAGGCTATTCGACCGAACGTTAGTCCGACGAAGGATTCCCCTTAACGCCCGCATTACGCTACGAACCCCGCTATTGGGTGGGGAACCCAATCCGGGAGAACTACGCTTCTCCTCTTCCGAGGGGGCGTACGCAGTTCTCTTTACCCAAGGGGGATCGGTCCATACGTGCAGCCTCTCGGCGTCGCGTATGGATAACGGAAATAGAGCCCACACATCGATTATGTGGTCCTATGCGTCGTTAACCCGGGGTAAACCTTAAGTCCTTAAATTAAATTAAAAATAAAGTTTTTTAATTATTTCAAATCATTTTTTATGTCCCAATGCTCTTCGATGCCGAAGGCTAAAAGAGATTAGCCACTCATCGGTATGGGGACGGCTTTATGTTTTTAGGTGAAGCGTGAGCGTTAAATTAAACACTGAACAATTATAAGAGAAAACACGAAAAATAGGACAATTAGATAAATTTAAGGCTAATTGATGCAGGCACTCACGCACACTTCAAAACCATAAAGAAAATTAAATAAAGCAAGAACTACTCAAATGAGTAGGCGGAAATAAATGCACACACGCACACACTCTACAGAATTGAAGAAAGCGATAAATAAAGCGGTAAAATTATCTCCTACACGCACGCACTCTACATAATTGAGAAAGCGATAAAATTGCAAGTCCCGGCTCAAATGAGTGGGCGGGAGTAAATCTATCTCATACACACACGCACTCTACTTGAACAGAAAACACACGCACACACTCTACAGAAAAGAAAACACACGCACCCACACAAGGTTTTCCTACTCAAGTGAGTAGGAAGAAAATGAAAGCAGTAAAAAGACAAGTCCCACTCAAACGAGTGGGCGGGAAATGAAAGCAAAGCGCCATTTAACTCTTAACGAGTAGGCGGAAATAAATGCATAAGCACACACGCACTCTACATAATTGAAATAAAGCAGTAAAACCTAACTCATACACGCACACACACTTGCAGAAATAAGAAAAACAAAGTGCTCAGAAAATTAAAACGACTGCATTTCTACCGCTAGAATGCGGTAGAAATGCATAAAAAGTGAAAATAAAAATTAATCGGAGCGAAAATTTTTGCAAATAAACGCAAAATGGAAGTACTCGAAAAATTAATACAACTGCATTTCTACCGCTAGAATGCGGTAGAAATGCATAAAAAGATGAAATAAAAATTAACCGGACTAAAAGTTTTGAAATTAAAAGCTAAAATGAAGTCAGCGGAAAATTATAACGACTATATTTTCATTCTTATATTTTTATAAAAACTCCTAAAAAGTGAAAATAAAACAAAAAGGACAAAAAGTTTTACAACCCTAAAGAGCCTAAGTTAAAAAATAATAGTTTTAGATGAGTTTTTATAAAGCCTTATGAATGAAAATATAGGAAAAAGGAGAAAAGCTAAATCTAAAAAGTGCAGAAAATGAAATTTAAATGTACGGCACAACGGCTAGAAATGCCGATAAACCCTAAATCTAACTAAATTACGAAGGCTAAAAAGATAAAAACATAAAAGAAATACAAAAAGATGAACGAAAAATTGCTTAAGTAGGCGCATTCAATTGGATTATTCATACAAATTAAAAGAGAAAAATTCATATTTTATTGAAGTAAAAACCCTAATACAAACTAAGAGAGAGAGAGGGGGGAGAAATTCTCCTTACATAGGTATGGAATCCAATTGGGCAGCACCTCCCCTAAGCAAAGTGGTCAAAAAAGTGGACAAAATAAGCTTCCTGGAAGCTCTTATTTATAGGCAATTTTTCGGGTTGGTCACGCCCTAGGTCACGGGCGTGACAGGGGGGCGTGTCACTACTATTCACGAGCTGACCGGTTGACTTGACTGGAGCTTTGACTTCGGGGCGAAAACGTGGCGGTCACGCCCCCAGTCACGGGCGTGACAACCATGTCACAGGCGTGACAGGTGGGTGTGACCGGGGAGCTGGCAGTTCGATGTCGGTAGAGTTGACATGTTGACCAAGCTTGCGGGTCGGCCACGACACGGGCGTGACAGGAATTTGACACGGGCGTGACGGGCTGGGTTTGATGACGGCCGATCGTCGAGCTGGCACCTGTGGTCGGCGATCGTCGGGCTGGCGTGACACGGGCGTGTCGGCCAATTGACACGGGCGTGTCAGGCAGATTTTTTGACTTTTTTGGAATTTTTCTGGAAATTTTTCTGGAATAAAAATTAAGCTAAGTTAGAAATAATATTTACAAAAACAAGCAATTTATTGAATTAAACTAATAAAAAAGACAAAAAATAAACGAAACGGACTTATATAAAATACGAAAATATAGGTATAATTACAACTCATCATTAGCCCAGGACTTCCCCCGGCATACCCCGTGAAGGGATCTCAAAGGGCACTAGGAACTATGATGGTAGCTGAAGCCCATCGTTATCTTTCGCAAAGCACTTAATTTTATTCGTTAATTCCTATTACCCAATCCCCTTTAAATTAATTCGGATCTAACCCTAGTGTATTAAGACTCTTCCGCTCCACTGGGGAGGACGATCTTTTGTCGATCTCGAGCACCTCTTATGACTAGACAACCTACCACTCTATCCCTATCTTGACCCCTGAGGGTACATTCTTATTCATTCCTAGTCATCTTGCTAATACTCCAATCCCCAAGATCATTTTGCACCTTAATATAACTTATGCAGTTTCGAATAAACGCAGACCATTCTAAGCTATATGAGATGCACAAAGGGAGGTACACCAAATTGTCTTCAAAAATTCCTATAAAATTTACTGGAGGTCTATCATGTCCTACTTAGTATAAAATAAGAGATTCATAATTTTCCTAATTTAACATATATTTAATTATTTTCTTCTAAAACAATAATATGGAGATTTTGAACACGAAGTACACTTTTTAGGTATGTATAAGGCTCCACAAAATTATGACAAATACTAAACAGCATGTTAACAGCAAATCAAAATCTCATATAATTTTTGCAAGGTTTAAATCAATATTCCTTAATTTTGTAATATTTTATAAATCATAAATTAAAGGGGCAAGTAATGCATTTAAGCTTCCAAAAATTATACAAAAATTCCAGTATGACAATTTATACCCTACAAATATCCTGACAAGGTTTCAAAATTATACAGCAATAAATGAGCTCTGAATAAATTATTTACTAAAATTGCCCTTTTTCATACTTGTAAAAGAAGTACTAAAAATAATGTTCCAAAATTCTCAATTAAATTTCTAGGGGTTCATACTAACTTTAAAACTACACTACCTAAGTTTAACCATAGTTCAGTGGGTTTTAATAACTTTTTCTATCACTACAAGATTTGTGCTCTAAACTAGGGTTAGGGTTTTTAGGGACTTATTCACTTTAAAACCCATTTAGATTTCTGCCAAAGGATTCTAGCTACCCTAGAATCCTCTCCACCAAGTTTCAAATCATATTAAGGTCATTTGAACACCAGCCCTTCACAAACCACCAAGAACCATCCTTAGGGTTTCGCCTTAGATCCTAGGGAAAATTTACCCTAATCCACACCATCTTCCATGGGGGGGGGTGCTAGAAATCATTCCTAGTCAGTGGTAAAAATCTCAGCCTCTGTTGAGGTAATTTGACCACCCAAATCACAAAGTGCACTTTTGACCTAAAAACCCCTTGATAGGGCAAACCTTAGGTTTGCTAATTTCTAATCTAAAACATCTCCAAATGAGACGAAAAATTATACAGGGCCTCATGATGAACCCAGGGACCACTCTCATTAATCTGGGAGGGTTTGGAAGTCATTAGGCCACATAATTAATTTATATAAGGATTATTAAATTTTTTCTAAAAACTATACAAAAATATTCTCCAAAAATTTTGATTTTTGGATATGTCCTATGTATGGCTAAATAGCCTAGATCCCAAATTTCCAGTCATTTAGATGTCTGGATTGATGTGGTCATCTAAATCAATCTCAGGGCAGCCCTATGGATAGACCTTACCAAAATGAGTGATGTGGTCTAACCAGTCTCCAAATTGAGTGAAATCAATTTTAAATTAAACTAGACATCAAGGGATACATTTTCTATGTTGATCACTTTTTCTGTAGAGGGGTCTAGGTATTTTTAAAAATTAAATTTATACACTACAATTATAATCACAAAAAAACAATAAATAGAATAAAATTCTTGCACCAATCTTGAAGTAGCATCCAAGGGCTGCTGCTCATCTTCAAGCTCAAGCCAAGGGTCGAGATTAGCTCGACCTGGAGCTCATTCCAGATGTTGCCGCCGGCCATCCAGCCTCCTCCCTGGCCAACCACCGCCACCACCACCTCCGTTGAGGTTGTGACCATCGCCGGGCGGCGGCACAGCCGCAAGAGAGGTGCATTCCGACGAACCCGAGTACTATGTTCTTGCAGGAAAAATACAGGAAGAGAAGCTCTTCTCGATCAGGCTCAGTTGAGTGTGATTTTTAATCCTAAGGAAAGCTCTGATCTACCCGTAGAGAGAGAGAGGAGGGGAGGACCTTGTTTGCGGGCTGGAGGCGTGCAGATCGACGGAAAGTCATTTTTGATGGTGGCTACGCTTGACTTCTGCAACAGCACGGTGGGAGGGCTCGAAATATTCAGGTAACGGTTGGGAAACGTCCCTCTTTGGAAGCTAATGGTCTTTAAAGGCTCGGTTAAGGAGGGCAGAGGCCAAAACTTCAATGGACATTAATGCAATTGAAAGCTTGGCTCGGCCATAGAGGAGGTGGGGTGAACCTGGCTTAATCCAGCCAAGTAATGGCTGGAAACTCCACCTCTTCCATAGAGGAGTTGAATCCAGCCATTAAAGAGGAGGGGAATTAAGAGTTGGAGCGTTCCTTGGGGTAGATATGTGAAGTCCCCCTTGTGTAGAGTCTGTATGCGAAAACGGACGTAGGCATTGTGTGTGAAGCCTATTCGGACATGTAGAGCCGGATCGGTGATATTGCATTGCATTTGAACCGGGCAAGAATCCGGATGTTTGGGTGTTTTCGGGTTTTCTACGTGGTAGATTGCATCAGGGAGTCTTGGAGATTAACTCCAAGGTGCACCCGGAAAACTGGGCAAAAGCGGGTTTTGCCAACACGGTGGTCGGGGGCCAACGTGAACATAACCGGGTTATGTGATTATTGTTGTGGAAACGGGACTCGGTGAGTCTTGGCCTGCGCATATGGCTTAAATTGTCGTTGCGGTATGAGCACGGGTCAGGCGGAACCGTACCCGGTCTATGTCGTTCGGTAGGACCGTTGGCATGGATGAGGGTCTTCGGCATTCTATGGCTTAAATTGCCGTGACCATGGCCAATAAGACAAAATGCTCATATGGATGACCGTCCAAGAGGCGGTGGTGGATTGCGAACGTCTATGGCTTGAATTGACGTGACGTTGGCCGGTTCGCCGAGAATGTGCCCTGAGTGCACGGGGTGTGTGGCCGTGCGAGCCTACGCCTGTGGTGAAGTGCAAATAGTTAATATAAATTCCTATGCTAATAAGGTGCAGGGAAAGAGCATCGCCGCCCCAAATGTGGGCGGCGGGATCGTTATAATTTGGTCAGCATTTCTGACCGTTGCTATTGTTTGCCACCGGGAGGTGGTTTATTTCTTGCAGGTGCTGCGGAGCAGAGCGAGAAATAGCGGGCTAAAGCCCTTGTTGCTGTGCCGGCCCTCGAAGGCCTAATTGCTTATGTTTCTTTCCCGTTTTTCATGTATGGCCGGCCTGCGAGCCGAAGTATAAAAACACTTCTTTTGTTAAGTGAACAGTGTAAGGCCTTAAGGCCATTTCTCTTTTGGTGTATGTAAACATTCCTGAGTTTGTAGTGGACATTCATGCTGTTGTGGCTGGGTTCTTATTTCTTTTGCATCCTAATAAATTGCTTCTGCTAGGTGTTGTGTAGGACGACATGATTGGTTGAATGGTTTCAACGCGTAACCAACCGGTCTGTTCGTAGTATATGGCGTCGGGCCCCGGCCGGACCTACTACTATATGCTATGTGACGGATAGGGGTGTTACAAATTGGTATCAGACTTCTGGTTTCGGCCAAACTTAAATGAATTCGTGGACGAATTCACTTTAAGGGGTGGTGAGCACTTGTGTGTGCGTCATCGTTATAACAAGAAAAGAACCCATGAATGTCTACTTAGGAATGAAAATACACATGTTTGAGGAACCTGCGTGTTCCTATAATTGCTGTTTGCAGTAATTTTTGGTCGCTTATTGGTGTTTTGCACGATTATAGGTGACCAGGAGTGGTGTTGGGCCGTCGGAACGGCCATGTTCTGAGGCGAGCAATGCGCCAAGCGATGCGCCTGCAACACCTCCGTCTGCCGAGACCATTAGATTGGTGGCAGAAGCTGTCTTTGTTATGATCAATGCGCAGCCTGCAAGGCAGGTGCAGCAGCCTGCCCCGTCTGTGGAGCAAGTACCGCTTCAGACGGAAGAGCAAAGGAGGGTTGAGCAAGTAGTTTTGGAGCCAGAGTTGCCTAGGAGAGCAACTGAAAGACAACTGAAGCACGTGATGGGCTTTCATCCACCGGTATTCACGGGGGCAGAAACTCCGACCCAAGCATAGGATTGGCTCTCAAGGGTCAACAGGGTGATGACTGCGACGGAAATGGAAGAGTGGCAGAAGACCACTATAGCGACTTTCCTTTTGGATGGGGATGCAAGACTATGGTGGGAAGGCCTAGAGATACATCAGTTGCAGGGAAGGCCGTTGGCCGAAGTTTCGATGGAGGAGTTTGCGAGACTATTCATGGCTCGATACCTCCCCTCGGCGCAGAGAATTGCGCTAGAAAACGAATTTCAGAAGTTGGTGCAAGGGGATTGCACCGTTGATGAGTACCTCCACGAGTTTACTCGGTTGGGGAGATATGCCGGCGCTACCTTCACAGACGAGGAGCGCAAGACGAGCCGCTTCTATGAAGGGCTAAGGGATGATTTAAGGTTACTACTGTCGGGGCCCAAGGCGTAGGGTTTCATGACCCTGGTCAGTTCGGCCCGGTCCTTGGAGAAGGACGTGAAGAATGTCCATGCGAAGAAGGAATCCGGTTGTAAGAAAGCGGAGTTCAAAGCACCGACTACGTCGAAGTCGGGCTACCGAAAATTCTTCAAAAATGCTAGGACGTCAGGTCCAGCTTCTTCTACGGGTGCCTCGGGGGCAACTACCAATCGAACCCCGGGCGCTTGTTTCACGTGTGGAAAGACGGGGCACTTTGCCCTTGATTGCTGGAGTGGACGCTCAAAGTCCGAAAGGAAACAAGGAGCTACCTACGAGGATAAGGGCAAAGCGGTGGAGTCGACCGCGTCCCATTATGCTCCGACTCAGCCTAGAGTCTATAACTTGGGGCAGCAGGAGGCCAAAAAGCAAGCGGATGTGGTGACAGGTATGAGTTAATTTATAGCAAGTTAGCTTTAATACCGTTATCTATTGCTTGTTAGCCCAATATTGTTTGCATAGGCTTTGTTGTGATTAGTGATAGTCTGGCACGGGCACTGTTCGATACGGGAGCTTCACACTCCTTCTTGTCCGAAAGCTTTATATCGCTCAACGGAGTCCCTTCTTCGATGGAGAGGGACAAGTTGGATATGCTGTTACCGAATGGGTGCTCGATGCGTGCGGACAGAGTGTGCGCAGTGAAGGTTCACATTGGGAGCCAAGAGTTCGACTTGCTAGCGTCATTGTTACCGCTAGTAGAGTTCGACGTGATCTTTGGAATGGATTGGCTTTCGGAGCAGAAATCTTGGATTGACTGTGACCGGAAGGAGGTCAAGCTGGGGGTAGGGCGGGAGACTACATTCGAGGGGCTGAAGGGGTCGAGCAAGACACTGATGTCTGCTCTTCAGGTGGTGAAGGCAGTTCGTGCTGGTGCAGAGCTGTTCTTCGCAATAGTGGGGGCTGTGGAGCCAAGGTCCACGTTGGATAGCATTCCCGTGGTTTGCGAATACCCCGATGTGTTCCCGGATAGTCTTCCCGGAGCCCCACCGCAGCGGGAGATCGATTTCACCATCGAGCTCGTGCCGGGTGCCAAGCCCGTGTCACGTGCTCCTTATAGGTTGGCGCCAAAGGAGAGGGCAGAGTTGAAAGTTCAGCTAGAGGAGCTGATGGAGCAAGGCTTTGTGCGTCTAAGCTCGTCGCCTTGGAGTGCACCGGTCCTCTTCGTTAAGAAGAAGGACAGGAGTATGCGGCTGTATATCGATTACAGAGAATTGAACAAGCTGACGGAGAAGAATAAGTACCCGATCCCGAGGATTGATGATCTCTTTGATCAGTTAGTCGGATCGTCGGTATACTCCAAGTTGGACTTGAAGTCGGGGTACTATCAGCTGAGGATCAGGGAGTGTGATATCCCGAAGACGGCGTTCAGTACGAGGTATGGGCATTTCGAGTTCACGATCATGCCATTTGGACTGACGAATGCGCCATCGGTATTTATGGATTTGATGAACAGGACGTTCCGAGATTTCCTGGATCGCTTTTTGATCGTCTTTATTGATGATATATTGGTGTACTCGCAGTGCGAAGAAGACCACTTCAAGCACTTGCACCTGGTATTGGAGACTCTGAGAAGGAATGAGCTTTACGCAAAGTTCTCCAAGTGCGAGTTCTGGCTACCCTCGGTAGCGTTCCTTGGTCATATAGTGAGTGGGGAAGGTATAGCGGTGGATCCGGCGAAGATCGTTGCGATACGGGAGTGGCCTGCGTTATCTTCTGTCGCGGAAGTCCGTTGTTTTCTCGGGCTTGCCGGATATTATAGGGGCTTCGTAGAGAACTTCTCGCGGATAGCTTTACCTCTCACGAAGTTGACAAGGAAGGATCAGAAATTCTTGTGGACGCAAGAGTGCGTGCAAGCTTTTGAGGAGCTGAAGAGGCGGTTGACCATGGCGCCAGTGCTTAGTTCGTCGAGTGGGACCGAGGGCTTCGAGGTGTATAGCGACGCTTCGGGTAGTGGCTTGGGTTGCGTGTTGTTGCAGCATGGGAGCGTGATAGCGTATGGATCACGTCAGTTGAAGGTGCATGAAAGGAATTATCCGGTGCACAACTTGGAGTTGGCGGCCGTGATATTTGCACTCAAGTTGTGGAGGCACTACCTTTACGGCGTAAGGGTCGATATATACACCGATCACAGGAGCCTAAAATACGTGTTGGATCAGAAGGATCTTAATATGAGGCAGAGGAGGTGGATGGAGTTCCAAGGGGACTACACATTCAAAATACATTATGCACCCGGGAAGGGCAACGCAGTTGCGGATGCGCTGAGCCGCAGGGCTCCCGTCCAAGCCAACTGGTTGTCGGTGATTGATGAGCGGCTAGTACGGGAGTTGGAAGAGCTTGAGATCTGTTGCGTTGACAGGCAGACGAGCGCCAAAGCAATGTTAAACTGGACAGAGGTGCAGTATGACCTGGCTGACCGGGTTCGGCAGGCATTGGAGTTAGATGACTCCATGAAGGAGCTTATGGAGGCCGCTCTGGATGGGTCAAATTCCCAGTTCTCGGTGGAAGATGGTTTACTGAGGAAGGATCATCGGTTGTGCGTCCCGAGTGGGGGTAACCTCCGGGCGGAGTTGATGTACGAGGCTCATCATACCAAGTACTCAATCCACCCAGGGAGCACGAAGATGTATCGTGATCTCAAAAAGTTATTTTGGTGGCCGGGGCTTAAGAAAGATATGGCATTGTACGTGGCTAAATGCCAAACGTGCGCCTTGGTGAAGGCGGAATGCCAAAAGCCGGGAGGATTTCTGAAGTCCTTGCCTATACCGGAGTGGAAATTCGACGATATATCTATGGACTTTGTGCATGGGTTGCCAAGGTCGCAGAAGGGGAACGACGCCATCTGGGTGATCGTAGATCGGCTAACCAAGGTGTCGCACTTCATTCCGCATAGGAAGGATGATCCAGTGGAGAAATTGGCAAAGTTGTATGTTGACAATATTGTTAGGCTGCATGGTGTGCCCCGTAGCATTGTGAGTGATCGCGATGGGCGGTTCACGTCAAATGATTGGAGGTTGGTGCAGCAGATGCTGGGGACAAAGTTAAAGTTCAGCACAGCTTTCCATCCACAGATGGATGGGCAGACCGAGAGGGTCAATAGAACGATGGAGGACATGCTACGCATGTGTGTTCTGGATTTTGGTAAGCATTGGGAAGACCACCTATATTTGGTGGAGTTCGCGTACAACAATAGCTACCAAGCAAGTATACAGATGGCGCCCTTCGAGACCCTGTATGGTAGGAAGTGTCGCATGCCGTTATCGTGGCTTGAAACGGGTGAGGCAAGGTTGTACAAGAAGCAGGAGGTGGAGTGTAACACCCCAAAAAGACCCCAAAAAGACTCAACATGAAGTTTGAGGTGCAGGTTGTTTGACACGGCCTGGGACACGGGTGTGTCCCAGGGCTTGTCGGGTGTACACGGCCTGGGACACGGGCGCGTCCCAGGGCGTGTTCAGGTTAGTCGACGATCGATAGTCGACGATCGTCGAGCCTGGGACACGACCATCGACATGGGCGTGTCCCAGGGCGTGTCCGAATTAAATTTCGAGAATAGCCTATTCGAGTCAGAAAAGTACACGGCCTTGAACACGGCCGTGAACACGGGCGTGTCAGGTGGGACACGGGCGTGTCCGATGCCGTGTTCCGACCCGTGTACTGATAATACGTTTTGTAGCCTAAACTATTATCGTATTTTATATTTTATATTGTACAAATTATGTCTATTATTAGTTTATTTTTATCCTTTTTATGTAAATTTTATTGCCACTAACTTTTTCCTGTCTTTTTGCAGGTTTTCAGAAAAATTGCCAAAATGGCCTGTCACGCCCCCCTGTCACGCCCTCCCTGGGCGTGACCTACGGCGTGTCACCCGATCCTGAGGACACCTGCTGGAAGGGACAGAAAACGGTCAAAACCGCTGTCACGCCCCCCTGTCACGCCCTCCCTGGGCGTGTCACTAGGCGTGACCAGGGGCGTGTCGCCCTCTGCCGCAAAGCTGCCGCCGCATTAAATGCCCTTCCGCCTCAGCACGCAAATAGTACTGTCACGCCCCATGTCACGCCCGTGACATGGGCGTGACACCTTCCTTTTTCGGCGACTGACGGATTTCCGACCAATGATTTGGACATGACATGCCTGTCACGCCCCCCCTGTCACGGGCGTGACCTAGGGCGTGACCACCGACGTACCGAAGCAATCATCCCTCCCACCAGAATCCAGAGCCCGAGGTCAAATCCGTACCTATCACGCCCCCTGACACGCCCCCCCTAGGGCGTGTCGGAGGGCGTGACCAACCCGAGAAATTTTCTATAAATTGAGTCCCCCTCCTCCCCATTTCAGCAAGCTTTGGTTGAGTGGGGGAGGTGCTGCCCCTTTGTTTCTTGATCCTTTTTCATGCTTTCTCTCTCTCTCTCTCCCCCCTCTCTTTGTACTTTTTGGTTAACCCTAGTTTAATCTTAGTTTGTGCTAGCTTTTAATGTAATTTTCTTCTTGCTTAGTGCTTAATGTAGGGCAAGAATAGGGTTTAATTTTCATGCACTTGTAATTTTATTTTCATTAGTGTAACTTGCCCTTTTTCATTAATAAAATTGTTCTTCCCTTAGCTTGTGTTCTTCTTATGTTTTTCTACTCATCTCCCCCCCTCCACTCCATTATGATTAACTAATCCTCCTTGTACTCGATCTTGATGATCCGAGGTTAGAGCGATTATGTTATGATGTTTTAATCAATCTTTTCTTTTTAGGTTAGGGCCTTGAATTACTCTTGATTAATCACGGGTTGGGGGTATATTTTCGATATATACTCCCCGCCTTTGCTTTCATTCTGGGCTAGCCGAGAGGCCGAAAGAATGAAGTGAGCATTCAAGAGTAAAGGGAGTTGTACGCACCCCTCGAGAGAGGCAGACGTCCAAATCTCCCGGATTGGAGTAAAATCCAATAGTGGGGTTCACCGCGTAAAGCGAGTTTTAGGCCTCCGATTTAGACGAGAGTCGGTCGGACCTTCCTAAACTCAGTTGGGCACGACTTCGAGAGAAGCGTGTTCAAGCTTTAGGAACCTCCACGGTCAAGGACCCTTATCCTATTAAGTTTAGATTTTTATCGCATTTTCTTAATCGTCTTTAGCCGAGGTGAATCTCGATCGGGTGCATTTCCATTTCATATTTTCTTCCTTTAGTAGTAATCTCCTATCTTGTGCTCTTTAATTAACTGCAGTAGTTTCCTTTTTAGCATAGTTCTTTTCTTAATAGCGTAACTTAATTGCGGTAGTTCTCTTTCTAGTTTGCTTTAATTTCTCCATTGCGCTTAGATTTTCTAAAACCCTAGTTTTTTCGTCGATAAGATAATAGCGTTCATGTGAGTAAGCTTAGCCAACAGTTCCCGGATTTCAATACGACACTTGTGTCCCCTTGCTACAATTCGATAGGTATACTTGCCTCATCGGGTTGCTAGTTCGGTTGCGTTTATTTTCTTCGAACCCTAGCGCGCAACAAGTTTTTGGCGCCGTTGCCGGGGACCCAACTTCCGTTGATATTTTGAAAACACGAACCTATTAATTTTATCTCTTCTCTTTCTCATCCCCTTTTCTTTAAAGTTTTAAAAAAAAAATCAAAAAAATTATCACCGCTCTTAATAGAAACCAACCTCACAATTTTTCTACGCCACCTAATTCTCTCGAAAAGGGCAAAGGGCTTTAAGCGCCACTGTCTTGTCTAGTACCTTGCGAACCCTTCACGGGGTAGTCCTTGGGAAGTTCGGGAGTTAATTTATAAAAAAAATCTATTTCAAAAAGAAAAAAAAAATTTTTAATTTAATTTTCTAAATCTAGTTTTTCTTTCTAGTTTATCCTTTTTCTCTTTCTCTTCTTCTTTTCTGTTCTTTTAGTGCATGACCCGCGGGTGTCCGTCGGTTATTTTGGACTTGGACCACGAAATTGAGCGTACTCTTCGGAGAAGATCGCGATTTCAAGGTCCTACTATCCAAGTGCCGGTTGAGGACTCCGAGTCATTTAATACTTTAAGAATGGAAGAACCCAACGTAGATCAGGCCGTTCAAAGGACTATGTCCTATTATGCACGACCGAACCTCGAGGGAACAGAATCGAGTATAGTCCGTCCTACTATAGCAAATAATAACTTTGAACTAAAGCCTAGCATAATTCAAATGGTGCAGCAATATGTGCAATTTGACGGACTTCAAGATGAAGATCTGAACGCACATATAGCTAGCTTTCTTGAAATTTGTGACACCTTCAAGATAAATGGTGTCACAAATGATGCGATCAGGCTAAGACTCTTCCCCTTCTCTCTAAGAACTAAAGCTAAGCAGTGGCTTAACACACTTCCGAAAAATAGCATAACCACTTGGAATGAATTAACTGAAAAATTTTTGGCGAAGTATTTTCCGCCCGCTAAAACTGCAAAACTTAGGAACGATATCTCTGCCTTCGGACAAATAGACTCTGAAACCCTTTACGAAACCTGGGAGAGATTTAAAGAATTATTAAGACGATGCCCACATCACGCGCTGCCTGTATTGTTACAAGTGCAGACGTTTTATAACGGGCTAAATCAAAGCACGAAGCAAATGATAGACGCAGCTTCTGGCGGTACTTTAAATCATAAGACCCCGGAAGCCGCTCTTGAGCTTTTTGAGGATATGGCCATGAACACTTATCAGTGGAATGTGCCTAGGTCCCGCCCGAACAAGCCTGCAGGTATCTATGAAGTGGACAATGTCTCCCAGCTCGCTCTGCAAGTAGAAATCCTAAGCAAAAAAATCACGGAGATGACTGCTGCCTCCCTCCCTCAGGTATGGGAATCTGCAACCCCTATTCCAGAACATTTAGATTATGTTAATAATTTGCCTAGAACTGCTTTTAATAATTTTTCTGCTACGAATTTTCATCCGCCTTGTTTTAATTTTCCGAATAGTTATAACCCCTCTTTAAGAAATCACCCGAACTTTTCATGGAGTAATCAATCGAATGCGATGCGCCCACCTCCGCAAAATGATTTTTCTGCACAACCACCACCACCACCACCACTTCTTCAAAATTACCCAAAACCTCCGAGCTTGGAGGAATTACTTTCTAAATATATCACCACAAATAACGCTACCATAAGAACTTTAACCGGAAGCGTAAAAAGTTTAGAAAATCAGGTAGGACAGCTCGCGAAAATAATTTCTGAGCGACCCGCAGGGTCTCTTCCTTCCAATACCGAACCCAACCCGAGAGAGTAAGCGAAAGCTATAACTCTTCGGAGTGGGAAGCAAGTCTCCGGTATGGTAAGTGAAGAGCCCGAGGCAAGCTCCGCTTCTGCTTTTAAAAATCAAAGCTCCACTTCCGCTTTTAAAAATCAAAGCTCCGCTCCGCTTCCACCCTCTGCTGAAGAAGTAATCACCCCCACATTAGAAAATAATCTCACTCCACCACCCATCTTCAAAAATAATTCAACTCCTCCATACCCCTCTGAACTTAATAGACAACGTCAAGATGATCAGTACTCCCGCTTCTTTGAAATCTTCAAACAAATCCACATTAATCTTCCCTTCCACGAGGCTATTTCGCAAATGCCGAAATACGCCAAATATCTTAAAGACCTCCTCACAAACAAGAAGAAGTTAGAGAATCTTTCGCACGTCGCGCTAAACGCCGAGTGCTCCGCCGTTTTAACAAACGGTTTGCCGAAGAAAATCAGTGACCCGGGTAGTTTCTCTATCCCGTGTGTCTTCGGTGATCTCTTTGTTAAACACGCGTTAGCCGACTTAGGCGCAAGTATAAACCTGATGCCCTTTTCGTTGTTCAAAAAGTTAGGGATTGGTATCCTTAACCCCACGCGTAAGAGTATCCAGCTAGCAGATAGATCCGTCAAGTATCCGTTAGGAATAGTGGAGGACGTTCTAGTGAAAGTCGACAAGTTCATCTTCCCGGTGGACTTTGTCAATTTGGACATCGAAGAAGACGTCGAGGTTCCCCTGATCCTTGGCCGACCCTTCCTTGCCACCTCCCGAGCCATCATTGACGTAAGCAATGGTAAGCTCTTTCTTCGAGTAGGCGACGACGAAGTCACATTTCCTATCACCCCTTCGATGAAGAACACCTTAGCGAACGATGACTCATGTTTTTTCGTAGACGCCGTGAGTGATGATTCTTCCTACTGCCTCTCCGACTTTGAAAAAGAATTTTCTACTTTTTGCTCCTCTTCTCTTACAACAGAATCACTGCAAGGAAGTGATGAATCTTCTTATTGTCTTTCCGACTTTGAAAAAGAGTTTTCTGATTTTTGTTCTTCCTCTTTTCTTACCACTGAATCTGTACAAGAAGCCGTCTTGGCTGCTAGCCCCACCCCTTATTACGTTCCTTATAAAAAAGTTTATGAAGATATTATTTTTGAAAAAGAAAGAATCTCAAAATCCTCTTATGAAGAACCCCCTACCCTAGAACTTAAAGAACTTCCCGAACACCTTAAGTATGCTTTCTTAGAAAAAGACTCCAAGTTACCAGTTATCGTTTCGGCCTACCTCACGGATACGCAGAACGATAAACTTCTTCTAGTTCTACGTAAGCATCGCCGGGCTATTGCTTGGCAAATTTCTGATATCAAGGGCATAAGCCCATCTTTCTGTACACATAAAATTTTAATGGAAGATAATTCGCGTAACTCTATCCAACCTCAGCGCCGTATAAACCCGAATATGAAAGAAGTAGTTAAGGGCGAGGTTATGAAACTATTAGACACAGGAATTATCTACCCTATATCGGACAGTAAGTGGGTTAGCCCCGTTCAGGTAGTTCCAAAAAAAGGAGGGATAACCGTAGTTAGTAATGAGAATAATGAATTAATCCCGACACGGACGGTGACGGGTTGGCGTATGTGCATAGATTACCGTAAGTTAAATGACGCCACCCGTAAGGACCACTTTCCTCTACCGTTTATCGACCAGATTTTAGAACGTCTCTCCGACCATAGCTTTTATTGTTTTCTCGATGGCCTCTCGGGGTACTTTCAAATACCCATCTCTCCCGAGGACCAAGAGAAAACTACGTTTACTTGTCCCTTCGGCACCTTCGCATACCGAAGAATGCCATTTGGATTATGCAATGCGCCGGCTACATTCCAACGATGTATGCTCACAATATTTGACAAGTACGTAGAAAGCATTATGGAGGTATTCATGGACGATTTCTCCGTGTTCGGCGACTCCTTCGATAGATGTTTAGAAAACCTCGAAAAAGTCTTAGAACGATGCGAAGAAACTAACCTTGCCCTAAATTGGGAAAAATGCCATTTTATGGTGAGGGAAGGGTTAGTTTTGGGTCATAAAATTTCTGCTAAAGGTATTGAGGTAGACGTTGCCAAGATAGAAGTTATTGAGAAGTTGCCGCCACCTACAAACATAAAAGCTATAAGAAGTTTCCTAGGCCACGCTGGTTTTTATCGTCGTTTTATAAAGGACTTCTCCAAGATCACTAAGCCCCTCACCCATCTCTTAGAAAAAGACGCTCCATTCATTTTTGATGACTCTTGTATTTCTGCCTTTGAATTAATTAAAGAAAAGTTAATTAACGCGCCAATTATGATAGCTCCGGTGTGGGACCTTCCTTTCGAGATTATGTGCGATGCGAGTAGTTTTGCGGTGGGAGCCGTATTAGGTCAACGCATATCTAAGAACTCCCACACCATCTATTACGCTAGTAAAACCCTCACATCTGCACAAGAAAATTACACCACAACCGAGAAGGAGCTCTTGGCTGTAGTATTTGCGTTTGATAAATTTCGCCCTTACATTACACTTTCAAAAATCATTGTTTTTACGGACCACTCGGCCCTCAAGTACCTTCTTGCCAAAACGGATGCCAAGCCTCGCTTGATTCGCTGGGTCTTACTCCTCCAGGAGTTTGACTTAGAGATCCGTGATAAGCGAGGAGCCGAGAACTTGGCCGCCGACCATTTATCAAGATTAGATAACCCCTTTATAGAAAAATTAAATGAAAAATCTTTTAATGATTATTTTCCTGATGAGAAGCTGCTTTTAGTTAATACATCTACTTCTCCTTGGTTCGCGCACATCGCCAACTATCTAGTGGCCCGGGTGCTCCCAAAAGAGTTCTCCTCTCAGCAGAAGAAGAAATTCTTTTCTGAGCTGAAGAACTACTTTTGGGAGGACCCGCATCTGTTCAAAATTTGTGCGGATCAAGTGATAAGGAGATGTGTTTCTTTTGATGAAGGAATTGATATTCTAAAACATTTGCATGAAGGTCCGACAGGTGGGCACTATCAAGCTGCTCGCACCGCTCATAAGGTGCTTTGCACGGGTTTTTACTGGCCTAGCCTGTTTAAAGACGCGCAAGCCTTTGTGAGCAGGTGTGATAGTTGCCAACGGTCGGGCAATATTTCTAATAAAAATGAAATGCCGCAAAATTATTTCTTAGAGTGCGAAATTTTCGACCTCTGGGGAATTGATTTTGTTGGCCCCCTTCCTTCTAGCTTCGGAAACAAATATATTTTAGTTGCTGTTGATTATGTTTCACGATGGGCTGAGGCCCAAGCTCTTCCTACGAACGACTCCCGAGTTGTAGTCACGTTTTTTAAAAAATTATTTTCTAGATTCGGTACGCCATGCGCAATCGTTAGCGATATGGGTTCCCATTTCTATAACGCGCAATTTTCAAAAATCCTTACTAAATACGGCGTTACGCATAAACTATCCACTGCCTACCACCCCCAAACTAACGGTCAAGTCGAAGTAGTTAATAGAGAAATAAAAAGAATATTAGAAAAGACTGTTTCAACTTCTAGAAAAGACTGGTCAACCAAACTTGACGATGCTCTATGGGCCTACCGAACAGCGTACAAAACCGCCCTCGGATGTACGCCGTATCGGCTGGTCTATGGAAAATCGTGCCATCTGCCCATAGAGTTAGAACACCGCGCCTTTTGGGCCTTAAAATTTTTAAACTTCGATCCCCACTCAGTCGGTGACCTTCGAAAATTTCAACTAAATGAACTCGACGAGTGGCGCTCTTATGCTTATGAAAATTATAAACTTTATAAAGTGCGGACGAAGCGTTTACATAATAAACACTTAAGGCACCCTAAAAACTTTAAGCCGGGCGACCAAGTCCTGTTATATAATTCTCGTTTACGTTTATTTCCGGGCAAATTAAAATCTCGCTGGTCTGGCCCGTTTTCTATTTTAGAAGTATTTCCTTATGGAACTGTTTTAATTTCTCACCCTGATAAGGGTAATTTCAAAGTGAATGGTCAGGGTCTTAAACTGTATTTCTCTGGTGATGATGATGTCAGTCCAAACACTATTAAGTTTCTGCTTCACGAACTTTAATCTTGAACTTTTTATTTTTTTGCTAAAAACAATTTTATTTCGGGACAACAATATTTTTGGACAATATTATTTTTTTTTGATGCGTCGAGCTCAACGACGCTTTAACCAAAGGGCGCTCTTGGGAGGCAACCCAAGTTATCTTTTTCTGTTTTCTTTATTTTACAATTTTTGCCTCGGACGGCTCCGACAAGCTGAAGCTTCTGCGATCGCCTGCTCCAACATTGCTGAATCCATCACAAAGTCCAAAGAAGACATTCGGGGAGCGGCATCACTCAGTTTTCGCAGCAAATAAATCCGTGGAAGTACCTGTATTTCAATTCTGTCTTTCAATTCTGTACTTTATTTTTCTCTCCTTCTCCAATCCCCTTCTTTAGCCATTGAGGACAATGTCTGTTTTAAGCTTGGGGGAGGATTTCCTCCTTCATTTTTGCGTAGTGTAAATAATCTTCTTTTTGTATATATTGTAAATATTTCCAAAAAAAAAATGAATATCTTAAAATTCCAAAATCCAAAAAAAAGAGAATATTCCACAAAATTAAATTAAAAAATATATATGTGTTTTTGAATAGTTTAGACATTTTGGTATTTCAATAGTACCCCTAGTTTTTAGTTTTGTTTTACTCAAAATCTTCTATAAACAACTTAGTTAATTATAATATTTCTAATCGTTCCTTTTAATTATGTTTCACAAGTAAAATGTTGGCCATGCTGTGTTTCTAATTCACGGTAGCATGTTAAGGTGAAATATTTTTCTAAAACTCGCATTTCTATTATGGTTTTTTGTTGTTTATTTCCTTTACTTTCTTAAAAATTCATCATCCACTATTTCCTTTTTCGTTTTTGAATAATTTTTGTAAAGTCAACTTTTGAATAACGTAGTAGATGTGAACGATCTAAGTCACCTATTATTTCTATTTTCAAGTTAATTTCATCAATCTTCTTTTATTATCTAGGACTCGCTTTTTGAAAAAATTTCAAACCTTTGTTTTAAATAAATTCAAAAGCGTGAAAATGATTTAGGCCATTTTTGTTTTCGTTTGAGCTTTCCTGCCAACCTAAAAAAACTTTTACCACTAGTTAGCCGTTTTTGAGCCTTTTTCCGATTTCATTTGATAGCTCCTCCTTTCATTTCAGTTTCACCAAAGCCAAAATTTCCAACCTATCGAATCACACTAGCCTTTTTGAGTTTCATAAATTATTTTGATGATTTTGATAGGGTATTTTGTGATTTTGTTTTTTATGGAGAAAGGTTTTCGAAAAAAAAGGAAGTATGTTCAAAAGTGATGTTTATTTTTGTTTGGCCAACTCAAAAAGGAAAATAAAAATATTTATGGCCTTTGTTTTGAAAAAAAGAAAAAAAAATGGAAAAAAAAATGAAAAAGAAAGAAAAAAAATGTGTATTTATTTTTATGAAAATTTTTGAAACTCTTTGCTTTGGTTTAGTGTGATTTTAAAACCTTCACGTTTATCTTTGAATTCCACTCCTAATTATTTTCCTAAACCAAACGTTTCTGTCCTATTTAAGTCCTTTTGATTCACGCTTTTTGATTTTTTATTTAACAACTAAGAAAAGAAAAACAGTAAATCAGTTTTAGTTTTAGATTTAAACCTAGATTTTTGATAATTAAATTGATATAATTATAATGCGTTGCTTGGATCTAGTAACAACTCAATGCGTGTTTTTCATTTTCGTTGCTTTACTTAAGTCCATTTAAAAAATCTCGCTAAAATTTTGGATGATTTGTTTTTATTAAGTAAAGTTTTTAAAAGTTTTACCATACCTAAATAATTGTTTTAGACTTACATTTCACTTTTTCCCCACTAAGAATTTCGCATAGTACTTGTGTAGGCATAATTAGAACTTTTTGATTAGTCATTTTTATAAATATCTAGTTTTTATATTTTTGCTTGGGGACAAGCAAAGCTTAAGCTTGGGGGAATTTGATAATACGTTTTGTAGCCTAAACTATTATCGAATTTTATATTTTATATTGTACAAATTATGTCTATTATTAGTTTATTTTTATCCTTTTTATGTAAATTTTATTGCCACTAACTTTTTACTGTCTTTTTGCAGGTTTTCAGAAAAATTGCCAAAATGGCCTGTCACGCCCCCCTGTCACGCCCTCCCTGGGCGTGACCTACGGCGTGTCACCCGATCCCGAGGACACCTGCTGGAAGGGACAGAAAACGGTCAAAACCGCTGTCACGCCCCCCTGTCACGCCCTCCCTGGGCGTGTCACTAGGCGTGACCAGGGGCGTGTCGCCCTCTGCCGCAAAGCTGCCGCCGCATTAAATGCCCTTCCGCCTCAGCACGCAAATAGTACTGTCACGCCCCATGTCACGCCCGTGACATGGGCGTGACACCTTCCTTTTTCGGCGACTGACGGATTTCCGACCAATGATTTGGACATGACATGCCTGTCACGCCCCCCGGTCACGGGCGTGACCTAGGGCGTGACCACCGACGTACCGAAGCAATCATCCCTCCCGCCAGAATCCAGAGCCCGAGGTCAAATCCGTACCTGTCACGCCCCCTGACACGCCCCCCCTAGGGCGTGTCGGAGGGCGTGACCAACCCGAGAAATTTTCTATAAATTGAGCCCCCCTCCTCCCCATTTCAGCAAGCTTTGGTTGAGTGGGGGAGGTGCTGCCCCTTTGTTTCTTGATCCTTTTTCATGCTTTCTCTCTCTCTCTCTCCCCCTCTCTTTGTACTTTTTGGTTAACCCTAGTTTAATCTTAGTTTGTGCTAGCTTTTAATGTAATTTTCTTCTTGATTAGTGCTTAATGTAGGGCTAGAATAGGGTTTAATTTTCATGCACTTGTAATTTTATTTTCATTAGTGTAACTTGCCCTTTTTCATTAATAAAATTGTTCTTCCCTTAGCTTGTGTTCTTCTTATGTTTTTCTACTCATTTCCCCCCCTCCACTCCATTATGATTAACTAATCCTCCTTGTACTCGATCTTGATGATCCGAGGTTAGAGCGATTATGTTATGATGTTTTAATCAATCTTTTCTTTTTAGGTTAGGGCCTTGAATTACTCTTGATTAATCACGGGTTGGGGGTATATTTTCGATATATACTCCCCGCCTTTGCATTCATTCTGGGCTAGCCGAGAGGCC
Source organism: Platanthera zijinensis (assembly GCA_039513925.1). Taxonomy (NCBI): domain Eukaryota; kingdom Viridiplantae; phylum Streptophyta; class Magnoliopsida; order Asparagales; family Orchidaceae; genus Platanthera; species Platanthera zijinensis. The sequence continues at coordinate 123,694,086 of CM077087.1, forward strand.
GAAAGAATGAAGTGAGCATTCAAGAGTAAAGGGAGTTGTACGCACCCCTCGAGAGAGGCAGACGTCCAAATCTCCCAGATTGGAGTAAAATCCAATAGTGGGGTTCACCGCGTAAAGCGAGTTTTAGGCCTCCGATTTAGACGAGAGTCGGTCGGACCTTCCTAAACTCAGTTGGGCACGACTTCGAGAGAAGCGTGTTCAAGCTTTAGGAACCTCCACGGTCAAGGACCCTTATCCTATTAAGTTTAGATTTTTATCGCATTTTCTTAATCGTCTTTAGCCGAGGTGAATCTCGATCGGGTGCATTTCCATTTCATATTTTCTTCCTTTAGTAGTAATCTCCTATCTTGTGCTCTTTAATTAACTGCAGTAGTTTCCTTTTAGCATAGTTCTTTTCTTAATAGCGTAACTTAATTGCGGTAGTTCGCTTTCTAGTTTGCTTTAATTTCTCCATTGCGCTTAGATTTTCTAAAACCCAAGTTTTTCCGTCGATAAGATAATAGCGTTCGTGTGAGTAAGCTTAGCCAACAGTTCCCGGATTTCAATACGACACTTGTGTCCCCTTGCTACAATTCGATAGGTATACTTGCCTCATCGGGTTGCTAGTTCGGTTGCGTTTATTTTCTTCGAACCCTAGCGCGCAACATGTACTGGTTGCAGCTCGATGAGGCAGGATTGCCACGGGCGTGTCTCAAGATGACACGGGCGTGTCAGGTTCGACACGGGTGTGTCGATGCCCGTGTTGTTCAGTCGGGTCAAATACCACGTGTGCCGCTTAAGGGTACACGGCCTGTGACACGGGCGTATCACAGGCCGTGTCAGCCAAAAATTGGGTTTTTTGGGCAAATCGTGGCCGTTCAGATTCTCTCTTTTTATCCAAGGGCTCAGGTGATTCCTGGATGGATTAAATTCGTCAAGGAAGAAGTCATTCTTCATTTTGCTTAAGGAAGAGAGAAAGAGAGAGGAGGAAGAAGAAGAAGGAGGAGAGCAAGCCACCAGCGGAGTTCCCGTGGTCCGATTCGTGATCCGAAGCCGGCGTTGCGAAGGCAAGGCTGCTGCGGTTCTTTCTCAACGGCTAGTTTTCGATGGCTCCGAAGAGATCGACAAGGGTAACGATCTCCCTACTTGGACATGTGAAGTCCTTCTTTTCTGCATTACATAGGGAAAACCCTTCCCCGCGAGTGTGCTGTGGGCTGTGGTGTCCCTTGGGGTAGATATGTGAAGTCCCCCTTGTTAGAGGCCGGAATTGGAGTACGGCTCTAGGCATGTTGTGTGAAGCCCATCTGGAAATGGTCTGGATTGGTGATGCTTGTTTGCAAATCGGAGAAGGCTCCGTGATTATGGCTTGTGTTGCCTTGTGCCTACCTGTTGCTTGGTGCAGCAGGAAGTACTGGATGATGTCCAGGAAATGAAGAGGGTTGGATGCAACTCTTGTGGCCGTGTGTTGCCACTTTGTGAGTTGTTGAGCCGTTGGGCTGCAACTCGATGAAAAGGCAGATTGCCGAACAGGAAAGGTGAAACCGACCCGCGCCTATAAATAGCCATGGATACTTCCGTATTCGAGGTGGCACGGCGACTTGAGAAACGGGGGGTGGCTGATCCGTACCTGCGTTAGGTCCGTCCGACTTGGAAGCCTGGTTATAGGTTTTGTTGGAGCGCCTAATGAGAGTCTTAGGCCCGCGCGCCGGAAAGACTAGAATGCTCAAATACCGTATAGACGGTGGTGTTGACCCTAGTATTCCGGTACACCAAGAATGTGCCCTGAGTGCACGGACTGTCGGGCCGTGTGGCCGATAGTTGTGATGGCTTGAATGTGCCTGCGCGCACATAGTTGCTATTTGATGATGCCATGCTTTGCAGGGAAAGAATGCTCATGCCCCGAGAAAGGGGTAGGATTGTTATAATTGGGTCAGCTGAATGCTGACCGTTGCATTGGTTGCCACCGGTTGGGTGGGTTGTTCCCGTGCAGGTGCTGGAGAGCCAAGTGGTAAGTGATGCGCTGAAGCCCTACTGCTGTTGTTGCTGCTGCTGTGGCTAGCCCTTGAAGGCTAAGCGAATGTTTTGCTTATTTGCTTTTACTCATGTATGGCCGGCATGCGCGCCGAGGTTTGTAAACCATACGTTATGTAAAGAGGAACTATAAGGCCTTAAGGCCAAACCTTTGTTGTACATTCCATGGTTATATATATAAAGGTGGTTTATATATGGGACATTCCTGTTTAGAGTTCAAATTTGTAACTTAAAGCTTCCGCTAGAATGCTCTGAGTCAGGATTCGTATGGTTTGGTATTATCCTGTGACCTCACCGTCTGTTTGTGGCATATAGTGTGGGGCCCCGGCCGGACCTTCTACTATACGTCATTTAACGGAAGGGGTCGTTACATTTTGGTATCAGAGGGAGGTTACATTGTGGGGTGGCGAGCACGTGTTTGTGCGACCTGCTGTAACGCTAATGAACTCTGGAATGTCCATTAAGGAATGTACAAAATCTTGTTTGAGGAATCTGCGCGTTCCTTTTTGTGTTGTTTTGCTTGCAAACATTCGCTAATGTGTGTCTTGTCCACCTATAGGTGACACGTAGTGGTGCTGGTCAGTCTGAGCCCCAGCGCTCTGATGAGAGTGCGGCACCAGCTGAGGTGCCAACACCTCCGCCATCTGCGGAAACTGTTCGCTTAGTTGCTGAGGCGCTATTTGCCATGATTCAGCCGACCGGGCAAGCGCAGCCGGCAGTAGTGCCAGTTCGTGTTGATGTAAGACCCGAGCCGGTTGAGGCTTTAGATCCACGAGCAGCTGACCGACAGTTGAAGCAATTCATGAGCTTCAGTCCTCCTACGTTTGCGGGAATGGGATCCCCAATGCAGGCGGAAGATTGGTTATCGCGTGTCAAGAGGATAATGACAGCGATCAGGGCGGAGGAAACTCTAAAGGTCACCTTGGCCACCTTCATGCTTGAAGGAGAGGCGCGGTTGTGGTGGGACGAGGTTGAGGTACACCATTTGGCGGGCAGGCAATTAACGCAAGTATCGATTGAGGAGTTCTCTCGGATATTTCTGGCAAAACATGTCCCAGCGGCGCAACGCATTGCTATGGAAAATGAGTTCCAACGGTTAAAGCAAGGGGAAGATAGTGTGGATATCTACTTGCATGAGTTTACCAGGTTGGGACGATATGCGGGTACAATCTTTGCGGATGACCAAAGGAAAACGAATCGGTTCTATGAAGGATTGCGGGATGAGTTGCGGTTCCTACTTTCGAGTTCAGTGAACCAAGGGTTTCAGGCGTTGGTTGATACTGCGTGCGCGTTGGAGAAGGACATGCGGCGAGTGCAAGGGAACAAGGGCTTGGTTGTGTCAAAGCCAGAGTTTCAAGCACCTCGCCCGAGCAAGTCGTTCTACCAGAAGAAAGGGGGCAAGAGGTCCAAGCCATCTGGGCAAGTGACTACGACCGTTGTGTCGGGAGCGACATCAAGGCCGGATTCTCGTACATGTTATAATTGTGGCCGGGTGGGGCATATAGCTCGTGACTGTCGGGTGGTTCAGCCCAAAGGGGAAAAGAAGGCGGGTGCGTCGTATGCTGAGAAGGGCAAAGCGGTGGTTGATTCCTCTACATCTCAGGCACAGCCCCGAATCTATCAGCTTGGCCAACAGGAAGCGATTAAGCAAAGTGACGTCGTCACAGGTACGAGTTGATTTAGTTTACTTGCTGGTGCTATTGTTTTTGGTTATGTATAGCTTGTGCATGATGTGTGTGCTGCAGGCTTTGTCCTGATTCGGAATAATTTGGCGAGAGCCCTGTTTGATACGGGTGATTCGCATTCTTTTCTGTCTGATGATTTCGTATCTCGAATTGGGGTACCAAGTCATGTGACGGTGGATAGTACAAGGGTGCTGTTGCCGAATGGCTGTGTGATGCTTGCGGATAGGGCTTGCGATGTGGATGTGCAAATAGGAAGTCGGGATTTCAGTTTGAGTACAGCTGTGCTACCGTTATCGGAGTTTGATGTGATCTTTGGTATGGACTGGCTCTCGGAGCAGCGTGCCTTTATTGATTGCAACTCCAAGGAGATTACACTGGGCCAGAATACCGGACTTGTGACGAAATTCGCTGGTATGCGAGGAGTTGGCGGGACTCTGTTGTCTGCACTCCAAGTCGTCAATGCTGTTCGGAAGGGCGTGGAGTTATTCTTCACGCTAATTCAGGCTGTCGAGCCAAAGGCTAGTGTCGGTGAAGTGCTAGTTGTGTCAGAGTTTGCCGATGTGTTCCCAAAAGATCTTCCTGGGTTACCACCCCAGCGGGAGATTGACTTCTCTATTGAGTTGGTGCCAGGTGCGAAACCTGTGGCCCGCTCTCCATATCGCGTCGCGCCAAAAGAGATGGCTGAGTTGAAAGTCCAATTGCAAGAGTTGATGGAGCAGGGATATATACGCCCAAGTATGTCACCTTGGAGCGCGCCTGTTCTATTTGTGAAAAAGAAAGACGGTAGCTTACGGTTGTGTATTGACTACCGCGAATTGAATAAGCTGACGGAGAAAAATAAATATCCGATCCCGCGGATTGATGACCTCTTTGATCAGCTGGCGGGATCAACGGTCTATTCCAAATTGGATTTGAAATCAGGATATTACCAGCTGCGGATTAGGGAAGGTGACATTCCCAAGACGGCGTTTGGAACACGCTACGGTCATTATGAGTTCACGGTAATGCCGTTTGGCCTATGTAATGCGCCTTCGGTATTTATGGACCTAATGAATCGAACGTTCCGAGAGTACTTAGATTTGTTTGTTATTGTGTTTATCGATGACATCTTAGTATACTCTCAGTCGGAAGAGGATCATGCAAACCATTTGCGGTTGGTTTTGCATACCCTGCGGAGGAATAAGATTTTTGCCAAGTTCTCAAAGTGTGAGTTCTGGCTCTCTTCAGTAGCCTTTTTAGGCCATGTGGTAAGTGGAGAAGGTATCGCGGTGGATCCGTTGAAGATAGGTGCCATTCGGGATTGGCCAGTGATGTCTTCAGTGGCCGAGGTCAGGAGCTTCCTTGGACTTGCGGGCTACTATAGACGGTTTGTGGAAAACTTCTCACGGATTGCTTTACCTCTGACCACGCTGACGAGAAAAGATCAAAAGTTCATTTGGACGCCGGAGTGCGCGCGAGCTTTTGAAGACTTGAAGAGTCGTTTGACCACGGCGCCTGTGTTGACATCGCCATGTGGTACCGATGGGTATGAGATCTATAGTGATGCATCAGGGAGCGGCTTAGGCTGCGTTCTTCTGCAGTTTGGTAAAGTGATTGCTTATGGCTCGCGTCAGTTGAAAGGGCATGAGCGGAATTACCCCGTCCATGATTTGGAGTTGGCGGCGGTAATCTTTGCGCTCAAGTTGTGGCGGCACTATCTATATGGCGTTAAAGTGGATATCTATACAGATCACAAGAGCCTAAAGTATTTGTTGGATCAGAAGGATCTGAATATGCGACAACGAAGATGGATGGAGTTCCTTGGGGACTACACCTTCGAGATTCACTATACTCCCAGGAAGGGAAATGTGGTCGCTGATGCTTTGAGTCGAAAGACTCCGGTACGGGCAAGGTGGTTGCAGAGGCATGATCAGCGTTTGATCCAGGAATTGGAAGCATTGGAGATATCTTGTGTTGACAAGGGTTTGTCAACCGATGCATGCTTGAACTGGACGGAGGTGCAGTATGACCTTACGGACAGAGTTCGGCGAGCAACGGAGCTTGGTGAAAGTCTCCAGCGCTATGCAAAAGATGGGCCGGAGGACCAATTCTCTTGGGATAACGGTCTGTTACGAAGAAATGGTCGAGTGTGCGTCCCAAGTGTGGGTAAATTGAGGGAAGAGTTGATGTACAAAGCTCACTTTGCAAAGTACTCAGTTCACCCAGGGAGCACAAAGATGTACAGAGATCTGAAAAAGCTGTTCTGGTGGCCCGGACTAAAGAAAGATGTCGCACGTTATGTGGCTGAATGCAATACCTGTGCGTTAGTGAAAGCAGAGTGCCAGAAGCCTGGCAGTTTCCTGAAGTCGTTACCTATTCCGGAGTGGAAGTTCGATGATATTTCGATGGATTTCGTGCACGGGTTGCCGAGATCTCAACGCGGTCATGATTCAATCTGGGTGATTGTGGACCGGTTGACGAAAGTGGCGCACTTCCTTCCAAACAGAAGCGACGATTCAGTGGAAACCTTGGCCAAGCTTTATGTGGAGCAGGTTGTTCGACTGCACGGTGTTCCTCGGAGCATCGTTAGTGACCGTGATGGGCGGTTCACATCGAATGATTGGCGGCTCGTTCATCAAATGTTGGGTACAAAGTTAGCGTTTAGTACGGCCTTTCATCCCCAAACGAATGGCCAGACTGAACGAACCAACAGGACAATGGAGGATATGCTCCGTATGTGCGCCCTAGACTTTGGTAAGAGATGGGAAGATTATATATTTCTTGTCGAATTTGCCTATAATAATAGCTACCAAGCGAGTATTGGTATGGCACCATTTGAAACTTTATATGGTCGGAAATGCCGTACACCGTTAGCTTGGGCAGAAGCAGGCGAATCTAAGCTGAGTGGGAAAAAGGAAGTCGAAGAAGCTACCTCGCTCATACGCTCTATTCGGGAGAGGCTATTGATAGCCCAAGATCGTCAAGCAAAGTACTACAATGCCAAACATCAGAACGTGGAGTTCGCGGTGGGTGATTGGGTATATTTGAAGATCAAACCCTTCAAAGGCGTGTCCAGGATTCGGCGTTTGAAAAAGCTAAGTCCGAGGTATCTTGGTCCATTTGAGGTGGTGGAGCGAGTTGGGGAAGCTGCTTTTCGACTAGCACTTTCAGCAGACTTGGGTGGATTACATGATGTATTTCACATCTCAGTCCTTCGTAAGGCGGTGAAGGATCCAGCTCAAGTAGTGGAGAATGATCGGGTACCGGTCGAGTATGGGCTAACGACGAGAGTTAGACCCATTCGGATCGAGGATCGAGCCGAGAAACAGTTGCGAAACAAAGTGATCGGGATGGTCAAGGTCCGATGGGACAATTGTGGCCGTGAAGAGCTAACATGGGAGCGAGAGCAGACCATGCGAGCTGAATTTCCCGAACTGTTTGTATAAACTGTAGACCGTGTACTTTTTGTTATAAAAGAGTTATAGCATTGCTGGTTCTTGTTTCCTTACCGTGCAAATTTCGGGACGAAATTTTGTTAAGGGGGGGGGGGGGGGGTTGTAACACCCCAAAAAGACCCCAAAAAGACTCAACATGAAGTTTGAGGTGCAGGTTGTTTGACACGGCCTGGGACACGGGCGTGTCCCAGGGCGTGTCGGGTGTACACGGCCTGGGACACGGGCGTGTCCCAGGGCGTGTCGGGTGTACACGGCCTGGGACATGGGCGTGTCCCAGGGCATGTTCAGGTTAGTCGACGATCGATAGTCGACGATCGTCGAGCCTGGGACACGGCCATCGACACGGGTGTGTCCCAGGGCGTGTTAGAATTAAATTTCGAGAATAGCCTATTCGAGTCAGAAAAGTACACGGCCTTGAACACGACCGTGAACACGGGCGTGTCAGGTGGGACACGGGCGTGTCCGATGCCGTGTTCCGACCCGTGTACTGGTTACAGCTCGATAAGGCAGGATTGACACGGGCGTGTCTCAAGATGACACGGGCATGTCAGGTTCGACATGGGCGTGTCGATGCCCGTGTTGTTCAGTCGGTTCAAATACCGCGTGTGCCGCTTAAGGGTACACGGCTTGTGACACGGGCGTGTCACAGGCCGTGTCAGCCAAAAATTGGGTTTTTTGGGCAAATCGTGGTCGTTCAGATTCTCTCTTTTGATCCAAGGGCTCAGGTGATTCCTGGCTAGATTAAATTTGTCAAGGAAGAAGTCATTCTTCATTTTGCTTAAGGAAGAGAGAAAGAGAGAGGAGGAAGAAGAAGGAGGAGGAGAGCAAGCCACCGGCGGAGTTCCCGTGGTCCGATTCGTGATCCGAAGCCGGCGTTGCGAAGGCAAGGCTGCTGCGGTTCTTTCTCACCGGCTAGTTTTCGATGGCTCCGAAGAGATCGACAAGGGTAACGATCTCCCTCCTTGGACATGTGAAGTCCTTCTTTTCTGCATTGCATAGGGAAAACCCTTCCCCGCGAGTGTGCGGTGGGCTGTGGTGTCCCTTGGGGTAGATATGTGAAGTCCCCCATGTTAGAGGCCGGAATTGGAGTACGGCTCTAGGCATGCTGTGTGAAGCCCATCTGGACATGGTCTGGATTGGTGATACTTGTTTGCATATCGGAGAAGGCTCCGTGATTATGGCTTGTGTTGCCTTGTGCCTACCTGTTGCTTGGTGCAGCAGGAAGTACTGGATGATGTCCAGGAAATGAAGAGGGTTGGATGCAACTCTTGTGGCCGTGTGTTGCCACTTTGTGAGTGGTTGAGCCGTTGGGCTGCAACTCGATGAAAAGGCAGATTGCCGAACAGGAAAGGTGAAACCGACCCGCGCCTATAAATAGCCATGGATACTTCCGTATTCGAGGTGGCACGGCGACTTGAGCAACGGGGGGTGGCTGATCCGTACCTGCGTTAGGTCCGTCCGACTTGGAAGCCTGGTTATAGGTTTTGTTGGAGCGCCTAATGAGAGTCTTAGGCCCGCGCGCCGGAAAGACTAGAATGCTCAAATACCGTGTAGATGGTGGTGTTGACCCTGGTATTCCGGTACACCAAGAATGTGCCCTGAGTGCACGGACTATCGGGCCGTGTGGCCGATAGTTGTGATGGCTTGAATGTTCCTGCGCGCACATAGTTGCTATTTGATGATGCCATGCTTTGCAGGGAAAGAATGCTCATGCCCCGAGAAAGGGGTAGGATTTTTATAATTGGGTCAGCTGAATGCTGACCGTTGCATTGGTTGCCATCGGTTGGGTGGGTTGTTCCCGTGCAGGTGCTGGAGAGCCAAGTGGTAAGTGATGGGCTGAAGCCCTACTGCTGTTGTTGCTGCTGCTGCGGCTAGCCCTTGAAGGCTAAGCGAATGTTTTGCTTATTTGCTTTTACTCATGTATGGCCGGCCTGCGCGCCGAGGTTTGTAAACCATACGTTATGTATAGAGGAACTGTAAGGCCTTAAGGCCAAACCTTTGTTGTACATTCCATGGTTATATATATAAAGGTGGTTTATATATGGGACATTCCTGTTTAGAGTTCAAATTTGTAACTTAAAGCTTCCGCTAGAATGCTCTGAGTCAGGATTCGTATGGTTTGGTATTATCCTGTGACCTCACCGTCTGTTTGTGGCATATAGTGTGGGGCCCCGGCCGGACCTTCTACTATACGTCATTTAACGGATGGGGTCGTTACATGGAGAGTGCTACCTCGTTAGTGCGGATCATTCGGGAGTGCTTGTTTATCGCTCAGGACCGGCAGGCGAAGTATTACAATGCCAAGCACCGGAACGTGGAGTTTGCGGTAAGCGATTGGGTATATCTGAAAGTGAAGCCGTTCAAGGGGGTTTCGCGAGTGAGACGCTTGAAGAAGCTGAGCCCAAGATACATTGGACCTTTTGAGGTTCTGGAGCGATTCGGCGAAGCTGCATACCGTTTGAGGCTGTCGGAGGAATTAAGTGGATTACATGATGTGTTCCACATTTCTATGTTGCGGAAGGCGGTGCAAGAGCCTTCGCAGGTGATCGCGGCTGATCAAGTGCCGGTGGACGAAGGGTTGACGACTAGGGTCAATCCCATTCGTAATGAAGATGTTGAGGTCAAGAGGCTTCGTAACAAGGAGATCCGGATGGTTAAAGTTCGGTGGGATAATTGTGGGCGTGAGGAGCTCTCTTGGGAACGGGAGCAGACTATGCTCGAGGAGTACCCGGAATTGTTCCGCTCAGGTACTGATTTACGTTAAGTCATGTTTGTCCTTTATTAATTTCATGGACGAAATTCTTTAAGGGGGGTAGAATTGTAACACCCCAAAATGTTGTAGGAGCGACGGGGATCGAATATGGCCAAGACAGGGTTTTGGTGCAGGTGACACGGCCCCCGATACGGGCGTGTCGAAGGCCGTGTCGGGCGTGTCGAGCCCGGGCCGTCGAGCTGGTCGTGTCGTCGACCAGTTCAGGTCGGCAATGGTCGTGTGGTGGAACACGACCTTGGATACGGGCATGTCCCAGGCCGTGTCACACCTGGGCTGTGCGGTTGGGTACACGGGTAATGACACGGGCACAAATACGGGCGTGTCAAATTTGACACGGGCGTGTCTGATGCCGTGTCACCAGGCCGTGTACCTCTCTGACTGCGAAGTGTTGATAAATTACACACGGGGGGCGTGACACGGGTCCCGACACGGGCGTGTCGCAGGCGACACGGGCGTGTCGGACGCCGTGTCACATGCCGTGTTGTTGGTTTTCAATCTTGGTCGAGACGGCAAATGAGCTACACGGCCAGGCACACGGCCGTGTGCCAACCCGTGTTCGGCCCAGATTTTATGATTTTGGATTTAATCCGGACCGTTCGTTTCCTTGGCTTTGGATCTGACGGTGGGGGGCTGCTCCTGGGTGGTTATAGTAGGGAAATAGGGTTTAGAAACCCATTTTCCTTTGGCCAATCTCTCTCTAAAAGTTAGAGTGAAGGGAGAGCAAGGAGGAAGGAGGAGTCCAAGATCCGGCCGCTGGAAGAGCTTCGGAGCTCCGAATCGCGATATGAGTCCAGATCCGCGGAGGCGACGCCGTTGCGGTGCTTTCCAACCGTATAGTTTTCGATGGCTCCGCGGAAGAATGCAAGGGTAACGATTTCTCATCCTTGGGCATGTTAAGCCCTCTTTTCCTTTGCATAGGAAGCCCTCTCTCGCTAGTGAGCGAAGATTTGGAGCGTTCCTTGGGGTAGATATGTGAAGTCCCCCTTGTGTAGAGTCCGTATGCGAAAACGGACGTAGGCATTATGTGTGAAGCCTATTCAGACATGTAGAGCAGGATCGGTGATGTTGCATTGCATTTGAACCGGGCAAGAATCCGGATGTTTGGGTGTTTTCGGGTTTTCTACGTGGTAGATTGCATCAGGGAGCCTTGGAGATTAACTCCAAGGTGCACCCGGAAAACTGGGCAAAAGCGGGTTTTGCCAACACGGTGGCCGGGGGCCAACGTGAACATAACCGGGTTATGTGATTATTGTGGTGGAAACGGGACTCGGTGAGTCTTGGCCTGCGCATATGGCTTAAATTGTCGTTGCGGTATGAGCACGGGTCAGGCGGAACCGTACCCGGTCTATGTCATTCGGTAGGACCGTTGGCATGGATGAGGGTCTTCGGCGGTCTATGGCTTAAATTGTCGTGACCAAGGCTAATAAGACAAAATGCTCATATGGATGACCGTCCAAGAGGCGGTGGTGGATTGGGAATGTCTATGGCTTGAATTGATGTGACGTTGGCCGGTTCGCCGAGAATGTGCCCTGAGTGCACGGGGTGTGTGGCCGTGCGAGCCTACGCCTGTTGTGAAGTGCAAATACTTTATATAAATGCCTATGCTAATAAAGTGCAGGGAAAGAGCATCGCCGCCCCAAATGTGGGGGGCGGGATCGTTATAATTTGTTCAGCATTGATGACCGTTGCTATTGTTTGCCACCGGGCGGTGGTTTATTGCTTGCAGGTGCTGCGGAGCAGAGCGGGAAATAGCGGGCTAAAGCCCTTGTTGTTGTGCCGGCCCTCGAAGGCCTAATTGCTTATGTTTCTTTCCCGTTTTTCATGTATGGCCGGCCTGCGAGCCGAAGTATGAAAAAACTTCTTTTGTTAAGTCAACAATGTAAGGCCTTAAGGCCATTTCTCTTTTGGTGTATGTAAACATTCCTGAGTTTGTAGTGGACATTCATGCTGTTGTGGCTGGGTTCTTATTTCTTTTGTATCCTAATAAATTGCTTCCACTAGGTGTTGTGTAGGACGACATGATTGGTTGAATGGTTTCAACGCGTAACCAACCGGTCTGTCCGTAGTATATGGCGTCGAGCCCCGGCCGAACCTACTGCTATATGCTATGTGACGGATAGGGGTGTTACAAATTGGTATCAGACTTCTGGTTTCGGTCAGACTTAAATGAATTCGTGGACGAATTCACTTTAAGGGGTGGTGAGCACATGTGTGTGCGTCATCGTTATAACAAGAAAAGAACCCATGAATGGCCACTTAGGAATAAAAATACACATGTTTGAGGAACTTGCGTGTTCCTATAATTGCTGTTTGCAGTAATTTTTGGTCGCTTATCAGTGTTTTGCACGATTATAGGTGACCAGGAGTGGTGGTGGGCCGTCTGAATGTCCAGGTTCTGAGGCGAGCAGTGCGCCAAGCGATGCGCCTGCAACACCTCCGTCCGCCGAGACCATTAGATTGGTGGCAGAAGCTGTCTTTGCTATGATCAATGCGCAGCCTACAAGGCAGGTGTCGCAGCCTGCCCCTGCTGTGGAGCAAGTACCTCTTCAGACGGCAGAGCAAAGGAGGGTTGAGCAAGTAGTTTTGGAGCCACAGTTGCCTAGGAGAGCAACTGAAAGACAATTGAAGCACGTGATGGGCTTTCATCCACCATTATTCACGGGGGCAGAAACCCCGACCCAAGCAGAGGATTGGCTCTCAAGGGTCAACAGGGTGATGACTGCGACGGAAACGGAAGAGTGGCAGAAGACCACTATAGCGACTTTCCTTTTGGATGGGGACGCAAGACTATGGTGGGAAGGCCTAGAGCTACATCAGTAGCAGGGAAGGCCGTTGGCCGAAGTTTCGATGGAGGAGTTTGCGAGACTGTTCATGGCTCGATACCTCCCCTCGGCGCAGAGAATTGCGCTAGAAAACGAATTTCAGAAGTTGGTGCAAGGGGATTGCACCGTTGATGAGTACCTCCACGAGTTTACTCGGTTGGGGAGATATGCCGGCGCTACCTTCGCAGACGAGGAGCGCAAGACGAGCCGCTTCTATGAAGGGCTAAGGGATTATTTAAGGTAACTTCTGTCGGGGCCCAAGGCGCAGGGTTTCATGACCCTGGTCAGTTCGGCCCGGTCCTTGGAGAAGGACATGAAGAATGTCCAAGCGAAGAAGGAATTCGGTTGTAAGAAAGCGGAGTTCAAAGCGCCGACTACGTCGAAGTCGGGCTACCGAAAATTCTTCAAAAAGGCTAGGACGTCAGGTCCAGCTTCTTCTACGGGTGCCTCGGGGGCAACTACCAATCGAACCCCGGGCGCTTGTTTCACGTGTGGAAAGACGGGGCACTTTGCCCGTGATTGCTGGAGTGGACGCTCAAAGTCCGAAAGGAAACAAGGAGCTACCTACGAGGAGAAGGGCAAAGCGATGGAGTCGACCGCGTCCCACTATGCTCCGACTCAGCCTAGAGTCTATAACTTGGGCCAGCAGGAGGCCATCAAGATAGCGGATGTGGTGACAGGTATGAGTTAATTTATAGCAAGTTAGCTTTAATACCGTTATCTATTGCTTGTTAGCCTAATATTGTTTGTATAGGCTTTGTTGTGATTAGTGATAGTCCGACACAGGCACTGTTCGATACGGGAGCTTCACACTCCTTCTTGTCCGAAAGCTTTATATCGCGCATCGGAGTCCCTTCTTCGATGGAGAGGGACAAGTTGGATGTGTTGCTACCGAATGGGTGCTCGATGCGTGCGGACAGAGTGTGCGCAGTGAATGTTCACATTGGGAGCCAAGAGTATGACTTGCTAGCGTCATTGTTACCGCTAGTAGAGTTCGACGTGATCTTTGGAATGGATTGGATTTCGGAGCAGAAAGCTTGGATTGACTGTGACCAGAAGGAGGTCAAGCTGGGTGTAGGGCGGGAGACTACATTCGAGGGGCTGAAGGGGTCGAACAAGAAACTGATGTCTGCTCTTTAGGTGGTGAAGGAAGTTCGTGCTGGTACAGAGCTGTTCTTCGCAATAGTGGGGGCTGTGGAGCCAAGGTCCACGTTGGATAGCATTCCCATGGTTTGCGAATACCCCGACGTGTTCCCGGATAGTCTTCCCGGAGCCCCACCGCAGCGGGAGATCGATTTCACCATCGAGCTCGTGCCGGGTGCCAAGCCCGTGTCACGTGCTCCTTATAGGTTGGCGCCAAAGGAGATGGCAGAGTTGAAAGTTCAGCTAGAGGAGCTGATGGAGCAAGGCTATGTACGTCCAAGCTCGTCGCCTTGGAGCACACCGGTCCTCTTCGTTAAGAAGAAGGACGGGAGTATGCGGCTGTGTATCGATTACAGAGAATTGAACAAGCTGACGGAGAAGAATAAGTACCCGATCCCGAGGATTGATGATCTCTTTGATCAGTTAGTCGGATCGTCGGTATACTCCAAGTTGGACTTGAAGTCGGGGTACTATCAGTTGAGGATCAGGGAGTGTGATATCCCGAAGACGGCGTTCAGTATGAGGTATGGGCATTTCGAGTTCACGGTCATGCCGTTTGGACTGACGAATGCGCCATCGGTATTTATGGATTTGATGAACAGGACGTTCCGAGATTTCCTGGATCGCTTTGTGATCGTCTTTATTGACGATATATTGGTGTACTCGCAGTGCGAAAAAGACCACTTCAAGCACTTGCACCTGGTATTGGAGACTCTGAGAAGGAATGAGCTTTACGCAAAGTTCTCCAAGTGCGAGTTCTGTCTACCCTCGGTAGCGTTCCTTGGTCATATAGTGAGTGGGGAAGGTATAGCGGTGGATCCGGCGAATATCGTTGCGATACGGGAGTGGCCTGCATTATCTTCTGTCGCGGAAGTCCGTAGTTTTCTCGGGCTTGCCGGATATTATAGGCGCTTCGTAGAGAACTTCTCGCGGATAGCTTTACCTCTCACGAAGTTGACAAGGAAGGATCAGAAATTCTTGTGGACGCAAGAGTGCGTGGAAGCTTTTGAGGAGCTGAAGAGGCGGTTGATCACGGCGCCAGTGCTTAGTTCGCCGAGTGGGACCGAGGGCTTCGAGGTGTATAGCGACGTTTCGGGTAGTGGCTTGGGCTGCGTGTTGTTGCAGCATGGGAGCGTGATAGCGTATGGATCGCGTCAGTTGAAGGTGCATGAAAGGAATTATCCGGTGCATGACTTGGAGTTGGCGGCCGTGATATTTCCACTCAAGTTGTGGAGGCACTACCTTTACGGCATAAGGGTCGATATATACACCGATCACAAGAGCCTAAAATACTTGTTGGATCAGAAGGATCTTAATATGAGGCAGAGGAGGTGGATGGAGTTCCTAGGGGACTACACCTTCAAAATACATTATGTACCCGGGAAGGGCAACGCAGTTGCGGATGCGCTGAGCCGCAGGGCTCCCGCCCAAGCCAACTAGTTGTCGGTGCATGATGAGCGGCTAGTACGGGAGTTGGAAGAGCTTGAGATCTGTTGCGTTGACAGGCAGACGAGCGCCAAAGCAATGTTAAACTGGACAGAGGTGCAGTATGACCTGGCTGACCGGGTTTGGCAGGCGTTGGAGTTAGATGACTCCATGAAGGAGCTTATGGAGGCCGCTCTGGATGGGTCAAATTCCTAGTTCTCGGTGGAAGATGGTTTACTGAGGAAGGATCATCGGTTGTGCGTCCCGAGTGGGGGTAACCTCCGGGCGGAGTTGATGTACGAGGCTCATCATACCAAGTACTCAATCCACCCAGGGAGCACGAAGATGTATCGTGATCTGAAAAAGTTGTTTTGGTGGCCGGGGCTTAAGAAAGAGGTGGCGTTGTACGTGGCTAAATGCCAAACGTGCGCCTTGGTGAAGGCGGAATGCCAAAAGCCGGGAGGATTTCTGAAGTCCTTGCCTATACCAGAGTGGAAATTCGACGATATAACTATGGACTTTGTGCACGGGTTGCCAAGGTCGCAGAAGGGGAACGACGCCATCTGGGTGATCGTAGATCGGCTAACCAAGGTGTCGCACTTCATTCCGCGTAGGAAGGATGATCCAGTGGAGAAATTGGCAAAGTTGTATGTTGACAATATTGTTAGGCTGCATGGTGTGCCCTGTAGCATTGTGAGTGATCGCGATGGGCGGTTCACGTCAAATGATTGGAGGTTGGTGCAGCAGATGCTGGGGACAAAGTTAAAGTTCAGCACAGCTTTCCATCCGCAGACGGATGGGCAGACCGAGAGGGTCAATAGAACGATGGAGGACATGCTACGCATGTGTGTTCTGGATTTCGGTAAGCATTGGGAAGACCACCTGTATTTGGTGGATTTCGCGTACAACAATAGCTACCAAGCAAGTATACAAATGGCACCCTTCGAGGCCCTGTATGGTAGGAAGTGTCGCACGCCGTTATCGTGGCTTGAAACGGGTGAGGCAAGGTTATACAAGAAGCAGGAGGTGGAGAGTGCTACCTCGTTAGTGCGGATCATTCAGGAGTGCTTGTTGATCGCTCAGGACCGGCATGCGAAGTATTATAATGCCAAGCACCAGAACGTGGAGTTTGCGGTAGACGATTTGGTATATCTGAAAGTGAAGCCGTTCAAGGGGGTTTCGCGAGTGAGACGCTTGAAGAAGCTGAGCCCAAGATACCTTGGACCTTTTGAGGTTCTGGAGCGAGTCAGCGAAGCTGCATACCGTTTGAGGCTGTCGGAGGAATTAAGTGGATTACATGATGTGTTCCACATTTCTATGTTGCAGAAGGCGGTGCAAGAGCCTTCGCAGGTGATCGCGGCTGATCAAGTGCCGGTGGACGAAGGGTTGACGACTAGGGTCAATCCCATTTGTAATGAAGATGTTGAGGTTAAGAGGCTTCGTAACAAGGAGATTTGGATGGTTAAAGTTCGGTGGGATAATTGTGGGCGTGAGGAGCTCTCTTGGGAACGGGAGCAGACTATGCTCGAGGAGTACCCGGAATTGTTCCGCTCAGGTACTGATTTATGTTAAGTCATGTTTGTCCTTTATTAATTTCGTGAACGAAATTCTTTAAGGGGTGTAGAATTGTAACACCCCAAAATGTTGTAGGAGCGACGGGGATCGAATTTGGCCAAGACAGGGTTTTGGTGCAGGTGACACGGCCCCCGATACGGGCGTGTCGAAGGCCGTGTCGGGCGTGTCCAGCCCGGGCCTTCGAGCTGGCCGTGTCGTCGACCAGTTCAAGTCGGCGATGGTCGTGTGGTGGAACACGACCTAGGACACGGGCGTGTCCCAGGCCGTGTCACACCTGGGCTGTGCGGTTGGGTACACGGGTAATGACACGGGCACAATTACGGGCGTGTCAAATTTGACACGGGCGTGTCTGATGCCGTGTCACCAGGCCGTGTACCTCTCTGACTGCGAAGTGTTGATAAATTGCACACGGGGGGCGTGACACGGGTCCCGACACGGGCGTGTCGCAGGCGATACGGGCGTGTCGGAGGCCGTGTCACATGCCGTGTTGCTGGTTTTCAATCTTGGTCGAGACGGCGAATGAGCTACACGGCCAGGCACACGGCCGTGTGCCAACCCGTGTTCGGCCCAGATTTTATGATTTTGGATTTAATCCGGACCGTTCGTTTCCTTGGCTATGGATCTGACGGTGGGGGGCTGCTCCTGGGTGGTTATAGTCGGGAAATTGGGTTTAGAAACCCATTTTCCTTTGGCCAATCTCTCTCTAAAAGTTAGAGAGAAGGGAGAGCAAGGAGGAAGGAGGAGTCCAAGATCCGGCCGCCGGAAGAGCTTCGGAGCTCCGAATCGCGATCCGAGTCCAGATCCGCGGAGGCGACGCCGTTGCGGTGCTTTCCAACTGTATAGTTTTCGATGGCGCCGCGGAAGAACGCAATAGTAACGATTTCTCATCCTTGGGCATGTGAAGCCCTCTTTTCCTTTGCATAGGAAGCCCTCTCTCGCTAGTGAGCGAAGAGTTGGAGCGTTCCTTGGGGTAGATATGTGAAGTCCCCCTTGTGTAGAGTCTGTATGCGAAAACGGACGTAGGCATTATGTGTGAAGCCTATTCGGACATGTAGAGCCGGATCGGTGATGTTGCATTGCATTTGAACCGGGCAAGAATCCGGATGTTTGGGTGTTTTCGGGTTTTCTACGTGGTAGATTGCATCAGGGAGCCTTGGAGATTAACTCCAAGGTGCACCCGGAAAACTGGGCAAAAGCGGGTTTTGCCAACACGGTGGCCGGGGGCCAACGTGAACATAACTGGGTTATGTGATTATTGTGGTGGAAACGGGACTCGGTGAGTCTTGGCCTGCGCATATGGCTTAAATTGTCGTTGCGGTATGAGCACGGGTCAGGCGGAACCGTACCCGGTCTATGTCGTTCGATAGGACCGTTGGCATGGATGAGGGTCTTCGGCGGTCTATGGCTTAAATTGTCATGACCAAGGCCAATAAGACAAAATGCTCATATGGATGACCGTACAAGAGGCGGTGGTGGATTGGGAACGTCTATGGCTTGAATTGACATGACGTTGGCCGGTTCGCCGAGAATGTGCCCTGAGTGCACAGGGTGTGTGGCCGTGCGAGCATACGCCTGTGGTGAAGTGCAAATACTTTATATAAATGCCTATGCTAATAAAGTGCAGGGATAGAGCATCGCCGCCCCAAATATGGGGGGCGGGATCGTTATAATTTGTTTAGCATTCCTGACCGTTGCTATTGTTTGCCACCGGGCGGTGGTTTATTGCTTGCAGGTGCTGCGGAGCAGAGCGGGAAATAGCTGGCTAAAGCCCTTGTTGTTGTGCCGGCCCTCGAAGGCCTAATTGCTTTTGTTTCTTTCCCGTTTTTCATGTATGGCCGGCCTGCGAGCCGAAGTATGAAAAAACTTCTTTTGTTAAGTCAACAGTGTAAGGCCTTAAGGCCATTTCTCTTTTGGTGTATGTAAACATTCCTGAGTTTGTAGTGGACATTCATGCTGTTGTGGCTGGGTTCTTATTTCTTTTGCATCCTAATAAATTGCTTCCGCTAGGTGTTGTGTAGGACGACATGATTGGTTGAATGGTTTCAACGCGTAACCAACCGGTCTGTCCGTAGTATATGGCGTCGGGCCCCTGCCGAACCTACTGTTATATGCTATGTGACGGATAGGGGTGTTACAGAATAGGTTTTTGGCCATCTTTTTAAATACTCTGACTTATATCTGATTTCCTGTGCTTACTGATTAATTGATTTGTGCTTTCAAGAATAATGACAGACGATTCAGATATTTTTATAGTGGTTCCCCAATCTTGGGTACATCCACTGTACCTCTCCTCCTTTCTAATAGTGTGTTATACAAGGCTCTTCACCAATTCCTCGGCTTCTTAAGTGCTTACAACACGACCCCGCAGGACCCCTCAGTCTTATCCAAGACCGACAACTCGGGCACTAAGCCCTACCACTCAGATCCCTACTGGATCCTACTCTCAAATCTACAACAGATCTTACCTCAGCCTTTATAACACAGGCCTTAACTGAGTTTCCCTAAAGAATCCTACCCTAAGATCCCAGAATGGATCTTACTCTCAGATCTACAACCAATCTTACCTCGGCCTTTATAGCACAGGCTTACACTCATATTTCCTAAAGAATCCTACACTCAGATCCATAATTGGATCTTATAGAGAATGTCAAAAAGATGAAATAATCAGACACCAGAGAAAGTTCTCTATTTCTATCTTCCTAGACTGAGCATATATATGCCTTATCTTCTTTTTCACAACAACAAGTTGAAAAGAAATCTTCACTTGAATCCCGGCTTGTTCTGGAAGCAGCTTCCAGAAATCTCTGCTTCTTCTTTTTCAGGAAGCAATCCTGATCTTGCTGTCGCAGATGAATATTGCAGCAGCTCACTCTTGTAGCATTCAGGTTCTATGATCTTAACGTGTTCTTCTGGCTCAGCAAGAAAGCGAGAAAGAAGACGTAGTCAAGCTGCAAGATTGCGAATGCAGAAAACCCTAATTTATCCTCTTCTCGATGTTTTTTCGATTACTCAATTTTTTGATTGATTTTTTTTGAATCAGCAAATCTATCCTTTTTATATCACACTGATCAACAGCTATATTCCATGTGTGCCCCCCGCCATAAATGTTTGAAAATATCTTTCCTTTTGCCCAGAAGGGAAACCAGCTGGCGGCGGCACCATTAACGCAATTCTACGGCATTCCTGCAATATTTTGAACCTGCATTGACTTTGTTGACTTTCCTGACGTCACCATATGTGGAATTAGACAAAATCAAGCATTAGTAGCGTAGGCATTGGGTGAATGACCATCAATCAATGCCAAAATACTTAGATAAAAATTAAAACTAGGCGTTGAGTGAGTAAGCACCACTCAATGCCAAAATACTTAGAAAATTATCTCAGCCAGTAGGCGTTGAGTGAGCAACCTTCACTCAACATCAAAACACTTTGAAAGTAAGGAAAAGATCTACCTTAACTATAGAGGGGGGGGTGAATAGAGTATTTTAAAATAATTTATAATTAAAACAATAAAGCAGTGGAAGACTTAATTTATGTATATGTGTAAGGTGTTTTTGATGAAATAAAAACTAAAGCAAGAATTAAGAAATCACACAGCACACAGCAAAGTATAACACACAGCAACCAGATGACACAAGGGACTATAGTGGTTCCCCAACAACCTTAGGTACATCCACTCTTCTATAACCCTAGGTAGGAATCCACTGCAGAAATAGTTGATCAGGTGTCCTGGCCACCAATGAGCTTTTGATAAGGTTCTCAAAAACCAAAACTAGATTTTTTGATAAGGTGTCTTGCCACCACTGAATTTTGACAAGCTCTCAGAAACCAGTTTCAGAACTTTTGAAGGTAGTTTTGAGAAACCCTTTTATAGGAGGGAAAGGAAAAGAAAGAAAGAGTTGAGTTGTTCTTCTCTGTCAACAGTCTGAGAGAAGGCAAGTGGATGATGATGTCAAAGCTCCCCCTGAGATCTGTAAGGGTTCAGGAAGGTGAGCATTATAGGGTGATAGGTCTTAAGTTGCTTCAGATCTCCAGTAATTGATGATTTCAGTAGATGCTGAAATGTTTGATGTCTGGAGATCTTGATGTTTAAGCTTCTGAACACTTGATGATTTGGAGGAGTTTAGTAGCAGAAGATTTCCTCCACAGAAAACTTTCTTGTGTTCTTGAAGATTTGGGATTCAGTAAATTTTTAAATCTCAGAAGATG
The DNA here is from genome assembly GCA_039513925.1 of Platanthera zijinensis. Taxonomy (NCBI): domain Eukaryota; kingdom Viridiplantae; phylum Streptophyta; class Magnoliopsida; order Asparagales; family Orchidaceae; genus Platanthera; species Platanthera zijinensis. The sequence goes on from CM077087.1 coordinate 123,715,162, forward strand.
AACACTTTATCAGAGAGTTTCTATTGTTCACTCTTCTGTGTCTCTTTCAATCTAATTCTGCTGTATATCTCTTGTCTCTATAATTGTATATAATCTGTGCTATTCAAAAACATATTCTGTAGGAGTATATCAGATTCTTACTTAGATGGTCGTTACTCAGTCATAAAGGACTTCCATAAATGACAACTGTCTCTGGGTAAAGTCCTAAGTAACATTTCTTTTAGTCTTCCTTGAAACTTGAATTAGATTGCTTGAAACGACTAGAAAATCCTTTGCAATAAATGCAGGAAATAACTCTGAATGAATCTGAATGAATTCCATAACTGTTCTTGAATTCGAATTCTGAAAGCGTCGATCTCTCACAGAAATCGTCAATCTGAGCTCTACGATCGTTGAACTTAGCTCAGAGATTGGATTTAAATAACAGACAAAAAATGTCGAACTGAGCTCTACGATCGTCGAACTGAGCTCAGCGACTTGGAAAATGGCTGAAGACAGAGCATCGATCTGAGCTTTAAGATCGTCGACCGGAGTTCGACGACTTGCAGAGTTGAGCTCAGAGAACGTCGAACTTAGTTCGACGTTTCGTCGACCTGAGCTCGACGAAAATTGTCTTTGTCTCAGCAAAGAATCCTGATCTTTGAATGGTCTTGGGGGCAGCTCCAAACCTAAGTTCTAAGCCTTAGACTCATTCTAAGTTGACCTTTTCAACTATACAACTAGGTCAAACCAATTTCCTAATAACATAGTGATCCTTGCCCAAATTAGAAATAGGGTGTTCCAACAATCTCCAACTATTTGGGTTAGGATTACTTTTTACAGGACACAATAGAAAATACAAAAGCATACATATAGAAACAAAAGCTAAACCAACAATGCAGAAGAAAAACATAGCAGCATTTTAGAACTCATATAGAATATAAGCAATATTCAGAGATATAGATGTACTGTCTGCTTATAGAAATCATTTCTTCCCATTGCCTTTCTTAAATAGAATATCCCTGTTAGGATTGAGAGCATCTTTCTTTGATCTTCTGTCATAATCTGCACCTAAGGTTGTTTGGGATCTTTTCCTTGGGACTACAGCCTCAGGATGCAGCTTCATATAATCTACTAGATCAAAGAACTTTCTTGAAGCATATCTCTCGAGTTATGTCTTTCTTTGTTCTGATAGGGTTTTAATGTTTGAAATGTCTTTACCTTGCTCCTTAGCCTTCTTCATTTGATCTAGAGCAGCAAGCTCTTTCATTATGGCAGTCCATTATACTGGGTTGTTTTCAGGATCTTCAAAAGGGACTGGAGGTTCATATCTATTGATAGATTCTTAATTAGTAGGAGTCCTGGTGACAACTAAATCTCTAAGCTTGTAAGGGAAAGGACCTTGAGTAGAATCAATTGGACCATATCCTTCCCTTTGTTGTCTGGAATAAATTTTGTACTCTCTCAAATTTCCTCTGAAATGACCTCTTCTAGAATGATTGCCTCTTTGATGTTGACTTCTGGGTTGATATCTTTGAGAAGATTGAGAAGAACTATGCTTTGAAGTAGATCCTCCACCAGTACCAGCATCTGGAGGAGGAGGAGGAGGAGGTTGAGAAGATCCTTTCTCATATTTGTCAAGTTTTCTTCTTTTCTTCCTAGCATTTAACTGATTCTTAGAATATTGCATCCAAGGCTCTGTTATCTGACAATCATGCAAAATATAGTACTGTATATCATTTACATCTTTGTCCTTAGCAGGGGGAACTCTCATCATTGCTTTGATTCTTGCTTTCCTTTCCTTATAGATGGTGCCAGCAGAATCATCAGAGTCAGTGTTGAATTGATAACTTTCTGAGCTCTGAGCACTGTCATATAAATCATCAATCCTTTTGATGTATTCATCTAGAAGTTTGGATTTGTAAGAAACAGCAGCAACAGGAGCAGAGGGAACAGAAATAGTTGGAGCAGTTGAAGTAGCAAAAATAGCAGATTCTTCAAGATAACTAGTCAGATCTTCATCAGCAGTAGAAGCAACATGAGCAGATAACAAATCAACATCAGTAGATACAGCAACTTCAGCAGCAGCAGCAGCAACACAAGCAGAAACTTCCACAGCCTTAAGAGAATTTATATAAGATATGATCAGGCTCGGATCAAAGACATTAATAGGCACAATGGCCTTAGTGAGGTCTTCAACTCCCAGAGTTGGTAAGCAACTTTTGTGAAGAAGATCAAATGCAGACAACATGACCTGAGGTCCACTGTGAGTATTGGTTCTGGAGAAGCAGTGGAGATTTGTGGCAGCAGTAGATCACCTGGACCAGCAGGCATTACCTCATCTTCATAGGGCATATCCCCCTGCCTTGATTCAGTGATGACTGGATTAAGGCACCCCATAAAAGGGATTGCCTTAGGAGAGGAGAGATAGGATAGCCTATCAGATAACTCCTTTATTGATTGCAGGAGTGGGGCACTGGAGGTCTCCAATAGTTTTACTAGCTTGGGGGACAGTATCCCATATAACTTATCTTCCAAGGCTGATAAATACGCTTGCTCAAGTGTGACCTGTATAGAGGTGGAGGGTGAAATGTTTTGGGCTGATTATGGATGGGCTGCAGCAGATGGTATGGTGGATGGTAGAATTGTTGGTTGAGAGAGAGGGATGGTGGAGATAGATGATATGGGTGTGGAGATTGATGGTGTGAAGGATGGTTGGGTAAGAATGTCATGAAGGAGCTATTGGTATGAGGAGGTAGAAGGAGGCTCAGCAGGGGAGGAAGTGGAATCATCCATAATGGAATCTTCCAAGATGTTGAAAGAGGGTATGTCAAGAGGTGGATAGTAGTGGAGTGGATGGAATTTTTCTGTGGTGGCTGGAGGTGAGATTGGTGAAGAAATTATAATATGGGAAGAGATGGATATGGAGATGGTTGATGTGGAGGTGGAGGTAGAAATAAGTGGTGGAGAAGGAGGAGAAGAAGTGGAGGCAGGCAACTCTTCCATGAGGGCAGAGGCCTGAGGGGAAGTGACTGCAAGATTCCTTGTGCCTGAAGCCATTGTAGTCCTGGATGGTTTGATTATCTGTCTGTCTCACTTACCAAATATGGCACAGGTCAGTCTTTTTGATGCATTGATGTGCATCCCATTTGAGACTAGCAGTTCTAGGCACCTGGAGTGCAGGAATACCCCTAAAATCCTCCCAAAATTCACAAAGCTTGTTTATTTTCTTCTTTATCAAATCAAAGAAAATCGCTCCCCAATTGAGGTGTTTCTTATCCACTAGGGCTTCCATCATAAATAACTGATACCTGGATATGGTATCATGAGCTGAGTGCTTTGCCAGAAGCACTTTCCCCACAACATTAGCTAAAAATCTAAATTCAATAGATAAGTTCTTTTTCAATAACTTATTAGGGTTAGCTGCAGAGTTACCCATTCTATCCAACATTGAATCAAATTCCTCTCCAGAAATTTTAGTAGAATCATCTCTAGTACTTAAATGAAATACTTCACTTAGGAGAGTAGGTGATAAAGATACCAGAGTCCCGCTTATAGTACCGACTATAGTATTCTCATCCAGATTATTTGCTGTAAATACCCATTCCTTTATCTCATCTGCCGCAATCTTCATTCTGGTAGACATAATAAGCACCAACTGTTGTTCTCTGAATAGTTCCAGAATGTCTTTGAATATTTGATCGCTCCCGTCAAACAAATCCATATCGATATCAAATCCAGTATCAAACTTCATCTTAGCGAGAGCGGCAACGTTAACAGCAATTGTATACCTGAAAAAATTAACAAACATGACCAAGTGTAGTTGAGTTTGGAGGGAAAGAAAAAAATTGCAGAGAATATGAAAGCGCAAAAGAAGAACGACGATGAAAGAATGATTTTTATATTAGGGTTCGACGCCGGAAAGGAAGGATTGTTGAACTCCGTTCGACGATCTAGGCTTCTAATGGTATCTGAAGAGTCTTCAATATCATCGATCTCCGTTCGACGATATTGTAGAGCGTCGAGCTCCGCTCGACGATCTATGAATAGAATGAAGGATAGCTAAATGCTATCAGACGGTGCTGAACTCTGGTCAACATTTTAGGAAAACGTCGATCTTCGTTCGATGATTTTTGGGAAAAACATCGAGCGCAGTTCAGAGACAGAAAACAACTTACAGACACTAGAAAAAAAAATGTAGCCAAGTCTTGGACTGTTTTTAGATTTTCAAAATCTTGGGATTTATTTTAAACTTCCTCCATTTAACATTCCTAACTGATTTAGAAAGAATGTGTGTTTCTTTTCATCCAAAGGTTTGGTGAAAATATCTCCCCTTTGCAAATCAGTTGGGATATATTGAATTTCAATTTTATTTTTCTCTACATTATCTCTTAGAAAGTGATGCTTTATCTCTATATGGTTTGTCCTACTATGGAGGACTGGATTTTGTGCTATAGAAATAGCACTAGTGTTATCACAAAAAATTTTTGACCCTTCTAAGTTGTAGCCATTATCTAGGAGCTGGTTTTGAATCCACAAAATATGTGAGCAACAACTGCCTCCTGCCATGTTTTCAGCTTCAGCAGTTGAAGTTAACACAGGTGGCTGTTTCTTACAGAACCAGGAGACAATTCTATCACCAAGGAACTGGCAAGTTCCACTGATGCTTTTCCTGTCTACTCTACATCCAGCATAATCAGCATCTGAAAATCCAATTAATTCAAATCCTGAGTCTTTTGGATACCAGAGTCCTAGATTTGGAGAACTTTTCACATACCTAAGAATCCTCTTAACTAATGTTTGGTGTGACTCTCTAGGGCTTACTTGGAACCTAGCACATATACATGTAGCAAACATTATATCAGGTCTACTAGCTGTAAGGTACAATAGAGAGCCAATCATTGCTATATAAGTTGTCTGATCAACATGTTTTCCATGTTCATCAGCATCTAATACAGCATTAGTGGGCATAGGTGTTTTCATACAAGATGCTTCAGACATACCAAATTTCATAACCAGTTCTTTTGCGTACTTGGTTTGAGAAATGAATATGCCTTCAACATGTTGTTTGACTTGCAATCCTAGAAAGAAGGAAAGCTCACCCATGCTACTCATTTCAAATTTAGAGTGCATCAGGTTGGAAAACTTTTTGCACAAATTTAAATCAGTAGAACCAAAGATAATATCATCTACATATATTTGTACTAGTAGGGTATGGGACTTATGGGTTCTAATAAAAAGAGTTTGGTCTACTCTACCCATTATAAAATCATTATTTAGAAGAAATCATGCTAAGGTCTCATACCATGCTCTAGGAGCTTCCTTGAGACCATATAATGCTTTATGCAATTTGAAAACATGGTCAGGATAAGTTGAAGAGATAAAACCTGGAGGTTGTCTAACATAGACTTCCTCTTTGATGTCTCCATTGATAAATACACTCTTCACATCCATTTGGTAGACCTTGAATCGTTTGTGAGCAGCATAAGCAAGGAATATTCTTATGGCCTCTAACCTTGCAACTGGTGCAAAAGTCTGGTCATAGTCAATTCCTTCTTCTTGAGAGTAGCCTTGAGCAACTAGCCTTGCCTTATTCCTTACAATGACTCCTTGATCATCCAACTTGTTTCTGAACACCCACTTTGTTCCAACAATTGAGTGATCCTTAGGCCTTGGCACTAGTTCCCAAACTTTGTTTCTCTCAAATTGTTGTAGTTCTTCTTGCATAGCAATGATCCAGTGTGGATCTTGTTCTGCATCTTGAATGGATTGAGGCTCAACTTAAGATAGAAAGCAAGTGTGCATCAGGTTCTGGTTGACCTGATTTCTTGTTTTCACACCAGTTGAGATGTTTCACATCACTTGGGAGATTGGGTGATCTCTTGTTGTTATGAAATCAACAGGGGATGTTGATTGTTCACCAACCTGTGTTGTTGTTTCCTCTTGTGGAACAACAACTGGCTCTTCAAAATTTTTTTCTCCAAGATGTTGAACATCAAGCTGTTCAGTATCCTCTTCATCTTCACTGATTTCAACTCTTTGTTGGATAGGTGAATGTACTGAATCCTTTTCTACAATGTGTAACCTGTCCAAATTTTCTGAAAGCGAGTGTACCTGCAATGGTTCTATGGTAGAAGTAGACTTCTCCTTGTAACACATGTTAGTCTCATCAAAAGATACATGAACAGATTCTTCAATTTTAAGAGAAGTTTTATTATAAACCCTATAAGCTTTACTAATCAAGGAGTATCCAAGAAACACTCCTTCATCAGCTTTAGCTTGGAATTTTGCTAAATACTTCTTGTCATTATTGTGAATATAACAAATGCAGCCAAAATTTTAGAAATAGTCTACTTTAGGTTTCTTCCCTTTGAGCAATTCATAGGGAGTCTTGCCCTTCAGCTTATGTATCAAACTTCTGTTCAACACATAGTTCGAGGTGTTCACAGCCTCTACCCAAAAAGATAGAGGAAGGTGAGCATCTATCAACAATGTAGTGGCAGATTCAATTAGGGTTCTATTTTTCCTTTCAGCTACACCATTTTGTTGAGGAGTTCTAGGAGCTGAGAAAGTATTCCTGATCCCTTCACTCTGACAGAACTCTTGCATAAGAAGAGAATCAAACTCTGTCCAATGATCACTTCTGATCAGGGCAATGTGAGTATTGTACTCAATCTGTATGCATTTGAGAAAATCTGTCAAACATTTAAAGTTATCAGACTTCTTCCTCAGAAAGAATACCCATGTGAATCTAGAGAAGTCATCTACAATCACTAAAGTGTAAGATTTCCCTCCTAAGCTTTGTACTGTAATGGGTCCAAAAAGATCCATGTGTAACAGATACAAAATCCTAGGTGAATCACTCTTATTAAGTGACTTAAAACTATTTTTAGTTTGCTTGCCTAATTGACAAGCCCTGCTGAGTCCTTCCTTCTTATAGGGGTCAGAAGGTAGTCCTCTAACAAGGTTGTCCTATTATAGCCTAGCAATGGTTCTAAGGTTTATATGCCCTAGTCTCTTATGCCAAAGATCATTTGGTTTGCAAACTGAATTAAATAAACAGATATCTATATTGGTGAAAGGAAATCTACTAAATAAATGTTACCTTTCCTTTTACCTATCAACATTGTTGTGTTATCCTCTGACTTTATCTTGCATAAGGATTTGTTGAATATCACCTGATAGACTTCATCACAGAGTTGACTGATGCTGATTAGGTTGTGCTTCAGTCCTTCCACATAAGCCACCTTCTTGAATGTGACTGAGCGAATCTGAACAGCACCATATCCTTTTGTTTGACCAAAGTTTGAATCTCCAAAGATCACTTTGGGTCCAAGTTTGGCTTTGAAGGATGTGAGATTGTCCTTGTTCCCTTTCATGTGCTTTGAGTACCCACTATCCAGATACTATTGTTGATTCATTGTTGGATAGCTCTTCACCTGCACATAAATAATTTATATGTTTTTGACCCAGTTTACCTTGGATCTATGTTGATAACCTTTAAATTCAGAGATGAAATACATCCCTGGCTGACTCTTAAAACCTTGACGATGGTATCTCCTAGGAGCTTTTGGATCAGGGACTTTTAGGATTGACTTGAGATTTACCTCTGAAAGAATGTTCAAAGCTCTGAGCTCCGTTCGACGATCGTCGAGCTGAGTTCGACGATCTTGGGTAAGATCGTCGAGCTCCGTTCGAAGATCGATTATGCAAGAGATCAGAGTTCAGAAGTCGTTAATCTGATTTCGACGATTAAGCCTTGGATCGCCGAGCTCTGTTCGACGATCATCGAGCTCTGTTCGACGTTTTCTGTTGAACTTGATTTTCCTTAGGTAAATCTGGATTCTTCCTATCTACCTCTACAACACCCTTTCCTTTATCAGAAATAAATTTAATTGGGGTTGTTAATACTATAGGTTGGCTTGATGAAGCACCCAAGCTCAGTGTATAGTTGAATCTTGTGTTTACTGTGCTTGTGATGTCCATCAGTCTGATGCTTCTCCCATTAAGGGATTCTTCAAACTTCTTTGCCTGGGACAACTCACTTTTCAGTGAAGCTATCTCCTCCCTACAGCATTCTAACTCCTCAGAGAGTTTGAGGTTGTCTAATTTTAAGGTGCTAAGTTAAGACAATTGATTTCTGAGAGAGATAATCTCTTTCTAAGATTTTAACAAGTCTAAACAAAGTGCCTTAAATTCAGACCAAAAGTCCTCTGAGTCAAAGTCAAAGGCGTCAATTACCTGATCTTCTTCAGTTTGAGTTTCAGATTTTGAGTCTGATCCTTGTTCTGCATCAGAATTTTGCTGAGAGGCATTGATAGCCATCATGCAGAATTCCTTTTCTTCAGCATAATCTTCATCATCACTTGAGCTTGATGAAGCCTCTTATTCTTCTTCAGTTTCACTCCAGGTTTCTGCTACAAATCGCCTCCTTGTATGTTTATTTTTGCTTGAGGAGGATTTGTTCTAATTATTTCCCCTGGAGTCCTTGTCTTTTCTCCTATCTTTCGTGTCCTTTTTGTCCTTATTCTGATTTTCTGGATAGTAAGGCACAATATGGCCTGGTTTACTGCATCCAAAACAGATTATTTCTTTATTATTTTACTTGTCATACCTTGGCTTCTCAAGCCCTCTGGATGACCTCTTTCTGAAGTCTTTCCTGGCCATCTAATAAAATCTTTTGGCCAGCAAACTCATCAATTCTTCATTTCCTGTGACCTTATCTTCAGGCTTCTCTTCTATGGCTTTGAAAGCAATGGTCTTCTCCTTTATGATGACTGGAGAAACAATCTTTTGCTCTTCTTCCCTATTCTTAATGAGCAGCTCATAAGATTTTAGCTTGCCCAAAAGAGCTTGAGTAGTAATCTCAGTTAGGCTTCTGGCATCCTTGATTGGCCAATCCTTGAGTCCCAAGTGCTAGGGAGGCACATTAGGATCTCTTCATTTAGTTCAGTTATAGAGATCTCTTTGTCCAGTGTTTTTAGTTCACTGACTATTAGGCTGAGCCTGTTGTACATGTCAGCCACAGATTTAGTTTCTCCTTTCTTGAAGTTCTCATATTGGCTTATGAGATGGGATCTCTTGTCCTTCCTTTCATCAGCAGATCTTGAGACAATTTCAGATAACTTGTCCTATATCTCTTTTGCTGAACTGCATTCAGAAACCTTTTGGAATATCTCATCAGACATGGTCTGAGCAAGAATATTCATAGCCTTTGCATCTGCAACTTTCCATTTCTTTATTTCTGTATCTGTTCCTGAAGGAGGTGGAACAGCACTTGTACTTGTGATCACTGGGGGTCTTTGACAAACTGTCAAAATAGAATTAAAAATGTCCTCATCAATAGAATTCATGTAAAGCTTAATCCTTGCCTTCCAAAGTGCAAACTTAGAAAGTTTGCACACTGGAGGTCTGGTGCTAGCATAATCTTTGTTCTGTGCCATGGTTTTGTATAAAAATAAATATAATACAAAACGTAATAACTATCCTCTATAGAAAATTGATCTTATCAAGGATCTTTTTGTTCAGGCGTTATCCGGTTCAACCAATCTGTTGAAAATTTAGATGTTGAATAACCAACCTCCCTCTGATACCAATTGAAAGTGAGGAAAAGATCTACCTTAACTCTAGAGGGATGGTGAATAGAGTATTTTAAAATAATTTATAATTAAAACTATAAAGCAGTGGAAGACTTAATTTATGTATATGTGTAAGGTGTTTTTGATGAAATAAAAAATAAAGCAAGAACTAAGAAATCATACAACACACAGCAAAGTCAAACACACAGCAACCAGATGACACAAGGAACTATAGTGGTTCCCCAACAACCTGGGTACATCCACTCTTCTACCACCCTAGGTAGGAATCCACTGCAGGAATAGTTGATCAGGTGTCTTGGGAACCAATGAGTTTTTGATACAGTGCTCAAAAACCAAAACTAGATTTTTTGATAAGGTGTCTTGCCACCACTGAGTTTTGACAAGGTCTCAGAAACAAGTTTCAGAACTTTTGAGGGGAGTTTTGAGAAACCCCTTTACAGGAGGGAAAAGAAAAAGAAAGAAAGAGTTGATTTGTTCTTCTCTGTAAACAGTCTGAGAGAAGACAAGTGGATGATGATGTCAAAGCTCCCCCTGAGATCTGTAAGGGTTCATGAAGGTGAGCTTTGCTAGGGTGATAGGTCTTTAGTTGCTTAAGATCTCCAGCAATTGATGATTTCAACAGATGCTGAAATGTTTGATGTCTAGAGTTCTTGATGTTTAAGCTTTTGAACACTTGATGATTTGGAGGAGTTGAGTAGCAGAAGATTTCCTCCACAGAAAACTTTCTTGTGTTCTTGAAGATTTGGGATTCAGTAAATTTGTAAATCTTAGAAGATGAACTCTTTATCAGAGAGTTTCTATTGTCCACTCTTCTGTGTCTCTTTAAATCTAATTCTGCTGTATATCTCTTGTCTCTATAATTATATATAATCTATGCTATTCAAAAACATATTATGTAGGAGTATATCAGATTCTTACTTAGATGGTCGTTACTCAGTCATAAATGACTTCCATAAATGAAAACTATCTCTGGGGAAAGTCCTTAGTAACATTCCTTTTAGACTTCCTTGAAACTTGCATTAGATTGCTTGAAACGGCTAGAAAATCCTTTGCAATAAATGCAGGAAATAACTCTGAATGAATCTGAATGAATTCCATAACTGTTCTTGAATTCGAATTCTGAAAGCGTCGATCTCTCACAGAAATCGTCGATCTGAGATCTACGATCGTTGAACTGAGCACAGAGATTGGATTTAAACATGTTGGGATTTGTCTCCACAATACCTCAGATTTGTAGGAGGTCAGACCTTGAACTAAGATGAATTAAGGTGTATTTGATACTGTGTTTAAGTTGTATGTGTGCAGGTTCTAATTGCCAAGTGTAGACCAATGTCAGTCTATAATGGGTCACCAAACACAGGACCATACAATGTAATCCCTCATTGTGTGATCCAAAGTGTTGGCCCATGTATAGCCTCTCAATTGGGATACACTTCCTATATGCACTTGGATTGATGGACAGAAGCATTGGAACTAATTTCCTCAGAAAAATTTCTAAGTCCAAAATACTCGAGTAACCCCTTTGTTATACTCGAGTATCAGACTTAATACTCGAGTAGCTAGTTAGGCATACTCGAGTAGTTAGTTAGACATACTCGAGTAATCAGTTAGACTTACTCGAGTAGGGTCTGTATACTCGTGTATATATTTCTATACTCGAGTAGTTAGTTAGTCACTCGAGTAAGTTGTTTTCATACTCGAGTAACTTAATCACTCGAGTAAATCATATATCATACTCGAGTAGATCCTTTTTCTTCTCTTTTCTGCAAGTTCAAGTGTTGATACTCGAGTAATTGATTTTGATACTCGAGTAAATTATTCGATACTCGAGTAGTTGGTTTTAATACTCGAGTAAGCAGTTGATACTCGAGTAATTGATTTTGATACTCGAGTAAATTATTCTATACTCGAGTAGTTGATTTTAATACTCGAGTAGGTGAATGTTTCCCGGATTCATACGCTGATACTCGAGTATATCTTTGTTGATACTCGAGTATATCTTTGCTGATACTCGAGTATATCTCTTCTAATACTCGAGTAGTTCATTTCTCTTTCAAGTAAATTTCTATTCTCATACTCGAGTATATTTCTCTTTGTCACTCGAGTATCTAAATTCCCATACTCGAGTATATCTTCTCTTACTCGAGTATAGCAGTTCCCTATTCCAGAATTCTTCTAAGTTCTAATTCGCTAAGTATTTTGAATCCGTCATTTCTGATTGGTCCACGTGTCATCCTTAATTAAGATTATGACCGTTGGAGTCCACCTATAAATAGGTCTTTTCAGAATTGACTAATTAACAAGATTACAGAGATATTCTTTTGAAGAAAGAGAAAATTCCGTGAACCCTAATTCGCACGCCGCCGCCGCCATTGCTGTTCACGGAAGAAAGTCTGGATCTTCGATTTCCGTCTTCAAGGACTATTTCTCCAGCGATCCAGACAAGAGTGAATCACTCGATCTCGCGAGCCTCAAGGATTTCAGATCTATCTTCTCGATCGAGGTGGTTCTAGTTTTCAGATTTGTGGATCTTTCTCTCAAGTCATCTTCAACCTTTTCTGATCAAGTCAAAGCTCCTAAAGAAGAAGACTGTCAAAGATCCAGATCTGAAATTTGTTTTGTTGATTTTTATTCTCAAACCAAAATTTCATTGTAGGAGTTTTTCTCCGAGATTTGTAGGAAGATCTTTCTTCCGAGTTTTGTAGATCCAGTTGGATCGAGATTTGTAGGAACGTGGTTCCGAGGTGTAGGATTGTTTTCAATCCGAGATAGTGGAGTATCCGAGTCTAGTGATTTGCTAGATCGGTGAGTAGAGTGGACGTACCCAAGATTGGGGAACCACTGTAAATTTCTTGTCTTCTGTGATTGCTTGATGTGCGCTGCGTTAAATTTTTTAATTCCGCTTTTGACACGCATTTCACCTATTCACCCCCCTCTAGGTGATTTAGGCTAACAACTTAGACCTCTCAATTGGTATCAGAGGGAGGTTGATCGTTAAAAGGTTAACACCTTGATCGTATCCTTCTAAGTTGAGTATCAAGCATGAGTAAGACTAAGGATTTTGCCAAGCTCCCTATCTGCACCAAGAACAACTTTCCTATGTGGAAGGAAAGAGTAAAGTTCTTCATGGAAGCAGTAGATCCCCGGATCTTCATGATTGTTGAAGAAGGTCCCCACATTCCTATGACTACTTCCACCATAGATCCTAACAACCAAGTTACCAAGAAGTTGATGGATCTAGACAAGGATGAGATTGCACTTGTCTCTCTGGACAAGAAGGCTAAAAATATTATAGCAAGTGCAGTCGATGACTCAATGCTGCAGAATCTAATTCATTGCCAGTCTGCCAAGGAGATGTGGCAATCCCTGGTGACTCTAATGGAAGGCACTGAAGAAGTGAGGGATGATCGGAGATCCTTTCTGAATCAAAAGTATGAAGCCTTCCGGCAAGGTCACAAGGAAGCCATAGCTGACACATTCGAGAACTTTTTCAAGATAGTGAACGGCCTAAGAGTTTATGGCCGAGTCTTCACCAACGGGGAACTCAATGACAAATTCTTAAGATCCCTAACCAAGGAATGGGACAATAAGGTATGTGCCATTCGGGAGTTTGGAAGGTTAGCTGAGACGGACCCGCAAAATCTGTTCGGAAAGCTTATGTCTTACGAGCTACAAATCAACTCAAGAAAAGCTGAAGAAGAGACAAGCAGGTCTGCATCCAAGGAGAAATCTGTCGCTCTAAAGGCAGATAGCTCAAGGAAGATAAAGGCTAGCTCTCCTGCCCCAGTTCCTGAGGCTGATGAAGAAGAATCATCTGAGCCCAGCTCATCTGGCTCAGAACTATCTGATGGAGAGTTCTCCCTACTCTCAAGGCAGTTCAAGAAATTTTTGAACAAGAAGAAGCAATGGAGAGGCAAGGATGCCTCATATAGAAGATCACGACATGACAGTGATCATCGGAAGAAAGGCTCAAGTATCCATGATAGGTATAATTCTAAACCGAACAAACAGATTTCTACTGACATCATTTGTTATTGTTGCAATAAGCCAGGTCACGTCATCGCCGATTGCCCTCACAAAAAGAAAGAGGGTGGAAGAAGAGAGGAAAAGAAATCCTCACACCACAAGAAGAGGACAGAGAAAAGCTTAGTAGCCAAGAAGAGCAAAACCCTCAGCGACTCTGACTCATCTGAGTCGAGTGAAGAAGAGGAAGCTTACTTTGGGCTCATGGCTCATTCAGATGATGAACAAGTTCCCCAGTTTGCTGGGGAGGTAAAATCTCATACTCCTCTCTCTGATTCTCATGATGACAATGAGCAAGAGGGATATTCCTCTGAAGATGAATCTGAACTCATGGGTCAGTATAAGGAATTACTCACCGCTTACGAGAAATGTCGTAGAATGGTGAAAAGTCAAGCCAAAGAGATCAATTCTCTACAGGCTAGTGAGAGCAACTTGAGAGAAGAAGTCAATAGGACTAACTCTCTTCAAGAGAACCTCAATGCAGCTATGGAGGGATACAATAAAGCTCTCAAGCACATCGACCTTAAAGAGGAAATCATCAAAGAATTGGAACGACAACTCGAGGCTGAAAAGAAGCTTGTTGAGAGTTTTTCTAAGCCTAAGACAGTTCTTCCAATCGTTGCTGAATTCTCTGCTAAGGCCAAGGGTGCTGGTTTAGGCCACATTGTCTCTTCTAGTAAATCCTCTAGGAGAAACAAAGCCAAGAGAAAGAATAAGGCTGCCCGGAAGGCTCTATGAAAGTGAGGGGATAAGTTGTAAACTACTCTAGAGGGGGGGTGAATAGAGTATTCAAATTTTATGAATAACTAGTCAGCTCCCTTGGAGTTGATTTGCGGAATAAAATAATCTGATACTTGAACCCTAAGAGCCTAACACAGTGAAGTGCACAAGTGAGAGAGTTAACTGAAATTTCAGATTAACTATAAACCTATCACAGCAACTAGCAATCCTAGGTAGTTCTATCACAGCCACAGAAAAGACAATTAAACAAAAACAACCAGAGAGACACAGGATATATAGTGGTTCCCTCTTAATAGGTACTCCACTCTTCTACCACCCTGGTAGGAATCCACTACAGGTTTTTGCTAAGGTGCCCTGCCACCAATGATCTGATTCAGGTAGATCAAACAGACCCTTTGAGCTTTTGATAAGGATGCTCGACCACAGGTTGTTGATAAGGTGCCCTGTCACCAATGTTCACTTTTGAAGAGGTGTGAAAACTCTTTTACAAAGGGGTTGAGAGGGTTAGATTGTCTTCTCTGTTGTTAATACAGATTAGAGAAGACTTGTGGATTCTCTAAAGAATCAAAGTCTCCCCCTGGCTCAGTGGAAGTCCAGGGAAAGCCTTTGCTTCAGGATGAAGGAGTTTCAGATAAACTGAAACTAAATCCTCAGAGATCTGTAGACTGATTTTTATCAGGTCTTCAGATTCTGGAGCACGTGAAGCAGATCTGGAGCTTTTTCTGAAGTCTTGAAAAACTCTAAGCAGATGCTCAGGAGACTTGAGAATGAAGTAGATTGCTTTGGACTTTTGCTTCAGGAAAACTTTTCTTCTTCTGATTGTGAGATTGTGAAGAGTTGCTCTGGAGAAGCTTGAAAGAATGCAGCACACTAAAAAACTCTCTGTTACTGTTACTACTTGTTATTCTGAGAAAAAAATCTCTTTTAAATATGTCTTCTCGTTTATCTTTTGGAACGGCTCTATTGATTTGAATTCTCGAGCCCTGCAACAGATTATCTCAAAAATAGAATATAGCAATAGGAATAGAATGACCAATTAGCTCTCTGTTAGTCCCAATAAGGAAATAAATGAATAGGAAAATATCTCAACATAAAGATTTATCGTTCTTGGAAATAGCATACACCGCCAACGGCTAGAATACAGCCTGGCAATATATTTTGTATAATAAGACAAAAAATGCTTTATCAAAATACGAAATCCCGTAATTTATGCTTGACATATTTGGTAAGTAATTCATTTGAATTTAAGCAATAAATTAGCAAAATCATTCTTCAGAAAATCTTTCTAACCACACGTTAAAACACTTGGAAATAAACCAAGGAATAAAATAAATACAAACATTTAAAGGCAGACAGAAATCGTCGAACAGGGGTTCGATGATCGTCGACCTAGCTAACAGATCGTCGACTGAAAACAGAAATCTGTCGAAACAGAAATCGTCGACCAGAAATCGTCGACCAGCTCAAGATATCGTCGACTGAAGCAGAAAATCTGTTATCACAGAAATCGTCGGACATCTCATGATGTCGACGACTAAGACAGAGATCTGTCGAGACAGATATCGTCGACCATCTCATGATGTCGACGATTAAGGCAAAGATCTGTCGAGACAGAAATCGTGAAACAAGACCACGATCGTCGAACTGCTGATAGCAGATCGTCGACCAACCTTCAGAGCATAATACGCTTGCTCTGAGATCGTCGACCATCGGTCGACGATAATTGTCTTGACTTCAACGATTCTATAGCCCTTCTATCGTCGACCACTGATCGACGATCGCGAGGCCTCGTTCGACGATGGTCGAACGGAAAAAGAGCCTTAACTAAAGATTCATTCTACAACTTCTATTCTAAGCTCTAGGTCAGATATAAACTGCCCTAGGGAGACTAAACAATGTCTAAACATGATCATATATAGTTATATGGATCAAGAGGGACAGGAAAAGGGATTACATAAGCCAAATCACATCTAGGGTACCAACAATCTCCCCCTATTTGGGTTATGTTATCCAATTCGATCTAAAAGGTAATGCACACAGTAACAAAAGCAGATATTAACCAAAAATTTAAATCACAGGCAATCCACAGGAAAACATAAAACTATAAATCAGCAGAACTAAAGTATCAAGCAGATTTATCAGAGGTTTTAGCATCAGATAATTTCTTAGGGATTACAGCTGGTTTGAAGATAATTTCTCTGTTTGGATTTGCTGCTTGTCTTTTGGATAGCATTAGATCGTGTTCACCAATAATTTTCTTCTCGGCATAGCTGGGTAGAACTGCAGCAGAGTGCAACCTCATGTATTCTTCAGTATTGAAAATTTCAGAGTTTACTTGAATTTTGCTGAGTTCCTTTTCTCTGAATTCAGACATGGTTGTATACGCTGTAGGGTCTAGTCCTTGAGCTTTGGCTCTCTCCATCATGCTCAGTGCAATAGATTCCTTAAATCTTGCCATAGAGGCAATTCTTTCAAATTCAGTCATATCTGGTGGAGAGGATGGTCTGTTAGTATCAGCTTGAGCTGCAATCTCCATGTTCCTTTGAAGAGCTGTGGCTATTTTGCTTGAGTCAGAAGGAATTTGTGCAGCCTCCTTAGGATTAGTTTCAGCATAAAGAGATCTGGGAGGTGCAAGTTCAATGAACTTCTTGTTGGATTTCTCTGAATAGACCATTCTTTTTCCTTTTGTTTCAGCTTTCTCAGAATCAGCAGATTTCCTTGAAGAGGAGGGTGGACCTTTCCTGGGAGGAGAAGGTTTCCATTCTGGAATTTTCTTTTTAGGAGAGGGAGGAGGAGAGAAGGTAGGTTGCTGAAAAGTCATCTCCTTTATTTGTTCCATGAGAACATTGTCATTTCTTTTTCTTCCTTGTCCTGATACATCTTGGCCTCCCTGGCTTTGATTACTCCTTCTCTGGTAGGACTGATGAATGTTAGAGCTAGCTGATCTTGCAGACGGGGCAGAAGAGAGACTTCCAGAGGCTCCAGCACCAGGAGGTGGAGGAGGACCTCTGGGGGGGAATTTCTGAATAGGGATGTCATATCTTTTTGATCTCTTTTTCTCTCTTGTCTGATTCTTTGAGAGCCTCATCCAGGGTCGAAATTCATTGCTCTTGGGATCAATTCCCTTCAGAATGAAATATGGAACATCCTTGTCTGGATTGGCAGTAGGAGGAGCAGATGCTTTCCTTTTCGTGGAGACAGCCTTTTTCTTTTTCTGGGAGCTATCAGAGTCCTCAGAGTCATCATCATCAGAGGAGTGAGATGAGGTTCTGCCGGCATAATCATCAAAGTATAGATTTGGGATATCCTTGGTAGCTATAGCATGCTTAGCCTTCTGCTTCTCTCTATCTTCTCTTTCTCTTGCTTCCTCAATGGCATCTTGCTCAAGGAGGGCATCAAGATCAACATTTGGAGTGCTCTTCCAGAGTTCTGATTTAGGATACAAGTCAGGAACTATCCTGGGGACCAGTTCTGCAGTAGAAGGAATGGATAGAGGATAGGTAAGGATAGGAGGAGAAAAGATGACAGTATCTGCAGGAGCAGATGCTTTTTCTAGAGAGATGGCTAGGGAATCCAAATGATAATTAGCCAACCCTTCAATGTACTCAGAGGCAATATTCTCAGCCACAAAGGCTATAAATTGTTCTAGGTTTAGAGTACCTGAGCTTGATTCCTTTTCAGTCATCTTGGAGGCTTTTTCTGGTAAAGCTAGCACGGCCTCAGCTTCTTCAGCAGCAGCAGCAGCATCAGTGTTGATTGTGCCTGCATACAGAGAAAGATAGGTTAACAACCAAGTGGGAATAAAGTATTCCCCCCAAGGTGAGCAACAACAGGTAATTGATAGAGTTACCTGAAGATCTACACAGGATACCACTTTGCATCTAGGAAGGAAGTTATAATTCCTTCTAGATGTTTAGCGACATCAGTGATAGACACCTCTGCAAGACACACGAGGAGTGCTATACAGGAAAAGAAGAGAGAGTCCTTGACCAAGGGGTCATCAAGGTACTCAAGTCTATAAGAGACCATTTTCTCTTGAAAAGAAGGAACAAGAGGAGTAGATGTGAGTGAGGACTCAAAGTCTAGGTTAAGATAGGATTCCAAATCTTTAATGGAATTTGCAGCAACATCTTGCAATACTGATGCGGGATCATCAGCAGCTGAGATGAGATAGGAAGGAATAAGAAATTAACTCCAAGTTGGAGTGAATTAAATAGAATCTTAAATAACATTATACCATCAGATTGAGCAGCAACATTCTCAAATTGTTGAACCACTACTTCTGTATCAGTAGTGTTCAATGGAGATTTTTCACCAATGTCCATGGGGACTACTTCATTATCTTTCTCAGGAATTTCTTCATCAGAAGCTTGATTCACTAGGGAGTGAATGTCCTTGTTAGATAAAGATATCAATTTAAAATCCTGATTATAACCTTTAGAGGAAGTGATTTACCTTCTGGATGCTTTGGAAGCTCTTGAGATTCTCCTATAGTTGCTGAAAGGGGAAGAGAAGAGTTGTCCTGAAGGGCCAAGGCATCACCTGAGACCACTTCAACAGACATCTCCCCCTGCATGACTTCAGTGGGAACTGGAGTCATGCATCTTACTGAAGAGGGCTCAGTAGAGGGTGGAAATGATTTGATGGCTTCAGTAAGGGCTTTGATGGATGCAATGAGAGGGGCATTGGCAGCCTCAATCATTTTTTGGATGGATGGAGTGATGAGCTCTACAACATGTGCAAGCAATTCAGGAGTTATCTGAAATGCTGATGATGTAGAGGTGGATGGAATGGAAGCAGTATGATCTACCACATGATCAAAGGAATCATGTGGAGATGGGTGAACATCAACATGAGTGTGGGATTCATGTTGAGAGAGGTGCGTGAGGATGGTAGCAGTCACCATGTCAACACTGGCTGAAGCTGCCAGATGTTGTGGTGTTGGTGACTGGGATGGAGATGCAGGTGGAATGAGAGATGCATGTTGTGGTGGCACTGCAGGGTGTGTGGAAAGTAATGCAGGAGATGAGGATGCATGGGTAAAGAGGGAGGATGAAGGGATTGCTGAGCCTTCCCCAGCAAGCTGGAGAGTGGCTGAATCAGCCCTTGTGTCTGATTGAGGGTTAGGATCAACCCTGGCTGACTTCTTGATAACTCTCTGAGATTTCTTGAAGAGAGAGGGGTCCAACCTCTTGCTGGCGTTGACTGCGGTGGGAGCAGAAACAAGCAGCAGGGGTGCTTTCACATATAGAAACACACCCAACACCCTGGCAAGATTTACTTCTTTCTGATTGTTCTTTCTCCTTATTAGTTCAAACAGAACTTTTCCCCAAGCAATCTGTGCCTTATTCACCAAAGCTGACATCAGGGCAAACTGTTGCCTGTTGATGTTGTCATGAGCAGAATGTTTTCCCAAAACGACCTTGCCCACCAGGTCGGCCAGAAACTTATACTCTGGAGCCAGATTTATCTTTAGCAACTTAGCTGGAATACCCTCAGCATGGCCCATCACAGTTAGCATGCGGCCATACTCTTCTGCAGTTTGCTCATAGTCATCAGTTCCGGTTGGCAGTCCAAACAGCTCAGTCAAAACTTCAGGAGTCAGAATGACCTCCTCTCCATTTATCTTTCCAGACATCGCTTCGTCGCTGGAGGACGAGGTATATACCCATTCTCGAATCTCTGGTATATTGATCTTTGGTGAGAATGACATAAATTTCTTTAGGCCTTGATCTTCACATAGCTTCAGAATGGCTTGGATGGGTTGATCACATCGGCTGAAAGAATCGAAGTCGACACAGAAGCCAGTGTCGAACTTCATTCCGAAGAGAACAGCAGAAGGAATCGCCATAGGATTTGAGAGAAAATGGCGAATCGAGAAGCAAAGCAGGGGAGAAGAGAATCGCGCGGGATTAGAGTTCGAGAGCGAATTCTAAGCCAGAAGATGGAATATGAAAAGACGGAGCGGAAGGACGACGATCTCCAGACCTAAATCGACTATTAGAAACAAATCTGCGATCGTCGATCCCGGAATAAAATCGGTCGTCGAATAAAGATCGACGATAGTCAATGTTTGACTAATCGTCAAATATCGACCGACTACAAGCAATCACCACGATCGTCGATCAATATATGATGGTCGACGATTCTCCACACAGCACAGAAAATCTGTCGTCGACCATTGGTCGACGATAGATACCTAAGGAGAGATCGTTGACCGGTTGATCGACGATTTCTGCCTTACTACCGAACGAGCTGTCGTCGACCGTTGGTCGACGATAGTTCTGACCTGGTCGAAGATCGTCGATCAGTCGTTCGACGATTTTAGACAGAAAACAAAACTATCCAAATTTTCACTACTCTGAACCATTAATCATACCAAGCTGGTTCAGGAAGAACAAATGCCTTTGTTCATCAAGGGGCTTAGTGAAAATATCTCCTCTCTGCAGGTCTGTGGATATAAATTCCATTGCTATCTTGTTCTTTTCCACATTATCTCTCAGAAAATGATGTCTAATCTCAATGTGCTTGGTCCTGGAATGGTGCACAGGATTTTGAGCAATTGATATTGCACTGGTACTGTCATACAGAATCTTTGTTTTTGAGTGTGTGTACCCATAATCCACTAGCTGATTTTGAATCCACAGGATCTGTGAACAACAACTAGCTGCTGCTATATACTCAGCCTCAGCAGTTGAAGTAGACACAGATGCCTGTTTCTTGCAAAACCAAGAGACAAGTCTCTCTCCCTGGAACTGACAGGTCCCTGAGGTGCTTTTCCTGTCAACTCTACAGCCAGCATAATCAGCATCTGAATATCCAATTAATTCAAATCCTGGCTCAGCTGGGTACCACAGTCCTAAGTTAGGGCATCCCTTAAGGTATCTCAAGATTCTCTTGAGAAGAGTTAAGTGAGATTCCTTTGGGTTGACCTGAAACCTAGCACATAGGCATGTAGCAAACATTATGTCAGGCCTACTTGCAGTCAAATACAGCAGGGAACCAACAATGGCTCTATAGTTCTTTTGATCAACAGACTTGCCATTGACATCAGAATCAATAACTGCATTTGAGGCCATAGGTGTGCTCATTGATGAAGCATCAGACATTCCAAATCTTTTAACCAGCTCTCTGGCATATTTTGATTGAGAAATGAAGATACCATCAACACACTGTTTCACTTGGAGACCAAGGAAATAGGATAACTCACCCATGCTGCTCATCTCAAACTTGGAGTGCATTAGTTCAGAGAACCTCTTGCATAGTTTGGGATCAGTAGAACCAAATATAATGTCATCTACATAGATTTGAACTAACAGTTGTGAGTCCTTATGATGTCTAATGAATAGGGTTCTATCTACTACACCTCTCACAAACTTGTGTTCTAGAAGGAAATTTGCTAAGGTCTCATACCAAGCTCTAGAAGCTTGCTTAAGTCCATATAGAGCCTTTTGGAGTTTGAACACATGAGTGGGTAAGGTTGATGAAACAAACCCTGGTGGTTGTTCAACAAACACTTCTTCCTTTAAATCTCCATTGAGGAAGGCACTCTTCACATCCATTTGGAAGACCTTAAATCTTTTATAGGCAGCATAGGCTAGGAAAATTCTAATGGCTTCTAGTATAGCTATAGGGGCAAAAGTCTGATCATAATCTATGCCTTCCTCCTGTCTATAGCCTTGAGCTACTAGCCTAGCCTTATTTCTAACTACTATGCCTTGGGCATCAAGCTTGTTTCTAAGCACCCACTTGGTGCCTATGATCCGTTGGCCTCTTGGTCTTGGAACCAAAGTCCAAACTTTACATCTTTCAAACTGGTTAAGTTCCTCTTGCATGGCTATAATCCAGTGTGGATCAAGCTCAACATCTTTAATGGTTAGGGGCTCAACCTGAGAAAGGAAACAAGCAAACATCACATCTTTGTTGAGTTGATGTCTTGTCTAGACTCCTACTGAAATGTCTCCAATCACTTGAGATACAGGATGATCTCTAAGTGTGACAAGATCAGTAGGTTTAGCAATGATCTGATCTTCAACAGTTTCAGGATTTGATTCCTCATGTGGAATTTGATCAACTGTTGGAGCAGGTGCTTTAACTTGAAGAAGTTCTACATCAGATTCAGAATCTGAAGAAGCAGCCTGAGGAGATTGTTGGGGATGATTCTCCTGTGTGAGTCTCAAACCTTCCAAATCCTTACTTACTCCTAGGACTTGCACTGTACTATTAGAGGAAGAGTCCTTCTCCTTATAATACATGACTGTCTCATCAAAAGAGACATGTGCAGACTCTTCTATCTTAAGAGAGGATTTATTGAGGACCCTATAGGCTTTGCTTACTTGAGAGTATCCTAGAAAAACTCCCATTGAAGCTTTTGCCTCAAATTTTCTATGGTATTCTTTGTTATTGTTATGAACAAAAGCAACACAGCCAAATACTCTAAAATAGTCTATTTTAGGTTTCACTTGCTTAAGTAATTCATAGGGAGTCTTACCCTTAAGTTTATGTATCAGACTTCTGTTCAATACATATTTAGCTGTGCTAACTGCTTCAGCCCAAAAGGATAGAGGCATGTTAGCATCTGCCAACAATGTACTTGCAGCTTCAATTAGGGTTCTGTTTTTCCTTTCAACTACCCCATTTTGTTGAGGAGTTCTAGGAGCAGAGAAGCTATGTTTGATACCTTCCTTCTCACAGAATTCTTGCATAAGAAGAGACTCAAACTCAGTACCATGATCACTTCTGATCAAGGCAATCTGAGTAGAATACTCACTCTGTATACACTTTAGAAAATCTGTAAGAACCTTGAAGTTATCAGCCTTAGTTCTCAAGAAGAATACCCAAGTGAACCTAGAGAAGTCATCTACAATTACTAGAGTGTAAGACTTTCCTCCAAGACTCTGTACAGCAATAGGACCAAATAAATCCAAATGTAGCAAGTACAGAATCCTTGGAGAATCACTTTTATTAACTGATTTAAAGCTATTTCTTGTTTGCTTACCTAATTGACAAGCTTTGCAAAGGCCTTCCTTCTTGTAGGGGCAAGAAGGTAAACCTCTTACAAGATTGTATTTAGCCAACCTAGAAATGTTTTTCAAATTTACATGACTAAGTCTCTTATGCCAAAGGGTATTATTACTGGTTACTTCATTAAATAAGCATATTTCAGATTTGGATGAGTTAAAGTCTACAACATAAACATTTCCAATTCTAATACCTACTAACACAACAGTATTATTTAAAGCAATATTACAAGCAGTGTCAGTAAACCATACCTTGTACCCAGCATCACACATTTGACTTACAGAGATTAGGTTATGCTTTAGTCCAGAGACATAAGCAACCTTCTTGAATGTTACAGCTCCTATGGTGAAGCTGCCATATCCTTCAGTCTGTCCACAGCTGGAATCCCCAAATACAACTTTTGGTCCCAGCTTGGCTTTGAACCCTGACAGATTCTTCTTCTTTCCTGTCATATGCTTTGAGCATCCACTATCCAGATACCATTTGTCATGTATGACTGGATAGGTCTTTACCTGCAAAGATATCAATTATACATTGTGGACCCAGGTTACCTTGGGTCCAGTATTCTTTACAAAAGAAAAACTAGATATAAAAGATTTTGCAGGCTTAGATTTATATCCTAAAGGGTGTGATCTCCTAGGTGAGATAATCCATTCAGTTGAAGGATTAAACATCCTAGGGTAGTGATTGGGATTTGCACATCTGGAAGTTTGAAATTTATTTTCCAGCTTGAGTCCAGATCGTCGATCCACGGTCGACGATCGCAAGCCATATCGTCGACCATTTGTAGTAGTGCTATGTTCTGGATTCCACGATCGTCGATCACTGGTCGACGACTCAAGATGAGATCGTCGATCTCCTGCACCAAAGATATCATACTTGGTGAAGGTGTTCAGCGATCGTCGATAGACGTTCGACGATTGGTTTGACGATCGTCGATTAATGTTCGACGATTTTTGTAAAGCTAGAAATTTTTTCTTCCTATTCTCTTTCTTAATCTTATTCTGAATTTTCTTGCATTTTTCAATTTCCTCAGTATTCTTTATTCCTGATTCAGAAACAAATTTTACTGGAGTGCTAAATCTCTCCTTTGTGAGGAGGATGGGTTCACTAGGTGTAGCACCTAAGCCTAGTTTATCATTACCAACCCTAGTGTTTGCTATACAGGTTATTTCAGATAATTTAAGGCTTCTGCCATTTAATTGTTCTTCTAACCTCTTAGATTTAGCTAGTTCTAATTTTAAGAATGTTACTTCTTCTCTTAATCTTTCTAATTCCTTTTCTAATCTGATTATTTCAGTACCTTCCATGTCTAGTTCCATTATTTTTAATCTAAGTGACTTAATTTCTTTTTCAGATAATAGTAAATCTAAACATAGAGTTTTAAATTTTAGTTTGAACTCAGGAGATGAGAAATCAAATGAGTCGATTACCTGGTCCTCCATAAAGGAGTCTTCTTCATTATCTCCTTCTTCTTCAGAATTCTCTGCAGCTGACAGAGAGCTGCAGGCATCAATAGCCATGAGGCAGACCTCTTTGGCTTTCTTCTCTTCTTCTTCTTCTGAATCACTGGAGCTAGAGGAGCAGGTATCCTCTTCTGTTTCACTCCAGGTAGCAGCCACAAATCCCTTGTCCTTCTTCTTGTATTTGTGTGATGAGGACTTGGAGTGGTGCTTCCTGTACTCTTTCTCATGTTTCTTCTCCTTGTGTTTCTTCTCTGGACAATCTGGAGCAATGTGTCCAGGCTTGCTGCAAACATAACAAATGATTTCTTTAGATGGAGTCTTGTCATACCTTGGTTTGTCCTCATGCTTGGAGAACTTCTTTCTGAGGTCTCTTCTTCCCATGTTGAAGAACCTCTTGGCAATGAGTGCCAGTAACTCCTCATTTGATTGACTTCCTTCAGAAGTCTCAGCCGCCTTAAGAGCTAGAGAGTGCTCTTTCTTTGTAGGTGTAGGAGTTTTTACTTCAATTGCAGCAGCTCTGCTCTTTAGAGTTTGCTCATATGACTTGAGCTTTCCCAATAGAGCTTCTGTGGAGAGTTCCACAGTGTTTCTTCCATCCTTGATGGGCCATATCCTTGAGTCCCAAGAGATGGGAAGGCACATCAGGATCTTGTCATTTACCTCTGACAAAGTTATCTCCTTGTCCAAAGACCTCAGTTCACTTATTATTGAACTGAGTCTTGTGTACATTGTGTCAATGTCTTCAGCATCATCCTTCTTGAAATTTTCATACTGAGAGGTGAGATTGGATCTCCTGTCCTTCCTCTCATCAGCTGAGCCAGCAACTATGTGGTTGAGGGAATCCCACATAGCTTTGGCTGAGGTACATTCAGCCAGCTTCTGGAATATCTCATCAGACATTATCTGAGCTAGGATATTCATTGCTTTAGCATCAGCTGCTTTTGCCTTCTTGTAAGTATCATTGTAGTCAGGTGGTGGCACAGCACTGAGATCAGTAGAAGTGGAAGCAGCAGCAGGCCTAGCAGGTGGTCCTGTCAAAATAGAAGAAAAAATATCTTCATCAATAGAATTCATGTATAGTCTTATCCTGGCCTTCCATATGCCAAACTTGGACAAGTTGCATACAGGAGGTCTGGTGCTTGAATAATCCTTAGACTGGGCCATGTGTGAAAGTGTTTGTGAATGGTATCAGGAAACAACTTATCACAGGATCTTTTAACTCAGGTGTTAGCCTGTATGAACAGCTAACCTCCCTCTGATACCAATAGAAAGTGAGGGGATAAGTTGTAAACTACTCTAGAGGGGGGGTGAATAGAGTATTCAAATTTTATGAATAACTAGTCAGCTCCCTTGGAGTTGATTTGCGGAATAAAATAATCTGATACTTGAACCCTAAGAGCCTAACACAGTGAAGTGCACAAGTGAGAGAGTTAACTGAAATTTCAGATTAACTATAAACTTATCACAGCAACTAGCAATCCTAGGTAGTTCTATCACAGCCACAGAAAAGACAATTAAACAAAAACAACCAGAGAGACACAGGATATATAGTGGTTCCCTCTTAATAGGTACTCCACTCTTCTACCACCCTGGTAGGAATCCACTACAGGTTTTTGCTAAGGTGCCCTGTCACCAATGATCTGATTCAGGTAGATCAAACAGACCCTTTGAGCTTTTGATAAGGATGCTCGACCACAGGTTGTTGATAAGGTGCCCTGTCACCAATGTTCACTTTTGAAGAGGTGTGAAAACTCTTTTACAAAGGGGTTGAGAGGGTAAGATTGTCTTCTCTGTTGTTAATACAGATTAGAGAAGACTTGTGGATTCTCTAAAGAATCAAAGTCTCCCCCTGGCTCAGTGGAAGTCCAGGGAAAGCCTTTGCTTCAGGATGAAGGAGTTTCAGATAAACTGAAACTAAATCCTCAGAGATCTGTAGACTGATTTTTATCAGGTCTTCAGATTTTGGAGCACGTGAAGCAGATCTGGAGCTTTTTCTGAAGTCTTGAAAAACTCTAAGCAGATGCTCAGGAGACTTGAGAATGAAGTAGATTGCTTTGGACTTTTGCTTCAGGAAAACTTTTCTTCTTCTGATTGTGAGATTGTGAAGAGTTGCTCTGGAGAAGCTTGAAAGAATGCAGCACACTGAAAAACTCTCTGTTACTGTTACTACTTGTTATTCTGAGAAAAAAATCTATCTTAAATATGTCTTCTCGTTTATCTTTTGGAACGGCTCTATTGATTTGAATTCTCGAGCCCTGCAACAGATTATCTCAAAAATAGAATATAGCAATAGGAATAGAATGACCTATTAGCTCTCTGTCAGTCCCAATAAGGAAATAAATGAATAGGAAAATATCTCAGCATAAAGATTTATCGTTCTTGGAAATAGCATACACCGCCAACGGCTAGAATACAGCCTGGCAATATATTTTGTATAATAAGACAAAAAATGCTTTATCAAAATACGAAATCCCGTAATTTATGCTTGACATATTTGGTAAGTAATTCATTTGAATTTAAGCCATAAATTAGCAAAATCATTCTTCAGAAAATCTTTCTAACCACACGTTAAAACACTTGGAAATAAACCAAGGAATAAAATAAATACAAACATTTAAAGGCAGACAGAAATCGTCGAACAGGGGTTCGATGATCGTCGACCTAGCTAACAGATCGTCGACTGAAAACAGAAATCTGTCGAAACAGAAATCGTCGACCAGAAATCGTCGACCAGCTCAAGATATCGTCGACTGAAGCAGAAAATCTGTTATCACAGAAATCGTCGGACATCTCATGATGTCGACGACTAAGACAGAGATCTGTCGAGACAGATATCGTCGACCATCTCATGATGTCGACGATTAAGGCAAAGATCTGTCGAGACAGAAATCGTGAAACAAGACCACGATCGTCGAACTGCTGATAGCAGATCGTCGACCAACCTTCAGAGCATAATACGCTTGCTCTGAGATCGTCGACCATCGGTCGACGATAATTGTCTTGACTTCAACGATTCTATTGCCCTGCTATCGTCGACCACTGATCGACGATCGCGAGGCCTCGTTCGACGATGGTCGAATGGAAAAAGAGCCTTAACTAAAGATTCATTCTACAACTTCTATTCTAAGCTCTAGGTCAGATATAAACTGCCCTAGGGAGACTAAACAAAGTCTAAACATGATCATATATAGTTATATGGATCAAGATGGACAGGAAAAGGGATTACATAAGCCAAATCACATCTAGGGTACCAACACTCTAGCTGAAGAAAAAGGGAAAGCTCCCTTGGAACCTGTTATGTTCAAGAAAGTTATCTTTCCCACGAACGAACTCGATTATGAGTCCACCTACGGACACTTTTCTAGGCCGATCCCTGAGAAGCCTAAGTCAAGATACCAAGGTTGGACTCGTCCTCGTAACTTTGGCGAGAGTGTCTTCAAGGCACCTTATGAGGAGATTCAGCTTCAAAGCTATGGAGCTTATGCTCATGGTCATAATTTCAAAAAGACACCAAAAGTAAAACCCATTGTAGAAAAGCCTATGAAGGAGAAGACCTCATGTAACTGCCATCATCATGAAGCCTCCTCCTCCAAGAGTAAAGCTCCTGCCAGACCTTCATTCCAGAAAGTCAAGCAGGACTACACAAGGCAAAGATACAACAGGTTCAACTGTTGGTGCTGTGGCAGAATTGGTCATTTTGCCAGTGATTGTTGGTTCAATCCTGAAAATGCTGCAACCGCTAAGGTTAGCAACGTGAGAGTGACCACTCATGAGGCTAATACTCGTAGGGGGAGTATTCTAACTCGAGACCAAGGACCCAAACTTGTTTGGGTTCTTAAGGCTAAATGATTGTAATTGCAGGTATGTCCAAAGGCCACCAAAATGCCAATCTGGTACTTGGACAGTGGATGTTCTCGGCATATGACCGGGACAAGGAGCCTACTACAGAATTACACCTCAGTCTGCAACGGACCAAAGGTCATCTTTGGAGGTTCAGATCGAGGAATAACTAAAGGCCATGGTATGATCTCTAACGGTAGTGTATCCTTTTCGGATGTAGCCTATGTTGAAGGATTGGAACACAATCTCATTAGCATAAGCCAACTATGCGACAAAGGATACGTAGTTGAATTTCATGCTGACAAGTGTTTGATAAAATCGGTTAACAATATGGAAACTATTTTATCAGGCACTCGAAGCAGAAATATTTTCTTTCTGAATTTTATTTGTATAGACTCTTCGACACCAGTGTGTCTTTTGGCAAAAAGTAGTGCATCTCTTGCTGACCAATGGCACAAGAGACTAGCACATATTAATTTCAAAACAATTAATAAATTATTCTCTCAAAACTTAGTGCGTGATGCACCTAATGTCAAGTGCGTTACGGACAGTCCTTGTCACGCTTGTATCAAAGGCAAGCAAACAAGAAGTTCGTTTAAAAGCATAATAGGCAAGGACTCCAATAGAAGTTTGCAGCTTCTCCATATGGACTTGTTTGGTCCACTGCAGGTTAGAAGTTTGGGAGGTAAGGAATATACGTTGGTTATTGTGGATGATTACTCGCGCTTTGCGTGGGTGTTCTTTCTGAAACACAAGTCAGATACCTTCGGTATTTTCACTAATTTTGTGAGGCAGATCCAGAATGAATACAACTGTTCCGTAGTCAAAATCAGAAGTGACAATGGAACGGAATTCAAGTCTGGAGCCATGACAGAATTTTGTGAAAGTCAAGGTATCTTTCATGAGTTTTCCTCTCCTCGCACTCCATAGCAAAATGGAGTAGCTGAGAGAAGGAACAGAACACTCATAGAGGCTTATCGGACTATGTTGAGTGATGCCTCACTTCCGGAGTATTTCTGGGCTGAAGCCGTCAACACCGCTTGTCACGTGCAAAATCGAGCACTCATCAACAAGAACCATGATAAGACTCCTTACGAACTTCTAAAAGGCAGGCAACCAACCATTTCATACTTTAGAATCTTTGGCTGTAAGTGCTTCGTACTTAACAATGGCAAGTATCACTCTACCAAGTTTAGCGAGAAAAGCTTTGAAGGTATTTTCGTAGGATATATTAGCCATAGTAAGGCTTATAGAGTATTCAATAGAAAAACTCTGGTGGTGGAAGAGTCGATACATCTTGTATTTGATGAGACGAGTCTGTTGCAAAGCAACTCGTCTAGTGTGCCTATTGTAGATGCAGGTACAAAGTTGAAAGAACTTAGCTTGGATAAACCTAGTGAAGATAAAGATGAGACATTCATCAAGGTCCCCTCTCCAACCACCATTGGAGAGGTGGATGATCAAGATGAAGAAGACATCCCAGCTGAAGATGCAACTCCAGTGGCGGAAGAGATCCCAGATGCAAGGACTCTAGAGTTCAGACACTTGAAGGATCATCCCGTTGACCAAATAATAGGAGATCCTCGGGATGGCGTTAGAACTCGTCGAGGTACAACTAACGAGAATTTACACTTAAGCTTTCTCTCACAGGTTGAACCAAAGAAATTTGAGGAAGCCAACTCCGACGCATCCTGGATTCTAGCCATGGAAGAAGAATTGAATCAGTTCAAACGATGCAAGGTTTGGACACTTGTTCCTAGACCCAAAGGTAAGAATGTCATTGGGACAAAATGGGTCTACCGGAACAAGATGGATGAAGACGGGATAATCGTAAAGAATAAAGCCAGACTTGTCGCAAAGGGATATCGTCAAGAAGAAGGAATCGACTTCGACCAGACTTATGCTCCAGTAGCGAGACTGGAAGCGATCAGGTTATTTCTTGCCTACGCTGCACTTAAGGGCTTTACCGTCTATCAGATGGACGTAAAGTCCGCCTTCCTGAATGGTGACATAAAGGAAGAAGTGTACGTAGAGCAACCGCCAGGTTTTATTGATTCAACCTATCCTAATTATGTATATTTATTACAAAAAGCACTATATGGTCTTAAACAAGCTCCTCGAGCTTGGTATGAGACTCTGTCTAGCTTCCTTCTTGAGAACAAGTTCACAAGAGGAAAGATAGACAAAACATTATTTCTTAGGGAAATAAAAGGCAAGATTTTGCTAGTGCAGATCTATGTCGACGATATTATTTTCGGCTCTACGGATAACAACCTCTGCAAGAAGTTTTCTAAACTTATGCAAGGGAAGTTTGAAATGAGCAGTATGGGAGAGCTAAAGTATTTCTTAGGGCTTCAGGTAAAATAATCTGAAGATGGGATTTTCATCTCACAGACCAAGTTCACCAAAGAGCTACTTAAGAAATTCGGAATGGAGAATGCAACCTCCATGAGGACTCCAATGACCTCAGCTGTGTCTTTGGACAAGGATGAGAAAGGGAAACCTTTTGAAGAAACCAAGTACAGGAGCATAATTGGGTCCTTGCTCTATCTTACTGCGAGTAGACCAGATATAATGTTCTCAACATGTGTATGTGCTAGATTTCAGGTGAACTCTAAGGAATCTCACTACATCGCTGCAAAGCGAATCTTGAGATACCTCAAAGGTACACCAAATCTTGGCTTATGGTACCCAAGAAGTAATGATAGTGAACTAATTGGATTTTCAGATGCAGATTTTGTAGGTAGCAAAGATGACAGGAAAAGTACCTCCGGGACTTGCCAATTTCTCGGAAGGAGACTCATTTCCTGGAGCAGTAAGAAACAAAACTGTGTAGCCATCTCAACGGCTGAATCAGAGTACATCTCTGCAGGCAGCTATTGTGCACAGCTCTTATGGATCAAGAATCAGTTTGAAGACTACAACATGAAGTTCCAGAACATTCCCCTGTTCTGTGACTCTTCCAGCGCTATAGCAATAGCCAACAATCCAGTCTCCCACAGCCGGACCAAGCATATAGAGCTTCGCTATCATTTCATCCGGGAGCATGTGGAAAATGGAGATATAGATCTACAGTATGTCTCCACAGACAGGCAAGTTGCAGATATTTTTACAAAGCCGCTGGACGAGTCCAAGTTCTCGTTCTTCAAAACTGAGCTTGGACTGCTCAACAAAGAAGACCAGTGATGGACTCTCAAATTAAGAAGATATCAGTAATGTTGGCTGCTCAGAGGTATAGTTTTTCAGTGGAAATAGACATCTACCAGGGCAATTCCTTCAAGTATTAGAGACTCGAGCATCGCTACACTTACACGAGTAAACGGCTAATACTCGAGTAAAAAGGTTCATATACTCGAGTAATCCAAAAGATACTCGTGTATGAACTTCTCATACTCGAGTATGAAAATTCGTTAAAAACTTAATACTCGTGTATGCTGATTACATACTCGAGTATGTATGATTGATTACTCGTGTATGATGCGCCTACTCGAGTATACTAAACCTAATACACGTGTATGCTGTCATCTACTACTCGAGTATTCGGAATTATTTGGATTTTCAAAATCTCTACTCGCACCCAGCAAATTGCCGCCTTATTCAGGTATGCCATTATACTTAATTCTCTTTAAACCTAATTAGGATTATTTATATATATATTCAAAACGAAAAAGTCCTTTCCACTTCTCATTCACTCGAGTAGCCGCCGACTTCTCGTATTCCCGACTCCTATTCTTCGTCTTCCTTCACCGCAAGATTTCCAAATCGCTGATGGCTCCTCCCTCCTCCAAGTTTGGAATCGGCTCTGAATTAGTGACAGATGGCATTGAAGATATCTCGGATGATTTCAAGAACCTACTGATTCTCCTGGACACGGCCGGATTGACATTCGTTCTTCAAGAACCCTGCCGCCTCTTGCTTCCTGATGTTGAAGAGTTCTACAAAAATTTGAAGGTTAGACACAATGGTACAGTTCTGAAATCCAAGGTAAGGGGAGTTGAAATTTGGTTAGATAAAACCTCAGTCGCCTCTCTGCTTCGGATGCCAGTGGTCGACGAAGAAGATGACTTAGACAAGGCAGATGCCGACCGCACCTCTTTATTCTGTGGTCGAGATCCAGAAGGTGGAGGTGAAACCCTGAATCGTTCTTTGTTCAATTCAGAAGGAAAGTTTCTCGTTGACATCATTGCCAAAATCCTATGGTGCAAGACTTACTCCATTAGAGATGTATCCCAAAATCTATTTGACGTTATGCAAGCTATTGTCTGCAGGAAGAAGTTCCAGTTTGGAATGGTGATACTGGATAAGATCAGAGAAAGCGTCAAACATCCCAGTTTTGCCAGGATTATCTCCCTCCTCCTCCATGAGATCAATCCAACAGTGTTTGACTTCTCTAAAGGGACTCCTCTTCACCACATGAAGAAAGTTTCAATATCTTCCATTCAGAGGTATGACCTCAAGATCATGAACCCTGCCCAAGCCTCCAAGGCTGATGCCATCTCAGCACAACAACAAGACAGCAGTTTACCTGAAGTCAGGATCCCATCTCATCCTCTACATCAAACTATTGCTACCTCTGGTGCTTTAGTTGAGGGGGAGCCTGCCTCTTCTCTTTCTCAGCTTCAAGTTACTTCTGAATCAGTGATTCCAGCACAAGAAGAAGTCAGAGTTGCTACTCCTCCAGTTTCCCCTACTCCAGCTCATCTTCAATCAGCAATTCCTGAATATGAGATTCCAGATACAGCTCACCTACTGTCTACAGCTGAAGATATAGACAGATTCATTGATGAGCTAAGCTCAGATGCTCCTCCTTTTCAAAATGATTCAGCTGCCAAGTCTCCTGCCAAGTCTCCTGCTCAGTCTCCAGCTCTCTCCCCTTTGGGTGCCACAGATCTTCATGATGATATCATTCTGTCCGATGACGAGGAGGATTCCCCAGACCCTGTTGACCCTCCTCTGAGGACACTTGATTTCTCTCTCCCCTCCTTCACTGATCCCTGTGACTCCATTGAGTTAATCCAAACCAAGAGAGCTGTAAGCTCAGTGGTTGTAAAAGAGATCCCCCCTTGGACTGCAACTGCTCTACCAGTCCCTGGATTAACCTCAGCTCCCTCTTCCTCCTCCTCTTCAGATCTAGTCAGCAAGATTGAGCTCATGCTCAAAGAACAGAGAGATTACTTTGATGCCTCTCTGCAGTCAGTCAACTCCAAGGTCTCTGCTCTTGAAAAGAAGATGAGCAGAGGCTTTGCTGAAATCCAGGCAAATACTGATGAACTGAAAAGAATGTTCCAGCTAGGTGGCAAGGCCATAGATCACACCATCACGAGCATAGGTGAGCTAAGAAACCAAGCAGAGACAGTAGCTCACAATCAGCTCAAGCTAGATGAGAGAGCTGAAACTAATGTTGTGAAAGTATGTAATGAAGTGGGCACCTTCAGGGATGAAGCTATTGCCCAGCTATCCATAGATATCAGCAAGGGGGAGAAGATTGTAAAAGAACAAGTTGAAAAACTTTCTGAACAAGCTGAAGCCCAGGTCAAACAACAGTCTACCCAATCTCAAGAGGCTATAAGTGATCTAGTAAAAGGATTGAAAGAATCCATTCTTTCCCAGCTCCAGTCAGTCAAATTCTATACCTATGACACTGCTGTCTGGCTGCATAATCAAAACTTTCCTGAGTTTCAACTGGACCCTACCATTATACCTCAGCATCTAAATCCTCTTGCAGAACAGCCTCCAGCAGATGTCTCAGCTCAAGCAACCCTTCAAGGAGGTGTGCCAGTTTTCTCACCTAGAGCTGAGGGTGATGTGACTGAGCCTCCCCTATCCTATACTGAAGCATGGCAAGATGATTTGCCTTCCAGTTCTCAAGGCCCTTCTAAGAAGAAAAGAAAATATGGTGACGGCGCTTCTGCCAGCCGTTCTGCACCAAGGAAATAGCCAGCTTCTGAAGGTAGACCACCTGTTGTTCATGCTGAAGTGTGGAGTCCTACCTCTAAGTCCCTAATTCTTGATACTTTGAGGATAGTGACTGATCTTGGGGAGAACAGAGATAATTACTACAGTTATTCAGAGTGGAAAGCCTATGAAGCATCTCAGATAAAGATCAGGCTGCATGACAGAAATTGGGGGCATAACAACCCAGCTGCTCCTCCTAGGCCAAGGACTTACTTTCCAAAACCTTTCAGCTACCTAGAGAGGCAAGACTTGAAAAGAGAAAGGATGCACAAGGATGCCCCATCTTGAGTGAACTAAGAATGTGGAATTGGACTTTTGTTTCTGTGCTTAAAACATTTCTATATATATATATTTAATTCTGGTTATGGCTATTTCATTAATTAACCTGCTTTAACTTATGTTTTGTTTTTCAAGTATATGTGCATTGTTCTTTTTACTCTGTATAATTCACCTTAGTATAGAGGAAGCTGACATCTACAAATAGGGGGAGATTGTTGGGATTTGTCTCCACAATACCTCAGATTTGTAGGAGGTCAGACCTTGAACTAAGATGAATTAAGGTGTATTTGATGCTGTGTTTAAGTTGTATGTGTGCAGGTTCTAATTGCCAAGTGTAGACCAATGTCAGTCTATAATGGGTCACCAAACACAGGACCATACAATGTAATCCGTCATTGTGTGATCCAAAGTGTTGGCCCATGTATAGCCTCTCAATTGGGATACACTTCCTATATGCACTTGGATTGATGGACAGAAGCATTGGAACTAATTTCCTCAGAAAAATTTCTAAGTCCAAAATACTCGAGTAACCCCTTTGTTATACTCGAGTATCAGACTTAATACTCGAGTAGCTAGTTAGGCATACTCGAGTAGTTAGTTAGACATACTCGAGTAATCAGTTAGACTTACTCGAGTAGGGTCTGTATACTCGTGTATATATTTCTATACTCGAGTAGTTAGTTAGTCACTCGAGTAAGTTGTTTTCATACTCGAGTAACTTAATCACTCGAGTAAATCATATATCATACTCGAGTAGATCCTTTTTCTTCTCTTTTCTGCAAGTTCAAGTGTTGATACTCGAGTAATTTATTTTGATACTCGAGTAAATTATTCGATACTCGAGTAGTTGGTTTTAATACTCGAGTAAGCAGTTGATACTCGAGTAATTGATTTTGATACTCGAGTAAATTATTCTATACTCGAGTAGTTGATTTTAATACTCGAGTAGGTGAATGTTTCCCGGATTCATACGCTGATACTCGAGTATATCTTTGCTGATACTCGAGTATATCTTTGATGATACTCGAGTATATCTCTTCTAATACTCGAGTAGTTCATTACTCTTTCAATTAAATTTCTATTCTCATACTCGAGTATATTTCTCTTTGTCACTCGAGTATCTAAATTCCCATACTCGAGTATATCTTCTCTTACTCGAGTATAGCAGTTCCCTATTCCAGAATTCTTCTAAGTTCTAATTCGCTAAGTATTTTGAATCCGTCATTTCTGATTGGTCCACGTGTCATCCTTAATTAAGATTATGACCGTTGGAGTCCACCTATAAATAGGTCTTTTCAGAATTGACTAATTAACAAGATTACAGAGATATTCTTTTGAAGAAAGAGAAAATTCCGTGAACCCTAATTCTCACGCCGCCGCCGCCATTGCTGTTCACGGAAGAAAGTCTGGATCTTCGATTTCCGTCTTCAAGGACTATTTCTCCAGCGATCCAGACAAGAGTGAATCACTCGATCTCGCGAGCCTCAAGGATTTCAGATCTATCTTCTCGATCGAGGTGGTTCTAGTTTTCAGATTTGTGGATCTTTCTCTCAAGTCATCTTCAACCTTTTCTGATCAAGTCAAAGCTCCTAAAGAAGAAGACTGTCAAAGATCCAGATCTAAAATTTGTTGTGTTGATTTTTATTCTCAAACCAAAATTTCATTGTAGGAGTTTTTCTCCGAGATTTGTAGGAAGATCTTTCTTTCGAGTTTTGTAGATCCAGTTGGATCGAGATTTGTAGGAACGTGGTTCCGAGGTGTAGGATTGTTTTCAATCCGAGATAGTGGAGTAGCCGAGTCTAGTGATTTGCTAGATCGGTGAGTAGAGTGGACGTACCCAAGATTGGGGAACCACTGTAAATTTCTTGTCTTCTGTGATTGCTTGATGTGCGCTGCGTTAAATTTTTTAATTCCGCTTTTGACACGCATTTCACCTATTAACCCCCCTCTAGGTGATTTAGGCTAACAACTTAGACCTCTCAAAACAGCAGACAAAAAACGTCGAACTGAGCTCTACGATTGTCGAACTGAGCTCAACGACTTGGAAAATAGCTGAAGACAGAGCGTCGATCTGAGATCGAAGGTCGTCGAAGGTCGTTCGACGGCTTGTAGAGTTGAGCTCAGAGAACGTCGAACTGAGTTCGACGTTTCGTCGACCTGAGCTCGACGAAAATTGTTGTAGTCTCAGCGAAGAATCTTGATCTTTGAATGGTCTTGGGGGTAGCTCAAAACCTATGTTCTAAGCCTTAGACTCATTCTAAGTTGACCTTTTCAACTATACAACTAGGTCAAACCAATTTCCTAATAACATAGTGATCCTTGCCAAAATTAGTAATAGGGTGTTCCAACACACTTGGAAAAGTTTTCTGGCATTAGGCGTTGAGTGAGTTAGCTTCACTCAAGGAATGAGACTAGGATCATATTTTTCTTTTAGAAGGTGTATTCCAGAAATCCTCAGTTAGACAAACTCAGAACTCAGTTTGATGAACTAAGAGCTCATCTCGACGAAAAGTGAAAGCTCAGTTCGATTAACTCACAGCTAAGTTTTACAAACTCAGAGCTCAGCTCGACAGAAATTGAAATCTCGGTTCGACAAACTCAGAGCTCTGTTCGACAAACTCATAGCTCAGCTCGATGAAAGTAAAAGAAATCAACACATTTGGACTTAACAAATTTCTGTGTCAAGAAGAACACTTCCTTTGAGAATTAGTCAACGCAATATCACATGGTGTTGAGTGAGTGAGCTATACTCAACGCTTGTGGACTTACCCACTTTTCTGCTCATTTTTACTTAGACTATTACAGCATTAGCTTGACTCATAGACTTTTACTGTATGGACTTGAGTGAGTTTACTTTACACAACGCCTGTGGACTTAACATATTTTCTTAGCATGCCAACAAATTCCTTACCTCTAGTGTTGAGTGAGCTTACTCCACTCAATTCCTATGGACTGAAATTATTTTGTACAGCTAACTTTCTGTATGCAACTGGCGTTGAGTGAGCTTGCTCCACTAAATGCCTATGGACTTAGGCAAATCTTTTGTATATCCAGCATCTTCCTTGAGTCCACTTGTCCAATCATTGTCACAAGGATTATCTTGCAAACATGAACTTACACACCAATCAAATACAACTATATCTATCTTATTGACCTATTTGACATCATCAAATTAGGGCCATTGGGATAAATGGACCCAACAAACTCTCCCAATTTGGAGATGTCAAAACCATTAATCAACTTCCTTAGTCAATGAGATACACATCACATAGGCAATGAAGAAATCTTATTAAATTCAGTGAGATTAATTTATACCTAGATGAAGTTTTACCTACTCCCCCTAGATTATTGCAGGGTGTGTGTTACCTTATACTTTTACCTCTCATCTTGATCCTTTCTTGTGTTGGGGCTTGATCCAGACTTTATTGCTTGTCTCTACCCCTTGGATACTACTTGAACTTGATTAATCTCTTCTCTCCCCTTTTTTGACTTCTTCAGATAGTAAGGTAGGTGCATCAGTTCTTTCTCTCCCCTTATGTTCTCTCCCTAGCTGATGAAGATGAAGCCAGTAGTACAACTACAATCTTGCTCCTTATACATGGCTGACTTTAGTCCTGCAGCTACTGGACTTGCCCCCACCCCCCCCCCCCCTCAATAGGAGCATCTACTCTCATCTTATTCTTGATTTCTACTAGGTCTGCATCACCTACAAGAAGAACAAGAATGTACCAAAAATTAAATTAGGGAGTATCTGAAGCTATTCTAAGTTCAGCATACCCAATTCAATCTTGAAGGTGTTGAACTTGGCTGCATCTAGTGGCTTAGTGAAGATATCATCCGCTTGCTTGTCAGTGGAGATAAAGTCTAGGCAAATGTTTACTTTCTCCACATGTTCTCTAATAAAATCATACTTAATTTCTATGTACTTAGTCCTACTATATGAGACAGGATTCCTAGCAATAGAAATGGAACTAGTAGAGTCACAATAAAGAGGAGTTCTAATAATCTTAATGTTATAATCTTTAATCTGATGCTGAATCCACATCAATTTAGCATTCCAGCTACCTGTTAAAATGTACTCTTACTCTGTAGTTGAGATAGCCACACTAGTTTGCTTCTTACTGCTCCATGACACTTGTCTTCCACCTAGGAATTAACATGTACCAGTTGTACTTTTCTTGTCTTCCTTCAGCCTGCAAAGTCTGTATCTGAAAATCCTATTATATCAAAATCTTTATTCCTAGGGTACCATAGGCCAAGATCTGGTGTGCCCTTAAGATACCCTAAAAATCTTTTTGCAGCAGAATAATGAGATTCTTTAGGGAAGGCCTGATACCTAGCACAGACACTTGTAGCAGACATTATGTCAGGCCTACTAGCAGTCAAGTATAGATGGGAGCCAATTATCCCTCTATATAAAGACTCATCAACAGGTTTCCCTCCACATCTTTGCCTATTGGCATACTTGACCCCATGGGAGTTATCATGGTGGAGGCATTCCCCATACCATATTTCTTAATCAACTCTCCTGTGAACTTTGACTAGGATATGAACAATTCATCATCTGTCTGTCTTACTTGGAGTCCTAAGAAGAACTTGAGCTCACCCATGTTGCAAATATTAAACTTCCTTTGCATAAGTTTAGCAAACTTCCTGCAAAGGTTATCCTAATAGATCAAAAGATAATATCATCGAAATATACTTGGACTAGGATGATCTTGCCCTTAGATTCCCTTAGGAATAGTGTCTTGTCTATTTTCCCCCTTGAGAATTTATTCTCAATGAGGAAACTAGACAATGTTTCTTACCATGCTTTAGGGGCTTGCTTCAACCCATATAGAGCTTTTCTATGACTATAAACAAAATCAGGAAGGCGAGGGTCTACAAAACCTTGTGGTTGATCCACATATACTTCATCTTTAAAGTCCCCATTCAAGAATGCTTACTTCACATCCATCTGGTAGAGTTTGAATCCTTGATAGGCAGCAATTGTAAGGAAAAGCCTTATTGAATCCAGCCTGGCTACTGGGCAAAAGTCTGGTCAAAGTCTATTTCCTTCTTCTTTCTTATATCCTTTTTCCACCAATCTAGCCTTGATCATGACAATAATGTCATTCATATCTAATATGTTCCTATAGTTCAACTTAGTTCATATGACATTATGTCCCTTAGGTCTTGAAACTAGCTTCCAGACACTACACCTCTTGAAATGCTTCAGCTCTTCCTGCTTTGCTCCAATCCAGAATGGGTCTTTTATAGCCTCTTCAAGTTTCTTGGGCTCTTCTTGAGATAGAAAGCTTGATCAGAGAGCTGTGTTGATTCTCTTGCTTTTGGTCAAGACTCCATGTATTGCATCACAAAATATTTGGTGTACTGGATGGTCCCTCATATGTCTCCCATTTGGAGGCAATCTTGCTTCAACTTGTTGTTCTTTATTGTCCTCAGCTAGCTGTTCTTCCTTTTCTTCAGCTGGATGTTCTTCATCCAAGGCTTGTGAGTCTTGAGCTCCCCCTGTACATCACCCATCTTCTTTCTTATCTTGTACGGCTGGAACATGTTCCCTGATGGTTAGCTTGTCCATCACCTCCTTTAAACCTGTAGAGCTAGAAGAGGAGCTAGGCCACTAATAGTGAATCAGATTTAACTCATCAAAGACAACATGGGTTGATTGTTCAACAACTTGACTTGTCAAGTTATAGATCCTATATGCCCTACTATTATTGTTGTACCCAACAAATATCTCTTCTTATGACTTAGCAGCAAACTTTGTCATATAGGACTTAAGATTGTTCAGTACATAGCACATACTACCAAAAATCCTAAAGTAGGATAAGTTTGGTTTTCTGCCATTCAGAATCTCATCGGGAGTCTTATTGTGGTTTATGGTGATGGAAGCCCTATTAAGGACATGACATGCAGTGCTTACTGCCTCAGCCTAGAAATATTCTGGGAGAGATGTATCACTTAACAACGTCCTACCAGACTTTATGAGAGTTCTTTTTTTTCTCAGCAATTCCATTTTCTGGGGTGTTCTAGGAGAGGAGAACTCTTGATAAATCCCATGCTCTTCACAAAACCTTTTCATGCACTCAAGCTATAACTCAGTCCCATGGTCACTAATGATTTTGACCATAGTACTGTTAAATTCATTCTGAATTTGCTTAATAAATTTTTGGAAGACATCAGGGGTTTCAGATTTCTTCAATAGGAAGAACAACCTAGCAAATATGGAATACTCATCAACAACCACATGGGTGTAGATTTTCCTACCTTGACTATGAACTGACATAAGATCAAATAAATCCATATGTAGGTGGTATATACACCTTTCTAAGTAATTGGTATTAAGGCTCTTGAAGGAGGTCTTTGTCTGCTTGCCCTTTTGGCATGCAGAGAAGATACCGTCCTTGGTGCACTTTACGTTACGTCCATTTCTCACTAACTCTTAACTAAAGTGGTTACCTATGGTCTTGTAATTAAGTGAGCTAGCCTCTTGTGCCATTGGACACAGTGTGAGGCTTTCTCATTTATAACTAGGCATATGGGAGAGTTCCTATCAAGGTTACCCCTTGATCACTTGACCTCCTAATTTGGCACTCATCCTTGAGGAAAGAAATGTCATATCATAGATCATATAGTTGGCTTATTCTTATCAGGTTGTGTTGCAAGCCTTTCACATAAGCTACTTGAGTGATAGTTATTATGTCATTTGATATCTTACCATACCCTTTTGTTACTCCCTTTTTTGAACCACCAAAGATGACCTTGGGTCCATTCTCTATTAGAGTGTACTCCTTCACCATTCTCCTTGTTCCAGTCATGTGCCCGGAACAACCACTGTCCAAGTACCAAATAGGGGTATAGCTACTTGGACTCATCGGCAAGACATAAATCATTTAACCTTGGGACCCCAATTCTTATTAGGTCCTAGGTGTATGTTAGGATGAAAATAAATATACCTGCCTGCAACACTTCTAACAGGTAAGCCGACATTAGTTCTCTGGACAATATTATTGTACCAGAAATCAATGGCATAGTGGCCCACTTTGCCACAACACCAACACTCATAGATGTTGTACCTTCTTTTAAGGGCTGGCTTTATAGCTGTGCTGTTATCATCTCTCAGTCCAGCATGTACAACAACAACCTTTTTCATATGTCTTCCAGCCATAGCCTGATTTGGGATATGTCTGGCATCATAGGTACTTGGGGTATCTTAAACCCTACCAGCAGGTGCCTTATTTTCAAAGAGCATGCTCCTGATGGGTTTAGCTATGCCCTGGTCTAGTTTGCTAACAGACTATCCTTTGGTCTGATTATGGACTAACAGATTTTGAGATCGTCCTGCAGCCTTATTCTTGAGTGTTGGGGCTTGTACACCCTAAAAATGGTCCAGGATGGGCCATTTGGATCTCCTCATGGGCTGCCTTATAGGCACTAACACCCTTGCCATTCCGACCACCATAGTGGTGAACATCTTTGTTCCTATTGGTGGATCCACAATTCCCCCAATGACCATAAATGCTCTCTTGGTCATACTTGTTAGATGGTAGCAGCACTATTATGAAAGGAATATGAGGCTTGGAGGCTTGTGGCTGCAATGGAGCTTTGCCCTTCCTTTTAGAATTGGCAACTATAGTGTTCCCTTTGAAGCCTAACCCCTTCTTATCCTTTTGGGTTGAGAAGGAACTTATCAAAGGCAACACAGAACGTGGTTTTGAAAACTTA
The DNA here is from genome assembly GCA_039513925.1 of Platanthera zijinensis. Taxonomy (NCBI): domain Eukaryota; kingdom Viridiplantae; phylum Streptophyta; class Magnoliopsida; order Asparagales; family Orchidaceae; genus Platanthera; species Platanthera zijinensis. Next base: position 123,757,793 of record CM077087.1, read on the forward strand.
GCCACTAGCACCTTCTCCTTTTTGAGTTTACCTTCAAGATTCCTGTTGTGGTCATTCTTGAAGGCTATTGTGCCCATCTGAATAACAGTGATGTTTTTAATCTTGCTTATTTATTTCATCTTCAATTCCATCATGTTTGCTGACATTAAAGCAGCAAGCTGCAGAGAGGAAATATTCTAAACCTTCTTTTTGGCTAGGATCCTGCTTCTCTTCAGTGCCTGTAGGAGTTCACTATAGTCATCAATCAATTGATTGATGTCTCCTTTAGATTCAGAGCCATCTTCATCACTTGATTTAGAAGTCTCTAACTCTGACCTGTCTCATAATCTGACACAGAGGATAGAGATTGTACTTTGCTTGGACCAGGCTACTCCTGGCTTGGTTCTTTATCAGTCAAAGCCATCACACCAAGTCAATGGCTGTCTTCTTCTCCTTCTTCAGTCCTGACAGCATCATAAGCTTCTCCAGCAATAGCAGCCAACATCACTAAGAAATCTGCTACTATAGCTTCTTCTTCAGCAGTGAATAACTCAATATAGTCTTTATCTTCATCTTCCTCTTCTGAATCTAATGACGAGTAGTTAGTCCAACTATTTTTCTTCTTAGCAATGATGAATTTCTCCTTCTTGCGCTTTTGCTATTGTTCCTTCTTTTCACCAGCACCCTTTCTTTTGACATGGAAGTCGGCTATAATATGCCTTGGCTTGCTGCAACAATAACATACCATTTTAGAAGAAACATGTTTATTTGGTTTTAATCCATACCTGTCCTCTTTAGAGGTTTTCTTCCTGCCCTTGCAATAGTCTTCTTTGGGATAAGAAGAGGAGGAGGGCATGCTTCTCCAGTGCTTCTTCTTCATGAATTTCTGGAATTTCCTGGAGAAGGCAGCAAAGTCTTCGTCAGACATGTTGTAGACTGATGTGCTGGTTTCTGAACTTTCTGAATCAGATTCAGCATCCCTCCTTTATGGAGAAGGTGTCTTTCTTGATGGAGATGACGGCCCGAAACATATTTAAGACGGCAACGGCATTCTTACAGATGACCATGAAAAGCGTCGCCATAATAGCCATCCTGAACGCAAACTTGTTTATTAATAATTAATAATTATTATTAATTATTAATTCATTTTTATGTGTTGTTCTTATTTAGCAATGTTATTTAATTTCGTGTAATGTTTAATATCATGGGGATGATTAGAACCATGATTTATGTTTATTTTTATTTTGGGATGCATGTAGCCAAGTCTCTTGTTGTAGCTTATATATAGGCATGAAATCTTTAATTTTCAGATTTGAAGAAGAAGAAAATATTGAAAACCTAATATTTTAAGAAAGATCTCTCTCCCTCACCTCTTAGCCGACACGCACCTTGCACGTTCATTGCACGACATAAAAAAAATCAATTTTTGAATTGTTGGTCTGCATATAGCGGCCTAAAATTTGCAATTTTCCTCAAATTTCAAAAAAATAAAATTCTTGAAATTCTCTATAATTTTATCAGTAAGAAATCAAAAAAATATTTTATTTTTATTAATTCATTACTTTTATTAAATCTTTATAAAATTTTAGTTTTGGTCTACAAATAGCTTTCTATATTTTTATTTTTTCAGAAAAAAAATTCAATTTTTTTTAATAATCTCTTATTTATTTTCAATAAGAAAATACCTCCACCCTCAACCCGAGCTCCCCCCCCCCCACCCTCCACCATCAAACCGAGCCCCTACCTCCTTGTTTGCATCAAGCCGTCCACCATCCCATCTTAGCCGTCACCTTTGTTTTCCAACCCTAGCCACCAACCACCTCCTCTCTTATCTTATTAATTCATCCTCCTCCATCACAACAAGTCTACCACCTTTTCTCTCTCTTTCCATATATATTATCATTAAGGAGGTTGCCTCCTAGTGGATTTGAATTTCGGTGTGATGCGACAAAGGCGAACAAGTTTCTCTCCCACCGGCATGCCTCCGGTGGAGCTGTTGAAGAACGATCGAAGTAGAGAAACCTAGAATCATCTATTCCGGTTGAGTAACGAAAATTTCCACTCTCGTGTGTTTCTTTCCTTAGATAATCTTGTAGTGGATATTCTTGGCGTGCAATTTTGAAGCGTTAATTAATCATGGATTTTCTTTGATTAGCTTTGTGTTTATCTTGATTAACTTAATTTCGAAAATGTTTCATGAACCTTCATTTTCTTTTGTTGGGAGAGATCTACCCTTTTTCGAATCGTTACTTTTGCTAGATCTCTTTTGGTACAACACTGCTCATTCGGACCGTGTATGTCCTTTAGCCGGAAAGAAAATTGGAATATAGCCCTTGTTCGATCCTAATCAGTTTGGCTACCCATACGCTAGCATATAATTGATAGAACTAATTGTCGTGGTGCGGCGTAGAATGATTGTGCGAGTATAGGATTTTATTAAGGAGAGGCAAATGTGTTTGTCCGTAGATTTATTTGGTGTCAATGTGCAAGCCTGCATCATTTCTCATGCTCCTCCTTATGGCTTCAGCTTTGAAGGGCACTGACTTATTTTTGACTGCAGACTTGCTGATTTTCTCCTCCTCCTTTCTACCTATCATCTGTATTTCATAGAACAGCAACTTTCAAAATAGAGTTGGTGGTGGAGTGTCTGCAAGTCTTGCCACTTCTCTGATGGCACAGATTTTTGTGTCCCAGTCTTTAGTTAGAGACTTGAGAAACTTGTCATTTAATTCATATGTGCTAAAGACTCTGCCATATGTCCTCAGCTCATTTACAATCCTAAAGAACCTTTAATAGAACTCAGCTGTGTTATCTGTCTTGCTCTTCCTGAAGCTCTCATACTCTTGATTGAGCATGAACTTCCTTTTATCCCTTACTTCTTCTATCCCCTCCATATAGATAACCAGTTTGTATCACATCTCCTTAGATGTCTTGCAATGAACTAGGTTTTGGAAAGTGGAGTCATCAATTACACTGACTATTATATTTTCTGCCCTCTTGTCCATTGTGGCTATGATAACTTCTTATTTAGTCATTTTTGAGTATGTCTTTGGTGTCTGGACATTAGCATCCTGAGATGAGACCTTTATATGGATGAATTGTCCCTCCTTGACAGTAATAAAAATTTAAGGGTAACCTGCCTCCTTTTTTTACCTTACCCTCTCCTTCCATATGCCAAACCCTTCCTATAAATAAGAAGATTCATGTCCCCTAGCTCCTTTTGGTTCACTCATGAACCCATAAGGGCTGTCTTACATTGTTGACCTTGGAGGTCTACTCAGACTATTGAGTCTTTAACGAGAAACCTCCCTCAGATGTCACTTGAAAGTCTTGTTCTCAAGGTCAACTAAATACCTATGGGGGGTGAATAGGTTTTAGTCCTTCTTTTTAAATACTCTGACTTATATATGATTTCTTGTTCTTAGTGATTAATTGATCTGTTCTTTCAAGAAAAATCACAAACGACTCAGATAATTTTTTAGTGGTTCCCCAATCTTGGGTAGGTCCACTTTCCCTCTCCGCCTTTCTAACAGTGTGTTAGACATGGCTCTTCACCAATTCCTCGGCTTCTTAAGATCTTACAGCACGATCCCGTAAGACCCCTTAGTCTTATCCAACACCTACAACTCGGGCAGTAATCCATACCACTTGGAGCCCAAATGGATCGTACTCTCAGATCTACAAAAGATCTTACCTAGGCCTTTATAGCATAGGCCTACACTCAGATTCCCTAAAGAATCCTACCCTAAGATCCCAGAATGGATCTTACTCTCAGATCTACAACATATCTTACTGAAAGTATCTAGTGTCAACCTAATCCACCTATAGGGGGGAATAGGTGTTGTGCAGTCTTTTGCGGAATTAAACTAACCTACACAAGTAAGAAAACAAAACACAGAAAACACAAAGAATTATAGTGGTTCCCCGATTTGGGTACGTCCACTTTCCCCCTTCGACCTATCTCCTACCAAGGGACGACTCGGTCACATCTCCAAACGGATTGAAATCCAATCCTCACACTAGGAGCAACGCTCCCCTAACCACGGAAGGAACCCTTCAAACAATGGAGTCACAACACCACCACAACGGGTTGCACCCAACCCTTACAAATAGGAATGAAAATTCCTTTACAACAAAATTTAATGTAAATAAAAATACAAACAATGCTTTATGGAGATTCCGATGTCCTTCTTCGTTCGTTGAAGCTTGGACGAAAAGTATGAAGAGTCCACAACCCGATTTCTCACTTGGAATGGATCTTGTCAAGATCGGTGGCGGCAAGCAAGTGTGGCGGCAATGCTCTGTAAAACCAAAATTCTTGACGAAGCAAGCTAGGTATTCGAACGATCTCAGTCAGATCAAACATCTCAACCGATTTGGAAGGGAGAACAAGTCTCGTTCAACCAACCGAAAGACAAGAGATCTCGAGAGAGACACGTGAGAATGGCTGCTTGCCTCGGTGCTATCGTCGAGCGATCAGAGACAAGCTGAGATAAGCGGAGAAATCAACTTCTGATCGGTGACATGCGTGCGGGCGGAGCTCGCAATGCGCTAGGTTGCGGCGTCGACTTCTCATTTCGTATTTCTTGGTGTGTACAGTAGACGACGGTAATAACATCGTATTTATAGCCAAAGGCAAACCCTAAAAGCCGTTGTGCGGCCCACTAGGAAAATCCCTAGCTGCGGCCGAAACAGCGCACTACGGCTCGGTTCGGTCTAGCGAGCAGCGAGAATCTGCCTAAGAAAAAATCGGCGGGAGTCTTTGGTGATTTCCGTCGATGTCGGCGGGAATCAATCACGACTCCCGTCGATTCTGCCTTGGCAGAATTTCTAACTTTGTCGGCTGGAAGTAGTCGGCGGGAGTCACTTAGTGATTCCCGTCGAAGTTGGCGGGAATCACTAACGAATCCCGTAGATTCTTACTTTGAAGAATTTTTCCTCCTTCCTTCTTTTTATAGCTTTGTCTTTGATCCATCCTAGCTACTTCTTCTACTCTTGATCTACCTTGACCCTGTACTTGAAAATAAGTACACTCCAATAGAGAGAGCACACGTGTATCAATACACTGATCTACAAAATGAAGGATTACGTTGCACAGACCCGTGTATATTGACCCACTGCACTCTGATATTGGTGTGTACTTAGCATGGAATATCTGTAAACACAACTTGATAGAATTGTCAAATACATTGTAAATTCAACTTAGCTTGTTCATGCTCTTCTTCAAATCAGGTCTATTGTGGATGCAATACCCAACAATCTCCTCCTATTTGAAGAAGCCTAAACCCTACAAGCTTAGGTGAATAGAACAGATGAAAATGAAAATCATAAAATGAAAATTCAGTTGAGTGTGGAATTCATTACCATTTTCCTGAGAGCAACATAGCCTTAGTCGAGGTGATCTCCCCCTATTTGAGAGCAATATAGCCTTTGTGGCCTATTTAATATTAGCAGCTACCTTAGCCTTGGCCGAGAGGGTAATCTCCCACTTTTCGGCTTCTGCAAACCTAGGACTTAACTTGGAGCAAAATGCTCCCCCTCAGTTCTTGCATCCGTGCCCGATCTTAAGTTCCTAGTAAATTCTTCCCCTTGATCCAAGAGCCTTGATCCTTTCAGTCTTCAATCTTCAAAGTTTTGCATGTCGGGTTCAGTTTTGAAGGAATTGAACTTGACCTCGTATAGTGGCTTCGTGAAGATATCTGCAATCTTCTTATCCGTGGGGACATAGCAGAGAGATATATCTTTGTTCTCCACATGCTCCCGAATGAAGTGGTAGCGCGCTTCAATATGCTTTGTTCTGCTGTGCGACACTGGATTGTTCGTAATTGCAATTGGCTCAAGGAGTCGCAATACATGTGAACTTCTCTGAACTTTAAGTCATAATCTTCGAGTTGATTTCTGATCCATAGATGTTGTGCGCAACAGCTGCCTGCTGAGATGTACTCAGATTCAGCCGTAGAGGTTGTGGCACAGTTCTGCTTTTTACTGCTCTACGATATAAGCCTCCTTCCGAGGAATTGGCACGTCCCGGAAGTGCTTTTCCTATCATCCCTGCTTCCTGCAAAGTCAGCATATGAAAAGCCTATAAGCTCGACATCATTGTTTCTTGGGTACCACAAGCCAAGATTTGGTGTACCTTTAAGGTATCTAAAAATACACTTTGCAGCGATATAATGAGACTCCTTAGTGTTCACCTGATATCTGGAACAAACATATGTGGAAAAAATAATATCTGGTCTACTAGCAGTAAGGTAGAGCAGGGATCCAATTATGCTTCTGTACTTGGTTTCATCAAAAGGTTTCCCTTTCTCATCCTTGTCCAGACACACAGTGGATCCCATTGGAGTCCTAAGGGAGGTTGCACTCTCCATTCTGAACTTCTTGAGGAGTTCATTTGTGAACTTCATCAGAGAGATTAAAATTCCATCCTCAGACTATTTCACTTGATCTCCCAAGAAATACTTCAGCTCTCCATACTGCTCATTTAAAACTTCCCTTGCATAAGTTTGGAAAATTTCTTGCACATGTTGTTGTCCGTTGAGCCGAATATTATATCATCGACATAGATTTACGAAAGCAAAATCTTTCCTTTGACTTCCCTAAGAAACAATGTCTTATCTATTTTTCCTCTCGAGAACTTGTTCTCAAGAAGAAAACTAGACAGAGTCTCATACCAAGCTCGAGGAGCTTGTTTTAAGCTATATAATGCTTTATTAAGAAAGTAAACATTATCAGGGAGAGTTGGATTTTATCAGGGAGAGTTGGATTAACAAAATCTGGGGGTTGCGCGACATATACTTCCTCTTTTAAATCTCCATTCAGGAAAGCAGACATCACGTCCATCTGATAAACAGTGAATCATTTGTGAGAGGCCTACGCCAGGAACAACCTGATCGCCTCGAGCCTTGCAACTGGTGAAAAGGTTTGGTCGAAGTCAATCCCCTCCTCCTGTCTGTATCTTTGAGCCACCAATCTGTCTTTATTCTTGATGATGACACCGTGTTCATCCAGTTTGTTTCTGAAGATCCACTTAGTGCTGATCACATTCTGTTTTTTTTGTCTGGGAACTAGCATACAGATGTTACATCGTTCGAATTGATGAAGTTCATCTTGCATGGCCAATATCCACGACGCATCTTTGTTCGCTTCGTAGAACTTCTTTGGCTCAACTAGTGACAAAAAACTAATGTGCAGAATCTCGTTAATTGTACCTGTACGAGTTCTGACACTGTCTCGAGGATCTCCTATAATCTGATCTCTTGGGTGATCCCTCACATGTCTGAGCTCTAAGAGTCTGACATCTGGAACTCCTACAGCTTCTCGGGCTCCTCCCTCTTCTGGGAGAATCTCCCCATCCTGACCGTCATCTTCTCTATTTGGTGTTGTGGTGGAGACCTTGACGTACTTGGGAGCTTCATTTGTAGCAGTCTCATATAGACTTAACTGTTCAAGCCTTGCACCTGCATCTTCAAAAATGCCACTAGAAGAATTGTTGTGAAGCAAGCATCCTTCATCAAATACAACATTAATTGACTCTTCTACCACTAGGGTTTTCTTATTGAAAACCCTATATGCCCGACTATGGATATTATAGCAGATGAAGATGCCTTAAAAGATTTTTTCTCCGAATTTAGTACGTGGGTACTTCCCATTATTGAGTACATAACATCTGCAGCAAAAAATCCTTAGATAGGACATGGTCAGTTTCCTACCTTTCAATAGCTCATAAGGCGTCTTATGATTGTTCTTGTTGATCAAGGCTTGATTTTGCACATGGCAAGCTGTATTGACAGCCTATACCTAGAAGTACTCTAGAAGAGAAGCGTCATTCAACATTGTCGTACATGCTTCAATGAGCATTCTATTCCTCCTCTCCGCAACTCCGTTTTGCTGAGGAGTACGCGGGGAGGAAAACTCATGAAAGATATCATGTTCTTCACAGAATTTTGTCATAGCCCCAGACTCGAATTCTGTTCCATGGTCACTTCTTATTTTGACCACGGAGAAGTTAAGTTCGTTCTGAATCTGCTTGACAAACTTAGTGAAGATGTCAGACGTATCTGACTTTCGTTTTAAGAAGAACACCCACGTAAATCGAGAGTGATCATCAACAATCACTAACATATACGATTTTCCTCCTAAGCTATTAACTTGCACTGGACCGAACAAGTCCATATGCAGAAGATAAAGACATCTGGAAGAGTCTTTGTCTGCAATGCCCTCAAAGGTAGCCCAAGTCTGTTTTCCCTTCTGGCATGCAGGACAAGGGCTATCTTTGATGCACTTAATAGTAGGGACATCCCTTACTAAGTTCTTAGAAAATAGCATATTAATAGTTTTGAAATTAATATGTGCTAAACTCTTGTGCCATTATTCACAGAGAGATGCACTGTCTTTTGCTACTAGGCAAACGGGGGTAGAAGAGTCTACGCTAAGAAAATCTAAGCAGAAAATATTTCTGCTCCTAATTCCAGTTAATACCGTCTCTGAAGAGTCATACGATATTATCAGGCACTTTTCCTTGCAGGACTTAACGTTGTATCCTTTATCACACAACTGGCTTACACTGATCAGGTTATGGTTTAACCCTTTAACATAGGCCACGTCTGTGATAGAGAATACACAATTGGATATCATACCATAACCCTTGGTGACTCCTCAATATGATCCTCCAAAGATGACTTTGGGTCCATTTTCGACTGGGGAGTAATCACGCAACAGGCTTCTTGTCCCGGTCATATGCCAGGAACATCCACGGTTCAAGTACCATATTTAAGTTTTGGTAGCCTTTGGACATACCTGAAAAACAGAATTACTTTCCCTTAGGAACCAAATCGGACTTGGGTCCTAGATTCCTTGTCAGCACACTCCCCCTCGGGTGGTTAACCCCACGAGTGGTCGGCCTCTCCTTGCTAACATGAGGAGTCTCATTGTTTCTTGGATTAAACCAGCAATCCACGTCAAAGTGACCAACTTTGCCACAACACCAATAGTCAAACCTGTTGTACCGTTTCCTAAGCTCCTGCTTCACCCTTGGAACGGTTGGTCCAGCCAGGGCCTTGGATTTGGAGGTAGAGGCATCATGATGACAGCAGTCACACAATTTCTTCACTTCCTATTCCTTCTGTATAACAGTCTTGGCCTTTGGTGCCTTCTTCTTATTATGGCCGCAAGAGAAGTGGCCATAATTCTCCACTTGGATTTCCTCATAAGGTGCCTTGAAGACACTCTCACCGTAGTTGCGGGGGAAAATCCATCCATCATACCGGCTCTTGGGCTTTTCAACCGTGGGCCGGAAGAGGTGGTCATAGCCTGACTCAAAGTCAAGCTCATTACAGGGAAAGCTAGGCTTTCGGAATGAAATATGACCGAGTGGGGCCTTTCACTTTTCTGTAGCAGAGGCCTTCTTAGTAGCCTTATTTTTCCTCTGATTTTTGTTTCTCCTGGATGATATACCAGGCTCAGCCACATGTCCTAAGCCAGCCCCCTTAGCTTGAGCAGAGAGTTCATCAACTAGAGGAAGAACGGTTGTTGGGTATTGTATCCACAATGTACCTGATTTGAAGATGCCCTTTAACAAGCTAAGTTGAATTGACTATATATTTGACGATCTTCTATCAAGTTGTGCTTCCAGCTATTCAATTCTAAGTACATACCAATGTTAGGGTGCAGTGGGTCAATATACATGGGTCTGCGCAACGTAATCCCTCGTTGAGAAGATAAGTGTGTTGACTCACGTGGCTCTCTCTATTGGAGTGTACTTATTTTCAAGTACAGGGTCGAGATAGATCAAGAGCAGAAGAGGAGCAAAGATGGGTCAAAGACCAAGTCCACAAAGTAAGGAAGAGAAATTCTTCTAAGTCAAAATTGACGGGAATCACTAAGTGATTCTCGCCGAATTCGACGAGAATCGTTAGTGATTCCCGCCGATTCGACGAGAATCACTCTGCATTCCCGCCGACTTCCTTCCAGCTGACAGTTATCCAACAGGAATTCTGCCAAGGCAGAATATTTGAGAATTGCAAGTGATTCCCGCCGACTTCGACGAGAATCTGTCTGCATTCCCGTCGATTCGTCGAGTATCAGCTAGCCTTTCCCACCGATTTATTTTGGCTGACTGTTTTCAAGACAGGGATTCTGCAAAGGCATAATCGACGGGAATCATGAGTGATTCCCGCCGAATTCGACGGGAATCACCAACGATTCTCGCTGATTTTGCCTTAGGCAATTTTCGTTTGTTCGCTTGACCGAACCAAGAGACCGTGCGCTGTTTCGGCTGGGGCTAGTGTTTTCTCCTTATGGGTCCCACAATGGTCATTAGGGTTGGCTCGGGTATATATACATGAGTATTTCAAACTTATACACAAAATGAATCATGCGAAATCAAAAAGCCGACACCGTGCCCTAGCAGATCGCGGAAAATCGCCGATCGCTGACGCCGCTCGCAAGCTAGTCACCGTCGTTGATCTCAGAGCTTCTTTGATCTTCCGACGACAGTACTAAGGCTAGCAGTGCGTCTCACGCATCTCTCTTGAGATTTCTTATCTCTCGATTCGTTGAACGAGGTTAGATCTTCATTCCGAATCGATTGAGACGACTGATCCGACATAGATCGTTCGTAGACCTTGCTTGCTTTGTCAAGAAGTTTGGATCTACAAAGTATCGCCTCCGCTTTCACTTGCCGCCGCCAATCTTGTCAAGATCCTCTCCAAGAGAGAACTCGGGTTATGGACTCTTCATATCTTTCAAGAAAGCTTCCACGAACGAAGAGGGACATCGGAATCTCCAAAAGCCTTGTTTGTATTTTCTTATACATTCCATTTTTGATTTATTGTAAAGGAATTTTTATTCCTAGTTGTAAGGGTTGAGTGCAACCCGTGGTGGTGGAGTTATGACTCCTTTGGTTGGAAGGGTTCCTTCCGTAGTGTGAGGATTGGATTTCAATCTAGTTGGAGAAGTGACCGAGTCATCCCTTGGTGGGAGATAGGTCGAATGGGGAAAGTGGACGTACCCAAATCGGGGAACCACTATAACTTTTTGTGTGTTTTTCTGTGCTGTGTTTGTTAATTTGTGCATGTTAATTTAATTCCGCAAAAGACTGCACGTCACCTATCCCCCCCCCCCCATAGGTGGATTTAGTCGACACTAGATACTTTCAAGTGGTATCAGAGGGAGGTTACTCGTCAATAAGGTTAACACCTTGAGTAAGATCCCGTGTCTTGTGTCAAGAGGAAAGAAGATCTCGAAAATGGACGGACTCAAGTATTCAGGAAAGATCCCAGTGTACTCCAAGATAAACTTTCTCATCTGGAAGGAAAGGATCAGGTGATGTAGGCGTACACGTTTGGACCGAAATATAATTACGGACGCGCACGACTAGCTCTCTACGAACCAAATTCTACACTCGCACAATCGATCTACGCGGCACCACGTAATTAATGTTATCAATTTTATACTAGCGTACGGGTAGCCAAACCGATAGGGATCGAACAAGGACTATAAACCAATGTTCTTTCCGGCTAAAGGGACCTACACGATCCGATCGAGCGGTGTTGTACCAAAAGAGATCTACCAAATAAAAGACGATCCGGAAAAGGTAGATCTCTCCCAACAAAAGAAAAACGAGGGCTCGCCAAACCCCTTTACGAAAATTAGATCAATCAAGAAAAAGACACAAAACGATGAAAGTTATCCACGATATTTTCAATGCTATCAAAATTAACGCCAAGAAAATCCACCACACGAATTAATCTAAGGATAGAAAACACACAACGGTAGAAAAGTTTCGTTACCCAATCGGAATGGGTGATTCCGATTTCACTCTACTTGAATCGCTTCTTCAAAGGCTCCGCCGGAGTCACGCCGGTTGGAGAGAAACTCATCCGCCTTCTTCGCGTCACGCCGGAGTTGGAAATTCCCACGAAGAGATCTTATATTTGGCAATATATATATATATATATGGAAGGAGAGAGCAAATATGGAAGGTTTTGAGGGCTAAATATGGAAGGTGGTGGTCGGTTTTGGCAAGGTGGTGGGTGGCCGAGATTATGAAGTAGAGGGGGATGGTGGCCGATCTAGAAGTTGCAAGGAGGAAGGGGCTCGGGTTGCTAGAAGGAGAGGCGGAAGAGGGGGGGAAGAAAGGGTGGCCGGCGGCCAAGAGAGGGGGAGAACCAAGGGAGGCCGAAATTTGCCAAGAGAGGGAGGAGGGAAACTTCTCAAAGTGAGGGTTTTAATTTTTCATTCATTCACTAATTAAAATATGAAACATACATGCCTATATATAGGCTACACCACTCAATCTCCACCTTAGAAAATTAAACCACTCATGATGTCTATTTGCACCCATCATGACATAATAATTACAAAAATAAAGAACATGAAATAAAAATAACAAATGATGGTTATAAGCACCCAGCATACATGAAATGAAAATAACTTTACGACATAAAAATACAAAACATAGAAATGACTTATTAATTAATAATAATTTATTATTAATAATTATTATTAATTAATAATATATGGGTTTGCGTTCCGGACGGCTATTATGCCGACGCTCCGCTTGGTCGTCCGCAAGCATGCCATCGCCGTCCTTGAAATGTTGTGGGCCGTCGTCTCCATCAATCCTCCCCCGCTCAAAAATACTCATCACCGATGAGTTGGTCTTAGAATACCAGTGCAGGAGAGCATCATCCACAAGAGACACGTAGCAGCGAACAACACCACTTGGATAAGAGAGCACTTTAACCTGGACTATCCTGTCATGCAAAATGTTGGTCCTGGGGACCCTTGGAAAAGTATTAGGCAATAAAGGAAGAAAAGTTTCAACATCAATTACCAACGTACCTCCAGTGAAGACCGAAGAAGAGAGCGATCCAAGCACAAACTCACTACCCAAACCATAAGAGAACGAAGTGGAACCAAACGGACAGACAGATAATTCAAGTGGTGGAGAAACATGCAGCGTTAAATCAGAAACATTAAAAATAGGGGTATTACCCCAATCAGTGCAAAACCTCAAAAGAAATGCGTGTTCTCCTAATATCATTAATGTCCGCAAAAGGTGTAGCTCGCCAACTCGCCAACTTTCTATAGTGCCCAAAAGCAACCGTTCAGGGACGAGACGCACCAAAACAAAATCGTCAATTATACCGTAAGACGCCCTTTTATGTAAGCTTGCAAGAAATTGATAAGGATTTTGTGACGTGGACAGCGCTTCACTAAAGTGCTTACGTAAATAAAATTCATTGCGAGCATCATCATGCGTAAACGTACTTAGTGCATTCGGTGGTAACAGAACGACATAAGGCGGCACCAACGGAACTAAATCTGGTGGCGCTGAGGGAATCTCATCAGGAGGCACTATAAGCGGCCCTATCCTAAACGTATAATTCGATAAATGATTTTCTTTAAAATTCATGGAGGATAAAATTAGGACAAAGGAAATAGTCGGCACAGAAATAAAATCTAAAACATCCGAGGGTGTGACCAATGATGGACTCGTAGGGTAATAGGCCGTCAAAGGGGACATGTCTAAAGGAGGGGCTAAGTCATTCTCAACGTCGAAACACGGGTTTAACGTCCAAGAAAGATCACCCGGTTGCAAGCCATTAAAGTCATATGAAAATTCAAACAATGGATTTGCCCTTACAGAAAATTCGTCCAACATGTCTACCAATTCATTAGATATATCATGTAAATCAGAATCAGTCGTCGGGTCATAGGTCGGCAACAATAATATGTGAGCTGGAGGTACTAACGGGACCTCATCTGGGGGTACTGGCAGAATGAACTCAGGGGGCACTGTAGAACTCCTGAAATCAATTGTACCACACTCATGTCCTAAATGATCAGTACGTCGAATCAACGGGTCAGGGGGACGAGTCGGTAAAATCAAACCCGGGGTCCAATCCAAAAAGTCGTCAATTAATGCAACTTCCTTGCTTATAAGTTCTTCTGATACACTATCCAAGTTATTTAATTTAGAATCAATTATGGTCTCAGACAAGGGTAAAATTGAGCCCAACGGAAGCTTTAAATTAGGAACGTCAGATAAAGATGTTTGCATCAAAGAAATATCGTTCGGGCTCATAGCACTAAAATCATCCAAGCATAACTCGCTCACCAATGGTAAGTCTTCCCAATCAGTCGGAACGTCCAATATATCAGGATCATCAGAACAGTCCTCAAAATATCTCGGTCTAAGAGGAACCAGCTCGAGTCCGAACAGATCATCTCCTGTGTCACTACTAAGTAAACTCTCATCATCAGGTAAAATGCCTACCGACTCAGGTGTAATCTCAGCAGGAGTAACCGTAGGCTCCAAAATGTCATCGACGGGGAGTGGAGATGATTCCTCGGTGGTGGAATCCTCATCCATGTCACTAGGGTAACCAATCTCCTCATCGTCGCTATCATCATCAGAGATAACAGCCTCGTCCTCAGTGACGGGCACGATTCTAGACAATACCTTAGACTCAACAGGAGAGTCAACAACTAGACTAGACAACTCAGGGGGAGACTCAAAAGGGTCTACAGGCATAATCGGCGGAGATCGCTCAACAATGTGTTGTTTGATCTGGGCATTAGGTTTATAGTCAGTCCTAATGGTTGGTATGGAACTAGCGCCATAACGATACTCACTCAAAGGTTTGGCGTTAGTAGTACGAAGATTGGTGGGATCAAATTGATCCGAGAGGAGGCTACGCATCGCCCACCACGTGTGTGTATAATTGCCAACACGGCGCTCTTCGTTTATCCAGAATGACTGGGCTCGACCTATTAACCGCTCTCGGGCAAAGTGGACCTTTTGGAGGTCATCCCATTCGCGACAATCAAAATGAAGTTCAATCTCCTTAAGCCAATCCCTAAAATTTGTAGGGTACCCTAAACCGTCATAGGTAAGAGTAATGTGGCTTTGCCTAGGGGGAGGCTTAACCATGGATTTATCATACCAATAGTCTAAATGGGAAACGTGAACATCATAGGCCATAATCGTAAGAACTGGAGAGAAAACTCGATCCGATACTTGTGTACATGCAAAGAAAAGTAAACTGACCCAAATAAATTAGGATTGTCGGAATTGTTCCCGCTTAATCACTAGGGTAATACTTATAGAAAATAGATTTTCTTCCAAAACAAAATATGAAGATTATTAATAAATTTTTTTTTTGATGTTTTGCTGAAAAATAAAAATATAGGCCGCTATTGGCAGACCAACTATTAAATTTTAAAATAACTTAATAAAAATAATGACTTAATGAAAAAATAATTTTTTTTGAATTTTTTTATTAAAAATAAGATAGAGAATTTCCAGAATTTTATTTTTTAGATTTTGAAATTTGAAATTTTAAATTTTAAATTTGAAATTTGAAATTTGAAATTTGAAATTTCGAACTTTGAAATTTGAAATTTGAAATTTTAAATTTGAAATTTGAAATTTCGAAATTTCGAAATTTGAAATTTGAAATTTGAAATTTAAATTTTAAATTTTGAAATTGAAATTCGAAATTTGAAATTTGAATTTTGAATTTTGAATTTTTTTTTTTGAATTTTAAAATTCGAAATTTGAATTTTGAATTTTGAATTTTGAATTTTGAAATTTGAAATTTGAAATTTGAAATTTCGAAATTTGAAATTTGAAATTTGAATTTTGAATTTTGAATTTTAAATTTTGAGAGGGGGAGGAGTGCCAATTAGGAAATTGACGAGAACCTCCCTCTGATACCAAATTGATGTAGGCGTACACGTTTGGACCGAAATATAATTACGGACGCGCACGACTAGCTCTCTACGAACCAAATTCTACACTCGCACAATCGATCTACGCGGCACCACGTAATTAATGTTATCAATTTTATACTAGCGTACGGGTAGCCAAACCGATAGGGATCGAACAAGGACTATAAACCAATGTTCTTTCCAGCTAAAGGGACCTACACGATCCGATCGAGCGGTGTTGTACCAAAAGAGATCTACCAAATAAAAGACGATCCGGAAAAGGTAGATCTCTCCCAACAAAAGAAAAAAGAGGGCTCGCCAAACCCCTTTACGAAAATTAGATCAATCAAGAAAAAGACACAAAACGATGAAAGTTATCCACGATATTTTCAATGCTATCAAAATTAACGCCAAGAAAATCCACCACACGAATTAATCTAAGGATAGAAAACACACAACGGTAGAAAAGTTTCGTTACCCAATCGGAATGGGTGATTCCGATTTCACTCTACTTGAATCGCTTCTTCAAAGGCTCCGCCGGAGTCACGCCGGTTGGAGAGAAACTCATCCGCCTTCTTCGCGTCACGCCGGAGTTGGAAATTCCCACGAAGAGATCTTATATTTGGCAATAAATATATATATATGGAAGGAGAGAGCAAATATGGAAGGTTTTGAGGGCTAAATATGGAAGGTGGTGGTCGGTTTTGGCAAGGTGGTGGGTGGCCGAGATTATGAAGTGGAGGGGGATGGTGGCCGATCTAGAAGTTGCAAGGAGGAAGGGGCTCGGGTTGCTAGAAGGAGAGGAGGAAGAGGGGGGGGGAAGAAAGGGTGGCCGGCGGCCAAGAGAGGGGGAGAACCAAGGGAGGCCGAAATTTGCCAAGAGAGGGAGGAGGGAAACTTCTCAAAGTGAGGGTTTTAATTTTTCATTCATTCACTAATTAAAATATGAAACATACATGCCTATATATAGGCTACACCACTCAATCTCCACCTTAGAAAATTAAACCACTCATGATGGCTATTTGCACCCATCATGACATAACAATTACAAAAATAAAGAACATGAAATAAAAATAACAAATGATGGTTATAAGCACCCATCATACATGAAATGAAAATAACTTTACGACATAAAAATACCAAACATAGAAATGACTTATTAATTAATAATAATTTATTATTAATAATTATTATTAATTAATAATATATGGGTTTGCGTTCCGGACGGCTATTATGCCGACGCTCCGCTTGGTCGTCCGCAAGCATGCCATCGCCGTCCTTGAAATGTTGTGGGCCGTCGTCTCCATCATCAGGTTCTACATGGAAGCAGACGACCCTCGACTCTTCATGGTAGTAGAGGTGGGCCCTTATATCCCCACTAGGGCCTCCACCATTGATCCTACCAAGATGGTGCCCAAGAAGCTCTCCGAAATGGATAAGGATAAGATGGTGCTTGTCGAACTAGACAAGAAATCTCAGAACATTCTTGTAAGCACCGTCGATGATTCCATGATGAAGAATTTCAGCAACTACAGGACTGCCAAGGACATCTAGCACTGCCTGATAATCCTGATGGAAGGCACAGATGAAGTAAGGGATGATCGAATATCCTTTCTCAACCAAAAGTATGAGGCCTACAGGCAAGGTCCCAAGGAAGAAATCGGATTGACATTCGAGAACTTCCTGAAGATCGTCAATGCGCTGATGGTTTATGGTAGAGTGTTCACCGATGGTGAACTAAATGACAAATTCCTTAGATCCCTTACTAAGGAATGGGACACCAAGATCTGCGCCATCAGATAGTTTGGCAAGCTGGCAGAAACTGATCCCCAGATTCTATTTGGAAATATTATGTCCTATGAGATTAAGCTGAACACCAGAAAAGCTGAAGAAGAAGCCGATAAAGCCGCTGCCAAAGAAAAGACTATAGCCCTGAAAGCCAATCACTCAAGGAAAGGCAAGGGTGCAGCCTCGTCTCGCTCCTGGAAAAGGGATGAGGAAGAAGACTCTGAGCCATGCTCTTCCGGCTCAGAGCAATCTGAAGAAGAATTCTCCTTCATCACTCGAGAGTTCAAGAAGTTCCTCAAGATGAGGAATCAAAGAAAGAGAGATGGCTCCTCCTCCAGACATCAGAAGAACAATTACTGTTCTTACAAGTATGAATCTAAATAGAACAAACATCGTTCTACTAACATCATTTGTTTTGGATGCAATAAGCCAGGCCACATAGTTGCTGACTGCAACCAAAGCAAGAGAGACAAGGGGAAGGAAGAGGAGCATAGGTCCTCTAGAGATAAGAAGAAGGAGAGGATATACATTGCTAAAAAGCCAAAGACACTGAGTGAATCTGATTCGTCAGACTCCAATGATGATGAGGAAGCCTACTTCGGGCAAATGGGTCGCTTTGACTCAGATGGAGACTGTCCCCCATTTACTAGGAAGGTAAAAGATTGTACCCCCTCTCTGACTCTGACTCTGAGTCTTCTGATGATGATCTCGAGGACAGCCCATCTGCTCGTGAAGCTGAGCTCCTAAAAAGGAATGAGCTTCTAGTTAATACCTTTGAGGAATGTCGCAAGAGGTTGAGGGTTCAGAAAAAGGAAGTCAAATTCCTTAAGGCTGAGGGTGTGTCCCTAAGAGAAGAGATCACTAGCTTGATTTCTCTCCGATAGGAACACCTGGACCTAACTTCTGAGCACTCGGAGTCTCTAAGGCTCCTTTACCAAAAATAGGAAGAAATCAACAAGTTGGAAGAACAGCTTGCGGCAGAAAGGAAGATCGTCAAAAGGTTATCTATGCCCAAGACCGTTCTTCCCATGGTTGATGAATTCTCTGCTCAGGCTAAGGGGGCTGGCTTAGGGCATGTGGGTGTGCCTGGTAAATCATCCAGGAGAAATAGAAAATAGAGGAAAAATAAGGCTGCTAAGAAGGCCTCTACTATAGAAAAGGGAAAGGCCCCACTCGATCATGTTTCATTCAGAAAGCCTGCCTTTCCTTGCAATGAGCAAGACTTTGAGTCAACCTTTGGCCACTTCTTCCATCCCTCGGTAGAAAATCCCAAGAGCCGATATGATGGTATGACCTTCCCCCGAAACTATGGTGAGAGTGTCTTCAATGCACCTTATGAGGAAATCCAAGTGGAGAATTATGGCCACTTCTCTAGCGGCCATAATAGGAAGCAGGCACCAAAGGCCAAGCCTGTTATACTAAAGGAACAGGAAGTAAAGAAATCGTATGACTGATGTCATCATGATGTCTCCATCTCCAGATCCAAGGCCCCAGCTGGACCCACCGTTCCAAGGGTGAAGCAGGAGCTTAGGAAACAGTACAACAGGTTTGACTGTTGGTGTTGTGGCAAAGTTGGTCACTTTGCCGTAGATTGCTGGTTTAATCCAAGATTCAATTAGACTCCTCATGTTAGCAATGTGTGGCCGACCACTCGTAGGGTTAACAACCCGAGGGGGAGTGTATTAACAAGGAATCTAGGTACCAAGTTCAATTTGGTTCCTAAGGGAAACTAATTTTGTTTTGCAGGTATGTCCAAAGGCCACCAAAACGCCTATATGGTACTTGGACAGTGGATGTTCCTGGCATATGACCGAGACAAGAAGCCTGTTGCGTGATTACTCTCCAGTCGAAAATTGACCCAAAGTCATCTTTGGAGGATCTGATCGAGGAGTCACCAGGGGTTATGGTATGATTTCCAACGGTGTATTCTCTATCACTGACGTGGCCTATATTGAAGTGTTAAACTATAACCTGATCAGTGTAAGCCAGTTGTGTGATAAAGGATATGACGTTATGTTTTGCAAGGATAAGTACTTGATAATATCGTGTGCCTCTTCGGAGACGGTATTAACTGGCATTAGGAGCAGAAATATCTTTTGCTTAGATTTTCTTAGCTTAGACTCTTCTACCCCCATGTGCCTAGTAGCAAAAGGCAGTGCATCTCTTTGTGAACAATAACACAAGAGATTAGCACATATTAATTTCAAGACTATTAATATGTTGTTTTCCAAGAATTTAGTAAGGGATGCCCCTACTATTAAGTGCATCAAAGATGGCCCTTTTCCTGCATGCCAGAAGGGCAAACAGACTCGGTCTACCTTTAAGGGCATTGTAGATAAAGACTCCTCCAGATGTTTTTATCTTCTGCATATGGACTTGTTCGGTCCAGTACAAGTTCATAGCTTAGGAGGCAAATCGTATACGCTAGTGATTGTTGATGATCACTCTCGGTTTACGTGGGTGTTCTTCTTTAAACAAAAGTCAGATACGTTTGACATCTTCACTAATTTTATCAAGCAGATTCAAAACGAACTTAACTGATCCGTGGTAAAAATCAGAAGTTACCATGGAACAGAATTCGAGTCTGGTGCTATGACCGAATTCTGTGAAGAACATTGTATCTTTCATGAGTTTTCCTCCCCGCATACTCCTCAGCAAAACGGAGTTGCAGAGAGGAGAAATAGAACGCTCATTGAAGCATGTACGATAATGTTGAATGACGCTTCTCTTCCAGAGTACTTCTGGGCAGAGGCTGTCAATACTGCTTGTCATGTGAAGAACCGAGCTTTGATCAACAAGAGTCATCGTAAGACACCTTATGAGTTATTGAAAGGCAGGAAACCGACCATGTCCTATTTAAGGATTTTTGGCTGCAGATGCTATGTACTAAATAATGGGAAGTACCCACGTACTAAATTCGGAGAAAAATGCTTAAAAGGCATCTTCATGGGTTATTGTAGCCATAGTCGGACATATAGGGTCTTCAATAAGAAAACCCTAGTGGTAGAGGAGTCCATTAATGTTGTATTTGATAAAGGAAGCTTGCTTCACAGCAATTCTTCCAGTGACATTCATGAAGATGCAGGTGCAAGGCTTGAACAGCTAAGTCTCGATGAGACTGCAAAAGGTGCAACTCCCAAGTACGTCAAGGTTTCCACCTCAACGCCAATTGGAGAAGATGACGATAAGGATGGAGAAATTCTCCCAGAAGAAGGAGAAGCCCGAGAAGCTGTTAGAGCTCCAGATGCAAGACTCTTAGAGCTCTGACACATGAGGGATCATCCCAGAGATCAGATCATAGGAGATCCTCGTGACGGTGTCAGAACTCGGAGAGGTACATTTAACGAGATTCTGCACCTTAGCTTTCTGTGACAAGTTGAGCCAAAGAAGTTCGACGAAGCCAACAAAGATGCATCATGGATATTGGCATCGAACGATGCAATGTCTGGACGCTTATTTCTAGACCAAAGAAACAGAATGTGATCGGCACCAAGTGGATCTTCAGAAATAAACTGGATGAACACGGTGTCTGATGAGTATAAAATATACAATTTTGTATAGTATTAAATTTGCATATTTATAAATAAAACATTAGTTTTTATATATATAACTAACTATTTTTGTTATATTATGTTTTATACTTATTTTCTTTGTTTTTCTGATTTTTTTGTATTTTTTCTTAGGTCACGCCCATAGTCACGCCCGTGACCTAGGGAGTGACAGCCTTTTTTAATTTTTTTTTCTTTGTTTCTATTTTTACTCAGGAAATTCGGGAAATTGGCGAACATGCCCGTTACAGATGAACACGCCCGTGACAAAATCGACATGCCCGTGCCCTATAAAGTTCTATCCAAAATGGCAGCAAGCTACCGCGCTGTCGCCACTCTCCGTGCCGCCTGATGAATCAGCTGTCTGTCACGCCCGTGACATCATCAGTCATGCCCGAGACCTGCTCAAATTCTATCCGAAGTTCCAACCAGCTCTACACCTGTCCCAACATGCTGGAAGTCACGCCTAAGACCCTGTCACGCCCTACCCTACACGCCCGTGTCAGGGGGCGTGTCACTTGAATTTTTTTTTTCTATAAATAGGAGGGCAGGGCTGAGTGGAATTATTCGAACACCAGCAACTTCCTTAAGAACTGTTAGGACTCCCCAGCACTCTCACAAGGAACTGGAAGTAGCTTTCAAGTATTCAAAAGTTCTGTAAGTTGTAATATTTTAGCTTTCTTTTCAGCTTTTTAGAAAGTTGTAATAATTTTTCGGAATTTATAAAATAGACTCTTTCAAATTAAATTCTGAGTACTTTACTGCTTTATTTTTAGTTTTACTTTCCTTTATTTTTTTCATACTATCCCGAATGAAAGGCGAAGTGATGAAGGCGTACGCGTTTGAGACGAATTATAACTACGGACGTGCACGGCTATCTCTTCACGAACTAATTCTACGCTCACACAATTGTTTTATGCCGCTCAACGCTATTACGTTCATTCAATTTTACGGTAGCTTACGGGTAGCCAAACCGTTTCGAGATCAAATAAGTGCGATAGGTCGGTATCCGATCGAGCTAAAAGGACCAATATTGGATACGGACGAGCGAAGGTTGTACCCAAAGAGATCTACCGAAAATAATCACGAATTCGAAAAAGGTATATCTCTCCCAACAAAAGAAAACGAAGGTTCGCCAAACCCGTTTCAAAAATTAAGTTAATCAAGAAAACAACGCAAAAACAATTAAAGCTAATCACGAAATTTCAAATGATTTCAAAATTTAATGCCAAAAATTACACCACAAGATTATTTAAGGAAAGAAACACACGAAAGTGGAAAGGTTCGTTACCCAACCGGAATGGATGATTCTGATTCACTCAGCGAGGAGCGTTCTTCAAAGGCTCCACTAGAATCACGCCGGTAAGAGTGAAATTCGTCTGCCATCATCGCGTTATGCTGGAAATGGAAAGGCCCATCAAAATCTTCTTAATATGGAAATAAATATATTCAAGTATGGCAAGTGAGAGAAAAGGTGGTGAATTGGAAATATTAATGGCAAGAGATATTCCCAATATGGATAGTTAAGGGAATTTATGGTAAGTGATATTTTGGGTATTGAAAGAGGAGGGAGAATATGGTATGAATTTAGAATGAGTTTGGAAGGGTATATTTTGGATTTAGGAAGGAATTTATGAGGGTGGGGGTCGGTATGGTTTTTGTAGTGGAGGTGGCGGCTTGGCTTGGTGGAGGAGGAGGTGGCTCGGGTTGGCCCAGATGGTGGTGGTCCGGGTAGGAGGAAGGAGGAGGGTGGTTGACTCTTGTTGGGGGGAAAAGGAAGAGGTGGCGGCCTTTGGAGTTGTGGATGGTGGCTCGGGTAGGAGAGGAGTGGTGGTCGGGTTGGAGAAAGAGGAAGGGGGAAAACCTAGGTTTGACAGAGGGGATGAGAGGTGGTCGGCGGCCTAGGAGAGAGAAGGAGGAGAAAGAGAGAGTTCGGCCAAGAGATGAGGAAGGAGGAAGCTTCAAGAGGTTAGAGTTTTCAATTTTCCTTTTCATTCAATCTCCTCTAAATAGAGGGGGGACATGCCTATATATAGGCTACAACAACAACAACACTCCAACTGGCTGCATGCAGCCCAAACATGAAAACATGAAAATAAAACACACACATACATCATGATTTTATATTATAACCATAATGTACATATTACATGAAATAGAAGTGAAATTATTAAAAATAAAACAAACACAGCATGGATTAATAATTAATAATAATATGATAACAATTATTATTAATTATTAATAAATCAGCTTGCGATCAGGACGCCTATTATGGCGATGCTCTTCACGGTCATTTGTCAGTGCGCCGTCTTCAAGGTGTTGCGCGTCGTAGTCTCCATCAATCCTCCCTCGCTCGAAAATACTCATCACCGATTAGTAGATTTGACTGTACTAGCACGGGAGAGCTACAACAAAATGAGATACCTCCGATCCAAACGGCCAATGGACAGCAGAGACTGGACGATCACGCCAATGAAGCAGGTAGTTGCCAACATCGCCACAAGTAGAGGGGATCACTTCAACCTGGAGTATCCTGTAATGCAAAAAGATGGTCCTGGGGAACCTCAGAAAAGCATTAGGCAATAAAGGAAGAAAAATTTCAACATCAACTACAAACGTACCTCCAGTGAAGACCGAAAAAGAAAGCGATCCAGGCACAAACTCACTACCCAACCCATAAGAGAACGAAGTGGAACCAAACGGACAGGCATATAACTCAAGTGGTGGAGAAACATGCATCGTTAAATCAGAAACATTAAAAATAGGGGTATCACCCCAATCAGTGAAAAACCTCAAAAGTATTACACGTTTTCCTAATGTCATTAAATTCCGCAAATGGTCCAGCTCACAAACTCGCCCAATTTCTATAGTGCCTGAAGGCAACCATTCAGAGACGAGATGCACCAAGTCAAAATCGTAAATTATACCGTAAGACGCTCTTTTTTGTAAGCTAACAAGAATTTGAATAGATTGTTGCAACGTGGTTGGTGCTTCACTAAAGTGCTTACGTAAATAAAATTCATTGCGAGCATCATCATGCGCAAACGTATTTAGTGCATTCAGTGGTAATGGAATGACATAAGGCGGCACCAACGGAACTAAATCTGGTGGCGCAGAGCGAATATCATCAGGAGGCACTATAAGCGTCCCTATCCTAAACGTATAATTCGATAAATGATTTTCTTTAAAAATCATGGAGGATAAAATAAGGATAAAGGAAATAGTGGCCACAGAAATAAGATCTAAAACATCCGAGGGTGTGACCAACGACGGACTCGTAGGGTAATAGGTCGTCAAAGGGGACATGTCCAAAGGAGGAGCTAAGTCATTCTCAACGTCAAAACACGGGTTTAACATCCAAGAAAGATCACCCGGTTGCAAGCCATTAAAGTCATATTAAAATTCAAACAATGGATTCGCCCTTAAAGAAAATTTGTTCTACATGTCTACCAATTCATTAGATATAACATAAAATTCAGAATCAGTGTTCGGGTCATAGGTCGGCAACAATACTACGTGATCTGGAGGCACTAACGGGACCTCATCTGGGGGTACTGGCAGAATGAACTCAGGGGGCACTGTAGAACTCCTGAAATCAATTGTACCACACTCATGTCCTAAATGATCACTATGGCGAGTCAACGGGTCAGGGGGACGAGTCGGTAAAATCAAACCCGAGGTACAATCAAAAAAGTCATCTAATAATGCGACTTCCTTGCTTATAATTTCTTCTTACACACAATCCAAGTTATTTAATTTAGAATCAATTATGGTCTCAAATAAGGGTAGAATTGAGCCCGATAGAATCTTTAAATCAGGAACGTCAGATAAAGGTGTTTTTATCAAAGAAATATCGTTCGGGCTCATAGCACTAAAATCATCCAAGCATAACTCGTTCACCAATGGTAAGTCTTCCGAATCAGTCGGAACGTCCAATATATCAGGATCATCAGAACAGGCCTCAAAATATCTCGGTCTAAGAGGAACCAGCTCGTGTCCGAACAGATCATCTCCTAAGTCACTACTATGTAAACTCTCATCATCAGTTAAAATGCATACCGACTCAGGTGTAATCTCAGCAGGAGTAACCGCAGGCTCCAAAATGTTGTCGACGGGGAGTGGAGATGATTCCTTAGTTGTGGAATCATCATCCAGGTCACTAGGGTTACCAATATCTTCATCGTCGTTATAATCGTCAGGGATAACAACCTCGTCCTTAATGACGAGCACCATCCTAGGCCTTTCCTTAAACTCATCAGAGGAGTCAA
Organism: Platanthera zijinensis; assembly: GCA_039513925.1. NCBI lineage: Eukaryota > Viridiplantae > Streptophyta > Magnoliopsida > Asparagales > Orchidaceae > Platanthera > Platanthera zijinensis. The sequence continues at coordinate 123,783,096 of CM077087.1, forward strand.
TAACAAGAGCAGGCAACATACGGGAAGACTCAAAAGGTTCTATGGGCGTAATCATGGGAGGACACTCAATAGAACTAAGATCGGATACGCCACTAGACTCAAAGATAATAATCTTCCGACGTGAGTGAACCTTTCTCCTAGGAGGTCTTGTGCTTCTCAATCTCCAAAGCCGTACTAAAGGTGAGGTCTAGGTCAGTGAGACAATAATGTAGTAATTTACCCTGGATGTAGGGGTCTAACCCCCTATGAAACCTAGATAGGGTGACCTCAGGCAACTCTTTCACACTGCTCCTAACCGTCACGTCTTTAAAGAAATTCATATAATCTGATACTGACTTATTCCCTTGTTGAAGGGGATCCAAATCTTCAGTTATGTGCCGTTTGATCTGGGCATTTGGTTTATAGTCAGTCCTACAGGTTAGTATGGAACTAGTGCCAAAATGATACTCATTCACAGGCTTGGTGTTGGCAGTACGGAGATAGGCGGGATCAAATTGATCTGATAGGAGTCTACGTATCGCCTGCCAATTATGTTGATAACCATCAACACAACGCTCTTCGTTCATCCAAAATAACTGGGCCTGACCTATTAACCGCTCTCGGGCAAAGTGAATTTTTTGGGGGTCATCCAATCCGTAACACATAAAATGAAGTTCTATACCCTTAAGCCAATCCCTAAAAATTTTAGGACACCCTAAACCGTCATACGTGGGGGTCCTACTAAACGTGGGAGGATAAGTGTGGGAAAGAGTAGCATGCACATCATAAGCCATCTTAGCGCGAACCGGGGAGAAAAATTCACCCGGACTTAGTGCATGTGCAAGGAAAAGGGTACTAGGACAACTTAACTCTAACGAAGATTGAATTGTTCCCGCTTAACCACTAGGGTCATAAATTTGATAAAATAGGGTTTTTGTTGGAAAAATATGAGAATCATTAAAAACTTTTGCTGGATTTTTTTTACTGAGAAAATAAAAATCTAGGCCGCTATTGGCACACCAAATACTAAATTTTCAAATTAATTAATAAAAATAATTACTAATGAAACTTTTTTTTGTCTTCTTACTAATAATTATATGGAGAAATTCCAGAAAATTTAAATTTTATATTTTGAGAAAAATTAACATTTTTGGGCCGCTATTTGCAGACCACAAAATTTTTTTTTCTTTGTAATTTGGTGACAAATTTGAAATTTGATATTTTGAATTTTATTATTTGAAATTTGAAATTTGGAATTTTGAAATTTTTATTTTGAAATTTGAAATTGAAAATTGAAAATTCGAATTTTGAATTTTGAATTTTAAAATTTAAAATTTGAAATTTTGAAATTTGAAATTTGAAATTTTAATTTTGAATTTTGAATTTTGAAATTCGAAATTTATTTGTTTTTAATTTGAAATTTTGGAATTTCAATGCATTTCATGAAAACTAATCTTCTAAATATTGATTTTTATGATATGCAATGAAACGTGTGAGTGCGTGTGAACGTGCCAAATAAGAGGGGGAGGGTGCCAATTAGGAAATTGACATGAACCTCCCTCTGATACCAAATTAATGTAAGCGTACGCGTTAGAGCCGAATTATAACTACGGACGCGCACGACTATCGTTTCACGAACTAATTCTACGCTCACACAATTGTTCTATGCCGCTCCACGCTATTACGTTCATTAAATTTTACGCTAGCTTACGGGTAGCCAAACCGTTTCGAGATCAAATAAGGGCGATAGGCCGGTATCCGATCGAGCTAAAAGGACCAATATTGGATCCGGACGAGCAAAGGTTGTACCCAAAGAGATCTACCTAAAATAATCACGAATTTGGAAAATGTAGATCTCTCCCAACAAAAGAAAATGAGGGTTCGCCAAACCCGTTACGAAAATTATGTTAATCAAGAAATCAACGCATAAACAATTAAAGCTAATCACGAAATTTCAAATGATTTCAAAATTTAATGCCAGAAATTCCACCACAAGATTATTTAAGGAAAGAAACACATGAAAGTGGAAAGGTTCGTTACTGAACCGGAATGGATGATTCTGATTCACTCGGCGAGGATCATTCTTCAAATGCTCCACCGGAATCACGCCAGTAGGAGTGAAATTCGTCCGCCTTCGTTGCGTTATGCTGGAAATGGAAAGGCCCGTCGAAATCTTCTTAATATGGAAATAAATATCTTCAAGTATGGCAAGAGAGAGAAAAGGTGGTGAATTGGAAATATTAATGGTATGAGATATTCCCAATATGGATAGTTAAGGGAATTTATTGTAGGTGATATTTTGGTTATGGAAAGAGGAGGGAGAATATGGTATGAATTTAGAATGAGTTTGGAAGGGTATCTTTTGGATTTAGGAAGGATTTTATGAGGGTGGGGGTCGGTTTGGTTTTTGTAGTGGAGCTGGCGGCTTGCCTTGGTGGAGGAGGAGGTGGCTCGAGTTGGCCCAGATGGTGGTGGTCTGGGTAGGAGGAAGGAGGAGGGTGGTCGGCTCTTTTTTGAGGGAAAAGGAAGAGGTGGCGGCCTTGGGAGTTGTGGATGGTGGCTCGGGTAGGAGAGCAGTGGTGGTCGGGTTGGAGAAAGAGGAAGGGGGAAAACCGAGATTTGAGAGAGGGGATGAGAGGTGGCCGGCGACCTAGGAGAGAAAAGGAGGAGCAAGAGAAATTTTGGCCAAGAGATGAGGAAGGTGGAAGCTTCAAGAAGTTAGAGTTTTCAATTTTTCTTTTCATTCAATGTCCTCCAAATAGAGGGGGGACATGTCTATATATTGGCTACAACAACAACAACACTCTAACTGGCTGCATGCAGCCCAAACATGAAAACATGAAAATAAAACACACACATACATCATGATTTTATATTATAACCATAATGTACATATTACATGAAATAGAAGTGCAATTATTAAAAATAAAACACACAAAGCATGGATTAATAATTAATAATAATATGATAACAATTATTATTAATTATTAATAAATCGTCTTGCGATCAGGACGCCTATTATGACGATGCTCTTCACTGTCATTTGTCAGTGCGCCGTCTTCAAGGTGTTGCGCGCCGTAGTCTCCATCACGAAGATCTGCTTATGTCCTGGATTAAGATACTGTGAAACTGCTTTCAAAATTATTTTCAAAACCTTATTATTTCATACTATCCTGAATGAAGGGCGAGGCGAAAGCCTATGACCTGGATTAAGATAGTGTGGAAGCTCTGCAAAATTTTACTACCCTATCCGAAAAATAAAGGTGAAGCGAAAGCTTAACTCCTGGATTAAGATAGATAGGTAGATATTATTTTTTGTACTTTATCCCGCCCCCATCCTGAGAAGAGGCTAAGAACCCTTAGCACTTTGTCAAGATGAGCTCTCAGCTGGATATTATTTTCAACTATTTCAACTCTACTTTCTAGTTATCCTAATAAGGGTTTTCTGTTAATTGATCATATACTAGGTTAAGAGACACTACGTTTACGTTAACTCATTTTAAACGCAAGCCTCCCCGATCGTACTTTCGAGTCAGTGATGCTACCAAAGAGACCCTCTCGTTAAGTTAGGTAATAAATAAATAAAGTTGTTCTTTAATAGCTGAATTAATATTCTCTCAAAGTAATTCTGAAATCGAGGACTACCTTCTAAGTCCCAATCTTAATAAAATCACGTATATATATTTTTTTCTATCTTTTGTTTTTAAATATAAACTCCACTCTGTTCGTTCGATAAAATAATTTTCCGTTCTAAAAAGTAGAATAATTAACACCGATCCTAGGAAAATTATGACGTTGATTTTTTCAACAAAATACTATACTCCTATGCGATAGGTACTCATGCCTTAATCCACAGGATATAAGTAAGTAAAAAGAGATAGACTTATATACGTAAAAGATTATATAAAACCAAATCTATTTTCTTTAAAACAAACTTTACTTATCAAGCTTTTTGGCGCCGTTGCCGGGGACTCATTTATATGTGTTAATATTTGAAAATAAAAGAATTCTATTAATTTTATCTTTTCTTTTTCTTGTTATTTAAAAAACCTTAGTTTTTATAAAAATAAAACAAACATAAAATTCCCTGAATTTAAAAATTTGTTTTTATAAAACCTAACTTTTTATTAACCAGTTTATTAACCACTAATGAATTCTAAAAAAAGCCTAACCTACTATTTTAACGTATTTTATATAAAGCTTTTCTTCTTAAAAACTAGTTTATAATAAAAACTGCTTTTTTTTATAAAACCTGTTTTATAGAAAACCTGTTTTATATAAAAAACCTATTTTTAGTTATTTTCCGTTTTAAGTCTTTTCGTGTGTTTGTATTTGTGTGTTTAGATATATTTGTAACTTAGTTTTTATATATTTGTTTTATTCTTGTATTTATAAAAAGTCTTTTTTATTGTATGACCCGCAGAACTCTATCTGATTTAAATTTTGAACTTGATCCTGAAATCGATCGCACCTTTCGCAGGCGCCTTCGATCTCTGAATCAAGAGCTCGTATTAAATCTGGAAGAGTCCGTAGGCACCGCACATGTATAAGAAATGGCAGCAGAGAAACAAAAACGCCAGAGGTAGTCCCCCAAAGGACTATGTCTTATTATGCACGACCAAATTTAGATGACAACGAGTCTAGTATCGTTCGTCCACCAATTGCTAATAATAAAATTGAGATTAAATCTAGTATAATCCAAATGATTCAAAATTCTGTTCAATTCGATGGATTGCCCGACGAAGATCCAAACACGCACTTATGCAACTTCTTAGAAATATGCGACACATTTAAGATAAATGGCATCACTGATGATGTCATCCGTCTTCGATTATTTCCTTTTTCGCTACGAACGAAAGCATAACAGTGGCTAGGTTCTCTCCTTGGAGGATCTATTACCACTTGGGCTGAAATGACCAAAAAATTCCTTATAAATTATTTTCCACCTACAAAAACCTTACGTCTGCGTGCGGATATTTCTTCCTTTGTACAAGGCGAGTCTGAGTCTCTTTATGAGACTTGGGAACGTTTTAAGGAATATCTACGTCGGTGTCCACATCACGCACTGCCAATTTGGCTCCAAGTACAAATATTTAATAATGGTTTGAATATTCAAACCAAACAAGCCATTGACGCTGCCGCTGGGGGCATGCTCAATAACAAATCCCCCAAGGCCGCTCAAACCCTCTTTGAGGAAATGGCCATGAACGCGTACCAGTGGAACGTGCCAAGGTCACGCCCTAAACAAGCTGGGATTTATGAGCTCGACACTTCTTCTACTTTAGCAGTCCATGTAGAAAATTTAACTAAACAATTGGCATGAATATCTGCTTCCTCCGCCATAACTACATAGAATCCGAATAATAATGTAATTGACGAAATCTATTATATGGGGAACTCTTTTAGACCTTCCTATAATCCTAATATTAACTTAAATAATAATTCTTATAATCCAAGATATATGAACCATCTTAATTTTTCATGGAGCAACCCCAATAAATCTCAACGCCCTCCGATTGCAAATCCAAGTGGATTTGCACCGCAACCCCCACAACCACAAACACCACCACCACAACCGCACCAATTTTGGCCATCCCCGATAGAAGACATATTCACGAAATATGTCAGTATTAATGAGTCCAATATCCGGAACCTGACCAGATCAATTAAAAACTTAGAAACACAAATTGGACAAATTTCAAAAATGCTATCGGAACGCTAACCTGGAAATTTGCCAGGAAATACAAAACCAAATCCGCGGGATACTAGCCATTCTAGTAACCCACCAAGTTGACAAGCCGTCAAACTACGAAGTGGAAGGGAGCTACCACCACTCGTTAGGGTAGAAAAAGAAGATAAAGTTAGCCTTCTTATACCACTTCCCGTTACGTCTCTGCCTCCTCAACCCCCGCGAATTTCTTCCCCACATGTTTTTTTACCTTATCCATCTAAATTAATAGATGAGCGAGAAGATGAACAATATAAAAATTTTCTAAAAATGCTCAAACAAATTCAAATCAATATACCTTTCTGCGAGGCAATTACACAAATGTCTTAATACGCAAAATATTTAAAAGCGTTATTTTCAAATAAAAAGAAACTCGCAGATATTTCGAGAGTTTTCCTTAACGCCGAATGTTCAGCCGTTTTATTACATAAATTACCCCAATATTAAACGATCCGAGACGATTTTCCATCCCGTGTCTCTTCGGTAATTTATTAATAAAAGATGCGTTAGCAGATTTAGGTGCAAGCATGAATTTAAAGCCCTACTCACTCTTTCAAAAACTAGGATTAGGTAAACCCAGCCCAGCAAAAATGTGCATCCAATTAGCAGATCGTTCTATTAAATATCCAATAGGGATAGTAGAGGATGTTCTGGTAAAAATAGACAAGTTTATCTTCCCGGTAGACTTTGTTATACTTGACATAGAGGAAGACGCCGATGTTCCCATAATTCTCAGTCGTCCTTTTCTTGCAACCTCTCGTGCAATAATAGACGTAAGTAACGGTATACTTCTCTTACGAGTAGGAGATGATGAGGTTACTATCGATATAGATCCCTCTATGAAAAATTCTTTAATAAATGACGATTCCTTCTATCTTGCGGAAGCCTCTTATGAGGAAAATAGTTTTCCCTATTCTGATTTACTGTCAATATTTGTAGAAGAATCGGACTTGGTAGACTTACCCCTTTCACAAGAAATGCCTACTGATGATCCTTTAGAACCTTTTATATCTTTAACTTCTACAACTCTAAAAACTCCAACTTCATATGAAAAACCACCAACCCTCGAGCTGAAAACACTCCCTTCACATTTAAAATACGTTTTCCTTGAAGCCGAATCTAAACTCTCTGTTATCATTTCTGCCGAATTAAATGATATGAAAACGTCTGAATTAATAGAAGTATTAAAACAACATCGTCATGCATTAGCATGTCAAATTTATAATATACAAGGACTCAACCCATCTTTTTGCACACATAAAATATTTTTGAAAGATAACCCTCGTAAATCTATCCAGGCCCAACGATGTTTAAATCCTAATATGAAGGATGTCAAATAAGCTGAAGTAATGATTTATTAGACGCAAGAATTATCTATCCAATCTCAGATAGCACATGGGTTAGTCCCGTACAAGTCGTCCCTAAGAAGGTCGGTATAACGGTTATACCAAACGCTAATAATGAACTAATTCAAACACGTACTGTTACGAGTTGGAGGATGTGCATCGACTATCGAAAATTAAATGATACTACATGTAAAGATCACTTTCCACTACCGTTTATAGATCAAATATTAGAGCGACTCTCGGGGCAATCATATTATTGTTTTCTCGATAGTTATTCGGGGTATTTACAAATTACTATAGCCCCTAAAGATCAAGAAAACACTACGTTCACTTGCCCCTTTGGTACTTTCTCCTATAGGCGAATGCCGTTTGGACTTTGTAATGCGCCAGCTACATTTCAAAGATGTTTGCTAGCTATTTTTGGCAAGTTAGTAGAGGACGTTATGTAAGTGTTTATGGATGATTTCTCTGTATTTGGAGACTCATTCTATACGTGTTTAGATAACCTCGCTCATGTTCTTCAATGCTGTGAAGACACGAATTTAGTGTTGAAATGAGAGAAATGCCATTTTATGGTCTGCGAAGGTTTAGTTCTCGGTCATAAAATTTCATCCCAGGGAATCGAGGTCGATAAGGCCAAAATAGAAATAATTGAAAAACTTCCTCCTCCAACAAATGTAAAATCTATTCGAAGTTTCTTAGGCCATGCAGGTTTCTATAGACGATTCATTCAAAAATTTTCTAAAATAACAAAACCGTTAACTCATTTATTAGAAAAAGAAGCCCCATTTATATTCGATAGGGAACGCTTAGTAGCATTCAATATTATTAAGGACATACTTATCAACTCTCCTATTTTAGTAGACCCAGACTGGACTTTTCCTTTTGAGATCATGTGTTATGCGAGTGATTATGCGGTAGGAGCTGTCTTAGGACAACGAGTAGACAAATATTTTCATCCTATCTATTATGCAAGTAAAACTCTCAAATCCACACAAACCAATTACACGACCACGGAAAAGGAACTACTGGCGATTGTATTTGCATTTGATAAGTTTAGATCTTATATAACACTATCAAAAGTTGTAGTTTTTACGGATCATTCTGGTTTAAAATATTTACTATCTAAGGAAGATGCAAAACCCCATTTATTACGTTAGATTCTCTTATTATAAGAATTTGATTTAGAGATCCGAGATAAGAAAGGCGTAGAGAATTTGGCAGCGAATCATCTTTCTCGACTAGAGAATGCTGCAACAGATGCACTCCTGGAAGCCGACATCGAAGATAAATTCCCTGAAGAAAGTCTCCTCTCCCTCGAAAAGGTAACAAACTCTTCTACTCCTTAGTTCGCAGACTTGGCTAACTATTTAGTAGCCCGAGTCCTTCCAAAATCTTTTTCAATTCAAGAAAAGAGGAAATTCTTTTCTGACTTGAAAACTACTTTTGGGAAGACCCGTATTTTTTCCGAGTCTGTGCCGACCAAGTAATTAGAAGATGTATTTCGAACGAGGAAGGACTAAAAGTAGTACGGCACTGCCACGAAAGACCAACCGGCGTACATTATCAATCTAACCGGACTGCACGTAAAGCCCATGAAGCAGGATTCTTTTGGCCTACTTTATTCAAGGACGCTCAAAAATTGGTAAGCGTTTGCAAGCTGCCAACGGTCAGGTAACATTTCCCGTCGGGACGAAATGCCCCAAAACTTTTACTTAGAATGTTAAATTTTTTATCTGTGGGGCATAGATTTTGTAGACCCTTTACCTCCTTCTTTTAAAAATCATTATATCTTAGTAGCAGTCGATTACGTTTCACGATGGGCTGAAGCACAAGCTTTTCCCACCGCTGACTCAAGAGTCGTCGTTAAATTTCTTAAAACCTTATTTTCATGTTTTGGCACGCCTAGGGCTACAGTTAGCGATCGAGGTACTCATTTTTGTAACACCTAGATGGCTAAAGTGTTAGCCAAATATTGAGTTACTCATAAAATCGCTACCGCTTATCACCCCCAAACAAGCGGCAAGGTGGAGGTAGTCAATAGAGAACTAAAGCGCATATTAGAAAAGACTGTAGATACAAATCGAAAAGATTGGTCCCTCAAATTAGATGATGCACTTTGGGCCTACCGTACAGCATTCAAAACTGTGATCGGTTGTACACCTTATTGTTTAGTATATGGAAAGGCATGTCACCTACCTGTAGAATTAGAACATCGCGCATACTGGGCGCTAAAATTTCTTAACTTAGATACAAACTTAGTCGCCGAACAACGTAAATTTAAACTCAATAAACTTGAGGAATGGCGTGCAAACGCTTATGAAAATATTAAATTTTATAAAGAGCGATCTAAGTTTTATCATGATAGGAAAATAAAATTTCCAAAATCTTTTTCACCAGGTGATCTTGTCCTACTATATAACTCACGCCTTAAAATATTTCCAGGAAAATTAAAATCTCGATGGACCGGACCCTATACTGTTAAACAAACCTAGCCATATGGGACCGTTCTGATTTCTAACCCTGAACTAGGAACTTTCAACGTAAACGGGCACCGTTTAAAACTATATTTTACTGGGGACCCTTTTCAAAAAGAACCTGAAACCCTAACACTACTCCATAACGTCGAAATATAAATTCACTTGTATATTTCCATATTTTATGCTTTTCTATATTCTGTACATATTTGTCACTTCATACTTATGCCTAACATATGTATGGGGGTGCTTTTAGCTGTAATTTTTTTTATATCACTTATATATTTCCAATAAAAGCATTGTTTATTTTATTACTCATCCAAAACAAGTCAAAATTTTCAAAACCATACTCTGTATATATATTCCAAAAATCTGAGTTGATCAAAAATGCAAATTCTTCATTTTTAAAGTTTACTTCTCCTTCTCATAACTAAATAGATATAAATATCCGGAATAAACTTGTAAACCCTACCTTGTAAAATTACATTACAATCGGAGTTAGTTTTTTAGAAAGTCTGCTTTAAACATATCAAAAATACATATATATACAATAGAAGCAAAACATATTATGTTCACCAAACAACTTTAGAATGTAATTATCATTACTTCAATCTTGTTAAAATATAGAAAATATAAAGCTATTACCATTGCTCTCAAAATATTTTTATCAAAATTATTTTTTCAAACCCCTTCCTACTATTTCGCTTGGCATGTTTCTTTACGCACGCAAGCATCTAGGACTATGTGCTCCTAGAAAAGAAAAGATCTTATGTCCATGGGAATAAAATAATTCCGTAAACATAGGCATCCAATAAATGTTAAAAGACCATATGAAATGGAGTATGTGCTCCTAAACATATGCATTGGATTAATTCAAAGTTCAATTCTACAAAGTTTTTTTTTCTATTTTGGAAAATATTTTCCTTGAATAGTTCTAACAATGCATGAATATGAAAAAAAGGGTGAGAGGATTAAATTCATCACCTCCTACATTCAAAGCCTCTGTATGGTCAAAACCACCAAGTTGATATCCCCTATAACCACTACAAAATTAAATTAATTTTGCTTGAAATTTTGAGAGAGAATAATTAATAGCTTGTAAATTTTAACAATATCTCATGCAAGATATAGTAGTCATAAATCCAATCTATCTTTGTTATATCTGATTTTAATATATGCTTACTATTTGTTTTCAAAAACTTTTTATGGCTATAAATTCTAGCTCTGATATCAATGATATATATATGATAGCATTTAAACTCTTTATCCACCGAATGTTTATACCTATTTTATCTTGAAGAAATAAATTGATAGTAAATCGAAAATTTCATAACTTGTAAATATACTCAACTCTATATTTGCTCTTGAATAGAAAAATCTAAGTATGGGGGTATTTGATAAGTATAAAAATATACAATTTTGTATAGTATTAAATTTGCATATTTATAAATAAAACCTAAATTTTTATATATAAAACTAATTATTTTTATTATATTATGTTTTATACTTATTTTCTTAGTTTTTCTAATTTTTTTGTATTTTTTCTTAGGTCACGCCCATAGTCACGCCCGTGACCTAGGGCGTGAAAGCCTTTTTTAATTCTTTTTTTTTATTTCTGTTTTTACTCAGGAAATTCGAGAAATTGACGAACCTGCCCGTGACAAATGAACACGCCCGTGACAAAGTAGACATGCCCGTGCACTATAAAGTTCTATCCAAAATGGCAGCAAGCTGCCGCGCTGTCGCCATGCCCCGTGCCACCTAATAAATCAGCTGTCTGTCATGCCCGTGACATCATTAGTCACGACCGTGACCTGCTCAAATTCTATCCGAAGTTCAACCCAGCTCGACACCTATCCCAACATGCTGGAAGTCACGCCCGTGACCCTGTCATGCCCTACCCGACACGCCCGTGTCAGGGGGCGTGTCACCTGGAATTTTTTTTCTATAAATAGGAGGGAAGGCCTGAGTGGAATTATTCGAACATTAGCAGCTTCCTTAAGAACTGTTAGGACTCCCCAGCTCTCTGATAAGGAACTGGTAGTAGCTTTCAAGTATTAAAAAGTTCCTTAAGTTGTAATATTTTAGCTTTCTTTTCAGCTTTTTAGAAAGTTGTAATAATTTTTCGGACTTTATAAAATAAACTCTTTCAAATTCAATTCTGAGTACTTTACGGCTTAATTTTTAGTTTTACTTTAATTTATTTTTTTCATACTATCCCGAATGAAAGGCGAAGCTCTGCTTATGTCCTGGATTTAGATAGTGTGGAACTGCTTTCAAAATTTTTTTCAAAACCTTATTATTTCATACTATCCCGAATGAAGGGCGAGGCGAAAACCTATGACCTTGATTAAGATAGTGCGGAAGCTCTGCAAAATTTTACTACGCTATCCCAAAAACAAAGGTGAAGCAAACGCTTAAATCCTGGATTAAGATAGATAGGTAGATATTAGTTTTTGTACTTTATACTGCCCCCATCCTGAGAAGAGGCTAAGAACCCTTAGCACTTGGTCAAGATGAGCTCTGGCTGGATATTATTTTCAACTATTTCAACTCTACTTTCTAGTTATCCTAACAAGGGTTTTCTATTAATTGATCATATAGCAGGTGAAGAGACACTACGTTTACGTTAACCCGTTTTAAACGCAAGCATCCCCGACCGTACTTTCGAGTCAGTGATGCTACCAAAGGGACCCTCTCGTTAAGTTAGGTAATAAAGAAATAAAGTTGTTCTTTAATAGCTGAATTAATATTCTCTCAAAGTAATTCTGAAATCGAGGACTACCTTCTAAGTCCCAATCTTAATAAAATCACGTATATATATATTTTTCTATTTTTTGTTTTTTTAATATAAACTCCACTCTGTTCGTTCGATAAAATAATAGTTCATTCTAAAAAGTAGAATAATTAACACCAATCCTAGGAAAAATACGACCTTGATATTTTCTAAAAAATACTATACTCCTATGCGAAAGGTACTCTTGCCTTAATCCACAGGATATAAGTAAGCGAAAAAGAGATAGACTTATATACATAAAAGATTATATAAAACCAAATCTATCTTCTTTAAAACAAACTTTTCTTATCAGTATCATCATCAAGAATAAGGCCAGACTTGTGGTGTAGGGTACGCCCAAGTCGGAGGTATCCACGAAGTTAACGCTTTCCCACGCACTACACATCGTAGATCTACCGCACCTACACAGCACCTATCGCCCACAATAGTTCTCGTCGCAAGAACGCAGCGCAAACAACACAGGAGGAATGGTCGACTCGAAAACAACGTTCCAAAATTTGAGTCGGAATATTCCCCAAGAAAAAACAAAGGTTGCCACTCCTTTTAGAGAGCAAGACCAAGGCTATAGGCCGAGATCCGCTCAAGCAAATAGGATCCACCCGATCCCGAAATAAAAAGCCTTGCAACGGCGATTTCGATTCAAAACTTGCAGCGATTAAATTAAAGATCCGGAGAAAACGAGTGCGAAACCACCACAACTAAAGAGGAGAATCACACAAGGAAGAGGGAAGAGATTACCCAACCGGGATGAACGTTCACACAAGGATAGGGTGGGAGAATCACTCTCTCCACGGATCCGCCGACATCGCACCGAACGGTTTGCAACCTTCTTCTATGGAGTCGCACCAAGGAAGCCGCGCCGGAGTCGCACCGAACGGATGGAGGAGGCAAGGAGCGGCGGCTTCACACCACCACAAGGAGGTTGGTGGTTTCACACCACCAAGGAAGGGGGGCGGCGGCTTGGGACAAGCTTGGCCGAAATTCTCAAGGAGAGGATTTAGGTTTTCAATATTTCAATACTTGATTCCTCATAAACACCTCCTTAAATAGGAGATTACAACAAGCCCTAACCCTTCATGATGGAGATGTAATCTCATCCACCCGAATGGCTAAGTGCACACAAAAAATAAAACTGTTTTAATTAAAGAAATAAAACATGCCATGAATATAAAATTATCACTAAACATTGGATAATTTTATATTCTAAAAATATAAAATAGAGCTCATGAAAAAAATAATTAAAGCTAATTTTTCATGGCGGTTCGAGCACGCCGCGGGCGGAGGTTGTAACGTGCACTTCCTTCAGCGTCATAACGGCGTCTAAGATCTTTATGTCATAACGCCTCGGCAATTGGGTCAACATCAATTAGCGGTGGCGCTGCATCAATCCTCCCCCACTCAAAATCACGTATCTCTGATGCGTGAGTGGAGAGATAGCGGCGGAGAAGCTCGGCATCCAAACGTTGAAGCTCTATCGCGAGTACCCAAGAGTCGTCCGAAGGGGGGCGGTCACGCCAACGGACCAGAAAGCGGTAAGAAGTACCATCCGGAGTAGTGAACGGTTCTGCATCAAGTATCATATCTGGAGCGAGGAATGTCTTGGGAAACCTGGGAAACATGTCAGCAGTAGGAGTAAAAGAAGGCAACGTACCATCCTATGTTATACCTGCGAGGACCGAAAGAGAGAGATCATCCGAACTACCACTCCCCAACCCATCAGAATTTTGAGTGGGAGAAGAAGACGACAAAGAAATCAACTCTTGTGGTGGCAACACAAACATCGTTAAATCCGAAACATTAAAAATGGGAGAGATCCCCCAATCAGCAGGCAAGTCCAAAACGAAAGCGTTGTCACCTAACTTTTTAATAATCTGAAAAGGGCCGGCGCGCTTTGGTGCTAACTTTTTAACGGTGCCAGTTGGCAAGCGTTCGGGAATCAAACAGACTAAAACTAGATCGCCAATTTTGAAGTTTGATACTCTCCGATGTAAATTAGCGTGCGCTTGATAAGAGCCGTATTGCGTGGTCAAAGTGTCCCGTATACGTGCGTGTAAATCATGGATGTGTTGGGCGAAGGATTGTGCAAATTGACTTGCCTTGTACGTTGGGGGCAACGGCACCAAGTCAAGCGGCACAGGAGCCTTATACCCGTGGACAATCTCATTCGGGGACAGACCCGTAGACCTATTCTTGGAGTTATTGTAGGCTAATTGGGCATGGGGAAGGAGAAGATCCCAAGTGCTCTTATGATCACTCACAAGGCATCGTAACAAATTTCCTAAGCTCCGATTAACCACTTCCGTCTGCCCATCAGTTTGGGGGTGATAGGCGGAGGAAAACAATAATTTCGTTCTCATTAAAATCCAAAGAGTTTTCCAAAAATAGCTAGTGAATTTTACATCCCTATCCGATACTATGGTCTTTGGCACTCCACGATGACTAACGACTTCCTTAAAATATAGTTTAGCAACGTGAGACGCATCGTTTGTCCTACTGCATGGGATGAAATAAGCCATCTTTGAAAACCTATCCACCACTAAAAAACTGAGTCGTGATGGCGAAGAGTAATGGGGAGGCCTAATACAAAATCCATACTAACGTCCACCCAAGGCATGGAGGGAATAGGCAAGGGAGTATATAATCTAACGTTGGTTTTACTTCCCTTAGACACCTGACACGTGCGGCAGCTACTCACTACCTGCCCCACCATAACCTTCAGTTTTGGCCAATAGAATTTATCTTCGACTAGCGTAATGGTCTTATCTCTACCGAAGTGACCACTCAACCCTCCGCTATGCAATTCCCATATGATATGTAGTCGTAACGATGACTGCAGAATACATAGCTTCCCGTTCCTAAACAGGTAACCGTCCTTGATAACGTAGGCAGATATCGTAGTGGGAGAATGTCACAACCCGCATTTTCTCCGAATTAAGAATTATCAGAGTAAGAGAAAACACGCGTCATGATGCCACGTCAAGCAGGGGATAATTGCTGACGCTCAGGCAAAACCAACTACCAACTTAATGAAAGAAAATCATTTGATTAATGATTAGAAAATCAGTTATATTTTAGAGGCCGTATCCCCCGGCTTAGTGGATCACCTAGTCCATAAAAGAAAAACTATATTTATACGCTGCAGAAAAATACTTTATTTAGGTTTGACATCCTAAAGAGCACATAAGGGTCCCAAGAGAACCACTCATGCTATGCAAGACCCTACATTTAATTTATATAATATATAAGAAAACGGTTTTCATACGTGATTTGAAAAATAGTGATTAAGTCTTATAAAACATGCTGATCATGAGCTTTATTTATAATAATAATTATAGTTTAAAAATAACTAGAAACCTAGCATAAAACCTTCTCAGGGCAAGTAGACTATCTCCAGAAAATGGTAGCAGCATAAGTAAATATATCCAGTACAAAGGTAAAAACTACCAGTGAGCGCCAACAACCTGACACGAACCCACTGGCATATATGTATGTCTGTAAGAAAGTACTGAAAAACTACCTCACCAACACGGCAAACGGAACACCAAGGTCCAAGAGACCACCAACACCACCACTGCAAACTAGCCACCCAACTGGCTACGGCTCAGAACCTGGGGTATTCCAAAAGAAAACAGAATACCTCAGCAAGCTAAACAAAGTAAAACTGCATGAAAGAGACAACCAAAAGGGGAAAAATACCTGTAGAACATGCAGTAGAAAGAGTCACAACTGTCCAAAACAGGACAACAAGAAAAGCACTACGTGCGAGAAAACAACAACAACTCGGCCCAGGAACAACATCCTGAAGGGCCTACTGGGCTACCAAGAGCACAAAGTGCTGCAAACTACCAAGGAAGAAACTTCTAACACCCTAAACTGTGGGAGGTGGTAGTAGCAAAAACAAACAACAAGGAACCGGATTGGAGGCAAACTCAGTCCCCCCATCCACCATGTCCAAGTCAACAAGCTTGATGGTCTACACGTGAAAGCACAAGGGACCTTCCACCCACATGCCCAGCCCATACCTGGAGCAAGAAAAACACGAGTGGCCTTGGATAAATTACACAACTCCACCCCCACAAAGAGCTACAAACCACCACTACTACCCACGACCCACGATTCGGCCATTAGGAAAGAGAAACATGACCGACAAGGAAATTACAAATATAAACAAGGAATTCACTCGGGAACGTAAATCGAGGAAAGAGAAAAAGAAAGTGTTGAAATGACTCAACACGACGTGGCGCTGGGTCCTCTCGACACCGCATTGAGTGAGCTTCACCCACTCAACGTGCCACGCGAGGCGAACTATCACAACAATAACTCTTACCTTACTACCTTAACACTACACAAAACACTCATGCCCACCTAACCCGCGTATCGACGCCAGCTAAATATGGAGCGAAAGGAAATATTCAGAGCGCACGATCGGTGGCGCACGATCGGTGGTCGTGCGCGGTCATTGGTTGATGGTCGTGCGAAGTGAACCTGGGAAACCTGACTTAAAACCTAGCAACTGCGCACGATCAGTGTCGCACGACCACTGCTCGTGCGCACTGTTGCCAGCGCTCGTGCGATTGCCGAGACAGAACATTGGAAAATAAAAAGACAGCCGCGCACGAACAGGGGCACACGACCAGTGGTCGTGCGCCCTAACATTTGATGACCGTGCGCGGGTAACCTGTACCGTGGGATTTCTCGGACGACACCGGAACGCGCACACGACCCACGCAACTACAGTAGCAGTAGGAAACTACCAACGACGCGCGCCACTACCATTCAAACTATGACTAATCATTTGAGATGGAAAATAGGAGATAAAACGATAGAAACAATAGGCTTTAAACAAAAGAAAACAACTTGGCAAGGGCAAGAACACCACTTGCCTCGATTTCCGGTGAAGCTTGGTCGGCTTTCCCTCCTCTTCACGCTGCACTAGAAAGAGCAGCACCAAAAACTCACCTAACAAGCAAATCCGAACCTTAATGGCGGAAACCTCAAAAACCAAAAATTCCAATCCCCCTAAAACTCCACGAAAATCGAATTTCTTACCGTAGGAATGAAGATCTCGACGTGAGCAATCCGAATCCACTCTCGGAATCGAATTCCGTCCACAAACGCTCCGGGAATCGGTGGTGGAAGGCAAGGCTCGGAGGTTTCTCCGTTTCCTCTCGTACAGGGGCGGCGGTTTTAACGTGAAGAAGATGATCGGGCCTTTTCATTCTATCCTATATATATATATATAATTATATAATAATATATTTTATTACAAAATTACATAAAGCACCAAAACGACGCGAAAACCGAGCTACCTCGGAATTCGACAAAATTCGCACCGTAGCTAAATACCCATGCTACGAACACAACGGCGAAGTCGAAATTAATTTTCGACGAACAGAACTCGAGTTATACCTAAATAAAGCCAAACACCAACATCCCCCCGAGAGGCCACACCGGGTCACCCAAAACGACTCGGCTTGCTAGGGAGATCTTGCCAACAGGCTACGGAATAGGGCACTCAGTTCTAAGGAGCTAAACCACACTCCACAAATGGCACAAGCCACGGAAACGCGTCATCGTAACGCCAAACGAGAATAAAAAATAAACGCAGAAAAATCGGGGGCGTTACAAGGAACTATCCTGGGCAGATAAATAAAAGTCTTGGAAGTCAGGACACGTAGCGTACTCATCCTTAATCCGCTCAAATCCGACAACATGTACTTCCATAGAGGTGAGTAAAATAGTCAGACGACTAAGGGCGTCTGCGACTCGATTATCAGTTCCCTTAAGGTGCTTGAGATTAAATGTGTAACCTTGTAAGAAAGCTACCCACTTAGCGTGTCGTGGGCTGATCTTATGCTGGCCGTTGATGAAACGTAAAGCCTCATGATCAGAGAGGATCACAAACTCCTTGGAGAGGAGATAGTTCCTCCAATGGTGTAGACATCGAACTACAGCATAAAATTCCCTATCGTAATTTGAGTAGTTCAGCTTAGGTCCGGACAACTTCTCGCTAAAATAACTAACGGGATGGCCCTCCTGGCTCAAGACACCTCCAATCCCTACCCCAGACGCATCACATGTGAGCTCAAAGACTTTAGAAAAGTCAGGTAGACGTAAGACAGGTGCCTCAGTCATAAGCTCCTTTATTTGTTCAAAGGCATAAGTGGCGGACTTCGTCCATGTAAACTCTCCCTTCTTCATACAGTCGGTGATAGGCGCCATAATACTACTGAAGTCTCGTTTGAAACGACGATAAAACGTGGCTAACCCATGGAAGCTACGTACCTCACGTAGGGTGGTTGGCACGGGCCAGTCCTTAATGACCTGAACCTTGCCCGGATCAACTCGAATACCCTTAGAACCGACTATATACCCTAAGAACTCTACCTCCGCGGCATTAAAAGTGCATTTCTTAAGATTGAGAAATAAAGTCTCTTTCCGCAGGGTGGAAAGGATCACTCTCATGTGGGAGATGTGCTCGGTAGTAGAGGTGCTATAAATCAGTATATCGTCAAAGTAGACGACAACGAACTTCCCCATGAAAGGCTAAAAGACATGTGTCATCATCCGGCAGAAGGTACTAGGGGCATTGGTTAACCCAAAGGGCATCACAAGCCATTCGTACAGTCCATCCTTCGACTTAAATGCCGTCTTCCACTCGTCTCCCTCTCGTATCCTAATCTGGTGATAGCCACTCCGAAGATCTAATTTGGAGAATACGGTGGCCCCAAATAAGACATCCAACAAATCATCTAGGCGGGGAATGGGAAACCTATACTTGATGGTGATCTTGTTGATAGCCCGGCTATCAACACACATCCTCCACGTACCATCCTTCTTGGGGGCAAGAAGGGCTGGCACCGCGCATGGGCTCATACTAGTCCT
The DNA here is from genome assembly GCA_039513925.1 of Platanthera zijinensis. NCBI lineage: Eukaryota > Viridiplantae > Streptophyta > Magnoliopsida > Asparagales > Orchidaceae > Platanthera > Platanthera zijinensis. Next base: position 123,802,308 of record CM077087.1, read on the forward strand.
AATAAAACCTTTCTCAAGCAAGCCCTCTATCTGGGACTGCAACTCCAGGTGAGCTGCGGGGTGGAGTCGATAATGGGGCTGATTTGGCAAGGAAGACCCCGGGATGAGGTCTATCGCATGCTGGATATTCCTAAGCGGGGGCAACGTGGGCAGCAACTCATCCGGGTACACGTCCCTATACTCTTCCAATAGTACCCGTAACTCACTAGGTAACTCATCCAAAATGCTAGAATCGGGCTTCGCACTTAGGAGGACTACTGCATACATAATTCCATCAAGGAACGGATCTCTCTCAAACTCTTTCCTACCAACTAGATTCAATGTTTTCCGTTCTACCGGGATAGTGGTGTCCTTAGCCAAGACTACGGGCTCCTTTGGGATGGTTGGTCTCAAGGTGATGGTTTTGCCATTGAATTTGAATTCATAAGTGTTGGCTCTACCAAAATGAGTAACATCACGGTCATATAGCCAAGGGCGGCCTAACAACACATGATAAGCGTCCATCGGAAGGACATCACACCACACCTCATCAACGTAGGATTTGAATGAGAGTGGGACCAGACATCGCTAGGTAACGGGTACGGATATCTTGTTGATCCAAGCGACCTTATATGGGGTCGGGTGTGGTTCTGTGGTCAAGGACATACGTGCTATGGCGTTCTCAGATACGACGTTCACACAGCTACCACTATCAACAATTAGCTTGCAAAGTTTCTCGCCACTCTTAAAAATCAGGGAAAATATGCTCGTCCTTTTCCACTCTTCTAATGGACGAGGAGTGGCCAAGATACAACGCAGCACCATAAGGGGGTGATCGTCCTCTAAGTCACTTGGAACCCCCTCCGGGTCGCTCTCCTCAGCAGCCTCATAAACGTAATCCGCAAGATCGTTCGTCGACTCTAACAAGGCTATGGCTTTAGTTTTCGTTGGGCATTCGAAGGCGTAGTGACCTTGAATGCCGCAAGAGTAACATGTGGCGTTAGTCTTGCTAACCTTTCCGATAGGAATACGTTCGCTCGCGGGATTCTTAGTGTTCCTAGCAGTGATCACGACAGATTTTGACTCGGCGGACCGGAACTTCCCTTTGTCCTGATATGTGGAGGAAGAAGATCCGGTAGTGGATTTCCCCTTCGTAATGGAATAACGGGAGTGAGCCTTAGATGCTAAGTGTTTCTCAATGTCGAGGGCGGCATTGGATGTCGTGTTTAGATCAGTGTGGCCATATCGTAAGAGCTTCCGCTGAATATCAGGATTAAGCCCCTTACGGAATCTAGAGAGGGTGACCTCGGGGATTTCTTTCAGATCACAACGCACCATTTGGTCCTTCAGTTCTCCCATATACTCCGCTACTGAATTTGAGCCCTACCGCAGGGTGGCAAGCTCGTCAAACATCTGTGTCCGATGGTACGCGGGAACGTACTGATCGGTCAACAAATTCTTCATTACAATCCACCCAATAATTGGGTTTCCGTCTCCCGCACCTAGCCTACGCTCTTCATTTAGCCAATAAGTTTTGGCACGGCCTGTCAACATCATCCTGGCAACTTGGACCTTTTGGGGGTCTGTGAGATGGTGCCAGTCGTAGTAACATTCCATGTCCACTATCCACGTAAGGAAGTTCCGTGGGTCTCCCATGCCGTCGAAAGTGGGGGCATCAATCTTGAAGGCCCTAGTAATGTCAAACTCGCGCTCGTGGCGATGGCCTCGAGGGGGCACTCGTGGGGAGTCCCCATCTGAATCCGAATCGGAGATGTGTTGGCGTCGGCGGGGCAACTCAACATTAGCGGGTGGTGGTGGTGGCCTAACTTGATTTTGTAAAATCTGTGCTAACGTGGCCCTAAGCTCCGCCATATCATTACGTAGACCTGCTATCGCTTCATCGTTATGAAGTTCATTCCCGTTCTCAGCCATCCTAGACGTAGACGGCGCCGTATATTCCGTGCCTAGCCTAGTGCGCATGCAAAACCCAGAAAATTACGAAAGATGATTTTTCCTAGGGCTGTAGCTAGAATAAAAATAAATTTTTTTTTTGAAAAGCTTGATGTGAGAAACACGGAGATCGTTAAAAATGTTTTTTTTTTGAAATTTTGCTGAAAAATGAAGATTTCAGCCTGCTATTTGCAGACCAACTAGACAGAATTACGATGTTCTAATTTGCAGGCCAACCTAACGAGGCCGAATCAAAAAATTTTCCGTTTTAAAGTTGCTGGAAATAAGTGCAGGAAGCTACAGTTTTTTTTTCAGATTTTTTTGACAAGTTTAAAATTCCGATGGATTTACTAAACGCAGACCAATCCGAAATTTCAGATCTTAGAAAATTCAGATCAACCAACGACGAACACAGAGAGGATGTTTGCAACGTGGAAGTTGAAACGACCGCCTCTGATACCAAATTAGTGTAGGGTACGCCCGAGTCGGAGGTATCCACGAAGTTAACGCTTTCCCACGCACTACACGTCGTAGATCTACCGCACCTACATAGCACCTATCGCCCACAATAGTTCTTGTCGCAAGAACGCAGCGCAAACAACACAGGAGTAATGGTCGACTCGAAAACAACGATCGGAAATTTGAGTCGGAATATTCCCCAAGAAAACACAAAGGTTGCCACTCCTTTTTGAGAGCAAGACCAAGGCTATAGGCCGAGATCCGCTCAAGCAAATAGGATCCACCCGATCCGGAAATAAAAAGCCTTGCAACGGCGATTTCGATTCAAAACTTGCAGCGATTAAATTAAAGATCCGGAGAAAACGAGTGCGAAACCACCACAACTAAAGAGGAGAATCACACAAGGAAGAGGGAAGAGATTACCCAACCGGGATGAACGTTCACACAAGGATAGGGTGGGAGAATCACTCTCTCCACGGATCTGCCGGCATCGCACCGAACGGTTTGCAACCTTCTTCTACGGAGTCGCACCAAGGAAGCCGCGCCGGAGTCGCACCGAACGGATGGAGGAGGCAAGGAGCGGCGGCTTCACACCACCACAAGGAGGCCGGCGGTTTCACACCACCAAGGAAGGGGGCGGCGGCTTGGGACAAGCTTGGCCGAAATTCTCAAGGAGAGGATTTAGGTTTTCAATATTTCAATACTTGATTCTTCATAAACACCTCCTTAAATAGGAGATTACAACAAGCCTTAACCCTTCATGATGGAGATGTAATCTCATCCACCCGAATGGCTAAGTGCACACCAAAAATAAAACAGTTTTAATTAAAGAAATAAAACATGCCATGAATATAAAATTATCACTAAACATTGGATAATTTTATATTCTAAAAATATAAAATAGAGTTCATGAAAAAAATAATTAAAGCTAATTTTTCATGGCGGTTCGAGCACGCCGCGAGCGGAGGTTGTAACGTGCACTTCCTTCAGCGTCATAACGGCGTCTAAGATCTTTATGCCGTAACGCCTCGGCAACTGGGTCATCATCAATTAGCGGTGGCGCTGCATCAACTTGTGGCTCAAGGTTACAGACAGGAGGAGGGGATTGACTTCGACCAAACCTTTGCACCAGTTGTAAAGCTGGAGGCGATCAGATTGTTCCTGGCATATGCCTCTCACAAAGGATTCACTGTCTATCAGATGGACATGAAATCTGCATTCCTAAATGGAAATTTGAAAGAGGAAGTATATGTCGTGCAACCCCCAGGTTTTGTTAATCCATAACTTCCTAATCATGTTTATTTTCTTAATAATGCATTATATGGCTTAAAACAAGCTCCTCGAGCTTGGTATGAGACTCTGTCTAGTTTTCTTCTTAAGAACAAGTTCTCGAGAGGAAAAATAGATAAGACATTGTTTCTTAGGGAAGTCAAAGGCAAGAATCTGCTGGAGAAAATATATGTCGATGACATAATATTGGGCTCAACGGACAACAATCTTTGCAAGAAGTTTTCTAAACTTATCAAAAAAAGTTTGAAATGAGCAGCATGGGAGAGCTAAAGTATTTCTTCGGACTTCAAGTGAAATAGTCTGAGGATGTAATTTTCATTTCTCAAACTAAGTTCACAAATGAACTCCTCAAGAAATTCAGAATGGAGAATGCAACCTCTATGAGGACTCCAATGGGATCACTGTGTCTCTGGACAAGGCTGAGAAAGGGAAACGTTTTGATGAAACCAAATACAGAAGCATAATTGGATCACTGCTCTACCTTACTTCTAGTAGACCGGATATTATGTTTTCCACATGTATTTGTGCCAGATATCAGGTGAACAATAAGGAATCTCATTATGTCACTACAAAACAAATTCTTAGATACCTTAAATGTACACCAAATCTTGGCTTGTGGTACCCAAAAACAATGATGTCGAGCTGATAGGCTTTTCAGATGCTGACTTTGCAGGAAGAAGGGATGATAGGAAAAGCACTTCCGGGACGTGCCAATTCCTCGGAAGGAGGCTTATTTCATAGAACAGTAAAAAGTAGAACTGTGTCACAACCTCTACGGCTGAATCTGAGTATATTTAAATAGGCAGCTGTTGCACAAAACTTCTAAGGATCAAAAATCAACTCGAAGATTATGACTTGCAGTTCAGAGAAGGTCTTATGTATTGCGACTCCTCAAGCGCAATAGCAATTGTAAATTATCCTGTGTCGCACAGCAGAACAAAGCATATTGAAGTACGCTATCACTTCATTCGGGAGCTTGTGGAAAATAATGATATATCTCTCTACTATGTCCCCACGGATAAGCAGATCGCAGATATCTTCACAAAGCCTCTAGACGAGGCCAAGTTCAGTCTCTTCAAAATTGAACTCGGCATTCTGAACAATGAAGATTGAAGACTGAAGGGCTCAAAGCTCTTGGATCAAGGGGGAGCATCAGCAAGGAACTCAAGCTCGAGCACGGATGCAAGAACTGAGGGGGAGCATTTGTCTCTAAGTGAAGTTCCAGATTTGCAGAAGCCGAAAAGTGGGAGATTACACTCTCGGCTAAGGCTAAGGTGGCTGACAATGTTAAGTATGCTCTCAGGAAAATGGTAATGAATTTCACTCTCAGCTGAATTTTCATTTTATGATTTTCATTCCCATCTGTTCTATTCACCTTAGCTTGTAGGGTTTTGGCTTCCTCAAATAGGGGGATATTGTTGGGTATTGTATCCAAAATGTACCTGATTTGAAGAAGCCCCTGAACAAGCTAAGTTGAATTGAATATATATTTGACGATCTTCTATAAATTATGGTTGCAGCTATTCCATGCTAAGTACACACCAATGTCAGGGTGCAGTGGGTCAATATACACGGGTCTGCGCAACGTAATCCCTTGTTGAGTAGATCAGTGTGTTGACTCACGTGTGCTCTCTCTATTGTAGTGTACTTATTTTCAAGTACAGGGTCGAGGTAGATCAAGAGCAGAAGAGGAGCAAAGATGGGTCAAAGTCCAAGTCCACAAAGGAAGGAAGAAAAATTCTTCTAAGTCAAAATTGACAGGAATCACTAAGTGATTCTCACCGAATTCGACGGGAATCACTTGAGATTATTGGATAACTGTCAGCCGGAAGGAAGTCGGCGGGAATGCAGATTGATTATCATCGAATCGGCGGGAATCTCAAGTGATTCCCGCCGACTTCGACGAGAATCTGTCTGCATTCCCGTCGATTCGTCGAGTATCAGCTAGCCTTTCACGCCGATTTCTTTTGGCTGACTGTTTTCCAGACAGGGATTCTGCTAAGGCATAATCGACGGGAATTATGAGTGATTCCTGCCGACTTCAACGGGAATCACCAACAATTCTCGCCGATTTTGCCTTAGGCAGTTTTCGTCTGTTCGCTGGACCGAACCAAGAGACCGTGCGCTGTTTCGGCCGGTGCTAGGGTTTTCTCCTTGTGGGTCCCACAAGGGTCATTATGGTTGGCTCGGGTATATATACATGCATATTTCGAACTTCTACAGTAACTGATTCACGCGAAATAAAAAAGTCGATGTTGTGCCCTAGCAGATCGCGAAAAATCGCCGACCGCTGATGCCGCTCGCAAGCTAGTCGCCGCCGCTTATCTTAGAGCTTCTTTGATCTTCCGACGATAATACCGAGGCTAGCAGTGCGTCTCACGCATCTCTCTTGAGATCTCTTGTCTCTCGATTCATTGAACGAGGTTAGATCTTCATTCTGAATCGATTGAGATGACTGATCTGACTGAGATCGTTCGTAGTCCTTGCTTGCTTCGTAAAGAAGTTTGGATCTACAAAGTATCGCCGTCGCATTCACTTCCCGCCGCCGATATTGTCACGATCCTCTCCAAGAGATAACTCCGGTTGTGGACTCTTCGTATCTTTCAAGAAAGCTCCCACGAACGAAGAAGGACATAAGAATCTCCAAAATCCTTATTTGTATTTTCTTATACATTCAATTTTTGATTTGTTGTAAAGGAATTTTTATTCCTAGATGTAAGGGTTTGGTGCAACCCGTTGTGGTGGAGTTGTGACTTCTTTGGTTGGAAGGGTTCCTTCCGTAGTATGAGGATTGGATTTCAATCCGTTTGGAGAAGTGACCAAGTCGTCCCTTGGTGAGAGATAGGTCGAAGGGGGAAAGTGGACGTACCCAAATCGGGGAACCACTATAACTTTTTGTGTGTTTTTCTGTGCTGTATTTGTTAATTTGTGCAGGTTAATTTAATTCCGCAAAAGACTGCACGTCACCTATTCCCTCCCCATAGGTGGATTTAGTCGACACTTGATACTTTCAACGGTCTTGGGCATAGAGATGCTTTTGACAATCATCCTCTCGGCCGCAAGCTATTCTTCCAGCTTGTTAATTTCTTCCTGCTTTTGGTCAAGGAGCCTTAAAGAATCTGAGTGCTCAGAAGTCAGGTCCAACTGTTCCTGTCGGAGAGATATCAAGCCAGTGATCTCTTCACTTAGGGATACTCCCTATGCCTTAAGGAATTTGACTTCCTTTTTCTGAGCGCTAATCCTCTTTTGACATTCTTCAAATTTATTGAGCAGGAGCTCATACATTTCAAGGAGTTCAGCTTCACGGGCAGATGGGCTGTCCTCGTGATCATCATCAGGAGACTCAGAGTCAGAGTCAGTGTTAGAGTCAAGTAGGGGGTGCAATCTTTTACCTTCCCAGTAAATGGGGGACAATCTCTATTAGAGTCGGAGCGACCCATTAGCCCGAAGTAGGCTTCCTCATCATCACTGGAGTCTGATGAGTCAGATTCACTCAGTGTCTTTGGCTTCTTGGCAATATAGCTCCTCTCCTTCTTCTTGTCTCGAGAGGACTTGTGCTCCTCTCCATTCCCCTTATCTCTCTTGCTTTGGTGGCAGTCAGCATTGACGTGGCCTGTCTTATTGCACCCAAAGCAGATAATGTAAGCAGAATGATGTTTGTTCTTTTTAGAATCATACCTGTCAGAAGAGTAATTCTTATTCTGATGTCTGGAGGAGGAGCCATCTCCTTTTCTCTGATTTCTCATCTTGAGGAACTTCTTGAACTCTCGAGTGATGAAAGAGAATTCTTCTTAAGATAGCTCTGATTTGGATGAGCATGGCTCAGAGTCTTCTTCCTCAGTCTTTCTCCGAGAGCGGGACGAGGTTGCACCCTTGCCTTTCCTTGAGCTATTAGCTTTCAGGGCCACAGTATTTTCTTTGGCTATAGCCTTATCGGCCTCTTCTTCAGCTTTTCTGGTGTTCAGCTGAAGCTCGTAGGACATTAGCTTCCCAAACAGAATCTGGGGATCAGTTTCTGCCAGCTTGCCAAACTCTCTTATGGAGCATATCTTGGTGTCCCATTCCTTAGTCAGGGATCTAAGGAATTTGTCATTTAGTTCACCATCAGTGAACACTCTGCCATAACCCTTCAGGGCATTAACGATCTTCAGTAAGTTCTCGAATGTCACTACGATTTTGTTGGGTACATTAGAAAATGTGTACCTGATTTGAAGAAGCCCAACCTAGCTCAATGATATACATCAAGGTGTATTTGATGTTGTTTTTGAGTTGACATGTGCAGGTGAAGAATTGATAAAGTATGCAGAAAAATTCTAAGTCCAAGTGTCGACACAGAGGAAGCAGTGTCGACACATAGAAGAAAATAGTCGACACAACACTGGGAAGCAGTGTCGACACATAGCAGTTAGTCTACAACTACACTGGGAAAAAGTGTCGACACAGAGGAAGCAGTGTCGACACATAGCAGTTAGTCTACAACTACACTGGGAAAAAGTGTCGACACAGAAGAAGTAAGTCGACACAACACTGGGAATTTGTGTCGACACAGAAGAAGTAAGTCGACACAACACTGGGAATTTGTGTCGACACAGAAGAAAAGTGTCGACCTCAACATTGGGACAATGTGTCGACACAGAAGAATATAGTCGACCTCAAGTTTGTCTACACCAGCAGAATGTGTCGACACATTGTGATTGAGTCGACACATTATAGCAGTGTTAGAAGAAGACTGTGTCGACACCTGAAGGCTAAGTCGACACTTACTAAGTTATGATTCTACAACAACTGTGTCGACACACTAAAGAGTCAAGACCAAGTTATTTTCAGAAGAAGCTGTGTCGACTCAAAGGCAACTTAGTCGACATCACTTAAGACTGTGTCGACACCAAAGTCAATTATGTCGACACAGATAGACAGATGGTCTCGACACTTTCTGACAGACTGTCTCGACAACTTATGGTTCAAGACTAAGGCACAGGACTTGTTTGAAGACTTGACAGCTGTGGGTTGCCACCGGTTAACTGAAGCTGTCAGACTTGTCAGAAAACGGTTAGAAACCGGATCAGCCGGTTACCATGAAGAAAGTCTATAAATAGACAGATTCAGAAGGAGAAAGTAACTTTTGTAAACTTTAATAAGAATCAAAAAGTTGAGAAGGATTACAATCCAATTCATTTCAAGAAAGTGCTTGGCACTTAAGAAGATCTTCTCCGGAAGATCCAAGAAGACTATCTAAGGATAGATCAAAGAAGAGTTATAATCAGAATTCAGAAGAATCATTCAAAGTGCTGGATAGAGAGAGATCAAGCCAGAATTTGAAGAAGAAGAAAGAAACCACTAGTGGATTCTCAAGAAGCTATTTGGAAATCAACTCAGCTAAGTTTATATTCAAGAAGCTTTGAAGAAAGCTCAGATACAGTTGATTTCATCAGCTGATCAAGAATTGTCTTGGCCTTTTCTCTCTCAATTTAGGCAAGACAGTTAAATAATTTTTTCTATATTTCTGTAGGATCTGTTTACACAGATCTGAGTTGTAAGCCTGTGTTATAAAGGCTGAGTGTAGGAGTGTTGAACTCTGAGTGGTAGGGCTGTTTGCCTGAGTGTAGGAGAAGGGTCTTTTCTGAGTTGTAGGCCTTGGGGCAAGGCTGAGGTAGGACTGTTGTGCCTGAGTTATAGGAACCAGTTGGGTTCTGAGTTGTAGGATCTGTTGATCTGAGATTAGTGGAAGTTTGGCCGAATCTAGCATACTGCTAGATAGGTGAAGGGGGAAAGTGGATGTACCCAGACCTTGGGGAACCACTATAAATCATTGTGCAATCTGTGATGTTTTATTTTCTGTGATTGCTGTGATTATTGTGTTAGCCATTGAATTGAATTCTGCCTAAAAGTTTTTATAAAAAAGTAGAACTTATTCACCCCCCCCCCTCTAGGTGTTTAGGTTGTCTTGAAAGTAAAACTATCAAGTGGTATCAGAGGGAGGTTCCTCAAAAAGGACTTAACAGTCTGAGGTAGATCAGAAAGGCAGATTCAAGATTCAAGAAGATGGGTTCTGGAGAGAATCATAAGGAGCTAGGGTCTATGAAATTACCCATATGCAAGAAAGAAATTTTTGGAATTTGGAAAGAAAGAGTCAGACTGTTTATGGAAGCATCTGACCCAAGAATTTACATCACAGTACAGGAAGGCCCCTTCATTCCAATGAAGGTATCAGTTCTTGATGCAAATATCCAAACTCCAAAGAGTTATTCAGAAATGACCAAGGATGAAATCATCTTGGCAACCATGGATAAAAGAGCTCAGAACATTATTGTGAGTGCCATAGATGATTCAACATTTCAGAATCTGATTCACTGCAAGACCTCCAAGGAAATGTGGGACACATTGATTGTCTACATGGTGGGATCTGAAGAAGTAAGGCTGGACAGGAAGTCTATGCTAAATCAGGAGTATGAAAGCTTTAGACAAGGAAAATCTGATAGCATAACTGAGTGCTATAAGAAATTCTATAGAATTGTGAATTAGCTAATATCCTATGGAAGAGTCTTCAGTACCTATGAACTGAATGACAAATTCTTAAGATCCTTATCAAAGGATTGGGATACAAAGATCTGTGCCATAAGAGAAGTGGCTAAATTGGCAGAGATATCTCCTCCAACCCTGTTTGGAAAGTTGCTATCCTATGAAATGCAACTTATGGTGAGGAAGGAGGAGGAAAGAAACTCAAGAGGAGAGCATAGAGAAAAGACTGTGGCATTCAATGCAGAAGCCACTAGAAAGAATAGGAGGAAATCACCATCTCCTCCTAAGGAAGTTACAGAAGATAGTTCTGAAAGTTCAAACAAGGGTTCTGAAAGCTGTGATTCAGATGCAGATTTTGCTGCATTCACAAGGCAATTCCAGAGGTTCTTGAAGAAGAAGCAGTGGAAGTCTAGGCCTTCCCCATCACAGCAAGTTGATGACTATTATAAGAAGATAAGGTCATCAAGGAAAGAGAAGAGCAGATCAAAACCCAGCAAAGCCACTACTTCAAAGATTGTCTGTTATTGTTGCAATAGGCCTGGACATGTAGTGGCTGATTGTCCTGACAAGAGAAAGGAATCTTCAGAAAAGAAGAAGACTTATCAGAAAGGCAAGAAGGAGAAATCCTTTGTAGCAAAGAAAGATAAGAGTCTGTCAGACCAGTCAACTTCAGAATCAGGATCTGAAGCTGAAGCATATATTGGACTATATGCTGCATCTGAGGAAGAGGAGTTTATGCAGTTGCTAGACTCCATCAATGAACATCAATGCATGGGGTTGATGACAAGATCAGAAGAGGACATATGCCAGAATCAGTCTGGTCCTAATGAGATAAAATGTCCTTCCAGTACATCTGTTTGTAGTACAAGTTAAGAATCAGCTACATCTGCATCAAGTGATGAAGATGCATCTGAATCTGAAGGAGATGTCTATCAATTGATAGACAAGTATGGGGACTTGTTGCAGGCCCTTAAGAAAAGCAAGAACCTGGTTAAAACTCAGGCTCAGGAAATTGCTGAACTAAGGGTTGCAACAACTGAATTAGAAAAAGTCCTTGATCAAAAATTAATTGAAATTGCCAAGCTGAACAATATAACTATTATTCAGATGTGCACAATTAATTATACTAATGATCAAGTGAAGAGTCTGGAGGCCAGACATAGAATTGAAAGGGATTTAGTGGCTAGTTACTCTAAGCCAAAATCTGTCTTACCCTTGATAGATGAATTTGTCACTCAGAAGGGTAAGGCTGGATTAGGATTTAAAGGTAACTCCAGGGCTGGCAGATTCAAGAGGAAAGGCAAAGCCCCTATTCAGCCACTAAACCTTTCAGTCCCCATAAAGTTTAGTAAGGTGAAAGTGCCTTCTAACATATATGATCATGAAGACATTCAAGGTCATATTAAGACTAATGTTCTGAAGAACAAGGGTGTAAATGCAAGCAGGCCTACCTATGGTCATAAACCCAATGGTTTTAAGAAATCAGTAGGTGAAGTTGCAACAGCACCAGCAATAAACAGAAATTCTTCTGACAAGGATGTATCTAGATCTAGAAACAATAAGTTTGAATGTTGGTGCTGTGGCAAAAGAGGCCACTTTTCATTAGACTGCTGGTATAACACAAGTGTTATAAAGAATAAGAGTCTACCTGTTAGAAGAGGTTATGATAGCTTTATTAATGCTAACCTGAACCAAGGACCCAAGACTTACTTGGGTTCTAAGGGTAAGTAATTCTGTATTGCAGGTAAATCCAAGTAACCATGCCCCTATATGGTACTTGGATAATGGTTGTTCCAGGCACATGACTGGAACAAAGGGGCTGCTGAAGGAGTATTCATCTGTCAAAGATGGACCTAAAGTGATCTTTGGTGGATCTGAGAAGGGAGTCATCAAAGGGTTTGGTAACATTTCTTCTAACCTAATTACTATCACCCAAGTGGCCTATGTAAAAGGTTTGAAACATAATCTAATAAGCATAAGCCAGCTGAGTGATCTAGGATTTGACATTTCATTTGGTAAGGATGGATGTCATATCAAAAGGTCAAGTGATCAAGAGATCATATTGACTGGGTATAGAAAGAGAAATGTATATTGCCTTAATTTTGAATGTGAAAATAAGGCTTCCCCCATTTGTCTTGTAGCTGATGACAAAGCTTCCCATTGTGTTAAGTGGCACAAGAGATTGGCTCATCTAAACTACAAGACAATTGGCCAACTCATTAGTAAAGAACTAGTGAGGAATGGGCCTCAAGTTAAGTGTATAAAGGAAGGGGTATGCTCAGCTTGTCAAAAGGGCAAGCAGACAAAATCCTCATTTCAAAGCCTTGAAAATAAGGATTCTGTGAGGTGCTTATACCTCTTGAATATGGATCTTTTTGGTCCTATGCCAGTTCATAGTCTAGGTAGGAAGGTCTACACTTTTGTGGTTGTAGATGACTATTCTAGATTTACATGGGTGTTCTTTCTGAGACAAAAATCTGAAACCCCAAGTGTATTACTTAATTTTGTAAAGCAAATTCAGAATGAACTGAATAGTACAGTGGTCAAAATCAGAAGTGACCATGGTACTGTGTTTCAATCTGAAAGCATAACAAACTTGTGTAAAGACTTTGGGATTTTCCAAGAGTTCTCCTCACCAAGAACACCTTCAGCAAAATGGAATTGCTGAAAGAAAGAACAGAACATTAGTTGAAGCTGGTAGAACTCTATTGAGTGACACCTCTCTCCCAGAATATTTTTGGGCTGAGGCAGTTAACACTGCTTGTCATGTCATCAATAGGGCTTCTATCACCAAAAGCCACAGAAAGACTCCCTATGAGATTGTGAAAGGCAGAAAACCAAATCTATCCTATTTTAGGATCTTTGGTTGCAAGTGCTATATACTTAACAATGGCAAGTCATATTTGACTAAGTTTGCTGCCAAATCCCAGGATGGGATATTTGTTGGGTACAGCACAAATAGTAAGGCCTATAGAGTCTTCAACTTAACTACTCAAGTTGTTGAAGAATCTGTGCATGTTGTATTTGATGAAACAAGATTAATCAATTGTGAGTTGTCTTGTAGATCAAAGGACTCAACAGGTATAAGCAAGAGGATGGAAAAGCTCTCCATTGCTGAAGCTTCAAAGGAAGATGGAGCATTGGAAAATGAAGGCTGCTGTCCAGGGGGAGTACAAGAGATAATGGAAGCTGATGAAAACCAAGAGGTTCAGCAGAATGAAGAAGCTGGAGATGCTCAACCTGAAGGGAATCTTCCTCCAGCTATAAGATATCTAAGAGATCATCCTGCTGATCAGATAATTGGTGATCCAAGACAAGCAGTGCAAACTAGAAGCAAAAATCAAAGCACAGTTTTGCATTCAAGTTTCTTGTCTCAAATGGAACCTAAGAAGTTTGAAGAAGCTATCCAAGACCAGCACTGGATTGATGCTATGCAAGAGGATCTGAATCAATTCAGAACGTGCAAAGTCTGGGAGCTTGTTCCTAAACCAAGAGGCCACAACATAATTGGCACTAAGTGGATCTATAGGAACAAGCTAGATGAAAGTGGGATAATAGTGAAGAATAAAGCAAGATTGGTTGCAAAAGGATACAGGCAGGAAGAAGGGATTGACCTTGATCAAACCTTTGCTCCAGTAGCAAGGCTGGAGGCTATCAGAATATTCCTTGCCTATGCAGCCTATCAAGACTTCAAAGTATACCAGATGGATGTGAAGTCAGCATTTCTGAATGGTGATCTTAAAGAAGAAGTATATGTAGAGCAGCCATCAGGTTTTGTAGATCCTCTTAAACCTGATTCTGTGTATAAGCTTAGGAAAGCTTTGTATGGGTTAAAACAAGCTCCAAGGGCTTGGTATGAAACCCTGTCTACCTTCCTCATTGAGAATAAATTCTCAAGAGGAAAGATAGACAAAACTCTATTCCTTAGGGAATCCAAAGGTAAGATCATCTTAGTTCAGATCTATGTTGATGACATAATCTTTGGATCTACTGAAAACAACCACTGTAAAAAGTTTGCCAAACTTATGCAAGGGAAGTTTGAGATGAGCAGTATGGGAGAACTTAAGTTCTTCTTGGGACTCCAAGTAAGACAGACTGATGATGGATTGTCCATATCCCAGTCTAAGTTCACCAAAGAATTAATTAAGAAATATGGTATGGAGTCATCCTCAACCATGAGAACTCTTATGGGAACAAGCATCCTATATGCAAAAATGAGGCAGGTAAACCTGTTGATGAGTCATTGTATAGAGGAATAGTTGAGTCTCTACTATATCTTACTGCTAGTAGACCAGACATTATGTATGCAACATGTGTCTGTGCTAGGTATCAAGCCTGCCCTAAAGAATCTCATTATACTGCAGTCAAAAGGATTCTGAGATATCTAAAGGGCACTCCTAATCTAGGCCTTTGGTACCCTAGGAATAGAGATTTTCTACTAACAGGCTATTCAGATGCAGATTTTGCAGGATGTAGAGAGGACAGGAAAAGTACTACAGGTACTTGTCAATTCCTGGGAGGAAGACTAATATCATGGAGTAGTAAGAAGCAGACCAGTGTGGCAATTTCCACAGCTGAGTCAGAGTATGTTGCTGCTGGAAGCTGCTGTGCACAGCTATTGTGGATGCAGCATCAGCTTAAGGATTATGGTATTCAGGTAAGTAGAACACCCCTTTTGCAGCATCAGCTTAAGGATTATGGTATTCAGGTAAGTAGAACACCCCTTTTATGTGATTCTAAGAGTGCTATTTCTATTGCTAATAATCCAGTTTCTCATAGTAGAACTAAGCATATAGAAATCAAATACCATTTTCTTAGAGAACATGTAGAAAAAGGAGACATCTTATTGGAATTTGTAAAAACAGATTATCAAATAGCAGATGTATTTACTAAGCCTTTAGATGAAATCAAATTCAATAAATTCAAAATTGAATTATGTATGTTAACCATTGATTAATGTATTAACAAAATCATTAACAATGCAATTGAAGTGGTATGTAAGTAAGTAAAAGTAATAACAACATAATCAAGTGTTAAAAAGGACACATTGAAGTAACACTTACAAGTGGTGTTGTACCAACAGAAATTGTCTAAGTAAGAATGTGTCGACACATTTAGTAATTATGTGTCGACTCAGAGAAATAATGTCGACAAGTCAGAAATATTGTGTCGACACAGAGAATATGTGTCGACACTTAAGAGTTATATTGTCGACTTAATCAGAAATGTAATGTCGACTCAACCAGGACAATGGTGTCGACACTTACAGAATATGTGTCGACACTTTTCCTTAGAATCGACACAGAATTTCTGTCTATCTATTATGTATCCAAGGTGTCGACATAACCACAAATTGGTGTCGACACATAGTAGGCTGAAGTAATGTCGAGTCAATAGAAGTTTGTGTCGACACATTCCGTCTGTGTCGACACATTTAGTCTGTCTTTGGTGCCTTTTGAACTTCTTTCAACAGAAGCTATAAATAGGTCAAAACTCTTTCTGTCGACACGCTTCCAAGGTTTTCGAGACTAAAACTCTGTGTCGACAGTCTATCTTTCTCTCTTCTCTCAAGCTTTCTCGACGAATCGATGGCGCCAAGGATTGAAGACAACATTAATGAAGCGTATGAGTTGGTGCGCCAGGCCTTTGCAGAGGCGCCGCCAGATGTTCAAGGGGTTATCACCCTCCTCTCTGAGTCAGGGTTAGAATTTCTAATCTCATAACCAACTAAAATCTGGAAGAAGGAGGCGCACGAGTTCTTTATCTCTGCATCAGTCCACTCGACTGGCCTCAAGATTAAGTCCAATGTACAAGGGACTAAGGTGAAGATTACTCAAAGAAGTTTAAGAAAGATCTTTCAATTGCAAGTAGTTGAGAATGAAGAGGAAGTTCCTAGTTCTAAGACAAGGGAAGCCCTTCAATGGTGTGGACTGGACTCAGGCTTGAAGATTGGAGCTGCATTCAACAGGAAGGGTATGAATCAGCAAGGGAAGTTCTTGTCTGAAATAGTTGGGAAAGTGATCCTCTGCAAGACAGGTGGACATGATAGGATTTCTGCCTATATGTTCAGCCTTATGACCAGGATTGTTTTTACAATTCCTACTGATTGGTCAGGAGTACTCTTTGACAAGATCAAAGAAGGAATCAAGAAGCCTAACATGGCCAGGATCATGAGCTTATATCTCACTGGAGTGATTCCTGAAGTGATGCAGCAACTGCCAGGGACTAAGATCAATCATATGAGAAGAATGGATATGAGACTGTTCTCTAGGTGGGATAGGGTGTTGTCCAAGGATGTGCCTGAAGAGAGCAGGCCAGACACCCCTGTGAAATCCCCTACTCAAAATCAAGAAACAGAACAACTACAAGAAGACCCACTCAGGACACAGGTTGAAGAACAGCCTGACTCAACTATAGTCCAGCAAGTGTCAACACCTGCACAGATGCAGGGGGAGCAAGTTCACTCTCCTGCTCAAAAGATATCTACTCCTGATCAGGTACAAGTATAGGGGGAGCTAATGTATTTTACTATAAAAGACATTGCTCATATTTTTATTACTGCACAGGTTCAGGGGGAGCTAGTGTCCACTCCTCCTCTAGATACTACAAATACTGAAGTACAAGTGCAAGAGGAAGCACAGATAAACTTATCTCCAGATTTAACTGCTGCAGAAGTTACAGCTCAACTGGAATTTACTCTGAAGGAGTTATTCCCTGATGATGATACTACTACTAATAAAGTAGGAGGTGGACAAGAAATTGAGAGGTCAATAGGTATGGAAATTGATCAGGAAGCTGAAGTTGAGCCACAGGTTGAGGGGGAGCCAGTGAATGTTGAGGCTGAGCAACAGGTCACTGGGACAGATACAATTAATCCTCCTCAAGAGAGAATTCATTTAGATACTTCATCTGAAACTGAAACTGAAGATGCCAGGATGGCAAAGAAAAGAAAACTTGTTGTATTTAAAAGAAGAAGCAAGAATTATAAGCAGGCTTTACAGACAACACCTCTACAAGTATCTCCAGCCTTTGATTATAACATGTTTATGGTAGATCTACAGGTAAAATTGGATGAACAAAGAATGGCTCTGGAAAAGTATGTTGATGAAAATAGCAAGTCACTTCAGTTTGACTTAGCTCAGGATATAAAGTCCATCCAGTTTCAAGTCAACATGCATAAAAAGGAAATGACAGACTGCTTCCACAAGGGTGGTAATGCTGTGGTTTATCTAGCTCAACAACAGGAGGCTATTACTACAAAGGTGGATGACATTGCTTTAAAGCAAAGCTATGTTTTGGAAAATCAGATAAGAATGAATGAGAATTTAACTGAATCTCATAATGAGATCATTGAGGAGGTAAAGAAGATTGTTCCAGGTCTGCCTGCAGATAAAGCCAAAGAAAGGGAAGAATTTCATAAGAATTTTCAAGCTGCCATTGCTTCTGTTAAAACTGCAATCACAACCTCTCAAAAAGAAATATCTGAAAAGCTTCAAAAGTTTAAACCATTTTTTAAAGAGGGTGTGAATTATTTGGATGGCCAAATCAGATTTCAAAAGGAAGATCTAAGAGATCATGTTTCTAGAGAAGCCATAAAGGAGGAGAGGATGCTAATTCATGCAGGCTCAGAGCACACCAAATGGGTGACCAATAGTATTCGAGCCACTTTGGGATATCCCCCATTGTGTGATGATGCTATGGTGGCTGAGTCAGGAATACAATCAAATCTACTTGAAGGCAATCAACCTGAGGTTGCCCAAGTCATTTACCCCCCTCCAGATTTTGACATGATTGATCAGAAGGTTCAAGGAATGTATAGTCCTCCAAAGGAGGTTACTAATATTGTCATTGGGAAGGTTGATAAGCCTGAGGCTACTCTGAAAGAACAGCAAGATGCTCTATTAGCAAAGAAGAGATTCAGAGAGCAGGCTGCACTTAAGCCAGATTATGAGCAGTGGAGTCCTACTTCAAGGAACATAATACTCACTGCATGGAAAGCTGTACAAGACAAAGTTCATGAGAGAGGGAAGTGGTACAATGAGATAGAATGGCAGAAGTATGAGGCAAGACAGGAAGCAATAGTACAATTCAGAAGGAAAGCTAAGCTGGGAAGGCTGCCATCAGATGCTAAGGAGCCAAGCAAGTACTTCCCAAAGCCTTTTCGCAATTTTGAAAGGCAAAGGATCAAGGAAGAAGCTCAGAAGAAAGCTGATCTAAAAGGAAAGAAGATAGCTGAAGAATCAGAAGCTCCTGTGACAGCTACAATTCAATCTGGCAAAGGGATTATCATAAGAGAGCCTGATCAATCCTGATTATGTTTTTTTTTGTTCCTTCATAGTGTTTTTGTAATGTTGTGATGTGATCATTAAATGTAAAACAATGTAATCAAACATTACCCAGTTATAAACAAAATGTTAATTGGCATATTATAATGTTCATTCTGTGATGGATTGTTTTTTATGTTTTGTTTATATTAAGTATTCCTGTTATGTCATATATCATCAATTTTGTACTGTTTATAAATGGTGTATATCATTGGCTATAAGGGTTATGACTTCTCCAAATAGGGGGAGATTGTTGGGTACATTGGAAAATGTGTACCTGATTTGAAGAAGCCCAACCTAGCTCAATGATATACATCAAGGTGTATTTGATGTTGTTTTTGAGTTGACATGTGCAGGTGAAGAATTGATAAAGTATGCAGAAAAATTCTAAGTCCAAGTGTCGACACAGAGGAAGCATTGTCGTCACATAGAAGAAAATAATCGACACAACACTGGGAAGCAGTGTCGACACATAGCAGTTAGTCTACAACTACACTGGGAAAAAGTGTCGACACAGAGGAAGCAGTGTCGACACATAGCAGTTAGTCTACAACTACACTGGGAAAAAGTGTCGACACAGAAGAAGTAAGTCGACACAACACTGGGAATTTGTGTCGACACAGAAGAAGTAAGTCGACACAACACTGGGAATTTGTGTAGACACAGAAGAAAAGCGTCGACCTCAACATTGGGACAATGTGTCGACACAGAAGAATATAGTCGACCTCAAGTTTGTCTACACCAGCAGAATATGTCGACACATTGTGATTGAGTCGACACATTATAGCAGTGTTAGAAGAAGACTGTGTCGACACCTGAAGGCTAAGTCGACACTTACTAAGTTATGATTCTACAACAACTGTGTCGACACACAGGACTTGTGTCGACACACTGAAGAGTCAAGACCAAGTTATTTTCAGAAGAAGCTGTGTCGACTCAAAGGCAACTTAGTCGACATCACTGAAGACTGTGTCGACACCAAAGTCAATTATGTCGACACAGATAGACAGATGGTCTCGACACTTTCTGACAGACTGTCTCGAAAACTTATGGTTCAAGACTAAGGCACAGGACTTGTTTGAAGACTTGACAGCTGTGGGTTGCCACCGGTTAACTGAAGCTGTCAGACTTGTCAGAAAACGGTTAGAAACCGGATCAGCCGGTTACCATGAAGAAAGTCTATAAATAGACAGATTCAGAAGGAGAAAGTAACTTTTGAAAACATTAATAAGAATCAAAAAGTTGAGAAGGATTACAATCCAATTCATTTCAAGAAAGTGCTTGGCACTTAAGAAGATCTTCTCCGGAAGATCCAAGAAGACTATCTAAGGATAGATCAAAGAAGAGTTCTAATCAGAATTCAGAAGAATCATTCAAAGTGCTGGATAGAGAGAGATCAAGCCAGAATTTGAAGAAGAAGAAAGAAACCACCAGTGGATTCTCAAGAAGCTGTTTGGAAATAAACTCAGCTAAGTTTATATTCAAGAAGCTTTGAAGAAAGCTCAGATACAGTTGATTTCATCAGCTGATCAAGAATTGTCTTGGCCTTTTCTCTCTCAATTTAGGCAAGATAGTTAAATAATCTTTTCTATATTTCTGTAGGATCTGTTTACACAGATATGAGTTGTAAGCCTGTGTTATAAAGGCTGAGTGTAGGAGTGTTGAACTCTGAGTGGTAGGGCTGTTTGCCTGAGTGTAGGAGAAGGGTCTTCTCTGAGTTGTAGGCCTTGGGGCAAGGCTGAGGTAGGGCTGTTGTGCCTGAGTTGTAGGAACCACTTGGGTTCTGAGTTGTAGGATCTGTTGATCTGAGATTAGTGGAAGTTTGGCCGAATCTAGCATACTGCTAGATAGGTGAAGGGGGAAAGTGGATGTACCCAGACCTTGGGGAACCACTATAAATCATTGTGCAATCTGTGATGTTTTATTTTCTGTGATTGCTGTGATTATTGTGTTAGCCATTGAATTGAATTCTGCCTAAAAGTTTTTATAAAAAAGTAGAACCTATTCACCCCCCCCCTCTAGGTGTTTAGGTTGTCTTGAAAGTAAAACTATCAGATTTCTTCCTTGGGACCTTGCCTGAAGGCCTCATACTTCTGGTTCAGAAGGGATCTTCGATCATCCCTTACTTCATCTGTACCCTCCATCAGAATAATCAGGTATTGTCAGATGTCCTTGTCAGTCATGCAGTTGCTGAAATTCTGCGTCATTGAATCATCGACGGCGCTCACTAAAATGTTGTGAGCTTTCTTGTCTAGGTCGACAAGCACCATCTCATACTTATCCATTTCGGAGAGCCTCTTGGGCACCATCTTGGTCGGATTAATGGTGGAGGACTTAGTGGGGATATGAGGGCCCTCTTCCACTATCATGAAGAATCGGGGATCGACTGCTTCCATGTAGAACCAGATCCTTTCCTTCCAGATGGGAAATTTCAGCTTGGTGTATACTGGAATCTTTCCTGTATAATTGAGTCCGTCCATGCCTGAGATCTTCTTTCTTCTTGACACTAGACACATGATCTTACTCAAGGTGTTAACCTTATTGATGAGTAACCTCCCTCTGATAGCACTTGAAAGTATCTAGTGTCAACCTAATCAACCTATAGGGGGGAATAGTTGTCGTGCAGTCTTTTGCGGAATTAAACTAACCTGCACAAGAAGCAAACAAAACACAGAAAACACACAAAGAATTATAGTGGTTCCCCGATTTGGGTACGTCCACTTTCCCCCTTCGACCTATCTTCCACCAAGGGACAACTCGGTCACTTCTCAAAACAGATTGAAATCCAATCCTCATACTAGGAGCAACGCTCCCCTAACCATAAAAGCAACCCTTCCAACAACAGAGTCACAACTCAACCACAACGGGTTGCACCTAACCGTTACAAATAGGAATGAAAATTCCTTTACAACAAAATTGAATGTAAATAAAAATACAAACAATTCTTTATTGAGATTCCGATGTCTTTCTTCATTTGTTGAAGCTTGCACGAAAAGTACGAAGAGTCCACAACTGGATTTCTCACTTAGAATGGATCTTGACAAGATCGGCGGCTACAAGCAAGTGCGGCGGCGATGTTTTGTAAATCCAAACTTCTTGACGAAGCAAGATAGGTCTTCAAATGATCTCAGTCGGATCAAACATCTCAACCGATTCGGAAGGGAGAATAAGTCTTATTCAACGAATCGGAAGACAAGAGATCTTGAAAGAGACACGTGAGACCTGCTGCTTGCCTTAGTGTTGTCGTCAGGCGATCAGAGACAAGCTGAGATCAGGTGTAGCACCAACTTCCGATCGGTGACGTGCGTGCGGTCGGAGCTCGCGATGCGCTATATCACGACGTCGACTTCTCGTTTCATATTTATTGGTGTGTACAGTAGAGAATAGTAATAACATCATATTTATACCCAAAGGAAAACCCTAAAAGCCATTGTGGGTCCCATGAGGAAAAGCCCTAGCCTCGGTAGAAACAACGCACAGCGGCTCAGTTCGGTCCAGCGAGCGGCGAGAATCTGCCTAAGGCAAAATCAGCGGGAGTCATTGGTGATTACCATCAATGTCAGCGGGAATCACTCCCGACTCCCGTAGATTCTGCCTTTGAAGAATTTCTAACTTTTTTGGCCGGAAGTAGTCGGTGGGAGTAACTTAGTGATTCCCGTCGAAGTCGGCGGGAATCACTAACGACTCCCGTCGATTCTTACTTGGAAGAATTTTCCTCCTTCCTTCTTTTGATAGCTTGGTCTTTGATCCATCATTGCTCCTTCTTCTGCTCCTTATCTACCTTGACCCTGTACTTGAAAATTAGTACACTATAATAGACAGCATACGTGGCTCAAAACACTGATCTACACAACGAGAGATTACGTTGCGCAGACCCGTGTATATTGACCCACTGCACTATGATATTGGTGTATACTTAGCATGGAATAGCTGCAAACACAACTTGATAGAATTGTCAAATACATTGTCCATTCAACTTAGCTTGTTCAGGCTCTTATTAAAATCAGGTCAATTGGGGATGCAATACCCAACACATACCTCGTCCTTTATAGCACAGGCCTACACTCAGATTCCCTAGAGAATCCTACACTCAGATCCCAAATTGGATCTTATAAAGAATGTAAAAAAGTTAAAATACTCAGACACCAGAGAAAGTTCTCTGTGTATGTCTTCCAGGACTAAGCAGATATCAGCCCTATATTATTCTTCACAGCAACAAGTTGAAAAGAAATCTTCACTTGAATCTCGGCTTGTTCTGGAAGCAGCTTGCAAAAAACTCTGCTTCTTCTTTTTCAGGAAGCAATCCTGATCTTGCTGTCACAGATGAATATTGTAGCAGCTAACACTTTTAGTGTTTAGGTTCTCTGATCTGAACTTGTTCTTCTTGCTCGGCAAGAATGCAAGGAATAATACGTCGTCCAGCCACAAGATTACGAATGTAGAAAACCCTAATTGCTTCTCTTCTCGATGTTTTTTCGATTACTCGATTTTTTAATGTATTTTTTTTAATGTGCAAATATATCCTTTATTTATATAACGCTTATCAATGACTATATTCCGTGTGTGGGCCCCGCCAAAAATGCTATAAAATTTCTTTCCTTATGCCCAAAAGGGCAACGAGCTGTCTGTGACGCCATTAACGCAATTCTATGGCATTCCTGCAATATTTTGAACCTGCGTTGACTTTGTTGACTTTGCTAATGTCACTATCTGTGGAGTTAAACAAAATCAAGAATCAATAGGGTAGGTGTTGAGTGAATGACCACCAGTCAGCGCCAAAAGACTTAGACAGAAATTGTCACTAGGAGTTGAGTGAGTAAGCACCACTCAATGCCAAAACAATCAGAAAATTTTCATAGCTAGTAGCCATTGAGTGAGAAACGTTCACTCAATGCCAAAACACTTGGAAATGTTTTCTGGCATTAGGCATTGAGTGAGTTAACTTCACTTAAGGAATGGGGCTAGGGTCATATTTTACATTAACAATGTGTATTCCAGAAATCCTCAATTCGACAAACTCAGAACTCAGTTCGACGAACTCAGAGCTCAGCTCGATGAAAAGTGAAAGCTTAGTTCGATGAACTCAGAGCTCATTTTGACAAACTCAAAGTACAGCTCAACAAAAAGTGTTAGCTCAGTTCGACGAACTCAGATCTTAGTTCGATGAACTGAGAGCTAAACTCGACAAAAGTAAAAGCAATCAACACATTTTTACTTAGCCAAATTTCTGTGTAAATAAGAACACTTCCTTTGAGAATTAGTCAACGCAATATCACATGTAGTTGAGTGAGTGAGTTACACTCAACACCTATGGACTTAGCAACTTTTCTGCTCATTTTTACTTTGACTATGACAACATTATCCTGACTCACAGCCTTTTGTTGTATTGTGTTGAGTTAGTTAACTTCACTCAATGCCAATGGACTTAGCATGCAAACAAATTCCTTACCTCTAGCGTTGAGTCAGCTTGCTCCACTCAACGCTTGTGGATTGAAATTCTTCTATCCAGCTATCTTTCTGTATACAGCTGGCATAGAGTGAGATTACTCTACTCAATGCCAGTGGACTTAGGAAAATGTTCTACATATCCAACATCTTCCTTGATTCCACTTGTCAAATCATATCACAAGGACTGTCCTGCACATATGAACTTACACACACATCATATACAGTTATGTCTATCTCATTGACCTGTTTGACATCATCAAATCAGGGTCATTGGGATCATTGGACCCAACACTCTAGATCCCTGATAAAGTCCTCCGAGACGAAGTTCTGCGATGCCCCAATGTCGAATATGGTATGGGCAGGCTTTCCGCACACCATCACTACCCCTGAGTTTATTAAATATCTTAGATGTCTAATTATTATTTCTTTCCTATTTCTAGCGATCATACATTCATATAGATTCTAGAAAAGAATTTAAAATTACTATTGTACCTGCTATCACCCTATCTCGGTTCCGTGGCTCAGCAAAGTCCAGGGCATGCACCTGCCCTCTATCCTATCTTCGGTTACTGCCCTGAAATCCACATCCTCGACCTCCAAGCTGCCGAGCAGGTGGGGCATTTTGTAATGTTATAGGTGGAGCTTCCCTCATGGGATAGTTCCTCTGAATATTTCCCGACAAGTGGCACCGATAGCACCTCAGTGCCTCCTCTACTGGCCTCAGCATCTCCCGTATCTGTAAGGGCTGGAGATCTAGCACCACCAGGTTCCTTTTCTCCTGTAGGTCCTCCTAGAAGGGCTGTTCCCCGTTCAGCCTTTCTCCCATAACCCGACCACTCTGCTTGTCTCTCCTACCACTGATCACAACATCGTTTGCCGATCTTTTCCTGCCCCAAACTGTGAGTTGGTCTTCATCCAGCTTTTTCGCCATCTCAAAGATCCTGGCCAAGCTCCAGTCAGAAATTAAGAGGAGGGCCTCCCTCATATAATCGTGAAGGCCCTTGTAGAACCTCTTTGCATAGCCCGCATCATCCAAATAGTATAAGTCCACAAAGCGGGCTGTGCGAACAGAAAAAGAGAAACAAAAATTTAGACAATAACAGAGTTTTTATTTCAAAAAAATTATATCTATTACAAAGGTATGGCCTCTCTTTTATAGAATGGAGGAGAAGGGAAAGAATACAAATAAGTAATGTGGGACTAAATACATTTATGGGACTAGCGGCTAGACAAGCCAAGACCGCATAGGTCGTGAGGTTAGACAAGGACGTTTAACCGCCAGAACTTACTGATAAGAGAAGACAAGCTGCTAGAGCAGACCGCCAGATCACAAGGTCTCCAAGATGCTGGAGAGAAGCCGTTAGACCGCCCAGTCTCTAAGACTCCAGAGTGAAGTAGCTAGACCGCCCGGTCTCCAAGTCGCCCAACTGAAGCCGCCAGACCGCCTGGTCTCCATACTACAACACACCCCCTCAAGTTGGATCATATATATCAATCATGCCCAGCTTGTGGCAAATGTGAAAAAATGAAGCTGACGCCGGCTTGGTGAAGATATATGTAAACTCGTTGTCTGAAGTAACGAATGAAGTACAAATCTTTTTATTCAAGATCTCTTCTCTAATGAAATGACTGTCAACTTTGATGTGGATTGTTCTCTCATAAAATATTGGATTTTTTGAGATATATATATATATATATATCAGACTTGTTGTCACAGAACATAGGTAGAGGATGATTGTAGACTTCTCTTAAGTCAAGCATGAGACCCCATAACCACTTTAACGTCCGGGTCTTATGCCTAGAATCATCGTTTTACGGTGACACCAACACTCGAGAAGGTCGCCACTATAAAAGATCGATTCTGTCAGCAGTAACGATCACCAATGAAGTAGAAGTACATAGTTTAGAACAATTAAGTCTAAGTCAAAAATTACATGTAGTATATGAACAAGAAAGATAAATCATAGTTGTAAGACCCCCTATCCATCACATAGAATATAGCTATAGGTCCGGTCGAGGCCCGATGCCATATACCACAGACACACCAAAGAGTTACTAAATAAAGCCATCCTTCCAATAACACACATCCTACATAGAGCACAATCTAGCGGAAGCATTTTAAATGTTGCAAAGATAAGAACCCATGCCACAACATGAATGTCCACTAAATACCCAAAATAGGAATGAGCGTACAAATACAAAAAGTACTTGCCCTTATGGCCTTACAAGAGTTTACTTAAATAAACAGTGTATTCCAAACATCGACCCGCAGGACGGTCACACATGAGAATAACAAGTAAACCTTCGCATTGGCCTTTTGGGGCCGACACAGTAGCCAAGGCTTCAGTCCACTATTTGCCACTAGGCTCCGCAGTACCTGCAAGCAACATTCCACCATAGTGGTGGCAAATAAAAGCAATGGTCTGCTAAAGATGACAAAATTATAACGACCCAACCATTGCTTTGGAGTGGCAGTGCTCCTTCCCTGCAATGAATTAGTATAATCCAATGATTAAAGTGAAAGTACAACATTTGCACAATACACCACAGGTGCAGGCCCGCACGACAACACACCCCGTGCTCTTAGGTCACTTACTCGGTGAAGACGGTCTGAACCCGGTCCGTTCCGCGACTCCACCACCGCCCCCAGTACAGAAAACCTCATGATAATTTAGTACTTTCAGCCGCATCCTAGACTCGTTCTCCAAATTATCGATAAGTCCCACGTATCTTAGGTCACTTTAAAAAAAGAAATGGAGTGGGTAGGGTTCCACCAGCCCGTTGCTCACCTCGCCAAGGCAATTTAGCCTTCGACGCGGGCCAGGATTCCCCCAGTCCCAATGTATAAATCATACAATGGTACATAGCCCAACTATGTACCTGGCTAGCTCCAGGACACCAATACGGCAGAACTTCGGTTCTGCCCAGATTTCTGGGTGCACCTTGGGGTTAATCCCCAAGACTCCTTGTTTTAATCTACCACGTAGAAAACCCGAAAACAATAAACAGAATGGAGTCTTCTCCGGCTATTTATTCATAATGAAACATCACCGATCCAGACCAACTTGTCCGGGTAGGCTTCACACACCTTGCCTATGTCTGTACTTCGATTCCGGACTCTACATGCAAATTAACGGTGACAATTCATGTCTACCCTTAGGAATACCTCACACACACGACATACTCATGAGAGCGGGCTTCCTATGCAAAAATGGAAAGAGGACATCACATGTCCAAGAAGAGAATCATTACCATAAAGGTTCGCTTTGGCCCCATGGAGATCTAGAAGGATGAAATCACCGCAATGGCCTCGCCTCCGTAGATCTGGACTCGGCTTGCGATTTGGGGCTCCGAAACTCCTCCGGCGGCCAGATCTCTCCTTCTCCTTCTTCCTTGCTATCCCCTCTCTCTAAAGCTTAAGAAAGAGAAATCCTCAAGATGAATGAGGGTTTCAAACCCTATTCTCGGCCTTATAACAACAAGGACAGGTCTGGGCCATTAGAACCCAATAGAAGAAAACGAACGTCCATGATTCGCACTTAAAACCACTTTCCTGGGCCGAAAACCGCTTGCAACATGCCTGGGTATAAGGTCGTGTTCCATACTTGTCGTGAGCCAGAAAATATAGAATAACACACGACTTTAAATACGGCTTGGGACATGCCCGTGTCAAGCTTTGACACGCCCATGTCATAGGCTGTGTGCCCAATTGATGCTGAACCGTCGCATCCCGAATAGGACACGACCATGTGACACGCCCGTGTTACAGGCCGTGTGCCAGACATGCCCTGGGACATGCACGTGTCCCAGGCTTGGTAACTTACTCGACATAGCCCGGAAAATAGCCCGAGCAGGACATAGCTCTGGACCCCCCCCCCCCCCCCCCCCCCCGCCGCCGTATCTCAGACTGTGTGCCCGGCCTCCAATGATCGTCGACTACATTTCATCGACCATGTGGAAAATCATCCAACTGGTAGCAGGAAACGGCCATGGACACGTCGGTGTCCCAGGCCGTGTGACCCTTAACAGGCCCTAAATTGGCCTTAAGATGTTACCAGGTCATTTCCAAAATTTGGGGCGTTACAATTCTCCCCCCCCCCCCTTAAATGAATTTCGTCCCGAAATTTTTGAATAGAAAGTGCTCAAACTTAAACAGTACCTGAGAAGAAGAACTCAGGGTACTCCTCAAGCATGGTCTGCTCTCACTTCCATGAAAGCTGCTCATGACCGCAGTTGTCCTAACCGACTTTGACCATCCCGATGAATTTGTTACGAAGTCGCTTGACTTCAAAGTTCTCGATGCGAACGGGCTTGACCTTTGTCGTCAACCCATTAACAACCGGTACCTGATCGACCGCAATCACATGCGAAGGCTCTTTCACTACCTTCCGCAACACCGATATGTTGAATACATTATTGTAGACCACTCAGTTCCATTGATAGCTTTAGTCGATAAGCTGCTTCACCAATTCGCTCTAGAATTTCAAAAGGTCCAAGGTACCTCGGGCTCAGCTTCTTCAAGTGTCGTACCCGTGAGACTCCCTTGAACGGCTTAATCTTCAAATACACCCAGTCGCTCACAGCGAACTCAACGTTCTGATGCTTGGCATTATAGTATTTAGCCTGCCTGTCCCGAGAGATCAATAATCGTTCTCTAATAGTTCGTACCAACAAAGTGGCGTCTTCCAGCTCTTGTCATTTGTACAGCTTCGACTCGCCCGTTTCCAACCACGACAACGACTTACGACATTTTCTACGGTATAGGGCCTCGAAGGGCACCATTTGAATGCTTGCTTGGTAGCTGTTGTTATAAGCAAACTCCACCAAGTACAGGTGATCTTTCCACTACTTTCCGAAATCCAAGACGCATATGCGAAGCATGTCCTCCATCGTCCTGTTGACCCTCTCGGTCTGACCATCCATCTGCGGATGAAAGGATGTGATGAAACTCAGCTTCGTTCCAACCACCACCCTCCAGTCATTGGACGTGAACCGCCAATCTCTGTCACTCACGATGCTGCGGGGCAAACCGTGAAATCGAACAATGTTGTCTACATATAGTTTTGCCAGTTTATCCACCGAATCCTCCCTCCTATTCGGAATGAAGTGCGACACTTTCATCAATCGATCTATGATCACCAGATGGCGTCGTTTCCCTAGTGTGACCTTGGCAACCCATGCACAAAATCCATGAAATATCGACGAACTTCCACTCCGAGATAGTAAGGACTTCAATAATCCTCCGTGCTTTTTGCACTCTGCCTTTACCAAGGCGCACATTTTACACTTCGCAACATAAAGTGCCACGTCCTTCTTAAGTCCTGGCCACGAGAACAACTTTTTTTAAAAAAATTATACATCTTCGTACTCCCAGGGTGAATCGAGTACTTGGTATGATGAGCTTCGTACATCAATTCCTCCCTCAGTTTACCCATATTTGGGACGCACAGACGACTATCCTTCTATTACAGTCAATCAACAACACCAAATTGGGAATTTGACCCATTCAAAGCCTTATCCATGATCTGCTTCATGTTGCTATCCAAAACCAGAGCCTGCCGAATCCTATCAGCAATGTCATACAGCACCTCTGTACAGTTCAATTGTGCTTCGCCACTAGTATGCTAGTCAACACAAGAGATCTCCAATGCCTCCAAATCACGAATAAAATGCTCATCATGTATCGACAACTTGTTGGCCTGCTCGGGAGCACTGCGACTCAACACATCAATAACCACATTGTATTTCCCAGGCACATAATGTATTTTGAAGGTGTAGTCACCAAGGAACTCCATCCACCTCCTCTACCGCATGTTTAGATACTTTTGATCCAAAAAATACTTCAGGCTATTATAGTCGGTATTGATATCGACCTTCACACCATATAGGTAGTGCCTCCACAACTTTAGGGCAAATATCACGGCCTCTAACTCCCACACATGGACCGGATAATTCCTCTAGTGTACCTTTATCTGACGCGAGCCATAATCTATCACTCTCCTATGCTGCTGCATAACACAACCCAAACCACTGCCCGAAGCATCATTATAAATCTCTAATCCTTCGGTCCCAACCTGCGAACATAGAATAGGCATCGTGGTCAACCGACTCTTCAGTTCTTCGAAAGCTTGCGCTCAGTCCAATGACCACTTCAGATCTTTCCTTGTCAACGTCGCGCGGGGTAATGCTATCCGCAAGAAGTTCTCTACGAAGCTCCTGTAATAGCCGACAAACCCCAAAAAACTCTGAACCTCCGCTACTGAAGACAATACAGGACACTCCCGTATAGCAACTATCTTAGCCGGATCCACTACAATTTCCCCCTCCACTAACTATGTGACCATGGAATGCTACCAAGGACAACCAAAACTCGCATTTGGAGAACTTGGCATACAGTTGGTTCTTTCGCAGTGTCTCCAACACCAAATGCAGATGCTTATAGTGATCCTCCTCACATTGCGAGTACACCAATATATCGTTGATAAAGACTATCACAAAGTGCTCTAGGTACTCTCTGAATGTTTTGTTCATCAGATCCATAAACACGGATAGTGCATTAGTCAGCAAAAATGGCATGACAGTGAACTTATAATGCCAATACCGAGTGTTGAATGATGTCTTGTGGATGTCACATTTTCTTATCCTCAATTGATAATATCCGGACATAAGATCCAATTTCGAGTACAACGATGATCCGACTAACTAATCGAACATATCATCAATCCTTGGAATCGGATACCGGTTTTTCTCCATTAACTTATTCAGCTCTCGATAATCAATACCGAGTCGCAAGCTTCCGTCCTTCTTCTTAACAAGAAGGACCGGTGCACTCTAAGGCGACGAACCTATCACGCACATAAACCCTATAAAACAGCTCTTCAAGTTGAGCCTTCAGTTCCGTCATCTCCTTAGGAACTAACCGATACGGAGAGGGTGACACAGGTTTGGCACCTGGCACTAGCTCGATAGTAAAGTCAATCTCTCGTTGTGGTGGGACTCCAGGGAGATCGTTAGGGAATGCGCCAGGATACTCGGATACAACTTAGTTACTGTCCAAACTAGGCTTAGTTTTTGAAGTCTCCACTAGTGTAAAAAACTGCTCTGCAATAGCACGAACTGCCTTAACCACCTGAACAGAAGACATCAAAGTCTTGCTCGCCCCTTTCTAGCCCGCAAATGTCATCTCTCGACTATTTCCCAACTTGACTTCCTTGCGGTTGCAATCAATGTATGTCTGCTGCTCCGAGAGCCTGTCCATACCAAATATAAAGTCGAACTCCACAAGTGGAAGTAATGATGCTTGCAAGTCAAACTCTTGACCCCCAATCCGTATCTTTACACAACAAACTCTATCCGCGCGCATTGAATACCCATTAGGCAACAAAACATCCAATTTGTTCTTTTCCATCAAAGAAGGTACTCCGATGCGCGATATAAATTCTTCGAGCTAAAAGGAGTGCAAAGCTCCCGTTTCGAACAATGCTCTCGCAGGATTACCAAAAATCAAAACAAAGCCTAATACATCCAATCCTAAGCTAACACGTATAAGGCAACAGGTATAAAAAGCTAAATTGCTATCAATTAAACCATACCTATCACCTTGATAGTAGGCCACATAGCCTCCTGCTGGGCAAGTTTGTACACTCTCGGCCGGACCAGAGCATAGGTTAATGCAGTTGACTCCAACGCCTTGCCCTTATCCTCATATGTTGCTCCAGGCTTCTTCTTTGACTTTGGTCTCCCGTTCCAACAATCTCGGGCATAGTGTTCCGACCTCCGATAGTTATAACATGCGCCCGGGGTTCGGCATGTAGTTTCCCCAAAAGCACTAGAATAAGGTACTAGACCCGAAGTACTAGCCTTCTTATACCACTTACGAAACACATATTTTGAGGAGTTTGGCTTTTTGAACACTGTTTCCTTTGCACTAGAGTCCTTAACTGCTCCTGACATAACTTCCTTTCTCTTCTGAGCACCAGCCTGATAATCTCAGGCAAAGTTCCCTTTCTTGCCACAAGTATAACAAGTGTAAGTAGCTTTGCTAGTAGATGTTCTAGCCCCCTTTCTCAGCGTTCTATGGTATGCAGCCTTTGTAAGACCTGCTGAGTTCGACAACCTACAGATTGGCATCTGGTGGCCCTTTCCAAAATCTACTTCAAAGATCTAGCCGACACCACCAAGGCTCGGAATCCCAATAATTTTGGTCCTAGCAGTAGAACTCGTAACATGCCACGCAGACTATTTTAAAATCGATCGACCCTAGATTGCTCGTTCTCTAACTCAAAGCCTAGGTAGTGTCTTATTATAAGAAACGCCTGCAAATATTCCTCGACTGAGTGCATACCCTGCATTAAAAGCATGTTAAACTTCTGACCCACTGGTCTTCTAAATGGCATTTGCTCCAACACACCACCTGACGTTTAGGACACCTCAGGGACAAAGGGTTGCACATTCCTTCCATGATGTGCATTAGTCGCATCGAGCACCGCTTCAACTACCCTTCTTATTGTTTCAATAGAAGGAGGGGTCTTAGACACGTTGTTGGGTGCACTACTTTTCTCAGAAAGGGGGCCTTCAGAATGCAACGCGCCACTCCCGGACACCTATAGTAGTACAAAACACAATTTAGTGATCGAACAAAATTACAAAAAACAATTATAGGAACACGCAGGTTCCTCAAACATGTGTATTTTCATTCCTAAGTGTACATTCATGGGTTCTTTTTATGTTATAACGATGATGCACATACATGTGCTCACCACCACTTAAAAGAATTCGCCCATGAATTCCAATAAGCATGACCGAAACCGGTAGTCTGATACCATATTGTAACACCCCTATCCGTCACATAAAATATAGTAGTAGGTCCAGCCGGGGCCCGACGCCATATACCGCATATAGACCGAATGGTTACTAAATGAAGCAATCCTTTCAATAACACACGTCCTACACAGTGAAAAATTGAGCAGAAGCATTTTAAATGTTACAAAGATAAGAACCCAAGAAAAAACATGAATGCCCACTAAATACCCAAAATAGGAATGAGCATACAAATACATAAAGAACTTGACCTTATGGCCTTACAAGAGTTTACTTAAAAAATAGTATCTTCCAAACATCGGCGCGCAGGTCGGTCACACATGAGAATAATAAGTAAACATTCGCATTAGCATTCGAGGGCCAGCACAGCATCCATGGCTTCAGACCGATATTTTCCACTAGTCTCTGCAGCACCTACAAGCAACATTCCACCGTAGTCGTGGCAAACAAAAGCAACAGTCAGATAAAGTTGACAGAATTATAACGACCCCGTGCCTTTCTTAGGGTGGCGGTGCTCCTTCGCTGCATTGCATTTGTATAATCAAATGATTAAAGTGAAAGTACAACATTTGCATAATACACCACAGGTGCAGGCCCGCATGGCCACATACCCCGTGCTCTCAGGGCACTTGGTGAAGCCGGTCTGAACCCTGTCCATTCCGCGACTCCACCACCGCCCCCAGGACGGCAAACCTCGTGAGCATTTTGTTCTTTCAGCCGCAGCCTAGACTCATTCTCCAAATTATCAGTAAGTCCCATGTACCTTAGGTCGCTTTAACCGAAGCAGATGGAGTGGGTTGGGTACCACCAGCCTATTGGTCACCTCGCCAAGACCATTTATCCTTTGACACGGGCCAAGTTTCCCGCAGTCCCAAAGTATCGATCATATAATGGTACATAGCCCAGCTATGTACCAGGATGGCTCCCATGCCACCAATATGGCAAAACTTCGCTTCTGCCCAGATTTCTGGGTGCACATTGGGGTTTATCCCCAAGACTCCCTGTTGCAATCTAACACGTAGAAAACCCAAAAACAACAAATGGCATGGAGTCTTCTTCGGTTATTCGTGAATAATGAAACATCACCGATCCATATCAACTTGTCTAGGTAGAATTCACACGGCATGCATATGTTATTACTTTGATTCCGGACTCTACATGCAAAATAACGGGTATTATTCATGTCTACCCGAATGAATACCTCGCACACGCCGTATACTCGCGAGAGTGGGCTTCCTATGGAAAAAGGAAAGAGGACTTCACATGCCCAAGAAGAGAATCATTACCCTAGAGGTTCGCATTGGTGCCATGGAAATCTAGACAGATAAAAAACATTGCAATTGACTCGCCTCCGTAGATCTGGACTTTGCTTGCGATTTGGGGCTCTGAAGATCCTCTGGCAGCCGGATCTCTCCTTCTCCTTCTTACTTGCTCTCCCCTCTCTCTAAAGCTTTAAAAATAGAAAGCTTCAAGAGGAATGAGAGTTTCAAAACCTATTCCTGGCCTTATAGTAGCAAGGACAGGTCTTGCCATTAGATCCCAAAAATGGAAACGAACGGCCATGATTCGCACTTAAAACCACTTTCCTGGGTTGAACACGGCTTGCGACATTCCTGTGTACAAGGCCGTATTCCACACTCGCCATTAACCAAAAAATACAGAACAGGACACGTCTTCTGACATGGCTTGGGACATGCCCGTTTCAAGCTTGGACACGCTTGTGTCATAGGCCATATGCCCAATCGACGCTGAAACTGTCACATCCCTAATAGAACATGGCCATGTGACACGCCCATGTCACAAGCCGTGTGAAAGAAACGCTGTAGGACATGGCCGTGTCCCAGGCCTTATAACTTACTCGACAAAGCCCAGCAAATAGCCCGAGTAGGAAACGGCTCTGGGCACGCCCGTGTCTCAGGTGGTGTGCCTGACCTCCAAAGATCGTCAACTGCATTTTGTTGACCATGCGGAAAATCGTCACACTCGTAGCAGGACACGGCTATGGACACGCCCGTGTCCCAAGCCGTATCACCCTTAACAGGCCCCAGATTGTCCTTAAGACGCTACCAGATCATTTCCGAATTTTTGGGCATTAGAACAACACAGTCCACGTAGAAATGAAACAGAAGCAGAAGCAGTAAAACGAAAAAAATAAAATGGGCTCATACCCGGTACATCATGTCCTCACTACAACACTCTCGCGAAAGCAAACTATACTAATCAGTCATGGATCCTGATGCTGGTGTTCCTTTGCTAGACTGTCCAATCTCCGTGTGCACCATACTTTGCTGGTGCTGCATCTCTTATTGCTGCCAACTATCTCCCATCCAGAGCCCCTAAAAGGTTTGGTGCACCGACCGTTAGTCAAAAGACTAAGCCTGCTCTTCCCCCACCCCTCAGCTAGTGGCTCCTAGGTACCGTACGGGAGGAATGATATGAAATCTATGATGGCGGAGAGTAAACAAAAGCAGGTGACAGTGGACCAAATCTAGCAGTTATATTATAAAGTTCACAGTACTATAAAAATAAATGCAGGCTAGAAATACTAAGGTAATAGAGAAGGAAAGAGTAGGAAGTAAAGTGCACCATAAAATAAATGTAATAGACAACCATAAAGAAAGTAACCTTAGCTTATAATCATGCCCACACAAGCTTATAAAATAAGGGGTCGTTTTGCAAGGCCTTACATATAAAAAGTCTTATACCAATTTATATGTTAGGGGTAAGGGTTAAAATGTGATGATGACATGATATGTTATGTTATGTGGGTTTAATGATATGTTCATACAAGTGCAACACACACACACACACACAACTTTATGCGCACAAACATTTAGTTCCTTCATTTGGAGTTGCTAAACTCTCAGGTACTTGTCGTCATGGCACACGAAGGTAGTGGGTTGGGCCACCCCACCTATAGACTAGCATTCACACCACCTAATAAAGAACTTCGTATGCCTCAATGCAAAGTACATACCGTTTAGCCTCTGCATACTCTGCTAGCAAATCCACCAGTATTTTCCTTGGCTAAGTGTACACCAGACCCACCGAGTCATCGAATCGACGTCAGTGTGAACGACCATCAAATACCGAAGACCAACCAACTTATGCACATACAGCCATGAATTCTTGAGCCATCAGATCGCCAGAATAACCTGTCTGTTACAACTACCTTCCAAGCCTTCAGCTCGTCGGGTTAACAAGCCTTTTTCCAAAACCACCGAGCCTACCGCTCGGATAACCAAACCAAGCTAACCTCCCAAGTCATCGGTTTGAGTGAAAGTGAAGCACTAATATTTACTAATTTCTCTTTGACATTTTAGTCTTACGATTTAAGGTTAACCTTGGACTGCCCAAGGCATTCCTTGTGAAAGGCACTCGAGGGCACTCGGAACTACGATGGGCAAAAGCCCAAAGCTCCCTTTCATAAGGTACTTATTATTGTTGGTATCTACCCATGTCCCAACTTTCCTGATCTTACACTTGAACTAAAACTAATTGTATTTAGACTTCCTCTAAGGGAATAACGATCCATCGTCGATCCCGAAAACAACCTTGCATCCTAGTCAATCAGAGTATCACAACTTGACTACTACTTATGACATTTTTCTTATCCAAATCAGACCAAGTACACAATCTATCCCACCTTCCCATTCCAAGGCTTGCATGTTATCTTATTCTACAGGTTTACAATGTGTAGACCTAATTAGCTACATGACGTGCATGAATGTTGACCCCCTCCAAATATTCATCCAAATGAACTAAGATTTTTACTGGGGGTCTAACCTTATATTTTAAAGATAAATATAGAATATAATATTTTTTCTAATTTATTTGGCATTTATTTAATCTTCAGCAACATCAGACCAGCTATGCTTTTGAACATCAAGTATACTCTTCTGACATGGTATGACATCAACAAAATTATGACAAGTGTATATCATCAAAATAATAGTAAATACCGAAATTAACAATTTTTCCAAAATGTTTTGACCTCTAGACTAATTATTGATTAAATAATATCATTAATAAGGCAAAACAGGAAATAATAGAAATAATCATCCAAAAATTATATAAAAATTACCTGATGTTAAAAGTGACCAAAAAAGCTAACTGGCAAAATTTAGTAATTTTCAAAACAAATTTGTCTATATATAAATCATTTAAGAATATTTTAGACAAGGAACTTAGTGAAGCATCCTATATGAAAAGGCTTCCAATAATTTTATAAACATTCACAGAGTATGATGAAGCCTTAAGATATCCTCAAAGCAAATTTGATAATTTTCTAGTGAGTAAATAACTCATAATAATTTTTCTTACTAATAGGGTAATTACTAGGTTTGTGAATGAAATACTATAAATATTATTCCAAAATACATACCAAAATTTTCAAAGATTAATTACCATTATATAAGATCACGGCCTATATTTCATAAACATTCAGGATCATATAATCATGAAATAAAATTATGAGTAAAAGTACCCTATTTGGTCATAAACTATTTCTAAGGGAATTTAAGTTCCTAAAAATTCTAAAATCATTTATTAGGGCTTATTTCCACCATAGGAACTCACCTACCAAGTTTTAATACATTCTAAGGAAATATGTTCTCTTGTCCTTCTTTGAGCTCAAAACTCAACCCTATGGTTCACACTAGGCTTCTATGGCATTCCAACCCTAAACAACCCAAAATCTCTTATGTGGGTGTTTTATATGACATTAAGTCAGTGGCTAAGGTTTCATCGCTTTTGGATGAGGAATGGACACTCAACCCATCAAACACACATTAGCCATAATTTGCCCCTTAGGGACCAAACTTTGGTCTCACCAATACCTACTCAAATCAAAACCGAATGGGCTGAGATTTTTACCAGTGACTTATCATGACCCTAGTGGTCATACAACAAAATTTTGGGGGATTGTGATGTCATTAGACCCTCTAATTAACCAAAACATGTATTATTAGATATTTACAAAAACTATAGAAACATGTTTTCCAAAAATTCCCATTTCCGGATATGATAGTGGTATATGTAAGAGTGACCTCTAATCCAAATCTCATGTAATTTGGTGGGCAGGATTGATTGGGGAACTAAATTGAGTCTATGGCTAACCCTTTTTATAGACTGCACCATTTTGAGTGGTGTGGTCAGACCACTGACCCAAATGGGTTGAAACAAAATTTAAAATAAACTAGACTTCAAGTGATACAACTTTTATGTTTGTCATTTTCCTAGTAGAGGTCTTTATGTATTTTTAATATATAATTCAAAATCACACAATAACTGTGAAATAATGAAATAGTAGCAATCCTTAATATAATCGGGCAGCACGAATCATAACACACTGACGGACTGAATTAATTCATCTTCACCAGCGCGCTAACGGCCCAGATTAACATGTCCTGAGCCACTTTTTCTGGTGATTTCCCGCCCACCCACGACCCTTCTTGGCCGGCCACTGCCACCGCAACCTTCGTTGAAGTGGTGGCCGACAATTTGCGGTGGTAGACCGGTCGAAGATGGCCGGAACAGTTAATGTTTGACGGAAGAAAAGCTTTTAAAACAAAGCTCTCGGCTCCCTTGATCTGGGGCTAATTGGACACAAACCTTGGGGCCATTAGATGGAGATCTATCCACAGAGAGAGAGGAGGAAGACATGACCTTCTAGGGTTGCTAGAGTCGGGCCGATCGTCGTGTCACTATTGTCGGTGGTGGTATTGTTGGGTGCTCTGCAAACCACAATAGAAAAGAGCTCGAAATCTTCAAGGGAATGTTGCAATCGATTTTTGAGGGTCTAGGGAAGCTTTTAAAAGGATCAGTTGGGGGAGAGGAGTGGTTTAAGCTTCAATGGCCATTAATGTCCATGAAAGCTCTTTTTGGCCACCCTTGGATCCACTGAACTCAGCCTTTTTATTTTCCCTGAGAGGCTCTTGGTCTCCTCAAAACTTAAGGGGGAATCAATCTACAGCAATTAGGGAGGCCCTTGGCCTTCCTAGCCATGAATGGCTTCTTCCTCTCCCTTTCACTCTCCTCTAATAAAGGGAAAATGAGGTTTCTCTCTCCTAGTCAACCCCTCTAGAATTTGAGTGATATTTTGGGTAAATATCAGCCTCCTTAAGCCAGTGGGCCACTCAACTTGGGCTTAGCCCAAGTGTGTTGGGCTAGGTTGGGTCAACTTGACCTAATTTGACCCATTTTACGGTTGAGTAGAAGAGAATCGGGTTCAAATGTGTCATCAACACATATCCCGAAAACCTAGTTTAGGTATACATGTTAACCATATGAAAATATTCTAAGTCCAAAAGCGTTGAGTGGTGTCGAGACAACTCAATGCCGCGTTGACTGGCGTTAAGACCACTCAACACCGCGTTGTGTGGCGTTGAGTGGTGTTGAGACAACTCAACGCATTATTTAGTGGAGTTGATTGGTGTTGAGACCACTCAATGCCACGTTGAGACCACTCAACTCCGCATTGAGTGGTGTTGAGACCACTGAACGCTGCATTGAGTCCACTTAATGCCATAGCATCCAAAATGTTCCCAAGTGAAAAGCGTTGAGTGGAGTTGAGACCGCTCAATGCCACATTGAGTCCACTCAATGCCTCGTTTAATGGCTTCGAGTGCACTCAATGCACTGGATGCCTCATCGAATGGCGTCGAGTGCCCTCAATGCACTCGACATCTATTGACTCTAGAACATTCTTTTCCAAAGTTAGAGTTGATTGAACCCCATTGTGGGTCCTATGTGAATCCACCCTAACCCTTGGGTCAAACGTAGTATATCCTCATTCATCCACCACATGTCCTACACTAATCTTATTTAAGCGGTGTAGTTGTTTAAGTGTTGTTACAAAATGTATAAAACTTGAATAGCAATTGTAGTAAAGGTATAACATTATTATTAACATTATATTCCAGCAGGTCTACTCAAAACAAATCCATCCATCAAGTAAATAGGTTTACAACAGGAATGTAACTTAACTTATATGAATGCCCATATAGATATATAAGTGAAGGATTGGGGATCGGGTTAACAGTAAAGTAACTCATCATATAATAGTGCCAATACAAACTCATGGGATGAGGGTCTTGTGTTTGTAATGCGATGCAATGTTATGAATGCAATATGATGACTCACCCATGCACACAAATAATGCTTTTTTGACATATACTTCTAGTTCCCACTATTATAGTAGGTAGTAAAGTTCTCAGTCGCCATCTGTCGTGGACAGATGGTGACAGTGGAACGAGCTGTCCACTACTAGGCTGGTCTCTACAATACCTGGCTTATGCCCCCATATGCCTCAATGCTAAGAACACAACAACGGAGCTCACATGCATACTATGGATCAAAGTGCTCTTGGGTAGATGTGCACCACGAACAAAGCCCAAACTAGTCTACCAGTGTAGAAAGAAAAGGGCCTCGAAAGTGAGCACTATGGGCACAGCCAATCCGTCCACTTTGCACGGAAATAGCCTCGAGAATGAGCTTCGAGGACACTGCTAAACCGTCCAAAGTCTATCTGTCAACTCCCGTCGGTGTGATGATTGGCGAGTCCATAGACCATCCATACTATCTTAAACCTGAGATTACGACACCGCTTGTATACGCACACCACATGCATTTTCACATGGCCTTGCCATCAACCATCTAATTCTGAACAACACTCAAGGGCTCCACTCCATGTCCCTTATTATCACATCAATCCAGTACGGTCAAATACTCACACACTTATACCCATTTCACATTTTCAGTCTCTAAAGCACTTAAGGGATAAAAAAACTCAGGTGGCAAGACACCTTATACAACGCTCCAATCCCACACTGTGTAATACCCCAGTTTTCCAGAGCTTGGATATCTTGAAGTTACCACATGACGGTAGTAGCTATCGCCCGACGATAACCTTATTTATTCGGGTGTAGTCTGCTCGACGAAAGCCGTTCACTTAGTGTGTTGATAGCATTGAGTGAAAGCACGCGGAGTTAGCTATCTACCGCACGACGATAGCTTGGCATTGAGTGCGTTGAGAGGCTGGCAGTGTGTGGTGGAATTGAGTGAGCTACCATGTAGCATTTGTTCTACCGCCGGCGTTAGCGCGGTAGTATTTTCTGGCAGAGCGCTCGGGAAAATACCGCTCGGCGATAGATAGTTACCTCTCGGTGGTAGCGAACGAGAGCAGTTTCGTCGTTTGGCTTTTTAGCCATCCAATTTCATTTAGGTTTTGATCCTTAGCCCAAGACTCTCCCTCGAGATTGCTTTTATAGTGTTGAACGGTTGTTTCCCCTCATTTTATCATTTGATAAGTGGGAGTTAGGGTTTTTTAGAAGGAGAGTGGAGGAGCAAGAAGAGAGCTTTCTTCCGCCATTGATGGAGCTTCGGAGCCCCGATCATTTATCTGAGTCCAGATCCGTGGAGAGCTCTTGGATGCGCTCGTTTTCATCAATGCAAGTCAAGGATTCCATGGCGAGGAAGGCGGGTCATAAGGTAACAACACTTATCACTCGGTTTTAAGATTTGTTCATGCCATCTATTCTTATATTGCTTTCTTTCAAGCATTCTCGGCACCAGATCTCTCAAATGAGAGGGATTCGGGTTTCCTTGGTTCAAGAGGAGCCACCGGGTCAATTGTGTCCGTCCCCGACATGATTTTGCACTTGAAATCCGCTTCATTAGTGGATTAGGCATTTTGGGTAAAGCCATAGTCACGACCGTTAGTCCGAATTGGTGATTTTGCATACCGAGCCTTTAGAATTTTGTTAGAAATCTGTTCGAGGCAAGACGTCGTTTGTGATGTTGTATGTCCTCATTATTCCACGCAACCAGTTTTGTTGGTTATATAGTTGAGGTCAGCCTTTGCTGACCCACATTACAACCAATTTTTATAGGGCAAGGATCGCACGCAGGAGCAAGCTCGTCGCCCAAAAAGGCGTAAGACTCATGAAGTGTTTCACGTTGTGTAATAACTCAGTTTTGTGGAATGTGATACTTTATGCACTATGTTTCCGGCTTGCATGCCGATGTAGACGAGGAGTGCTTATGAATGTTGACATTTGATGTTATTGATTGAGTCTTGAACTCTTAATTGTTGTAAGGCCTTAAGGCCGTTTCGATACTTATATGTTAGTAGATAACTTCTAGTCTTGTTCTTTTGTTTCCACTGTGTTTTGTCTGAGTTTTGAGTTGGATAGTTTATATCATCTTATAATTCCTAAGCTGTGGCATATGTATGTTGTGGGGCCCTGGCTGGACCAATATTATATGGTCATACTCAAAATCCTGATTATTTACGTATCATACTCAAAAATGGACTTGAACTTTGCTTCGCACTAAAAACAAATTTCTGCATGCATCTTAAAGCAAGATGAATGACATCAGTTCATCTTCTTCCTTTAGTTATTTGTTCAACACCACTCATAGATTTCCCTCCTCCATTATTCACCGTCAATAGACCATTCTTCT
Source organism: Platanthera zijinensis (assembly GCA_039513925.1). Classification (NCBI taxonomy): domain Eukaryota; kingdom Viridiplantae; phylum Streptophyta; class Magnoliopsida; order Asparagales; family Orchidaceae; genus Platanthera; species Platanthera zijinensis. Next base: position 123,844,562 of record CM077087.1, read on the forward strand.
TCACGAAACCAAGTCCACCACCTTCAAATAGAAGAGAGTAGAGGTTAAATACATTAAATCCCTAGGACAAGGTCGTAGCATGGTCTCTTCTTAGGAATCTTCATCTTACATGTCAAACTCCTTTGTGTGGACACCTCTCCTATATAATAACTACAGATGTAGCTCCAAGGGAGAGGGTAAGAAGCATACCTCATTTTTGGCCATGGATCTTGTTATCCTTCTTGGCAACAAGGTTCTTCTCCTTCGGTATTGTTTCCACGAAGAGGAAGATTGGCTCTAGCGACTTTAGTACCTTCTCTCTTCTGACGGGTTCAGCAAGTACCGTCTCGGCAAAGAGAAATCAGCGTGACGGCTAGAGTTCATCTCTTCCATTTTATAAGAACATTTAGGGTAAAACTTCCTGCAACGTGTCACCCTTGTATTTGACCGCTCATTATTTTTAAAATTAAGTCTTGTCGAAAAGACCGGGTCCAGATAAGTCAATCGACACATTTTTCCAAATACCGGTTCAGCCCGTGTATAGGAATATAAAACAGACCGGGCCGAAAAATCCTCTAATACAAAATCATCGTGTATACCATACCCACTCGACGAATCATCGAGATTCGTCGTGACCACTCGATGCCTATACCTGTCCAGCCAACTTTCTAGTTAAAATCATCGAGTAAACATGACCATTCATCATAAGGCATCGAGTTTACTTAACGCACTAGATGCTTCATCGGGTGGCTTCGATTCCACTCAACGTGTAACGACCCTAGCCGATACAACGTGACAATATCACGGCTCCGCTCTAGGCAAAGTTACCGAGCTGCAGCCCAAACATCCCAACCCCTCTCCATCAACAGGCAGTTCGTTGGTGGACACAATCATCCTTTGATTAGGCAAACTCGATAGTAAAGAGTGCACCATGGGGACTTCCTAGGAGGTCACTCATCCTAGTACTACTCCAGCCTGAGCACGCTTAACTATGGAGTTCTTTCACATCTCATCACCAATTGAGCTGCAACTCAATTGGTGATGAGAAGTGAAAGAACTCCATAGTTAAGCGTGTACAAACCCATATTCATTGAGTGGGACCCAGAGGCATCAATGGCCAGGATTAGAGTAGCTTCGAGCTAGCTTTGGGCATCATATCAGGATAGCTCCCGCCAAGGTGGAGCTCCTGCCTAGAAGTTGGCGAGAACGATCACCATCAGTCAGCCGAGACCCGCTTCTGCCCAAGAGGCGGAGAGAAGGCTTGCGCCTTACTGAAGGCGAGAGCTAGCTCGATCTGAGGAATTCAACTCTCCTTTTTTAGCAGCCACCAGGCGAAGGCGAGAGGGTTCTCTATATATGGTTCTCGCCGAGTGGGGCCTTGAGCCAAGGGTAAAATTACCTAATTGCCGTCGGGTAAAATTACACAAGTTCCCCCAGGGCCTGATTTTAATATTTCAGGACGGCAGGATTCGGCTATTGGCAGGCCAGCATGGGGTATTTCAGTAATTTCAGGTCAGTAAAGGCTATAAATAGACCCACAAGGGCTCCTTAGAAAGCTAGCTTTCAATATTCTTTAATTCTCTAGTGCTTTCTAAAGAGCTTTTAGCCTAGCTTTTGGCTTTGGAGGGGAATCTCTCAGAGATCTTTCGGGTAAGAGGAGAGACCTCCCTACTGAGGCTTTGGATCAGTTCTAGGTCCTTTACAACCAGTCGAGGGGCGAGGCTTGAGAGAAGTAGGTGTTGGCTGCACCCCTATTTTCGAACTTTCGTTGAGGTAATATTTGGCTTCTACAGTTCTTGTGCGGTGAGCGTGGAAAGTAGCTGATAAAAGAAAGCCTTGAGTTTGGTCCCATGGCTGGAGGTGAAGGTGAAGGGTCTGGCTCAGGAGATTCCCCCACCCGGGGAGAGGAGGCAACAAGGAAGATGCTAGAAGACTTCAGGCGAGAGGTCCTCCAGACCATCAGCCTGGCCTTCTCGGCGAGGAGCAAGTGGGCGACCCCTCAGGTTCCAGTGGAGCCGGTCCCGCTCTTAGGCGAGACACCCCTGGACAGCAACCCGGGAAGGAGGTCCCGCCAGAGGTCGGCGAGAGAGGCATTGTAGCATGGGAGCTCTTCCCATGCCAGCGCCACGGGAAGGTCCCGCCTGAGTTCGACGAGAGGGGGGCCGCATTGCGAGAGCTCTTCCTTGGGCACCGTCTCGGGGATCGGGCCAGCAAGCCGAGGCCGAGAGGCATGCCCTCTCTACAGGCAAGTGGCCAAAGCCCCTTCAGTGAGATCATCATCTCGGCTCCGGTGCTGGAGGGGTTCCGAGAGCCTGACATGTCGTACTACTCGAGGAAATATGACCTTGTACAGCATGTGTAGTGGTTCGAAGATGTGGTCTCGATAAGGTAGATGACGAATGCCTTCAAGTATCTACTGTTCTCCATCACATTAAGCGAGAAGGCCCGAGACTGGTTCCACCAGTTTCCAGTGATTTCAATCTACAGCTTCGAGGATTTGCGACAAGGTTTATTATTGAGGTTCTCAACATCGAAGAAGTTGAAGAAAGAGGTTGAGAGCTTGTTTGTAGTGAGGAAGAAGCAGGATGAGAAGTTGGGTCATTACGTTGACCGATTTCAGGAAGAGAATCTCCTGGTCCAGGAGGTCCCAGGGTTCGCACTAATGCTCGCCTTCACCCTGGGGCTGAGACCGGGATTCTTCAGCATGGAGTTGAAGAGAGTGCCCCCTCTCCTTTGAGGAGCTCATGGAGAGGGAGGCTAAGGAAATAGACTTTGAGAGGGCCAATCCGGCTTTTGCCATGAAGCTGGCTCGATTGGAGGAGGACGATGTGAAGGAACTAACAGCTGGAAGGCGGAGGGAGAAGAGAGAGCGGAGGGAGCCAAGAGAAGAGAGGAGGAGGGAGGAGCCTCGAATGCAGGGGCAGCATCATGGATGGGGGCCCGAGAGCTTAAAAAATGATTTGGTCGGAGGCCCCAGTAGGCCCCCCCCATGGTCAAGGAGGAGGCTTTCAGGGAAGGGACAACTTCCTAGAGCAAAGGATGTTTGATCAACCGTCGTGGAGGAAGAGGCCAAGCGGTCACCTCCCTTAGCAGCAAGAAGTTATGTAGGTCGGCAAAGGTAGAGGACTAAGGAGAGGAGTTTGAAGAGGAGCCGGGAGAAGAGGAGGTGGAGAAGGAGGAGGGGGCAGGGCGGCGTTGCTCTTCTGTGACTTACACAAGGAGAAGGGTCACGCGACGGCCACCTACCCAGAGTTCTTGGAGATGAGAGAAGCTAGGGGTATGGGGAGGTAGGATCTGCCAATAAGGATCGTAGAGGTGCAGTAGGGAGAAGGGGAGGATGGGTGTGAGGACAGGGCAGATGTGGGGACCCGATGAGTAATAAGGGTGATCCATAGAGGAGTGGGGATAGAGGTAACTCGCAAGGAGAGCCTTAAGACCATGTTCCGAAGGGGGGTCACCTCGACCTCTCTGGATCCCCCTCCAGAAGAAAAAATTATCTTTTCATCAGCAGACATGCCAAACTACGAGGATCCGTTCTGTGACTCCCTTGTGATCCAGACAGCGGTGGAAAACTTCACGGTATCCAGGATACTGGTGGACAACGGGAGCTCAATGAACGTAATCTTCAAGAAGGTATTCGATGAGATGAAGGTCGAGGGAAAGAGGGTCTTGTCTTCGTATTAACCGCTATTTGGATTTTCTATAGAGAGGAAGGAAGTAGAAGGAGGGGTAGGTCTACACTTGAAGTTGGGGGGGGGGGGGGGCGTATCACGAAACAATAGGTTCGTGATAGTGGACGCCCCAAGCAGTTATAATCCGAAGACAAGACCCCCTCATTAGCGCCTTTCACTACGTCCCCTCCTTATTTCTTCAGTGGCTCAAGTTCAATAATGGAGGGATGCAAGTTAGGATCTGGTGGAAGACGAAGGTGGCAAGACAGTGTTACGTGATGGTAGTCAACACCGTGTCTTGGATGGCGGAGGCAGAAGAGTTGGAGAGGGAGTTGGCAGAGCAGCAGGAGGTTGTCGGAGAGGAGGAGGTGAGCCTGGAGGAGGAAAGGGAAGGAGTGCATGAGGCCTGGAGTGACGTTGAGGATGAGCGCATCAGCAGGAGAGCCCTGAGGAGGCAATGGAGGTAGAAGGAGAGAGAGGAGCAGAAGGAGTCGAAAGGGAGGCATAAAGGGGTGTGGAGGCGGAGCAACAGCAATTGGAGAGCCTGTAGGAGGTGATGGAGGTAGAGGGGGAGCGAGGAGCAGAAGGAGTCGAAAGGGAGGCCCAGAGGGGCGTGGAGGTCAAGCAGCAGCAGGATTGTTGGGATGAGTTGATGGAGATTGAAGAAGCGGGAGGGAAGGAAGAGTTTGTTTAGGAGGAAGAGGCGAGGGTTGGCTGGGAGCAGTCACGGCTAGAGCCGGGTGAGGAAGTGGTGGTGATGGGAGTCTAAACTAGTGTAGGACAGGTGTAGAGGGTGCGAGTCAGTAGGGGCCTAAGTCCAGAGGACTAAGAGCGAATGCAGGCCTGTATCTTGAGCAACGTCTACGTCTTCACTTGGAGTGCGGCAGACATGTCGGGCATCAACGCGGATGTGGTCTGCCATAGCCTGAACCTGGACCCCCGGACGCGTCCCATCTGCCAAAATATGACGACCATTGCCACCAAGCTAGAAGATCAAATCCGCGAGGAGGTTAAAAGCTCCTGGAGGCTGGCTTCATCTCATAGATCCAGTATCAGGCTGGATCTCCAACGTGGTAATGGTTAAAAAAGGGTTAGGGAAGTGGCGAATGTGTATCGAATTTTCTTTGTTAAATAAATAATACCCCACGGATTGCTACCCCCTGCCTCGAATGGACGCGTTGGTTGATTCAGCCGTCGATTTTTCTATTATGAGTTTACTAGATGATTTTTCAGGTTATCACCAGATCCGGATGCACCCTACCGACGTCAAAGATGTCTCTTTCATCACGAGGGTGGGATGCTTCAGCTATAAGATGATGCCCTTTGGGTTAAAAAATGCAGGGGCTACGTACCAGCGCATGATGGATCGGGTATTCTAGGGTATGAGGGGGAGGAACCTGGAGGTCTACGTTGATGATCTAATGGTCAAGAGCAAGTGTGAGGATTCACACTTGCGGGACCTCGAGGAGACGTTCGCCACCCTGCGAAAATTCAAGATGAGGCTGAACCCCTTAAAGTGTGTCTTCGGGGCAAGCTGCGGGAAGCTCTTTGGACATCTTTTGACCACGGCAGGGGTAGAGCCTAACCTTGATAAGGTGAGGGCCGTCCTAGAGTTGTAATCACCACACAATGCTAATGAAGTCCAGCGCTTGATAGGCAAGTTTGCCGGACTAAGCAAGTTCCTCTCTAGGTCGGTAAACAAATGCTCATCATTATTTCAGGTGATACGGGGTAACCAAAGGTTCGAATGGACCGTTGAATGTGAAGAGGCTTTTCAAACGCTAAAAAGGCAACTCTCCCAAGCTCCGCTACTCCGAAGCCCAAAGGAGGGGGAAGATCTAGCCTTATATTTCGGGTTAGGAGCAGAGGCTATAAGCTCTGTCCTACTCAGATAAGAGGGGAAGAAGAAGTTGCCCATCTACTACATTAGCCGGATCTTGAAGAAGGCGGAGCTCCGATACCCCATCTTAGATAAGATAGCATATGTCCTGATCATCTCGGCAAGGAAGCTCCAGCATTACTTCCAAGCACATTCGATCAAGATGGTGATGGACCATCCTCTTTACAAGATCTTTGAAGGGGTGGAACACTCGGGCAGGTTTGCCAAGTGGTCAATCGAACTGAGCGAGTTTCATATCTTATTCGTACCAAGGCTCTCCATCAAAGCACAGGTGGTGGCGGACTTCCTGGCAGACTATGTCGTTGAGATTGGGGCAGAGGAGACGCAGTCCCAGGGAGTGTGGAGGATGATGGTTGATGGGGCTTCGGAAAAGAATTCCCTTGGGGTAGGAGTGCTGCTGATTAGCCCCAAGGGGGTCACCATAGAAAAGGCAGTGGTCTTGCACTTCCAAGTGACAAATAATCAAGCGGAGTATGAGGTCGTGATAGCTGGCCTTCGGTTGGCAAAAGAGCTTGAGATACAGGATGTAGAGGCTTTTACAGACTCACTGGTGGTAGCATCCCAGATCAGAGGGGAGTTCAAAGCTCAGGAGCCAACCCTGGTGAAGTACTTGTCCAAGGTAAGGGTGATCATAAGAGGGTTCCGATCGTTCTCCATCCAACACGTTCCTAGTGAAGAAAGTACAGCAGTCGATTGGCTGGCCAAGTTTCGGCTTCGGGGGGGGGGGGGGGGGGGGAACCCTGACTGAGTTATTTTGACCAACATTCGAAGAAGGAGATTTGATGGAGGTGGATTGGAGACCCTCATGGGTGGATCCTTTGGTGACCTTCCTCTCCACTGGCTAACTTCCGGAAGGGGTTAAGTATGCCAAGAGATTCATGTATAAGGCATCTCACTACCTGATGCTCAAAGTGGGCTGCACCTAAAAATGATGTCAAGGCTCCTAGCAAGATGTTTGACTGAAGGGGAGATCTAGAGGATTCTTGAGTAGGTACACTCGGGCGACTGCGGCAGCCACTTAGGAGGAATAACATACGAAGCAAGGGTGGTAAGGCAGGGCTACTTCTGGCAGACCGTGAGGAAGGATGCGGCGGAATTTGCAAAGAGGTGTCGAAAATGTCAGCTGTGTGTCCCCTCTAGCTCTTGCCCGCTCAAAGGCTATGAAGAATCACGTCACCATGGCCTTTCGCCATCTAGGGGATGGATTTGGTCAGGCCTTTTCCCCCGGCCAGTGGGCAGAGGAGATTTCTCCTGGTCATGATTGATTACTTCTCGAAGTGGCTAGAAGTCAAGGTATTGGCAAAGGTCACCTCGCAGGTAATCAGAAACTTCATTTGGGGAGAGACCATATGCAGGCACGGGCTACCCCAAGCAATAGTAACGGATAATGGTCCTCAGTTTTGCCAGCGAAGAATTCATCAGCTTCTGCACTAAACTAGGGATAGACCTCACGTTCGCCTCTGTCCACCAACCAAGGAGCAATGGACAGGTAGAGGTGGCGAACAAAATCATTGTAAAATTGCTCTAAAAGAAGGTAGAGAACTTGAGGGGGAATTTGGTGGAGCAGCTCCCCTCAGTTTTGTGGGCCTTGCGAACGACCCCGAACATGGCCACTGACGAGACCCCCTTCAAGCTTTCCCATTGGTGTGAGGCGGTCCTGCCAGTGGAGTTTGAGGTTCAGTCCCCTCGAGTTATGGCTGCGGTTGAAGGAGATGAGGCTTGGAGGTTGGAGAATGAAGGGGGGTTACGCCTTTTGTTGGACATGGTAGAAGAGCTGCGCGATGTCACTGTCATCAAGAAGGAAGAGATAAAACGGCAGATGGTAAAAGATTTCAACAAGCATATCAGGATCAATCAATTCGCGGAATGATATCTGGTACTAAAGAAGGTCGACGTGTAAGACCCCCTTTTTTTTTTTCTTTTTCAACTACCGGGGTCTTAGGCCCAGAACCGCCGCTTTGCGGTGACTCCTTCACGTCCCGAAGGGTCATCACCACAAGGCGCCGATTCTGCCGGCCAAATTCGATCACAGAAGTAGCACAATTATTGAAGTAAAAGCAATGCAGTCCACAATAATAAAAATCACATATATATATAATAAAACTCCACGAAGGGAGTGTCCACAGAAACATCAGAGTAATATAATTACGGGCTTATGCCCGGTACAAAATGTCCTCACTACAAGTCTCTCATGCGGAAGCAAATCAGAAACTACTCAAGGATCGAGACTCACGGTCCCGGCGGTGTGAACTCCGGAGCTAGACTGCCCCACCTCTAGGCGCACCGATCTCTGGGGCTGCTCCTCCATGCTGGGCTCCACGATCCCCTAAAATGATATGGTTCGAAAACCGTTAGTCTAAAAGACTAAGTCCTATCATCCCCCACCCCTTCCCCCACGCTCTAAGGCACCGGGCGGAGAGGAAGAAAGGGGAGGACATGAAAGTGGGGAGTAGTCAAAAGCAGATGACGGTGGACCTAACTAGCAAGTTATAACAGGGGAGCAATATAAAACTTAAGTGTTGTAATAGGTCAAACAAGAAGGAAAATAAGTAAGGTAATTTTAAACCTTCACTTATGTGAGTACACATAAGCCAAGGGATCTTTTGCAAGGCTCCCATCGTATAAAGTGTCCCATACCACTTATACGTTGGGGTGTCGGTTATCAAACAGCAACATATATATATTGAAATTAACCTTTGATTTATAAACTTGCCCACACAAGCTTATAGACCAAGGGGTCGTTTTGCAAGTCCTAAAGTATAAGCGTCCCATTCCACTTATACTTTAGGTGTCAAGGTTGTTATGAACGATATGATATGCAACTATATGGTGGGTATGTTATGTCATGCAGTGCAACTCACACACCCGACTCTGTGCACACAGACCTTTAGTTCCCCCTTTCGGAGCCGTTACCTCCCAGGATACCTCCGTAGTGGCAAACGGAAGCGGTGGGTTGGGCCTCGCCCACCTCCAAAACCAGTAAAGCACACTGGTCTGACCTATCGTACGCCTCAACGCTTGGTGCACAAAGCGGACGCCTGCGTACTCTTGCCGGCTGGCGCACCGGACTTCTGTTGGCGGAGTGCTAATCACCCCGCCGAGTCAACGATATCGGTGTCGGTGCAATCGAACTCCCCGATATCGAAGGACCCACCACCTTAACTTTCCTATTTTTATGCACATGCAAGTTAAACCGTAAGCACACAACACCGAGCCGAAGCTCCCCGGACCAAAACGTCCGTCTCCAAATCAACCGAGCCGAAGCTCCCCGGACCATCCCGTCCGTTTCCAAATCAACCGAGTCGAAGCTCTCATCAACCTTCCTGTGCCAACAGTGTTGTGAAAAGTGCAGCCCTAGTTACTAAGTTACTCTTGTCGGTTTGTTATTACAGTTTACGTTAGCCCAGGACTGCCCCCGGTATACCCCGTGAAGGGCTCTCAAGGGGCACTAGGAACCAAGACGGTGCATTACGGCCCGAAGTTCCCTTTCGCAAGGCACTTATTATTGTTGGTTTATACCCCGTTCCCAAACTCTTAATGTTACTCTGGTTCTAACCCTAATGTGTTTTAACTCCTTCACCCGCTCCCAGGAAAGACGATGTTCCGTCGAACCCGAGCTCCACCCATCCTTAGTCAACCTAACCACTATCCCACACCCAATTTCATTGATAACCTCCGAATCATCTTGCCACGGCATTTACACATGATTTGTCGCCCTATGACCATGGTATTACCATTTCTATGATTTCACTATATGCAGACCAACATGAGCTAACAACATGTATGATAAGAAGTGCATCAATTTCTCATCCAAGCACCCTAAGATAATTACTAAGGGCCTATCATGACTTTTATAACTTAAAATCCAGCACTTCCAAATTTTTCCTAAATAATTTAATATTTATTTAATTATCCAGAAATTAAAGCCATGAGTGATTTTGAGCATGAGGTACTACATTCATTCATCATAAAATTATAAGAAAATTACCAGGGCTCTACAATGTCCATAAATGTTCACTGACCAAAAATTATAATTTTTCAAGGCCTAAAAATATTATTTAAAAATCATTTATAAATTCTACAAATTGCAAGCCTTGTGAATCAACCCCTATGATTATAGATCCAAAAATTCTACAATAATTACCAGAGATGTAAGAGGTCATAAAAACTCATTTGCCTAAGTTACACCAGATTTCAGTGAGGGAACAACCCATAATAATTATTTGACTATCTTTAGAAAATCAATGGCTTGTGAATGAAGTACTTAAAATAATCAGTTAATAATTCCAGAAAAATTCAAGCATATGTATAAGAACCTAAAAAGCTCTCTGCCAAAATTTCATATCCATTAATCAACCATAGAAATCAAATTAATTAACATACCCAAAAGCCTATTTTTGTGAGATATGAAGGAACTATTATGTATTGAATCCCAAGGCTCTCAATATTACTTCCCAAAGACTTCCCTAAACCCAAGAAGTACACTACCCAAGTTTCATGGCTTTTAGATGAGTTAAATTACTGTTTTGACCCTAAAGGCCCTTCTACCCTAAAACTAGGGTTTAGGATTTGAGGTACCTAGTTACCTTAAAATTCTCTAAGATTATAACCAGAGGGTTAAATATTCATTAACCACCTCTCCACCAAATATCAAGGCCATACAAGAGCATTTGCCCCTATGTCCTTCACAAACCCCCAAAAGTCCTCACTTTGGGTTTGTACCTGGGCCCTAGGGTAAATCCACCCTAACACATCTCCTTTGCTCCCCAAGGGTTCTTAGGATCATCCTAACCCATTGGTCACAACTTCAACCTCTGTTGAGGTGAGTTGACCACCAAATTGCCACAAGTCCCCTTTTTCCCATATTACCCTTCCCTAGGACCAAACTAGGGCTTGGTGGTTTCCTATTCAAAACTCAACCAAATGAGTTGAAATTTGAACCAGGCCTAGATATATACACCAGGGACACCTCACCAAAAATTGGAAGGGTATGGAGGTCATTTGACCCTTCAATGTTCTAACCCTAACTTTTCTAGGTTTAGGGCAAAACCCTAAGCTACCTTATCCCAAATTGCCTCCAATATTTACAGGAGCTAGGTTTATGTTAGGTTAAGCCCCTGTCCAAAATTCAGAGGATTTGGACCAAGGGTTAAGTGTGGGGATCCATCCTAAAATCTGCCCTACATATAGGACCTACCCTAGGAAAATGGCCCTACAGGTCTGTAGGCTTGTCCTATATTTTTCCATTACATATCAAACTGTAGGTATTTGAAATACCTACAACTTATCTGCTGGTTACATCCCCTGAAAATCCCTAGGGGTGCCCTAAAATTCTCCTACAGTGATCTGCCCTAACTTGTAGGGTATAGCCCTCACTAAAATGACTCTACAGGGCAGACCACTCATCCACATTTTACCCATCACATATCAAACTGTAGGTATTCAAAATACCTACAACTTCTCTGAAGGTCACACCCCCTGAAAATCCCTAGGGGTGCCCTAAATTTCTCCTACAGTGATCTGCCCTAACTTGTAGGGTATAGGCTTCACGAAAAAGACTCTACAGGTCAGCCTACTCATCCAAATTTTTCCTATAACCTATCAAACTGTAGGTATTGAAAATACCTACAACTTTCATGTTGGTCATATTTGTTGATCATGCCTCTAAAGGGCCTAAAATAATTTTACAAAGATCTGCCCTAATGATTAGGACACACCCTTATTCAAATGGCCCTACAGGGCTCAGTTTTCCTCCAAATTTTTCATAACACATATCAAATTGTAGGTATTTTAAATACCTACAATTTTCATGTTACATGTTTTTCCATAAGGTGCCCTTAAGGGGCCTAAAATCCAACTACAGTAAAACTGTTTTAAAACAGAATACAGAAATCAGAAAAATAGAAATATAATGTTTGATTGATCTGCACGGATCTTAAAGCGTATCCGACGCCTGCTGCTCATCTTCCCCGAATTAACCTAATTTTAGGCCGTGGAGGAGGTGTTTCACGGGCCACAACCCGGCGGCCAGAGGCGGCGCCACCGCCGGGAAACACCTCCTATGTGTTCCCGGTGGTGGGGGCTCCCCTTGGCCGGAGCTAGGGCGGCCGGAGGTGGCGGCGCCGCCCTACCCGAGAGCTCCAAAAACCCAAAAACAATGGCAGATTTTTCTAAATTTAAAACTTGGATCCGAATAGTTTGATCATGAAAGCCCCTTCTAAACATCCCTAGGATCTAAGCATGGAAAAAGGAGTGAGGGAGGACCTTCCCGGCGGCCATGCAACGTGTAGATCGACGAGGGGCCATGGCGACGGCGGCGGCGGCGTTTTCCTTCTTCTCAAGCTCCGGCCACCACTTGCTCTTCTGTTAGGGATTCGAAAGCCTCTCCTTGGCTCACTGATGGGGGTTTAAAAAGGTAGAGAGGGGAGGGGGAGGGTCATGGCTGTTATGAAGAAAGCCATTAATGGCCATAAATGGGGTTTCGGCCAAGGTGGAGGGGGGTGAAACAGCCCTCTTGAAGGCTGGGAAACGGCTGCATCTACTCCTCTTCTCTAGAGGAGTTGAATGCAGCCATAAAGGCATGCTTTCAGCCTCTCTTGGCCGAGCCCCACCCCCTTCAACTTCTCTTTCAATATTTCTCTCTCCTCCCACCATTATTTCCTTTCTCTCTCTTCCTCTCTCTCTCCTAGTCACCCTCCAAACTGAATTGTCTTCCTCCTACCCCCTATTGGCAGCCCATTTGAATTATTAAATCCCAAATGAAAACATGGAAGGGGGTCCACCATGAATACTCTCTTTTATCATTTCTCTCTCCTCTTAATAATTTCTTCTCTCTCTCTCTTATTCCCCCATTTGACCAGTCAACCCTCTAGGCTATTGGCAGCCCTAATATCTTACATTAATAATGTCATTAGGCTTAGCCCAAGAGGGGGGGGGGGGCTTGAACTTGTGTTAACCCAAATGGGCTAAGTTGACTTGACTTGGGTTAAATGTTGACTTGGTCATTTTGACTCTTTGGGTCCACATCAATGGGTCTTTAGTGACCCATTGGACTCCCCTAAGGCCTAGGTAGGGTTAGTTGGAGTTGAGTTGGCCCCCTGGAGGTCACATGGCCCTTAGGAAGGGCACTTTGACCATTTTAGGGTTAGGGTTGGCTTGGGTTAATTTGGCCACTAGTATTGACCCCATTGAGTCTATGGTGACTCATTGGCCCCACATAGGGTCTAGAAATGCCCTAGAGTCAGTTTGAACTCACTAGGTCACCCAAACTCAGTGTTTTGGAAACTTGCTATTTGCAGCCCAAAATGAGTCTCTACTAGACTCCTAAGCCCATTTGGTCTATTTGGTTCCCTATGGTCTTGCCATGGCCCAGGCAAGCCCAAAGTTATTCTTAGGGGGGGCCTAATTGGAAATGGGATGTTACAAATCCCAATAAACAAAACAAAAATTTCGTCCCCGAAATTAAGGTTAAGTCTACGGGAGATCACTACCGGCATAAGTTAAGCTTGTAACATCCCATATGGTTTGCAGTGCCTACGATATCAACATTTACGGGCTAGTCCCCAATAAACAAAAAGTTTAGCCTATACCTTCTTAGATTATTCTACGAATAATTGTAAATAGGAAGGAAAACTTTAAATTACTTGAGGAGTTGCGAGGATTACCTGACTAAACAGCTCCGGGTATCTCTCCTGCATCAGGTCCTGAGGTTCCCAGGTGTGCTCCTCCTGACCGTGATTTCTCCACAGAACCTTGACTAAGGGAATCTTCTTACGGCGCAAGATCCGCACTCCTTTGTCATCGATCCGAACCGGCTCCAAGTGAACAGATCGGTCTGAAGCTACCGGCCCTTCTGCGGTCAAAATTCGCTGCTCCGGGCGTAGTAGAGCCCTTCTCAGCGAAGAGATGTGGAAGACGTCGTGTAGAGCTGCCAGCTCTGGTGGCAATTCTAGCCTGTAGGCTAAGGGTCCGATCCGCTCCAGGATCCGGTAAGGGCCCATATACCTAGGGCTGAGTTTCTTCCTCCGACCGCGCACCCGTGAGACTCCGTGCATGGGCCGGATCTTCAAGAACACTCGATCTCCTACCCGGAACTCCACCTGACGATGCCGGGCGTCATAGTACTTGGCCTGCCTGCTCTGCGCCTCCAACATCCTATCTCTGATCAGCCTCACCTGAGCCTCGGTGTCTTCAACGAAATCCGATCCCAGCAGCTTCGGATCCTCGTCCTGTACCCAAGAAAGCGGGGTCCTACATCTCCTTCCATATAAGGCCTCATAAGGCGCCATCCTGATGCTGGACTGGTAGCTATTATTGTAGGAGAACTCAACCAACGGTAACATCTTCTCCCACGGCTCCCCTCGGTCTAGTATACACAGCCGTAGTAAGTCCTCCAAGGTCCTGTTGGTGCGCTCGGTCTGCCCGTCCGTCTGAGGGTGGAAAGCCGTGCTAAAAGCCAACCGGGTGCCCAAATATGCCTGCACTGACCGCCACTCCCTGGATGTAAACCGTCCATCGCGGTCCGACACTATCGTCCGGGGCACGCCATGATATCGGACATACTGCTCCACAAACTTCCGTACCAGCACTCCTACCGAGTCATCCTTCCTGATCGGCACAAAGCGGGCCACCTTCGTCAGCCGATCGACAATCACCCAAATCGAGTCGTTCCCTGTCCGAGACCGGGGAAGACCATGTATGAAATCCATCGCTATGTCGTCGAACTTCCACTCCGGCACCTGGAGTGGCTGCAATAGTCCTGCGGGGTTCCTGCACTCCGCCTTCACCAACTGACACGCCTCGCAATGGGTCACGAAGTACGTAATGTCTTTCTTCATGCCCGGCCAAAACATCGTCCTCTTCAAATCAGCGGTCATCTTTGTGATCCCCGGGTGTACGGAGTACCGGCTGCAATGCGCCTCCGTCAAAATGTCTTCTCGGATCTGGCCTCCTGCGGGTATATATACTCTGCCTCTGAAGTGGAGCAAACCATCCCTCAGGGAATAATCTCCTGTCGAACCTTCCTCCAAAGCTCGGAACATCGGCTCTGCCCACACATCTGCCCTCTGTCCGTCCCGAATGCGATCCCGAATATCGTCTATGGCCACTATCGATGCCAGATACTCCCTATACAGATCTGGGTCATCCTCGGACACTAGGGATATCTGCATATCTCTGAATGACTGGACTAGCTCCATAGACATCACCTGGGGCCCAGCTTCGGAAGTGGCCGCTCTCCGACTCAGCGCGTCGGCCACCACGTTTGCCTTCCCTGGGTGGTAGTGCATCTCATACTGATAATCTGCTAAGAACTCCACCCAGCGCCTCTGCCTGATATTCAACTCCTTCTGCGTGTCCACGTATTTCAGGTTCTTGTGATCGGAGAAGATATCGCAGTGGACTCCATAAAGGTAATGACGCCAGACCTTTAGGGCAAAAACGACCGCTCCCATCTCGAGGTCGTGCACCGGGTAGTTCCTCTCGTGGGTCTTCAGCTGGCGGGAGGCATATGCTATGACGTGTCCGTTCTGCATCAGCACTGCCCCCATTCCCTGGTATGATGCGTCGGTATACACCTGAAATCCTTCCTTCCCCGATGGAAGGGCCAGAATGGGGGCCGAGACGAGTCGGTCCTTCAGCTCCTGGAAAGCCGCCTGGCACTGCGGGGTCCAAACAAAAGGTGCCTCCTTCTTTGTCAACGATGTGAGGGGGAGGGCAATCCGAGAGAACCCCTCTACGAACTTCCGGTAGTAACCGGCAAGTCCCAAGAAACTGCGTACATCGGTGGCCGTTTTCAACTGCGGCCAATCTCGAACTGCCCGAATCTTCGCTGGGTCTACCGCTAGCCCGGCTCCGCTGATGATGTGACCTAGGAAGGCCACCTCCTTCAACCAGAACTGACACTTGCTGAATTTTGCATAAAGGCGATGCTCCCGCAACCTCTCCAAGGTCAGTGCCAGATGTCGAGTGTGCTCCTCCTCCGTCCTAGAATAGATCAGGATGTCGTCTATGAATACTATGACGAACACATCCAAGTAGGCTTCGAAAACCCGGTTCATGAGACTCATGAACGCCGACGGAGCATTCGTGAGCCCAAAGGGCATCACGGTAAACTCATACAGGCCATATCTGCTGCTAAAGGCCGTCTTCGGAATGTCCTCCTCCTGGATCCGCAGCTGGTAGTATCCTGATCTCAAATCCAGCTTCGAGAAATAATGGGCCCCCTCCAACTGGTCGAATAATTCGTCTATCCGTGGGAGCGGATAGGTATTCCGGACGGTCAGCCTGTTTAGTGCTCGATAATCGATGCACAGGCGGAGTGTCCCATCCTTCTTCTTCACGAACAGGACCGGTGCTCCCCATGGCGAGGAACTCGGTCTAACAAAACCTGCCTCCACCAATTCCTGCAACTGGGTCCGAAACTCTGCCAACTCCTTTGGGGCCATCCGATAAGGGGCCCTAGACGCCGGCTTGGCTCCCGGCACAAGCTGTATCTGAAAATCTTGCTCTCGGTGTGGAGGTAGTCCTGGCAGTTTCTCCGGGAAGATGTCTGCGAACTCTCGCACCACCGGAATGTCTGTCACCGACTCCTTGACTTCCGCCATCTCAAAAAGAATCTGATAGACCTCCTCTCCCTGCAGATGGGCCTTAACGGCCTGTACCGAAGATAAGAGTACACGAGAGACAGGTCTTATACCTTCGATGGTAATGAAAGAGTCCCCGTGCCTCACGGTGATCCTCTTTGCCTGGCAGTCAATCTGGGCATAGTTCCAATGCAGCCATACCATGCCCAAGATCAGATCGTAGTCTGTCAGCTTCAAAATCGTCGCTGGAGCCTCGAACGCTTTTCCACCAATCTCTGCCTCCATATTGCAGTGATCCGTGGTAAGGAGCTCTGATCCATCCGGTAGTCGCACCCTCATCCTCGAGCCTGTGAACCGCTCCACACCTTCCAGTCCTTCTACGAACGACTCCGACACAAAAGAGTGAGTAGCTCCAGTATCGAACAGCGTGCGGGCAGGCTTGCCACTGATGAAGACTATACCTGGGGTGATTAAATATCTCAGGGTTCTATAAAAAGTTTTCTTTCCTGGTTAATCTATCTAGTGTGGTTCTAAGTTTAACAATTTAAAGGGGAAATTCTATGAAAACAAGGAAAACATTTCGGCATACCTGCGATGACCTGCTCCGGATTCCGCGGCTGTGCAAGGTCCAAGGCATATACCTGCTCTCTCCCCTGTCTACGATCTTCCCCCTGGTATCCTCGACCGCGGCCGCGCCCTCGGCCTCCGTAATACTGAGCTGGTGGGCCGCCCTGATGTGCTGGAGGTGGTGCCCCCTTCATGGGGCAGTTCCTCCGTATGTGCCCAATCTGATGGCAAAGGAAGCATTCTGGGGGATACGCCATTCCCCCGGGTCTCGACATCTCCTGCATCCGAAGAGGTGGAGGGGCCAATACCACCTGTTCCCTCGGCTCCGGCCTCACGTCCTGACGAGGCTGGTCCTCTGTCCTCCTCCCCTCTGGTACAGCACCTCGCCGCTGGTCATTCCTACCTCTCCGTCCCTGATCCTCTGCTGGCCGCTTCCGGCCCCGGGTGGTGTGCCAATCTGCCTCGATCCTTTTGGCCATCTCCAAAATCCGGGAGATGGGCCCGTCAGATACAAACAAGAGGGCCTCCCTCAGGTCCTCCCGCAGGCCCTTGTAGAACCTCCTGATATACCCTGCCTCGTCCAGCTGGTAGGAATCTGCGTATCGAGCCAGGTGGTCAAACTCTCGATGGTACTCCACCACGGTCCGAGTACCCTGCTTCAGCTGCAAGAACCGCTCCTCCAAATCATCCCTAGCCGACTGCGGAACGAAATGCTCCAGCAGTGCGGCCCTGAACTCCTCCCAAGTGACCTCCGCAACCTCCCTATCAGCAAAAGTCGTGTCCAACAGCGTCTTCCACCACCTCTTCGCATGGGACTCCAAGCAGGAGACAACCAGAGCCACCCTCTCCTCCCATGGACACCGAATCCCGGTCAGCATCTCGTACATGATATCCAGCCATTCCTCCGTCCGAACAGCCGACTCTGTCCCCAGATAGGACGGGGGAGAAAGACCCCGGAAGATGCTGAGCCAGTTGGCCCCCGGATTGGGCTGCGGGACCGGAACCTGCTGGGCCCTGAAGGCCTCCAGAATGGCAGTCAGGGTCTGTCCCATGTCTGACTGAAGGAAAGGAGTGGGGGCCGGTGGGGGTGGTGCAACATCCTGGGCCTGCTGAACTCCGCCCTGTGGCGTAGGCTGCGCTGGAGGCTGCGTAACAAAAGCACACGCTGAGAAAATGTTCAAATATTACCTAAAGGTGGACAAATTATATGTGATCCCCATATGGGCACACCACTGCTTCCGCTGCTTAGTTTGTCCCCAAACTAAACTCGAGCGGGGGGTGACCTAGGGTTAGTGGACTGCTGTTTCCTTCTGATCGATGTTCGCTCTGATACCACTTGTAAGACCCCCTTTTTTTTTTTCTTTTTCAACTACCGGGGTCTTAGGCCCAGAACCGCCGCTTTGCGGTGACTCCTTCACGTCCCGAAGGGTCATCACCACAAGGCGCCGATTCTGCCGGCCAAATTCGATCACAGAAGTAGCACAATTATTGAAGTAAAAGCAATGCAGTCCACAATAATAAAAATCACATATATATATAATAAAACTCCACGAAGGGAGTGTCCACAGAAACATCAGAGTAATATAATTACGGGCTTATGCCCGGTACAAAATGTCCTCACTACAAGTCTCTCATGCGGAAGCAAATCAGAAACTACTCAAGGATCGAGACTCACGGTCCCGGCGGTGTGAACTCCGGAGCTAGACTGCCCCACCTCTAGGCGCACCGATCTCTGGGGCTGCTCCTCCATGCTGGGCTCCACGATCCCCTAAAATGATATGGTTCGAAAACCGTTAGTCTAAAAGACTAAGTCCTATCATCCCCCACCCCTTCCCCCACGCTCTAAGGCACCGGGCGGAGAGGAAGAAAGGGGAGGACATGAAAGTGGGGAGTAGTCAAAAGCAGATGACGGTGGACCTAACTAGCAAGTTATAACAGGGGAGCAATATAAAACTTAAGTGTTGTAATAGGTCAAACAAGAAGGAAAATAAGTAAGGTAATTTTAAACCTTCACTTATGTGAGTACACATAAGCCAAGGGATCTTTTGCAAGGCTCCCATCGTATAAAGTGTCCCATACCACTTATACGTTGGGGTGTCGGTTATCAAACAGCAACATATATATATTGAAATTAACCTTTGATTTATAAACTTGCCCACACAAGCTTATAGACCAAGGGGTCGTTTTGCAAGTCCTAAAGTATAAGCGTCCCATTCCACTTATACTTTAGGTGTCAAGGTTGTTATGAACGATATGATATGCAACTATATGGTGGGTATGTTATGTCATGCAGTGCAACTCACACACCCGACTCTGTGCACACAGACCTTTAGTTCCCCCTTTCGGAGCCGTTACCTCCCAGGATACCTCCGTAGTGGCAAACGGAAGCGGTGGGTTGGGCCTCGCCCACCTCCAAAACCAGTAAAGCACACTGGTCTGACCTATCGTACGCCTCAACGCTTGGTGCACAAAGCGGACGCCTGCGTACTCTTGCCGGCTGGCGCACCGGACTTCTGTTGGCGGAGTGCTAATCACCCCGCCGAGTCAACGATATCGGTGTCGGTGCAATCGAACTCCCCGATATCGAAGGACCCACCACCTTAACTTTCCTATTTTTATGCACATGCAAGTTAAACCGTAAGCACACAACACCGAGCCGAAGCTCCCCGGACCAAAACGTCCGTCTCCAAATCAACCGAGCCGAAGCTCCCCGGACCATCCCGTCCGTTTCCAAATCAACCGAGTCGAAGCTCTCATCAACCTTCCTGTGCCAACAGTGTTGTGAAAAGTGCAGCCCTAGTTACTAAGTTACTCTTGTCGGTTTGTTATTACAGTTTACGTTAGCCCAGGACTGCCCCCGGTATACCCCGTGAAGGGCTCTCAAGGGGCACTAGGAACCAAGACGGTGCATTACGGCCCGAAGTTCCCTTTCGCAAGGCACTTATTATTGTTGGTTTATACCCCGTTCCCAAACTCTTAATGTTACTCTGGTTCTAACCCTAATGTGTTTTAACTCCTTCACCCGCTCCCAGGAAAGACGATGTTCCGTCGAACCCGAGCTCCACCCATCCTTAGTCAACCTAACCACTATCCCACACCCAATTTCATTGATAACCTCCGAATCATCTTGCCACGGCATTTACACATGATTTGTCGCCCTATGACCATGGTATTACCATTTCTATGATTTCACTATATGCAGACCAACATGAGCTAACAACATGTATGATAAGAAGTGCATCAATTTCTCATCCAAGCACCCTAAGATAATTACTAAGGGCCTATCATGACTTTTATAACTTAAAATCCAGCACTTCCAAATTTTTCCTAAATAATTTAATATTTATTTAATTATCCAGAAATTAAAGCCATGAGTGATTTTGAGCATGAGGTACTACATTCATTCATCATAAAATTATAAGAAAATTACCAGGGCTCTACAATGTCCATAAATGTTCACTGACCAAAAATTATAATTTTTCAAGGCCTAAAAATATTATTTAAAAATCATTTATAAATTCTACAAATTGCAAGCCTTGTGAATCAACCCCTATGATTATAGATCCAAAAATTCTACAATAATTACCAGAGATGTAAGAGGTCATAAAAACTCATTTGCCTAAGTTACACCAGATTTCAGTGAGGGAACAACCCATAATAATTATTTGACTATCTTTAGAAAATCAATGGCTTGTGAATGAAGTACTTAAAATAATCAGTTAATAATTCCAGAAAAATTCAAGCATATGTATAAGAACCTAAAAAGCTCTCTGCCAAAATTTCATATCCATTAATCAACCATAGAAATCAAATTAATTAACATACCCAAAAGCCTATTTTTGTGAGATATGAAGGAACTATTATGTATTGAATCCCAAGGCTCTCAATATTACTTCCCAAAGACTTCCCTAAACCCAAGAAGTACACTACCCAAGTTTCATGGCTTTTAGATGAGTTAAATTACTGTTTTGACCCTAAAGGCCCTTCTACCCTAAAACTAGGGTTTAGGATTTGAGGTACCTAGCTACCTTAAAATTCTCTAAGATTATAACCAGAGGGTTAAATATTCATTAACCACCTCTCCACCAAATATCAAGGCCATACAAGAGCATTTGCCCCTATGTCCTTCACAAACCCCCAAAAGTCCTCACTTTGGGTTTGTACCTGGGCCCTAGGGTAAATCCACCCTAACACATCTCCTTTGCTCCCCAAGGGTTCTTAGGATCATCCTAACCCATTGGTCACAACTTCAACCTCTGTTGAGGTGAGTTGACCACCAAATTGCCACAAGTCCCCTTTTTCCCATATTACCCTTCCCTAGGACCAAACTAGGGCTTGGTGGTTTCCTATTCAAAACTCAACCAAATGAGTTGAAATTTGAACCAGGCCTAGATATATACACCAGGGACACCTCACCAAAAATTGGAAGGGTATGGAGGTCATTTGACCCTTCAATGTTCTAACCCTAACTTTTCTAGGTTTAGGGCAAAACCCTAAGCTACCTTATCCCAAATTGCCTCCAATATTTACAGGAGCTAGGTTTATGTTAGGTTAAGCCCCTGTCCAAAATTCAGAGGATTTGGACCAAGGGTTAAGTGTGGGGATCCATCCTAAAATCTGCCCTACATATAGGACCTACCCTAGGAAAATGGCCCTACAGGTCTGTAGGCTTGTCCTATATTTTTCCATTACATATCAAACTGTAGGTATTTGAAATACCTACAACTTATCTGCTGGTTACATCCCCTGAAAATCCCTAGGGGTGCCCTAAAATTCTCCTACAGTGATCTGCCCTAACTTGTAGGGTATAGCCCTCACTAAAATGACTCTACAGGGCAGACCACTCATCCACATTTTACCCATCACATATCAAACTGTAGGTATTCAAAATACCTACAACTTCTCTGAAGGTCACACCCCCTGAAAATCCCTAGGGGTGCCCTAAATTTCTCCTACAGTGATCTGCCCTAACTTGTAGGGTATAGGCTTCACGAAAAAGACTCTACAGGTCAGCCTACTCATCCAAATTTTTCCTATAACCTATCAAACTGTAGGTATTGAAAATACCTACAACTTTCATGTTGGTCATATTTGTTGATCATGCCTCTAAAGGGCCTAAAATAATTTTACAAAGATCTGCCCTAATGATTAGGACACACCCTTATTCAAATGGCCCTACAGGGCTCAGTTTTCCTCCAAATTTTTCATAACACATATCAAATTGTAGGTATTTTAAATACCTACAATTTTCATGTTACATGTTTTTCCATAAGGTGCCCTTAAGGGGCCTAAAATCCAACTACAGTAAAACTGTTTTAAAACAGAATACAGAAATCAGAAAAATAGAAATATAATGTTTGATTGATCTGCACGGATCTTAAAGCGTATCCGACGCCTGCTGCTCATCTTCCCCGAATTAACCTAATTTTAGGCCGTGGAGGAGGTGTTTCACGGGCCACAACCCGGCGGCCAGAGGCGGCGCCACCGCCGGAAACACCTCCTATGTGTTCCCGGTGGTGGGGGCTCCCCTTGGCCGGAGCTAGGGCGGCCGGAGGTGGCGGCGCCGCCCTACCCGAGAGCTCCAAAAACCCAAAAACAATGGCAGATTTTTCTAAATTTAAAACTTGGATCCGAATAGTTTGATCATGAAAGCCCCTTCTAAACATCCCTAGGATCTAAGCATGGAAAAAGGAGTGAGGGAGGACCTTCCCGGCGGCCATGCAACGTGTAGATCGACGAGGGGCCATGGCGACGGCGGCGGCGGCGTTTTCCTTCTTCTCAAGCTCCGGCCACCACTTGCTCTTCTGTTAGGGATTCGAAAGCCTCTCCTTGGCTCACTGATGGGGGTTTAAAAAGGTAGAGAGGGGAGGGGAGGGTCATGGCTGTTATGAAGAAAGCCATTAATGGCCATAAATGGGGTTTCGGCCAAGGTGGAGGGGGGGTGAAACAGCCCTCTTGAAGGCTGGGAAACGGCTGCATCTACTCCTCTTCTCTAGAGGAGTTGAATGCAGCCATAAAGGCATGCTTTCAGCCTCTCTTGGCCGAGCCCCACCCCCTTCAACTTCTCTTTCAATATTTCTCTCTCCTCCCACCATTATTTCCTTTCTCTCTCTTCCTCTCTCTCTCCTAGTCACCCTCCAAACTGAATTGTCTTCCTCCTACCCCCTATTGGCAGCCCATTTGAATTATTAAATCCCAAATGAAAACATGGAAGGGGGTCCACCATGAATACTCTCTTTTATCATTTCTCTCTCCTCTTAATAATTTCTTCTCTCTCTCTCTTATTCCCCCATTTGACCAGTCAACCCTCTAGGCTATTGGCAGCCCTAATATCTTACATTAATAATGTCATTAGGCTTAGCCCAAGAGGGGGGGGGGGGCTTGAACTTGGGTTAACCCAAATGGGCTAAGTTGACTTGACTTGGGTTAAATGTTGACTTGGTCATTTTGACTCTTTGGGTCCACATCAATGGGTCTTTAGTGACCCATTGGACTCCCCTAAGGCCTAGGTAGGGTTAGTTGGAGTTGAGTTGGCCCCCTGGAGGTCACATGGCCCTTAGGAAGGGCACTTTGACCATTTTAGGGTTAGGGTTGGCTTGGGTTAATTTGGCCACTAGTATTGACCCCATTGAGTCTATGGTGACTCATTGGCCCCACATAGGGTCTAGAAATGCCCTAGAGTCAGTTTGAACTCACTAGGTCACCCAAACTCAGTGTTTTGGAAACTTGCTATTTGCAGCCCAAAATGAGTCTCTACTAGACTCCTAAGCCCATTTGGTCTATTTGGTTCCCTATGGTCTTGCCATGGCCCAGGCAAGCCCAAAGTTATTCTTAGGGGGGGCCTAATTGGAAATGGGATGTTACACGACGCAGCGGTGAGGTCAGCCCCTGTAGGAAAGCTCAACCTAAATTAGGAAGGGCCTTACATTGTGGAGAAGGTTCTTAAAGCAGGAGGTTATCACCTCCAAGTTATGGATGGTAGGTCCATAAGCCACACCGTAAAAAGGGGGAAGGTGAAAATGTATATTCAAATCCAAGATTATATTATAATGTTTTTGTTGATCCATCGTTGGCTTGCCTATCTTAATGCTGGAATATAGATTGGAAACTTTCACTACCCCGAGCTCGGATCGGCCCCAGGTAGAGTTGTTGCGTACGCTCCCATCTAGCTGGCAGGTCCAAAGGCTCGCCTATGGGGGAGTGGTTTTGTTATTAAAGACTTCAGCGACACCCCAAGCTCAGCTCGGCCCCAGGTAGACCCGCTACGTAGGCTCTCATCTAGCTGGCAGGTCCGAAGGCTCACCTGTGGGGGAGAGGTTTTTTTCTTAAAGACTTCAGCAACACTCCGAGCTCAACTCGGCTCCAGGTAGACCCGCTTTGCAGGCTGGCAAGTCCGAAGGCTTGCCTGTTGTGGAGTGGTTTTATTTTTAAAGACTTCAGGGACACCCCGAGCTCGGCTCGGCCCCAGGTAGACTTGCTGCATAGGCTCTCATCTAGTTGGTAGGTCCGAAGTCTCACCTGTGGGGGAGAGGTTTTGTTCTTAAATACTTCAGCAACACCCCGAGCACAGCACGGCCCAAGGTAGACCCGCTGCGCAGGTTCTCATCTAGCTGGCAGGTCCGAAGGCTCGCCTGTGGGGGAGAGGTTTTGTTCTTAAAGACTTCAGCGACACCCCAATCTCGACTTGGCCCCAGGTAGACTCGTTGAGCAGGCTCTCATCTAGCTGGCAGATCCGAAGGCTCGCCTGTGGGGGAGAGGTTTTTTCCTTGGTAATTCTTTAGCTTGGATGTTTGCACTACCTCGAGCTCGGCTCGGCCCCAAGTTGACCCGCTGTACAAGCTCACATCTAGCTGGCAGGTCTGAAGACTCGCCTGTGGGGGAGAGGTCTGGTCCTTGGAAATTCTTCGGCTTGGATACTTCCACTACCTCGAGCGAGGCCCGGACCCTGGTTGACTCGCTAACTAGGCCTTCTAGGCTGAACAGAAGACACCCGGGAGGCAGAAAAAAGAGGTGAAGAACCTCGTCAGGCCACAGAAGTCCCGACCAAAAGATCTCAGCCAAGAGGTTCTCGGCAAAAGGAGTTCTCGACGGCAAGAATCCCCTAGACGAAAGGCTTCGTTCTCTCGCGCAAGACGAAAGGGGGAGCCCTCCCTTTAAGAACATATGGATAACTCTTTCGGCAGAAGGTTCTCGACAGAACAATGAAACGGAGCGTAATGACTCATGCTCTTGGCAGGTTCCCACCTATTGATCGCTAAGGGAGACTATCCAAGGGGGGCCAAGGGCCTTGGCGTAAGCACGCTTGATAAGCATTCAGCACAATACAGAGGTAAAAACCGATATACAAACATTTGCACTCTTTTAAAATATGATTACAGAGAACATTCTGCGCATTCAAAAGACAAAATGAAGAGGGAGAGAGACCAATCAGGGGTATGCGTTGTACACCCCGCTTGAGCTCTCGCTTGAGCTCCCGCGGATGCTCGGGTAAGTGCCCTCCCTGGATGTCTTGCTAGTAGCAGTGGGAAGTTTCGGAACATCCGAGGGCGGGGAGTCAGGTGCTCCCGGGGGTATAGGGATGGGCTCAAAGAGCCAGGGGAGGAGTTGGTTGGCGACGATGGTTTGGCCGCCCTCTTTCAAGCACCTCACGTCCCGTATCGTCTCTATGGTGAGCCGAGCCATTGCTTGTGTGTTGGATTGCAGCAGCTTGTCGATGTCATTCTCCGAGAAGTGCCGGCTCCTCAGCCTCTCGTCAAGTGAATTAAGAGGCGCGACCGTGGCCACCGCCACCTCCATATGCCAGAGCTGGTCCCTAAGAACGACGTTCTCGCACCTTATCCTTCCATCTCAGCGCGAAGCACAGTGCTCTGGGCAGAATTCTGAGTAAGGGAGAAACAGATCAATACAGATGAGACAATGAGCTATGGATTATAGTGGCAAGAGCAAACGACTTAAAAGGTCTCGCTTACCTCTTCTATAGGGTGCAAGGACAGGAGTTGCTGGGCACCCGCCATCTCGGCCTTTAGCGCTGCTATGTGGGCCTCCGCCTGGTTCCGCGCCTTAAGCATCTCGCCAAAGTTGCGGACAATGGTGATGCTCCGGCACGCACATATGTGCGCAAGCTCGAACCCACGCAGCAAGGACCGGATGGAGTCAAGGGCCAGGAGCCAGGTGGACAGCTAATCAAAGATACTGGAATCCTCTCGGCTATAAAGGCCGTAGCCCAGCGCAAAAGCTTCACCAATGATCTATTCTACCTCCACCTAGCTGGGGAGGAGGGTAGAGAGGGAGATCTTATTTGCCTCAGGATCCCACTGGATCATAGGTTTCCCTTGTGCATCCAGTCACTTCACGCCGAGACCAAATTTCTGGTGACCGTGTGGCACCTGCTTCTGAGGGGGATGAGCAAAGGCTTTGCTGGCCGCCCTTTCAACACCAGTTTCACCTGCGGCTGGCAGACTCTCGGCAGGGGCCCCAACACTTGTCCTGGCGGCAGTAGTCATTTCCTCGGTAGCCGAAAGGAACTCGGCAAGAGACTAGTTCTCGGCGACAAGATGGGAGGGAGAGGCCACCACAGACTTCCCCTTGTCAACAGCGGTTGGTTTGGGTCTTTTCAGAGGCTTGGACGAAAAGGCGCCAGGCTTTCTCATCCCGACGACGGACTGGGAAGGCTGAGCTAGCTCTCCTCGGCTGGCGAGAGCCACATATTTGGAGAGAGCTAGAGGATCTCTCGCAGATCAGCTTTCAGCGGCCTGGGTCTCGACGAATGGTTGGTGCAGGGGGTTTTTCACTCTCCTGCAAAGTTGACGACATTCAGTGCTATGTTCACGCTAAAGACGAGACCTTACCTTCAACGGGAGGAACGAGAAGGACTGAGTCGACGTCCTGCCTGATAAACAGGACGTCGAAGTCCTTGGTCCCGAAGAACTCAAGGAGGGCTCTCTAGCGCGACCCCAATATAGGTGGCTTGTAAGCTGCATCGTCATATTGAACGAGCAAAAAAGGCACGTTGCCGAAGTCTCCTGAAACAAAGACAAACCTCTCGCCCCAGTGGTGGTGCTTGTTATAGAGACAAGTAGTTTTGAAAAATTTCCCGGAGAAGAAGACAACCCTGCCCAACGCCCAGAAGACGAAGAGCTTTCGGAAGATTGGCGGGCAGAACTCAATCCTCTCGGATCGCATGTAGCAGATGAAGGCTACCAGGATGGTAACTGAGTTTGGATTGAGTTGAGCCGGAACGATTCTAAAGTAGCGGAGGGCCTGGCGCACCTCGGGCCAGAGGGGAAGGCGGAAGCCCACCTCAAAATGCTCGAGAGGGATTGCGAGCTCTCCCGCTCTCGCGCTATTGACCGGATCATCGTTGCTCGGGTTTCTCGCGGTGAAGCCGGGGGGATTTAGCATGAGGTAATCAGGTTATATTCGACCATGGTTAAACGACAAGGGGGGAACTGGTGCCTCCGGAAGGCTTCCGCGCAATGGGAGCGACCTTCATTCTCGCCCAACATCGTGGTCAAAAGTTGAAGGCGAAAGCTCAGGGAGAAAAGTGAGAATGAAGAAAGGTGGCGGAAGCGAGGGCAGTTCTCGGCATGGTGCGAGAGTAACAAGGATGGCAAGGGTTCCGGATCAAAGAAGTAAATGTGGTAGGTGGATTGACCTATTTATATAAAGTCATTTTAATGATGATTTTCCCAAAAAGGTGGCAGGGGTACAGTCGTCACACCCTAGGGAAACGACGCCTAGATTTCCACTCTGACACGCCTTGGGCGCCTAAGTCAATAATAAGGCCTAGCCCTTTAGTGACAGCGACGGACGGCTGGCTGTTCACGCAAACTCTATAGTAACAACAAAAAAATAGAAACTAAAATAGAAACCAAAATGGAAAAGAGGCCCTCGCTAGGTAAAAGCTCCATGACAAATAATAATAATGAACAAAGTAGTCTTTCAAGATAGCAAAAAGAAAAAAAGGGGTACATGCGAGAAGGGTAGGCAAGAAGATTAGGAGGAGGGGGGCAAGACTGCGCCATTTAGTACGACTCCCAGCGCCATCGTACTAACTCTCGTCATCTTATTCTCGGACGAGCCCGCAGGCTGAAGTAGGAGGATTGTGTGGTACAGCCGAAGTTGATATGGCGCGCCTAGTGTAGGATCCGTGCAATGCATCACCCAGGGACGACTCAGCGGTAGGCATATCTTGCCACTCCGTCTCACTCGGGAAGTAGTCCGCTCGAGGGCCTCCAGCCTATGTTCAACCATCTCGCAAAGCTCTTTCGCCGCAGCAACGTGGGATCGCTCCCGCCGAATGAGTTTGTCCAAGATAGATGCAAGTTTCTTTCCGCCACTTTTTGATGTTCCCGACACCGTCTAGGATTTCCTCCATCTCATCAAAAGAGGGGAAGGGGGAGCATTTGATATCCTACCCTTCCTCTCCTTCTTCTTCTTCTTCTTCTTATTCTTCTACGTCGGCTCCCGCCCGCGAGTCTGGATCCACTAACAAAAGAGTTCCATGGTTATGACGAGGGATAAGTAAATATTATGATGAATATCTCGCATACCTACAATATGGCTAGAGTCACCAGCCGGCGGCAGGCGAGAAGGCCCCCCCCCAGTTCAATAGAGAAGGTGGAGCGGCTTTCCTCGCCCAGGGAAAAAGGTCTCGTGTATGGTGATCCTGGCCTGGCCGAAAGCTCGGGGGGAGTTGTCCTCTCTCATTGGGTGGCTAGCCTCCTTTGGGGCTATAGAGGGTTCGATAGCCACCCCTCCCGCCAGTAGGGCGGGGTCAGCCACTTGGGCGAACAAGTTAACAGTCATTGTTTCGTTCTCCTGGGTGGCGAGACCCGGGTTGGCGGGAGCCGGTGCTGCGGGAAGTCAGTTTAATAATTGGGAAGGCTATGATTGAAATAATTACGAAGCATTAACAGGGAGGAAAGGATACCAGCAGTTCTCGAGGGGTTAGCCAGAGTAGTGGCCTCTGTGACCCGTGGTTGATCCTTGGGAGGGCGAGACGACGGGTCTGAGGGCTCCAATGGAGACTTGGTGCCGTCATCTTGAGCCGCCTCCTGCGAGAAGTATTGCGTCAGTTGTTAGTCCTTTCGTCTAAATCAGCTCGTAATTTTGATAATCAACCAATCAAAGAGACTTACCTTCTGCAGAGGGGAAGGATTTCCTGCGTGGCTCGGGGTCGGTGTAGGTGAGCCCCGGTTCTCACGCGGAAGGTCCTGCTGGACTGTGTTCGCCCTCTTCTTCTTCTTCGGCTGGGAGGGCTCCGCAGTAGGCGCTTTTCTCGCCAACCAGGGGGCAACCAAAGCACTGTTGTCTAGGGCTCGCGCCTGTGCCGTGTTAATGCTGTCTTGGAGGTCCTGCAAGAGCGGCTTGTCAAAATGTTTGGAGCACATCGCAAAACCACGCGAGAGATCAGACAGGGAGCAGCGATTGTCCGGGGAGAATTTACGGCCGTCTATCAGCACATATATATATATATATAGTTAGGGGATGGCCGACCAAAAGATTCCCTTTTCAGAATGATACATGCTCATCGAATATTTATGGGTTGTACGTGTATTTTTGAGCGCAGAGATAGCTCAAAAATATTGGAGATTGTGTAGAACCCTATATTCGCTGAGTGGGACCCAGAGGCATCAATGGACAGGATTAGACTAGCTTCGAGCTAGCTTAGGGATTCAGTGATGATGCATATTTTAGCTTAATTTATTAGGGTAAAAATATATTATTTTAATTTTAAATCTCTTCCTTTATGTAATTTTATGTTTCATTTTATGTAAATATTATAACTAATGTTTATTTGGGGTTTTTGCAGGTTTCAACAAGTTTGTAGCCAAAAATGACCTGTCACGCCCCCTTATCACACCCACCCCGGGCATGAGCCAGGGCGTGTCACCTATTCCCAAGAAATCCAGCCGCTAGCATGAATTTCCAGCCAAAAGCCCTCTTTCACGCCCCTGTGACATGCCCTCCTTGGGCGTGTAATATGGCATGTAGCCTGATCTAGATGTTGAGAGCCGCAAGAAGTATTTTCCCGCAAAAAATCCCATGTCACGCCCCCTGACACGCCCACCCTGGACGTGTACCAGGGCGTGACACGGGACGTGACACCCTCTGCCCGAGGCCTGCCGCAGCATTCAATGATTTCTCCACTAGTACACCCAAACAGTACTATCACGACCCCCCATCACGCCCTCCCTGGGCGTGACCTAGAGCATGTCCTGTCTTTTTCTGACATCTGATGGACTTGCGATCGTAGATTTTGACTTGACGTGCCTGTCACACACCCCCCCCCCCCATCACGGGCATGACCTAGGGCGTGTCTTACATCGTATCGAGGCAATCATCATTCTCGCCAGATTTCAGCTCCCGAGGTCAACTCCGTACCTGTCACGCCCCCCCTATCACGCCCTCCCCTGGCGTGACCTAGGGCGTGACCAAACCATAGGAAAACTCTATAAATACATGGGCCCCCCTTCCATTTGACCAACTTTTGGGGAGAGGGGAGGTGCCTGTAGTTAAGTTCTTAGCTTTTTTTATTTTATTTTTTATGTTTTGCTCTCTCTCTCCCTCCATCTCTAGCGTTTATTTTCATGCAATGTATTTTCATTTCCTGTAATATTTTCTTATTAGTTTCGTAGCAGCAGTTAGCTTCTTTTCATGCACTTGTAATCTCCGTTCCTAGTTGTAATTGTTTTTATTTTTAATAAAATTGTAGTTGACATTTACTTTTTCTAATTCGCTCTCTTTAGTTTTCGTGCACCTTTATTATCTACCCCCTCTCTTTCCCTTTTTACATGATTAACTAATCCTCCTTGTACTCGATCTTGATGATCCGAGGTTCGAGCGATTAAGCTATGATGCTTTAATTTACTTTTCTTTTTAGGTTTTAGGGCTTGAATTACCATTGATTTTTCATGGGCTAGAGGTATATTATCGATATATACTCTCTGCCTATACTTTCATTATGGGCTAGCCGAGAGGCCGATAGAATGAAGTGAGAATTCAAGAGTAAAGAGAGTTGTACGCACCCCTCGAGAGAGGCAGACATCCAAATCTCCCGGATTGGAGTAAAATCCAATAGAGGGGTTCACCGCATAAAGCGAGCTTTAGGCCTCCGATATAGACGAGAGTCAGTCGGACCTTCCTAAACTCAGTTGGGCACGACTCCGAGAGAAGCGTGTTCAAGCTTTAGGAACCTCCACGGTCAAGGACCTTTACCCTATTAAGCTTAGGATTATTTGTCGCATTTTTAATCGACACTTGATGATTTGATTCAAGATTGAGTGCCTTACTTTATCTCTAGCTCTAACTCTTTTTATCCTGCAATTAATTAGTTTTATCTTTTTTTTAGCTTAGTAGTTTAATTTCAGTTTTTAGTTTAGCAATTAATAGAAATTTTAGTTGATAAAATAATAGCAATCTGCTATGAGTAGAAGTAATCATTACACCCCAGGGAAATACGACCTTAATACTAATATTTAGTATCCTATACTATAACCGATTAGGTACGCTTGCCTTTATCGGATATAGAATCGGAGAATATTCTCAACCACCACATCCACCTTCTATTCTCTTCTAACCATCTCTCCACCGTTGTGATTTCTTTATATCAAGTTTTTGGCGCCGTTGCTGGGGAATGTTTTGATATTTTTAAAAAAGGATAGCTATTAATTTTATCGGTTTTTTTTTGTTTTTATCTCTCTCTCTCGCCCCTCCTTCACGGTTGATTTACTTTTTTTTAATGGTTAATCTTTGTTTTAATTGCAGAAAGTTCGGTCACCCTCGCGAGGAGTGTTGGGTAAGATATCCTTCATCCACCCAAGATTTTTTCCCTTACGGATCGAATCAATTTTGTCAAATTGATCCGTCCGCGAATTTTTTTTCATGGGGTTACCATGGTTTTCAAATGCCTTCCTACCCTTCACCTCCGAATTTTTCTGATTTTAATATTTCCAGAAATTTCTTGAATGGACATTTTGATCCTAGCTCTACTTTGAACTACTCAGGGTGACAACTACCTGATCATTCTTGGGGCCAAGGTGATCATCAACCCATTCCATCTCAAGATTTCTCTGTTTTTCTCAGCAAGTTTGCGCGCCTCCCATTTTTGATTCTAGAGAAAATGAAGTCATTTTTGATTGTGTATCATTTGATGCACGCATCAATGCTCACTTCAAAGTGATTTTTGATGCTTTGGATGCTGATGCCGCATATTTTTCTTCCCCTCCTCCTCCTATTTATCTTTCGAATGATTAATCTTCGGATATTCTGCAGTGCCTTTAATCACTTGCGGAAGATGATTATTCAGAAATTCCATTGTGCCTTAACCCTCTCGAGGAGGAAATTTCCCCCGATATTCCGATTTTTTTCAAGTTTCCGAGGAAGACGAACTTTCTTGTGTTCGATCTTCCGAGGAGATTGATTTTTCGGATATCCCGGTTTTCTCCCAATCTACCGAAATGATTGATATTCAAGTGGAGCAACCAGATCTTTCTATTCAACCATTTTCTTGTGATCAATCGCCGCCGCCTTCTTCTTTTTCTTCTCTTCCCCCTCCTTGCGAAAATTCTGTTAACTTTTCTTCTTTTATTTTTCCTTCTAGTTTAGTTTCTAGTTCTTCCTATTCTCCCCCTTCTAATAGTTTAGTTTCTTTTTCTAGCATTTATTCTTTTTCTAAATCTTTTTCTTTCTTTTATTTAAAAAATATGAAAATACAAAAAAATATTTTTATTTTCTTAAATAATGTTTTGGCACTCGCGCTGAAACGCATATTGCGCGAGCTGCCATTACATTTCTCTTTTTATTTCCCATTTAGCTAACCAAGAATGTCGAGCTAAACGATGTTTTAAACAGACATGGCATAGAACAAAGATTATGCAAGCACCAGACCTCTAGTGTGCAACCTTTCCAAGTTTGCACTCTGGAAGGCAAGGATTAAACTTTATATGAATTCTATTGATGAAGACATTTTCAACTCTGTCTTGACAGTTTGTCCAAGTCCACCAGCAAGCACAAGCACAAGTACTATTCCACCTCCCTCAGGAACAGATACAGACATAAAGAAATGGAAAACTGCAGATGCAAAGGCCATGAACATCTTGGCTCAAACAATGTCTGATGAGATATTTCAGAAGGTAGCTGACTACAACTCAGCCAAAGGAATTTGGGACAAGCTCTCTGAAATTGTCTCAGGGTCTACTGATGAGAGGAAAGTCAGAAGATCTCACCTCATAACCCAATATGAGAACTTCAAGAAAGGAGAAGCTGAGTCAGTTGCAGACATGTACAACAGATTAAGTCTGATTGTCAATGAGCTGAAGACCTTGGATAAAGAAATCTCATTGACTGAGCTTAATGACAAAATTCTAATGTGCTTCCCCAGCACTTGGGATTCAAGAATCTGGCCAATCAAAGATGCCAGAAGTCTAAATGAGATTACCACTGAAGCTCTCCTGGGCAAGCTCAAATCCTATGAGCTGCTCATTAAAAATAGAGAAGAAGAATAAAAGGCTACTTCTCCAGTCACAAGGAAAGAAAAGACCATAGCCTCCAAAGCTGTAGAAGAGGAGCCTGAAGATAAAGCTACAGGAAATGATGAGCTCCTAAGTCTACTGGCCAAAAGATTCTACAAGATGGCCAGAAAAGACTTCAGAAAGAGATCATACAAGGGTCATGATAAACCAAGGTATGATAAATCAAATAACAATAAAGAAATCATATGTTTTGGTTGCAGGAAACCAGGCCATATCGTGCCTGACTGTCTAGAAAATAAGAATAATGACAAGAAAGCTAGAAGAGAAAGAAGAAAAGAAAAAGACTTCAGAAAGAACAGCTCAGACAAACCCTCCTTCAGCAAGAACAAACATACAAGGAAGGGATTTGTTGCTGAGACATGGAGTGAAACTGAAGAGGACTCTGAAGCGTCATCCAGCTCCAGTGATGATGAGGATGATGCTGATGAAAAGGAATTCTGCATGATGGCTATCAATGCCTCTCAAACCGACTCAGAAGCAGAAGAGTCAGAATCAGATTCAGAAGCTCAACTAGAAGAAGATCAGGTAATCAATTCATTTGATTTCAGTTCTGAGGATTTTAAACATGAGTTTAAGGTACTATGCCTAGATTTGTTGGAGTCTGAGAAGGAAATCACTTCCCTTAGAAAACAACTATCTGAGTATAGCACTATAAAATCAGAGAACCTCAAACTCTCTGAGGAGTTGGAATGCTGTAGGGAAGAGATAGCTTCACTGAAAAGTGAACTATCAAAAGCCAAAAAGTTTGAAGAATCCCTAAATGGGAGAAGTATCAGACTGATGGACATTACAAGCACAGTGAACTCTAGACTTAATAGTACACTGGGCTTGGGTGCTTCATCCAGCCAACCTATAATATTAACAACTCCAATCAAATTTATCTCTGACAAAGGAAAGGGAGTAGTAGAAGTAGCTAGGAAGAATGCAGATCTGCCAGAGAAAATTTCAGTTCAACAGATTGCGTCGAGTAGAGCTCGATGATCGTTGAACAGAGCTCGACGATCTAACCCAAGATCGTCGACCTCAGCTCGACGATATCCAAACTCTGAACTCCAGAATAATCGATCTTCGAACAGAGATCGTCGATCTGACCCAAGATCGTCGACCACAGCTCGACGATCGTCGAACAGAGATCAGGTCTGTGAACATTCTTTCAATGACACATCAATCCCAGAAGTCCCACATCCCAAGGCTTTAACCCCTATACTGAATGGATAGTACCTCCTAGGAGATATCATCCTGAAGGTTATAAGAGTCAACCTGGGATGTCTTTCATTTTTGAATTCAAAGGATATCAACCTAGGCCCAAGGTTAACTGGGTCAAAAACAAATAAGCTGTTCATGTGCAGGTGAAGACCTATCCAGTATCTAACCAATAATGGTATCTGGATAGTGTGTGCTCAAAGCACATGATAGGGAACAGGGAGAACCTATCATCCTTCATAACAAAACTTGGACCCAAAGTGATTTTTGGTGATTCAAATTTTGGCCACACCAAAGGATATGGTGCTGCTCAGATAGGCTCAGTCACTTTCAAGAAGGTGGCATATGTAAAAGGACTGAAGCACAATCTGATAAGTATCAGTCAGCTATGTGATGAAGGATACAAGGTGACTTTCAACAAATCCCTGTGCAAGATCAAGTCAGAGGATAACACAACTGTGTTAACAGGTAAAAGGACAGGTAACATTTACTTAGTAGATTTTCTTTCATCTAAAGTAGATATCTGTTTATTCAATTCCATATCTAAGCCAAATGTTTTATGGCATAAGAGATTAGGACACCTAAACCTTAGAACCATTGCTAGGCTATCCAAGGACAACCTTGTTAGAGGACTACCTTCTGGCCCCTACAAGAAGGAAGGACTTTGCAAGGCTTGTCAATTAGGCAAGCAAACTAAAAATAGCTTTAAGTCACTTAATAAGAGTGATTCACCTAGGATTCTGTATTTGTTGCACATGGATCTTTTTGGACCCATTACAGTACAAATCTTAGGAGGGAAATCTTATGCTTTAGTGATTGTAGATGACTTCTCTAGATTCACATGGATATTCTTTCTGAGGAAGAAGTCTGATAACTTTAAGTG
The DNA here is from genome assembly GCA_039513925.1 of Platanthera zijinensis. NCBI lineage: Eukaryota > Viridiplantae > Streptophyta > Magnoliopsida > Asparagales > Orchidaceae > Platanthera > Platanthera zijinensis. Next base: position 123,879,883 of record CM077087.1, read on the forward strand.
TTTGACAGAGTTTCTCAAATGTATACAGATTGAGTTCAACACTCACTTTGCCCTGATCAGAAGTGATCATGGGTCAGAGTTTGATTCTCTTCTTATGCAAGAGTTCTGTCAAAGTGAAGGGATCAGACACACTTTCTCAGCTCCTAGAACTCCTCAACAAAATGGTGTAGCTGAAAGGAAAAATAGAACCCTAATTGAATCTGCTACTACATTGTTGACAGATGCTCACCTACCTCTATCCTTTTGGGCTGAGGCAGTGAACACCTCCAACTATGTGCCAACAGAAGCCTGATACATAAACTAAAGGGCAAGACTCCCTATGAATTGCTCAAAGGGAAGAAACCTAAAATAGATTATTTTAAAATTTTTGGGTATACTTGTTATATTCATAATAATGACAAGAAATATCTAGCAAAATTCCAATCTAAAGCTGATGAAGGAGTGTTTCTGGGATACTCCATGATCAGCAAGGCCTATAGGGTATATAATAAATCTTCCTGTAAAATTGAATAATCTGTTCATGTTACTTTTGTTGAGACTAACATGTGTTATAAGGAGAAGTCTACTTCTATCATAGAACCTTTGCAGGTACACTCTATTTCAGAAAGTATGGACAGATTACAGGTTAAAGAAGAGGATACAACCACTCAAACTATTCTGCAAAAGAATGAGAGCAGTGATGATGAAGAAGAAGTTCAACCTCTTGAAGAAAATCATCCTGAAGAGCCAGTTATTATTCCACAAGAGGAAATAACAACACAGGTTGGTGAACAATCAACATCCCCTGTTGATCTAGTAACAACAAGAGATCATCCAATCACCCAAGTAATTGGAGACATCTCAGCTGGTGTGCAAACCAGAAATCAGGTCAACCAATACCTGATGCACACCTGCTTCCTATCTCAAGTTGAGCCTCAATCCATTCAAGATGCAGAGCAAGCTCCACACTGTATCATTGCAATGCAAGAGGAGTTGCATCAATTTGAAAGGAATAAAGTTTGGGAACTAGTGCCTAAGCCAAAGGATCACTCCATTATTGGAACAAAGTGGGTGTTCAGAAACAAGCTGGATGATCAAGGAGTTATTGTCAGAAACAAGGCATGGCTAGTTGCTCAAGGCTACTCTCAACAAGAAGGAATAGACTATGACCAGACCTTTGCACCTGTTGCAAGGTTAGAGGCCATTAGAATATTCCTAGCTTCTGCTGCTCACAAGGGATTCAAGGTCTACAAGATGGATCTGAAGAGTGCATTTCTCAATGGGGACATCAAAGAGGAAGTCTATGTTAGACAACCTCCAGGTTTTATCTCTCTAACTCACCCTGATTATGTTTTCAAATTGCATAAAGCATTATATGGTCTCAAGCAAGCTCCTAGAGCATGGTATGAGACCCTAGCATGCTTTCTTCTGGAAAATGATTTTGTTAGGGGGAGAGTAGACAAAACTCTTTTTATTAGAACCCATAAGTCCCATACCCTACTAGTATAAATTTATGTAGATGATATCATATTTGGATCTACTGATTCAAATTTGTGCTGAAGGTTTTCTAACCTGATGCATTCCAAATTTGAAATGAGTAGCATGGGTGAGCTCTCCTTCTTCTTAGGATTGCAAGTAAAACAACATGCTGAAGGCATATTTATTTCCCAAACCAAGTATGCTAAAGAATTGGTTAAGAGATTTGGTATGTCTGAGGCATCCTGTATGAAAACACCCATGCCTACCAATGCTGTATTGGATGCTGATGAACATGGGAAACCAGTTGATCAGACAACATATAGAGCAATGATTGGCTCTCGCTTGTACCTTACAGCTAGCAGACCAGATATAATGTTTGCTACATGCATATGTGCTAGATTCGAAGTAAGCCCTAGAGAGTCACACCTAACTCTAGTTAAAAGGATTCTTAGATATATAAAAAGTTGTCCAAATCTAGGACTCTGGTATCCAAAAGACTCAGGATTTGAACTAACTGGATTTTCAGATGCTGATTATGCTGGATGCAGAGTAGATAGGAAAAGCATAAGTGGAATTTGTCAGTTCCTTGGTGACAGACATGTCTCCTGGTTTTGTAAGAAGCAAACATCTGTGTCAACCTCAACTGCTGAAGCTGAATATATGGCTACAGGGAGTTGCTGTTCACAAATATTGTGGATACAAAATAAGCTCATAGACTATGGCTACAACATAGAGATGTCTAAAATTTTTTGTGATAATACTAGTGCTATCTCTATAGCACAAAATCCAGTCCTTCATAGTAGGACAAAACAAATAGAGATTAGGCATCATTTTCTAAGGGATAATGTAGAGAAAAACAAAATAGAACTTCAATATATCCCAACTGATTTGCAAAGGGGAGATATTTTCACCAAGCCCTTGGATGAAAAGAAGCACAATTTCTTCCTAAATCAGTTAGGCATGTTAGCTGGAGGAAGCCTAAACTAATTTACAAGATTTTTGAAAAGTTAAAACACACAAAGACTAGGCTAAAAAATCAGTTCTTTTTGTGTCTGTAAAATAGGCCTTGTCTCTGAACTGCGCTCGACGCTTTCCCAGAAATCGTCGAATATAGATCGACGTTTTTCTATAAAATGTCGACCAGAGATCGACGTTTCCGAAATCGTCGATCTGAGTTCAGAGCCTCCGTTAGTTCCAGGTTTTCTCTCCTTCTGTTTAGAGGTCATCGAGCAAAACTCGACGCTTTTCAACATCGTCGAATGGAGATCGACGATATTGAAGTCTCTTTAGATTCCTTCTGTAGCCCAAATCGTCGAGCTGAGATCGACGTTTTGTCGAACCAAGCTCCACAATTTTCCGTTTGGCCGTCGAACCCTAATATAAAATCATTTTCTCGGCCGTCGTTCATCTTTGCGCTTTCATGCTCTGTGCAACCTTCTTCTTTCTCCCTCCAAATCCTCTACGCTTGGTCGTGTTTGGTTCTTTGTTGCAGGTATAAATGGCTGGCACTAGTGCTGCGATTTCCAAAATGAAATTTGACACCGGGTTTGATATCGACATGAACTCATTTGATGGAAGCGATCAGCGCTTCAAAGACATTCTCAATCTATTCAGAGAACAGCAGCTATCCCAAATAATGACTACAAGAATGAAGATTGCATCAGAGGAAGTAAAGGAATGGTGTTATACAGCGACAGATGAGAATGAGAACTCTGTCGTCGGCTTCATAAAAGGGACTCAGGTACAATTGTCCCCGGCTCTTTTAACTGAAGTTTTTCATCTTAGTTCTGCAGAAGATTCCATAGAGTTATCTGGAGAGGAATATGACTCCATGCTTGATAGAATGGGTCACAATGCTGTAAACCCTAACAAATTGCTGAAGAAAAATCTGTCTCTAGAGTATCAATTTTTGGCCGATGTAGTTGACAAAGTGCTGCTGGCGAAGCATTCAGCCCATGATACTATTTCAAGACATCAATTTTGTCTAATGGGAGCTCTGCTTGATAAGAAACATCTAGACTGGGGATCAATTTTCTTCAACTTGATTAAGAAGAAGCTGAATAAGACTGCTGTCAGTTTTGGGAGAATTCTAGGGGTCTATCTGCATTCCAAGTGCCCTGAGTTGCTAACCTCTTCTGGGATGTTCATTAATGCATCCAAGAGGCTCTCCTGTGCCCTTTTCAGCAAATGGGACAGGCAGATTGTAAACCATACCAGACCTGCTGCACCACTGACTTCAGGCACCAGGACTGCCTCAGTCACTCCACCTCTGCTCTCTGCCCCAACAGAAGTGTTGCCTACTTCTCCTCCTCCTCCAGCTGTCTCTACCCCAGCTATTTCATCCTCACCTCCAATCACCACCTTAGCCATATCTTCCCCCACTACCATTTCTTCACTAGTTTCACCCCCTCCAGCATCTACCTCAGAGGAATTCCATCATCTTTTCTCTTATCCTATCTTCACCTCACCATCATTTTCCCTTGAAGATGATTCCTTTATGGATGATTCTCCTTCCAGTCCCCATGAACCTCCCTCTGATACCAATTGAAAGTGAGAGTAAGATCTATCTCAACTCTAGAGGGGGGGGGGTGAATAGAGTTTATTTAAATTAATTTCACAGTTTTGAAATAATCAGCACATATAAAATTCAATTTATAGTATAGTGTAGAGTGCTAGTAAAGTGTTAAAAACAAAGAAGTAAAGAGCACAGCACACAGCAAATCAATCACACAAACAAGCCAGAAGACACAAGGAAATATTGTGGTTCCCCAAAAACCTGGGTACATCCACTCTTCTACCACCCTTGGTAGGAATCCACTCAGGATGAGTTGATCAGGTGTCCTGACACCAATGAGCTTTTGATAAGGTGCTCAAAAACCAAAACTGTATTTTTTGATAAGGTGTCTTGCCACCACTGAGTTTTGACAAGGCTATCAGAACCAGACAGAACTTTTGAAGGGAGTTCAAGAACCCTTTTACAGTTGAAAAAGAAAAGATAAAGAGGTGAAGTTGTCTTCTCTGTTCTCAAATCAAATGAGAGAAAACTAGTGGATCTTTTGTTGTCAAAGCTCCCCCTGAGATGTAGACAGGTTCAGGAATGGAAGCTTTGCTCTAGGGTGATAGGTCTTCAGAAGTTTAGATCTCCAACAAAATATTGTTTCAGCAAAAGGAGGCTGAAAGATGAGGTGTCTGGAGTTCTTGAGATGAAGCTGTGATCACTTTTCGGTAAGCAAATAGATTGTTATTCTGATTCTTCAGAATTGATCACTTGTTATCTGTCACAACTTAATTCTTCTTATTGTTGTGCTCTCTATGTATTCTCTATATGTTTCTCTGAAGACAAAAAAAAGAGGAGCTTATTCTCTGAAAAATTCTTGTCAAAGATAGACGTTGGCAGTCATTAATGTCTTCTATAAAAAGTCTTGTCTTCTAGAGGAAGGTCCAATAAAACATTCCCTGAATAATTCCTTGAAACTTGCTCCAGAATAAACACAAACGGCTGGCAGATCTCCTTGACATAAATGCTGAGAGAATTCAAAAACATTCCAAAGACTGGCAGCATTTGAATCCTTAGAATCGTTGATCTCTGAGAAAAATCGTCGATCTGAGCTCTACGATCGTCGAACTGAGCTCAGAGATAGAAACAGATCAAACAGACAGAAAACATCGAACTGAGCTCGAAGATCGTCGAACCGAGCTCAGCGACCTGAAGAATAGCTGAAGAGAGATCGTCGACCTGAGCTCGAAGAACGTCGACCGGAGTTCGACGATTTATCGAAGTTGAGCTCAGAGAGCGTCGAACCGAGTTCGACGTTTAGTCGACCTAAGCTCGACGATAACTGACTTTGGCTCAGCTTTAAGTCTAATTCCTTGAAAGGTCCTGGGGGCAGCTCAAACCTAAATTCTAAGCCCTAGACCCATTCTAATGTTGACCTTTACAACTATACAACTAGGTCAACCTGATTTCCTAAGACAAACATAGTGATCCTTACCCAAATTATTAAAAGGGTGTTCCAACACCTCCGATATAGACGAGAGTCAGTCGGACCTTCCTAAACTCAGTTGGGCATGACTCCGAGAGAAGCGTGTTCAAGCTTTAGGAACCTCCACGGTCAAGGACCTTTACCCTATTAAGCTTAGGATTATTTATCGCATTTTTAATCGACACTTGATGATTTGATTCAAGATTAAGTGCTCTACTTTATCTCTAGCTCTAACTATTTTTATCCTGCAATTAATTAGTTTTATCTTTTTTTAGCTTAGTAGTTTAATTTCAGTTTTTAGTTTAGCAATTAATAGAAATTTTAGTTCATAAAATAATAACAATCTGCTATGAGTAGAAGTAATCATTACACCCCAGGGAAATACGACCTTAATACTAATATTTAGTATCCTATACTATAACCGATTAGGTACGCTTGCCTTTATCGGATATAGAATCGGAGAATATTCTCAACCACCACATCCACCTTCTATTCTCTTCTAACAATCTCTCCACCATTGCGATTTCTTTATATCAAGTTTTTGGCGCCGTTGCTGGGGAATGTTTTGATATTTTTAAAAAAGGATAGCTATTAATTTTATCGGTTTTTTTGTTTTTATCTCTCCCTCTCGCCCCTCCTTCACGGTTGATTTACTTTTTTTTAATGGTTAATCTTTGTTTTAATTGCGGAAAGTTCGGTCACCCTCGCAAGGAGTGTTGGGTAAGATATCCTTCATCCACCCATGATTTTTTCCCTTACGGATCGAATCAATTTGGTCAAATTGATCCGTCCGCGAATTTTTTATCATGGGGTTACGATGGTTTTCAAATGCCTTCCCACCCTTCACCTCCGAATTTTTCTGATTTTAATATTTCCAGAAATTTTTTGAATGGACATTTTGATCCTAGCTCTACTTTGAACTACTCAGGGTGACAACACCCTGATCATTCTTGGGGCCAAGGTGATCATCAACCCATTCCATCTCAAGATTTCTCCGTTTTTCTCATCAAGTTTGCGCGCCTCCCATTTTTGATTCTAGAGAAAATGAAGTCATTTTTGATTGTGTATCATTTGATGCACGCATCAATGCTCACTTCAATGTGATTTTTGACGCTTTGGATGCTGAGGCCGCATATTTTTCTTCCCCTCCTCCTCCTATTTATCTTTCGAATGATTAATCTTCGGATATTCCACAGTGCCTTCAATCACTTGCGGAAGATGATTATTCAGAAATTCCATTGTGCCTTAACCCTCTCGAGGAGGAAATTTCCCCCGATATTCCGATTTTTTTCAATTTTTCGAGGAAGACGAACTTTCTTGTATTCGATCTTCCGAGGAGATTGATTTTTCGGATATCCCGGTTTTCTCCCAATCTACCGAAATGATTGATATTCAAGTGGAGCAACCAGATCTTTCTATTCAACCATTTTCTTGTGATCAATCGCCGCCGCCTTCTTCTTTTTCTTCTCTTCCCCCTCCTTGCGAAAATTCTGTTAACTTTTCTTCTTTTATTTTTCCTTCTAGTTTAGTTTCTAGTTCTTCTTATTCTCCCCCTTCTAATAGTTTAGTTTCTTTTTCTAGCATTTTTTCTTTTTCTAAATCTTTTTCTTTCTTTTATTTAAAAAATATTAAAATACAAAAAAATATTTTTATTTTCTTAAATAATGTTTTGGCGCTCGCGCTGAAACGCATATTGCGCGAGCTGCCATTACATTTCTCTTTTTATTTTCCATTTAGCTAACCAAGGACGTCGAGCTAAATGATGTTTTAAACAAAGAGCGCTCTTGGGAGGCACCCCTTTCTTATCTTTTTCTTTTTTTTGTTTTTTTATTTTGTTTTGTGCAGGAATAAGCTCCCCCATGTTTGTGCCGCTTCTCACCTCTCAACTTGGACTCAAGCCGATCATTAGCTCAAGTTTGGGGGACGCATTTTCCAATGTCTGGGCATCAAGCGCTAGGGAAGCATCATTTCCTTCTCTTTGCATTTCTTTTTCTTCTTTTCACTCTCTTCTCATTCTCTTTATAGTTAACTTTAAACATTAGGGACAATGTTTAACTTTAAGTATGGGGGAGTGTTCCCTTAATATTTTACTTTAGAAAAAAAAAATTTATTATAAACAACTAAGAAAAATAAAAAAAATTATCTAATATATATTTTTAAAAATAAAAAATATATATATAAAATTTTTGAAAAAAAATCCAAAATTAAATTAAGTTAGTTTTTGCCAAATCAATTAGAACTTCGCTACTTTGCATTTTATTGTTTCTTTAAGCTCTTGTCTACTTGCTTAGTTAGAATAAATTCGATTAATTTTTGGTTTAAATATGTTTAACGAGTAGTATGTTGACTCATGCAGTGTTCCTATTTAGGGTAGTATGCTATTTTTGAAAATTTTCTTGAATTTTTCTCACTTTTCCTTAGCCTTTCTTTTATTTCTTTTACTTTGATAAAACCTATCATCCTTTATTTTTCCTTATTTAAATCTTTTTAAACGTTAATTAGAATTAAGTGTAGTAGACACAAACTGGTCTATACGCTTATTATCATTATTTTATGAAAGTAAATTCTCTATTTTTTATTTTTTGTGTTTATCCTCTTTTGAAATTTCAAAGCTTTACTTTGAGTAGATTTAGGAAGCATGAAAATGATTTAGGCATTTCTTTTGAAACATTTGAGCATTTGCACACCGCCTAACAATAATCGTTGTTAGTTATTTTTGTGCCTTTTCCTTTCCTTTTTGTAGACCCACTTTTTATTTCACCATGTCAAAATAGCTTACCTATATGCACACTTTAAAATTATTTTTGAGCTTTAATTGTTAATGTGCATCTTTTTGAAAAATAATTAGTGGAAAATCTTTGTATTATCTTTTGCAACAAAAGTGGAAATTCTTAAGTATGAAAAAAGAGAAAAAATGAAAAATGAGAAAAATATTTGATGAAAAAAGTAAAAGAAGAGAAAAAGAAAAGTGTATTTATTTTGGCTAGCTTTATTTTGGCAAAAATCATTTTCCTTTTATTTTAAGTGTGCAAATACCCCTCATGTTTATCTTTTTGAATATCGCACCCATAAAACCTAAGCCTAACTGTACGCCTAATTAAATCCCTAGTGATACATGCTTCCTACGTTTATATTTTAGTAGAGTAGCGAGAAACTAGATTGAGTAAGTGTTTTTGATAGAAATATTGAACTTTGTTTGATTGACTATGGTTTTAATTTGTCTCTTAGACTTTAGTAGTGACTCAATGCGCTTTTTACTCATTGCTTTATTAAGTTTTAATTCTGTAAAAAAATTAGATGATTTGTTTTTATATTTAGTAAAAATTATAAAATTTTGTGCTAAGTTAATGTAGGAATTTTCGGTTCTTTTTCAAAAATTTCTCTACCTCTAAATTGTCGTCTTACTCATTTATAGAATTTTTAAACTTTTCAATTAATCCTCTTTATTTTCTCTAACTCGTAGTCTTTGCTTGAGGACAAGCAAAATAATAAGTATAGGGGAATTTGATGATGCATATTTTAGCTTAATTTATTAGGGTAAAAATATATTATTTTAATTTTAAATCTCTTCCTTTATGTAATTTTATGTTTCTTTTTATGTAAATTTTATAACTAATGTTTATTTTCTATTTTTGCAGGTTTCAACAAGTTTGCTGCCAAAAATGACCAGTCATGCCCCCTTTCATGCCCTCCCCGGGCATGACCGAGGGTGTGTCACCTGTTCCCAAGAAATCTAGCCGCCAGCATGAATTTCCAGCCAAAAATCCTCTGTAATGCCCCCCGTGACACGCCATCCCTAGGCGTGTAGCCTGATCCCGACGTTGGGAGCAACCCGAAGGATTTTCCTGCCAAAAATCCCATGTAACGCCCCCTGACACGCCCTCCCCGGGCGTGTCCCAGGGTGTGAAATGGGGCATGTCACCCTCTGCCCGAGGCCTGCAGCCGCATTCAATGCTTTCTCCACTAGTGCACGCAAACAGTACTGTCATGTCCCCATGTCACGCTCTCCCCAGGCATGACCTAGAGAGTGTCCCGACTTTTTCCGACGTCTAATGGACTTGCGACCGCAAATTTGGACTTGACCCCCCTGTTAACCCCCCCCCCCCCCCCCGGTCCTGGGCGTGACCTAGCGTGTGTCTGACATCATACCGAGGCAATCATCATTCCCGAAAAATTTCAGCTCCCGTGGTCAACTCCGTACATGTCACGCCCCCCTGTCACACCCTCTCCGAGCGTGACCTAGGGCGTGACTAACCCGTGGGAAAACTCTATAAATACCAAAGCCCCCCTTCCATTTGACCAACTTTTGGGGAGAGGGGAGGTGCTGGTAGTTAAGTTCTTAGCTTTTTGTATTTTATTTTTAATGTTTTCCTCTCTCTCTCCCTCCATCTCAAGCGTTTATTTTCATGCAATGCATTTTCATTTCCTGTAATCTTTTCTTATTAGTCTCGTAGCAGTAGTTAGCTTCTTTTCATGCACTTGTAATCTTTGTTCCTACTCGTAATCGTTTTTATTTTTAATAAAATTATAGTCGGCATTTCCTTTTTATAATTGGCTCTCTTTAGTTTTCGTGCACCTTTATTATCTACCCCTCACTTTCTCTTTTACCATGATTAAATAACCCTCCTTCTACTCGATCTTGATGATCCGAGGTTAGAGCGATTTCGTTATGATGTTTTAATTTACCTTTTGTTTTTAGGTTTTAGGCCTTTAATTACTCTTGATTTTTCATGGGCTAAAGGTATATTATTGATATATACACTCCACCTTTGTTTTCATTCTGGGCTAGCCGAGAGGCCGATAGAATGAAGTGAGCATTCAAGAGTAAAGGGAGTTGTTCGCACCCATCGAGAGAGGCAGACGTCCAAATCTCCCGGATTGGAGTAAAATCCAATAGTGGGGATCACCGCGTAAAGCGAGCTTTAGGCCTCCGATATAGACGAGAGTCAGTCGGACCTTCCTAAACTCAGTTGGGCACGTCTCCGAGAGAAGCGTGTTCAAGATTTAGGAACCTCCATAGTCAAGGACCTTTACCCTATTATGCTTAGGTTTATTTATCATCTTTTTAATCAACTCTTGCTGAGGTGATTCAAGATTGAGTTCTCCCCTTTATCTCTAGCTCTTACTCATTTTATCCTGCAAGAAATTAGTTTTCTCTTTTTTTTAAGCTTAGTAATTTAATTTCAGTTTTTAGTTTAGTAATTTATAGAAAGTTTAGTTGATAAAATAATAGCAATCTCCTCTGAGTAAAAGTAATCATTACGCCCCAGGGAAATACGACCTAGATACTAATCTTTAGTATCCTATACTATAACCGATAAGGTACGCTTGCCTTTATCGAATATAGAAACGGAGAATATTCTCAACTACCAAATCCTCCTTCTCTTCTCTTCTAACCCTCTCTCCACCATTGCAATTTCTTTATATTATTCAGATCAGGAGTGCTCCCTCCTAGGAGGAACTCCCGCCTAGAAGCAGGCGAGAACGATCACCATCAGTCAGCCGAGAGTCGCTTCCACCCCAGAAGTGGAGAGAATCTTGCGCCTCGCAGAAGGCGAGAGCTAGCTCGGTCTGAGGCTTTCGACACTCCTTTTTTAGCTCCCGCCAAGCGAAGACGACAGGGTTCTCAGCATAGGGTTCTCGCCGAGTAGGGCCCAGAGCCCAGGGTAAAATTATCTAATTGCCCTTGGGTAAAATTACTTATGTGCCCCCAGGGACTTCTTTTAATATTTCACGATAGCGGGATTCAGCTATTGGCAGGCCAGCTAGGGGTATTTCAGTAATTTCAGGTCAGCAAAAGCTATAAATAAACCCACAAGGGCTCCTTAGAAAGCAAGCTTTCATTATTCTCCAATTTTCTAGTGCTTTCTGAAGAGCTCCTAGCCCATCTTTTGGATTTGGAGGGGAAGCTCTCATAAGTCTTCCGGGTAAGAGGTGGGACCTCCATGCTGAGGGTTTGGGTTAGTTCTATGTCCTTTACAACCAATCGAGGGGCAAGTCTTGAGAGAAGTAGGTATTGGCTGAACCCCTATTATCGAACTTTCATTGAGGTAATTTTTGGCCTCAAAAAAGCGTGCTCGGGATGAAGTAGTACCGGAATGGGTGTCCTCCTGGGAAGTCCCCGTGGTGCGCGCTTGACTATCAAGTTTGCCTCATTAAAGGGAGGCTATGACTACCAACAACCCGGCTGTTTATGGAGAGGGGTTAGGGTGTTTGGATTGCAGCCCAGTAACGTCGCCTAGAGCGGAGCCGTGATGTTATAACGTTGTATCGGCAAGGGACATTACAATAAAAAGTGCACTTTTTATTATAATGTCCCTAGCCGATTCAACGTGACAACGTCACGGCTCTGCTCTAGGCGATGTTACAAGGATGCAGCCAAAGCACCCCAACCCCTCTCAAGCCACTAGCGGGTTGTTGGTGGCCACAACCTATCTTTGATAAGGTAAACTCGATAGTCAAGTGCGCACCATAGAGACTTCCCAGGAGTTCACCCATCCCAGTACTACTCCATCCCGAGCACGCTTAACTATGGAGTTCTTTTAACTCTCATCACCAATAAATGTAACGAATCCACCCGCAAAATAGCATATAATAGAAGGTCCGATCGGAGCCCCACACTATATGCCATAAATAGACGGTGAGGTCACAGATTAATACCAAAATACCATCGCACCCTAACGCAGAGCATTCTAGCGGAAACTTATTACTTGCAAGAACTCAACCACGGAATATCAACTAATATAAAAATACCACATTCATATATAACACCAGGAATGTAGACCATCACACACACACCGCTCACGGGCTTAAGGCCTTACATGTTTCACTTTACAAAATATTATTTCATACATCGGCACGCAGGCTGGCCACACATGAAATCCAATTCTTCGCACGTCCTTCACGGGCCTACAAGATAAATAGTATGGGCTTCAGCATGGTCAATCCAAGTCAGCCCACAACACCTGCATATCAATGTCCACCCCAAGGGTGATAAATAAAGTAATTGGTAGCATTCAGCTGCCAATTATAATGACCCTACCCCTTACCCAGGGCAGTGGTTTCTTCCCTGCATGCAGTGCAAACAAAATATCTATATATAACACAACACCATCACAAATGTCGGCCTTCATGCCAGGCGCTCCGTGCACTCCGGGCAAGTTTATGGTGTACTAAACCCTCTAAGTCCCACCACCGATTCGAGGTGATTAGCTTGTTGGTCGGGCATAAGCCTCCAAACCCTGGTTGAAGACCTCACACACCCAACCCACTCAGAGGCATTCACCTCACGGAAAATAGTGAGCATTATCGGTCGACCTACTCTCGTAGTGTAACAAGCCGCCGGGAAGGCCCACAGCCCCCTATTTACAGTGCTATGAATCGACCGCTCACACTCTCCTACCACTAAACTTGTTGGGTGGCCCACCTACATAGAGGTTCTTAACTTATTGGCCATCGACATCAGCATCCAAAACCCAGTTAAAGACATCTAGCGCCCATCCACTCAAAGGTATCTGCAATCCATCTAATAACACAGGCACACAGTGCCGCTTTGCCATCCATCATCTAACTCGTACCTAGCATACAACCAAAGGAGCTATGCAATGCTTCCTTACCACAATTCATAAGCGTCCTCACATTCTTCGCAAGCTATTCGTTTTATACATGGAGTTTTCTCCGATTCACAGCATAACCAATCTAGACTACCAATCTAGATGTGCTTCACACAGTATGCATATTCCGTACTACACATTTCTGGATTTAAATGCAGACTCAATCGCTGGAATCGCTTACGCTTTCCACCACTTGGTGGAGGATCAAATTAACATGCACAAAGTAGGACTTCACTTATCTAAGAAGGAGATCATTACCCTTGATGATCTCTTCGGAGCCATGAAAAACTGGCCAAGTGGAAATCACCGTGACGGCCTTGCCTCCACGACACTGGCCTCGGATCTCAAGTCGGACTGATGAAGCACCACCGATGGCCGGAATCCTTCTCCTTCTTCCTCCTCCAATCTCTCCCTTCTCTCTTCTTAGAAAGAAAATATAGAATGAGAGAATACTGAATCCAAGGTCTTATCACTACAGGGAGAAGCTTGGACCACCGGATCCAAATAGAAGGAAATGAACTGCCAGGATTCGCCGAGAAAAGCATCTTCCCTGGGCTGACACAGCTTGTGACACGCCCGTATCATAAGACGTGTTCCATAGGAAGTTAAGGAATCGACTTTATCCAGACAAGGACATGGGCTTAGACACGCTCGTGTCAACCACCTGACACGCCCGTGTCTTGAGGTACACATCTGTGTTGAGGGGCGTGTCCCTCAATCGACAAAGGACCAATTGTCCCAAGAAGGACACGGTTAAGCCACACGCCCGTGCCCTTAGCCGTGTGGAAAATACACCCCTGTGGCAATCCCCTCTCACAGGTCGTTTTCCACACTCGACACTGCCCGGTTACCAACCCGAGCATGACATGGCCTCAGACACTCCTGTGTCCCTGGCCGTGTCACCTTGACACACCCTTGGACACTCCCATGTCCTAGGCCATATGCCTCACTCGAGACACACTCGAGACCCATTCGAGTACCCAGAGCTCGATACGTCCTTGGACATACCCATGTCCCAGGCCATATCACCCTGCCTGAACTCCAAATCGGGATTTGGGGTGTTACAACCCTTCCCTCCTTATAGAAATTTTTTCCAGAAATTTAGCGCAATAGTAAACACCAACACAACTATGCCTTTGTTGCACCATAACAAAAATGATCTGGGGTTAGAGCTCAGAGGCCACAACTTGTCTTGCCCCACGGCATCGCACAAACAATAGATTTTTACCAACATACATACAACATTAGAACAGGTACGAGAATCCATCACTCCAAGAGTAAAGTAGACTCATTCCTTCACGGTATTTTCGCTCGTCCGCATCATTCATAATCCTCTTTATGGACACGCTCTATCCATAATCGTACTTTACACAATAGCTATGTCAATCCACTCGTAGCGGTGATACCAAAATATGTTCATAGGACAATAAAAATCTTAAGCCAACACCCAACAACCTCTTTATTTACAATCACACCATGTTTATACGCAAAATAAAGATCGTATACATTATTATAGATATGAAAACATAATTACAGATAGTCTTTCCCTTCTTGCTTCGTGTCGTCTAAGGGACAATGTTGCAGTTTCGGGCTTTATGTGTTTCTCTACCACACGAATAGCAAACGGTTGATGTTTTACCTGCAACTGCTCCAGTCTCAACCTTCTTTTCCCATGGCGTGGTACCATAATAGCATCTTCGGGCACGATGCCCCACCTTACCACAAGAAAAACAAATATGTGTACCACACCTTTTCTTTGTTCCCATGATAGGGAAGTGGTTTATTCCAACAAATATAACTGCTTATTCCACGTATGATCATAGGCTTTTGACACTTGGCAAAGATTGGCACATTGATACCGTGCCTCGCTCTAAACTTTTTTAAGACCATTTCCAAAGACTTAGCTGCCATTACCAAGGCATAAAATCCAAGCAACTTTTAATCCCCCAATACACGTCGTAGTTCATCGCGCAGACCATCGTAAAATCTGTTGGTCTTTGTATCCTCGATTTCAAACAAAAACTCTTCATGTTGTCTCAACTCATCAAATGCACGAAAGTACTCCTCAACCGTATTTGGTTCTTGGGTCAGACACATATTCAACGGCGGGATCGAAGCTCCTCACCTTTCCACCTACTCATGGTGGGCCTTGATCATTGCAAAAACCACCTATGCGATCAACCAGATCGTCTCAACCGAAGGAGAAGGGGTATGTGTTGGCACCACAACCGGTGTCACACTCTCATCCGAATGTTGGGGCTTAAACTGCCAATTCCACTCCTTGTCACCTATATGTGAACAAGACATCATTAACATCCAATCCAAAACGACAAACATGCCCAATATACAAGCCCACATTCTTAGTGGACATTTTTGAGTTCATTCGTGTTAAAACGGTTCGCAAGTATACGTGCTCGCAACCCCACAAAAGAATTCGACCAAGAATTCGAAAGCAGAAGTCCGAAACAAGCTGATAACAAAATATAACGACTCCACCCGTTAAATAGCATATAATCGAATGTCCGGTCGTGGCCCCATACTATATACCACAAACAGATGGTGAGGTCACATGTTAATACCAAAATGCCATCGCACCCTAACCCAGAGAATTCTAGCAGAAGCTTATTACTTCCAAGAACTCAACCAAGGAATGTCCACTAATATATAGATACCATATTTATATATAGCACCAGGAATGTATACAAGCACACACACCGCTCATGGCCTTACGGCCTTACATTTTTCTCTTCACAAAATATGATTTGATACATCGGCACGCAGGCCGGCCACACATAAAATCCAATTCTTCGCATGGACTTCAAGGGCCTAAAAGTAGCAGCAGCAAGGGCTTCAACCAGCTCAATCCAAGTCAACCCGCAACACCTGCATATTGACTTCCACCCCAAGGGTGATAAACAAAGCAATGGTCAGCATTCAGCTGACCAATTATAATGACCCTACCCCTTACCCGGGGCAGTGGTTCCTTCTCTGCTTGTAGTGCAATCACAATATATAAATATAACCCAACAACATCACAAACGTCGACCTTCGTGCCAGGCGCTCCGTGCACTCAGGGCACTCTTACGGTGTACCGAAACCCTCTAGGTCCCACCATCGATTCGAGGTGATTAGCTTGTTGGCCGGGCATAAGTCTCCAAACCCCTGTTGAAGACCTCACACACCCAACCCACTCAGAGGCGTGCACCTCACGGCAAATATTGAGCACTATCGGTCGACCTACTCTCATAGTGTAACAAGCCGCCGGGAAGGCCCGCCGCCACCCATTTGTAGTGCTATGAATCGACTGCTCACACGCTCCTACCACTGAACTTGTTGGGTGGCCAACCCACTCAAAGGTTCTTAACTTGTTGGATATGGGCATCAGCCTCCAAACACCTATTGAAGACCTCTCATGCCCATCAACTCAGAGGTATCTGCAATCCATCTCGTAACAAAGGCATACAGTGTCGCTTTCCCATCCATCATCTAGCTCGTACCGAGCATACAACCGAAGGAGCTATAAAAAGCTTCCTTACCACAATTCACAAGCGTCCTCACACTCTCCGCAAACTATTAATTTTATACACAGAGTCTTCTTCGGGTCGAAGCATCACCAATCTAGACTACCCGTCTAAATGGGCTTCACACAGCATGCCTATTCCGTACTATACATTTCTAAATCTAAATGCAGACTCAACCACTTGAATCGCTTACGCTTTCCACCTCTTGGTGGAGGATACCATGCACATGCATAAAGTAGTACTTCACTTGTCCAGGAAGGAGATTGTTACCCTTGACGATCGCTTCAAAGCCATGGAAAACTGGCCGGTTGGAAATGACCATGACGGCCTTGCCTCCACAACGCTGGCCTCAGATTTCAAGTCGGACCGCTGAAGCACCACCGGTGGCCGGAATCCTTCTACTTCTTCCTCCTCCAAGCTCTCCCTTCTCTCTTCTTAGAAAGAGAATATAGAATGAGAGCATACTCTCAATCCAAGGTCTTATCGCTGCAGGGAGAAGCTTGGACCACAGGATCCAAATAGAAGGAAATGAACGGCCAGGATTCGCCCAGAACAGTATCTTCCCTTGGTAGACAAAGATGGTGATACGCACGTGTAAGAAACCGTGTTCCTTAAGTGGTAAAGGAACCGACTCTAACAAGACAAGGACACGGGCTTAGACACGCCTGTGTCAACTACTTGACACGCCTGTATCAATAGGTACACGCCCATGTTGTGAGGCGTGTCCCTAAATAAACACAGGGCCAACTATCCTGAGAAGTACACGGCTAAGGCACACACCCGTGTCATTAGCCATGTGCCAAATGCACCCCTATGACATGCCCATATCACAGGACATGTACCACACTCAACACAGCCCGGTTACCAACTAGAGCATGACCTGGCCTCGGATACGCCTGTGTCCCTGACCGTGTCACCATGAGACGCCCTAGGACACGCCTGTTTCCAAGGCCATGTGCCTCACTCGAGACACACTTGAGACCAACTCGAGTACCCAAAGCTTGATACGTCTTGGGAAACGCCTGTGTCCCAGGCCGTGTCACCAAGCCTGAACTCCAAATAGGTATTTGGGGTGTTACACAATTCCTGCAAAATCCCGAATAATTCAAAGTTAAATTCGTCGAGTGGCATCGAGACCACTCGACGCACTCGATGCTTCTTCAAGTGGCATAGAGAGCACTCGATGCACTCGACGTTTCGTCAAGTCCAGAATAATTCCAAGTCAAAATCGTGGAGTATACCTCTACTCACTCAACGAATTGTCGAGACTGGTCATGATCACTCGACGCTTATAAGTCATGAATATTTTCTAAGTATCACTCGTCGAGTATCGCTTGAAAAATCGTTGAATGGCGTCGAGACCACTCAACGCACTCGACTCCTCCAGAAAACAGAAATATTCTAAGTCAAATTCATCTTATATACTCGACGAATTTGTCGGATATTCAGGACGATATTCGACGAATAGTATTAGTCTCAACTCACAAGTCATAATCGATGAATTTGTCCTATATCTGTGATGATATCCGACGAATTTTACTTATCGAGTCCAGCGGACCGCAAGCCCGAGTCTACTCTATGACTCAAAACACGTGCAAGGGGTCTAGCGAGAAATGGTACGTTACACAAGTCGCCATCTCTTTTAGTTCAAAGCATATCATATATACTTCGTCCCCATTCATATGGGCCTTAAGGGCCTAGATTGAAGACAACAACATTCGAGGCACAAATTTAATACCTTGAAAGATGATATTTGAGTCTCCATGCCTCAGGGTGATTTGCTTTGCCGTGCAATAAATCCTGGTGGGGTGCCTATCCAACCATGTCATGCCCAGAATAAGATCGAATTTTGGCATTCTCAACACCGTCAAAGGGGTTTCAAAAATCTTTCCTCCAATATAGACTTCCATGTTGCACTTGGAGGATGACGTCATCTCAGAGCTATCCGGAAGGGGTACTCTCAAAGTGACACTGGTGAAGTATTGCATGCCCTCTAAATCTTTTACGAAGTCCGCCGAGACCAATGACTATGTGGCACAGTATAAAATAAGGTGTGAGCTGGTTTCCCACTAACAGTCACAGTGCCTAAGTACCAAATTATAATACCTTAATGTTAAGTTCCTAGGACAACTTATGCAAGATAAGGTCGAATGATCATACTTATATTAATAAAATCAGGACATACATACAATCACATTTTCAGGATTCCACTCCTAAGTTATGTCTAGAGCAAACACCTACTCTCTAACAGGTTCAGGATCCCTTACTCGTGGTCCTTGTCCTCAACCACGACCTTATCCTTATCCCCGTGGGGCTGCCTGAAAAAAAACACGGGGAGCATCTCCTCATAACTGCCTGGAAAAATGTCGGATGTGACCCGACGGATTGTACAGGAAACATACTCACCTAAAATGACATCTGGGATTTTTATATATTGGTTGAGGTGAAGGTAGTGATAGATGTGGGGTTGGGCGTTCCATCCTAAAATTCTAGTGGAAACGGCTGCCACCTCTTTGATTTCCTCTTCCACCTCTACTATTATGTCTCTTTCTGAAGCTAGGGCATGCTTCCATCACGCCCTCGACGGGTCTCTTACTACTTCCCAAGTGATCCGCCTCAAACCTTTTCGCCATATCGATAATCTCCGCCAAGCTTGCGTCTGTTATAAACAAAAGGGCTTGCCATAGGGACTCTTGCAAGACTAGGTAAAACCATTTCGCATACCCATGGTCATCTAACTCTTTGGAGTCAGCAAATCATGCAGGGTGTTGAAAATCCCTTTGATATTTTTTCACGGACTTGGATCCTTGCTTCAATTGCAAAAATAACTCCTCAAGCTCATCTTGAGCGGTAGAGGGAATGAAGTGTTCCAAGAAGGCTTCAGAAAACTCATTCCAACTGATATAAGTGTATACTCGGACATAGAAAGTGGAACCCATAAAGGTCTTCCTCCACCTCTTTGCGTGAATTTCCAAGACTAACACAGCTAAGGTCACAACCATACTGGATGGACATCTGATCCCAGCCATTTGATCTTGCACTGTGTATTTCTATTCTTCAATACGGACATCCGAGTCTGTCCCATAAAAAACATGCGTGGAGAGGGCTCGGAAGGTACTCAACAAGTTAGATCCCGGAGATTGTTACTACAGTGGGGACTGTTGAGACCTGAAAGCATCTAGGATTATTGTAATTGTCTATCCCAGCTCTAACTGCTGGAAGTGGCAAGGAATGGAAGGGACGGGAGTGCCCACTACTGGCTCTACACCAGCCAGGATCTACACGTAAACGTACAAACCTAAGGTAAGGTTGGCTAATCTTAGGGTAATGACTAGACATACTTAGTGTGAATTACATATGGGCACACCACTGCTTCCGCTATGTCAGTTTGTCCGCAAACTGACCAATCGATCGGGGGTGGCACCATTGTTCAATGACTTCTTTAGTTCAGGATCGTTGCAAGCTGATACCATTTATAGGACTGATGATGCATATTTTAGCTTAATTTATTAGTGTAAAAATATATTTATTTTCATTTTAAATCTCTTTCTTTATGTATTTTTAGGTACCTTTTAGTTTCTTTTTTATGTAAATAATCTAACTTAGTTTATTTTCTTTTTCAGGTTTTCATAGCTTTCGGCCAAAATGACCTGACACGCCCCTCTAACACGCCCTCAATGTCCGTGTCACTTGGCATATAACCTGATCCCGGGGAATTTTATTGCCAGAATCAAAATCCCGAGAGAAAACACCTGACACGCCCCACCGACACGCCGTCCTAGGGCGTGTCTCTGGGCACGTCACCCTTATCCCGAAGCCTGCTGCCGCAATTAAAGCTTTTCTATTGCTGCACGTCAACCCATACGTGACACGCCCCCTACACGGGCATGGCGCATGTGCATGTAGAACCTTTTCCGATGACTGATGGATTTCCGACCAATGATTTTGATATGACGTGCCTTACACTCCCCCTACACGGGCGTGTCCCAGGGCGTGTCAGCCATTATACAGAAGCAATCATCATTCCCGCCAAAATACAGCGCCCGAGGTCAACCCCGTACTTGAAACGCAAACTATTGGGTCCATTGCCCACAATATAATGGATTCGAGTGAAGTCAATCTTATCAAAGATATACACATGTCTGTAGATGACTATGATAGGTCAGGTAGCCTAAGTGGCTATGTCAGTTAAACACTTACCTAAGGTATGGAATCATAAAAATCTATGTCCTCAGGTGTTGAGTGAAGGAACATCACTCAACGCCAGAAGAATTATAGCACTGAGTGTAGCCTATACTGTCAAAGCCTGAGTTAGAAAGA
The DNA here is from genome assembly GCA_039513925.1 of Platanthera zijinensis. Lineage (NCBI taxonomy): Eukaryota > Viridiplantae > Streptophyta > Magnoliopsida > Asparagales > Orchidaceae > Platanthera > Platanthera zijinensis. Next base: position 123,900,778 of record CM077087.1, read on the forward strand.
GCTAAAATGTGGCTAAGTCCACATGCGTTGAGTTAAGTCCACTCACTCAATGCCATGCTACTAAAAGAGAAAGTTAGCTAAGTGTTTTGGCTTTGAGTTATGAATACACACTCAACGCCATAAAGGAAAAAGGTTATAGGTCGAGCAAAGTTCAGAGCTTAAGATTCTAAGTTTGTCGAGATCAGTTTAGAGTTCGTCGAATAGAGTACAGAGTTCGTCGAGCCCAGCTCACCTTTCGTCGAGCTATGTTCAGAGCTTGAGATTCAGAGTTCGTCGAGCTCAGTTGAGAGTTCATCGAACTAAGCTCTAAGTTTGTCGAGCACATAATTCACGATTCGTCAAACTCAAAAAGACGATCTATGCCCAGTGATTAATAAATACAGAAAATATGCTAAGGAAGAAAGCATTGAGTGAGGCATGCTCACTCAACGCTATCAATGCTTAAGTTGTTGAAAAAGCATAAATTTGGTTGAGGCAAAAAGCGTTGAGTGTAGGTTACTAACTCAACGCTGTAAATGCCTAGTGAAAATAGAATTATTTCTAAAGGATTTGGCATTGAGTGATGCTTGCTCACTCAACGCCAAGCAACAGAAAGCTGATAAAACAAGTTGTTGTTAAGTGAAGCTGAATCTCTCAACCCCTAGAAACAGATTTATATTTTAGTAGTTTGGCGGTGAGTGAAAGTTACTCACTCAACTCAAAGAGACAGTAAAACTGTCTAAGTGGTTTGGCATTCAGTGATTCTTACTCACTCAACACCTATTCTTTGATGCTCGATTTTGGTTAAGTCCACATGTACGGATGTCAGCATATTCGACAAGGTCAACTAAGGTCATTTCAGACACGGGGAAGCTACAGTACAAGACAAAACTTAACATAAAGCTACTGTACGTCTTCGTTCATTAAAGAAAGGTACAGTTTGAAGCTATAGGAGGGGCCCAACGATCTATAAGAGTTGTTGATCGAAAAACAACAAAAGGAAGAGATAGGGCCAAGACAAAGAGAACTTTAAGGCATACAATATTAACAAAGGAGAGCAGCCATCTTAATCTTCTTCGTTATTACTGCATATGAAAAGCTTGAAGCTCTCCAGCAAGAAAAGTGCAGTTAGCTATGCAAGTCTCCATCAACTACATCAGATTCAGAATCAGTTCTGAAGAAAGAAGAACCTTAAACCTTTTGCAGGTTCAGTGGGCTATTTGAAGACTCAAGATCAAAAGATCTTTTTCCTTTAGTAGTAAGTTCAGAAGTTATCTTCTGAGTTCCTCCATCAAATACATTCCCTACTGTGAGGTGAGTTGGAGCAGAAAGTTTTCTACTGAAGTGGTTGACACAAAGAAATTTCTCTGTGGTAAAGTTAATTAAACTATTTCTTTTTATAGGATTCTTCTGGATCTTAGCTGTAGGACCTTTGGGTCTAAGGTAGGGAAAATTTTGCCTGAGCTGTAGGAGAGTGCTGCTCTCTAAGGTAGGTTAGTTTTACTCACTGAGAAGTAGGGAAGTTTTTTTGAACTGTAGGAGAGTGCATCTCTCTAAGTTGTAGGAGAATGCTTGCTCTGAGGTATGGCTATCGATGCTCCTTCCCTTGCCACCTAATCATGGTGGGCCTTGATCATCGCACTCTCATCCGAATGTTGGGGCTCAAACTGCCCAGTTCCACTCCTACTCACCTATATGTGAACAAGACATCATTAACGTCCAATACAAAATGACAAACATGCCCAATATACATGTTCACATTCCTAGTGGACATTGTTGAGTTCATTAGTGTTTAATCGATTCACATGTACACGTGCTCGACACCCCACAAAAGAATTCGACCAAGAATTCGAAAGTAGAAGACTGAAACAAGCTGATACAAAAATATAACGAATCTACCCTTTAAATAGCATATAATAGAAGGTCTGGTCGTGGCCCCATACTATATGCCACAAATAGATGGCGAGGTCACAGGTTAATACCAAAATACCATCGCACCCAAACCCAGAGAATTCTAGCAGAAGCTTATTACTTCCAAGAACTCAACGAAGGAATGTCCACTAATATATAAATACCACATTTATATATAACACCAGGAATGTATACAAGCACACACACACAGCTCACGGCCTTATGGCCTTACATGTTTCTCTTTACAAAATATGATTTCATATATCGACACGCAGTCCGGCCACACATGAAATCCAATTCTTCGCACGGACTTCAAGGGCCTAAAAGAAGCAACATCAAGGGCTTCAACCTGCTCAATCCAAGTCAGCCCGCAACACCTGCATATGGACGTCCACCCCAAGTGTGATAAACAAAGCAACATTCAACATTCAGCTGACCAATTATAATGACCCTACCCCTTACCCAGGGTAGTTGTTCCTTCCATACTTACAGTGCAATCATAATATATAAATATAGCACAACAACATCACAAATGTCGGCATTCGTGCCAGGCGCTCCGTGCACTCAGGGCATGCTTATGGTGTACCAAAACCCTCTAGGTCCCACCACCATTTCGAGGTGACTAGCTTGTTGGCCGGGCATAAGCCTCCAAACCCCTGTTGAAGACCTCACGCACCCAACCCACACAGAGGCGTGCACCTCACGGCAAATACTGAGCATTATCAGTCGACCTACTCTCGTAGTATAACAAGCCGCTGGGAAGGCCCGTAGCCGCCCATTTGCAGTGATACAAATCGATCGCTCACACGCTCCTACCACTGAACTTGTTGGCTGGCCCACCGACTCAATGGTTCTTAACTTGTTGGCCATGGGAAACAGACTCCATACCCCTATATAAGACCTCTCGCGCCCATCCACTCAGAGATATCTGTAATCCATCTCATAACACAGGCACACAGTGCCTCTTTCCCATCCATCATCCAGCTCATACCGAGCATACAACCAAAGGAGCTATACAAAGCATCCTTACCACAATTCACAAGCGTCCTCACACACTCCGCAAGCTATTAATTTTGTACACACAGTCTTCTCCGGTTCACAGCATCACCAATCTAGACTACCCGTCCAAATGGGATTCAAACAACATGCCTATTCCGTACTACACATTTTCGGATCTAAATACAGACTCAACCACTGGAATCGCTTACACTTTCCACCTCTTAGTGGAGGATACCATGCACATGCATAAAGTAGTACTTCACTTGTCAAAGAATGAGATCGTTACCCTTGACGATCTTTTTGGAGCAATGGAAAACTGGCCGGTTGGAAATGACCGCGATGGCCTTTCCTCCACAATGCTGGCCTCAGATTTCAAGTCGGACCGCTGAAGCACCACCAGCGGACGGAATCCTTCTCCTTCTTCCTCCTCTAAGCCTCCCTTCTCTCTTCATAGAAAGATAATATAGAATGAGAGAATACTCTCAATCAAAGGTCTTATCGCTGCAGGGAGAAGCTTGGACCACAGGATCCAAATAGAATGAAATTAACGGCCAGGATTTTCCAAGAAAAGCATCTTCCCTGGGCAGACACAGTTGGTGACACGCCCAAGTTAGAAACCGTGTTCCCTAAGCGGTTAAGGAACCGACTCTAACCAGACCAGGACACGGGCTTAGACACGCCTGTGTCAACCACCTGACATAGCCGTATCATGAGGTACATGCCCATGTTGAGGGGAGTGTCCCTCAATCAACACAGGGCCAACTATCCTAAGAAGGACACAGCTAAGTCACATGCCCGTATCCTTAGCCATGTGCCAAATACGCCCCTATGACACACCCGTGTAACATGTCGTGTGCAACACTCAACAGAACCCAGTTACCAAACCGAGCAAGACACGGCCTCAGATACCCTCGCGTCCCTTGCCGTATCACCTTGACACATCGTGGGACACGCCCGTATCCCAGGCGTGTGCCTCACTCGAAACACACTCGAGACCCACTCGAGTACCCAAAGCTGGATAAGTCCTAGGAAACGCCCGTGTCCCAGCCGTGTCACCCATCCTGAATTCCAAATCAGGATTTGGCGTGTTACCCAATGCCTGCAGAATCCGGAATAATTCTAAGTTAAATTTGTCGAGTGGCATCGAGACCACTCGATGCACTCGATGCTTCTTCAAGTGGAATAGAGAGCACTCAATGTTTCATCGAGTCTAGAATTATTCCAAGTCAAAAATCGTGGAGTATACCTATACTCACTCAATGAATTGTCGAGATTGGTCATGATCACTCGATGCTTATAAGTCCAGAATATTTTCTAAGTATCACTCGTCGAGTATCACTCGACAAATCATTTAATGGCGTAGAGACCACTCAACGCACTCAACTCCTACAGAAAACAAAAATATTCTAAGTCCAATTCATCTTATATACTCGACGAATTTGTCGGATATTCGTGACGATATTCGACGAATAGTATTGGTCTCAACTCACAAGTAATAATCGATGAATTTGTCCTATATCTGTGATGAAATCCGACGAATTTTACTTATCGAGTCCAGCGGACCCCTAGCCCGAGTCTACACTCCTGACTCAAAACACGTGAAAGGGGTCTACCGCGAAATGGGACGTTACATAATTCACCATCTCTTTCAGTTCAAAGCATATCATATAGACTTCGTACCCATTCATATGGGCCTTAAGGGCCTAGATTGAAGACAACAACTTTCCATGCGTAAATTTAATACCTTGAAAGATGATCTTTGAGTCTCCATGCCTCAGGGTGATTTGCTTTGTCGCGCAATCAATCCTGGTGTGGATCCTATCCAACCATGTCATGCCCAGAATAAGATCGAATTTTGGCATTCTCAACACCATCGTAGGGGTTTCAAAAATCTTTCCTCCAATATAGACTTGCAAGTTGCACTTTTAGGACGACGTCATCTCAGAGCTATCTGGAAGGGGTACTCCCATAGTGACACCGGTGAAGTATTGCACGCCCTCTAAATCTTTTACGAAGTCCACTGAGACAAATGACTGTGTTGCACAGTATCAAATAAGGTGTGAGTTTGTTTCCCACTAACAGTCACAGTGCCTAAGTACCAAATTATAAAACCTTAATGCTAAGTTCCTAGCACAACTTATGCAAGATAAGGTCGAATGATCATACTTATATTAATAAAATCAGGACATACATGCAATCACATATTGAGGATTCAACTCTTGAGTCATGTCTAGAGCAAACACCTACTCTCTAGAAGGTTCAGGATCCCTTCCTCATGGTCCTTGTCCTTAACCACGACCTTATCCTCATCCCCGTGGGGCTGCCTGAAGAAAAAATAGGGGGAGCATCTCCTCATAACTGCCTGGAAAAATGCCAGATGTGACGCGACGGATTGTACTAGAAACGTACTCACTTGAACTGACCTCTGGGACTTTGATACATATGTTGAGGTGAAGGTAGTGATAGCTGTGGGGCTGGGCATTCCATCCTAAAATTCTAGTGGAAATGGCTGCCACCTCTTTGATTTCCACTTCCACCTCTACTATTATGTCTCTTCCTGAAGTTAGGGCTTGTTTCCTTCACGCCCTCGACGGGTCTCTTACTACTTCCCAATTGATCCGCCTCCAACCTTTTCGCCATATCGATTATCTCCGCCAAGCTTGCGTGTGCTATAAACAAAAGGGCTTACCTTAGGGAATCTCGCAAGACTTGGTAAAACCATTTCGCATACCCACGATCATCTAACTCATTGGAGTCAGCAAATCATGCAGGGTGTTGAAAATCCCTTTGATATTTTTTCACGAACATGGATCCTTGTTTCAATTGCAAAAATAACTCCTCAATCTCATCTCGAGCCTTAGAGGAAATGAAGTATTCCAAGAAGGCTTCAGAAAACTCATTCCAACTGATATTAGTGTATACTCAGACTTAAAAAGTGGAACACATAAAGGTCTTCCTCAACCTCTTTGCGTGAATTTCCAAGACTAACACAGCTAAGGTCACGGCCATACTTGCTGGACATCTGATCCCAGCCATTAGATCTTGTACTGTGTATTTCCATTCTTCAATACGGACAGCCGAGTTTGTCCCATAATAAACATGAGGGGAGAGGGCTCTAAAGGTACTTAACAAGTTAGATCCCGGAGCTTGTTACTACACTGGGGACTGTTCAGACCTGAAAGCATCTAGGATTATTGTAATCATTTGTCCAAGCTTTGACTGCTAGAAGTGTCTAGGGACGGAAGGGGCGGGAGTGCCCACTACTGGATCTACACCTGCCGGGATCTACACGTAAACGTACAAACCTAAGATAAAGTTGGCTAATCGTAGGGTAATGACTGAACATACTTAGTGTGAATTACATATGGGCACACCACTGCTTCCGCTATGTCAGTTTGTCCGCAAACTGACCAATCGATCGGGGGTGGCACCATTGTTCAATTACTTATTTAGCTAAGGATTGTTTCAAGTTGATACCATTTGTAGAGCTGATGATGCATATTTTAGCTTATTTTATTAGGGTAAAAATATATTTATTTTCATTTTAAATCTCTTTCTTTTTGTATTTTTAGGTTCCTTTTAGTTTCTTTTTTATTTAAATAATCTAACTTAGTTTATTTTCTTTTTAATGTTTTCACATCTTTCAGCCAAAATGACTTGACACGCACCCCTAACACGCCCTCCATGTGCGTGTCACATGGCGTGTAACCCGATCCCGAGGAAGTTTGTTGCCAGAATCCTAATCCCGAGAGAGAACACCTGACACGCCCCACCGATACGCCGTCCTAGGGCGTGTCACCCTCATCTCGAAGCCTGCTTCCGCAATTAAAGCTTTTCTATTGTTGCACGTCAACCCATACGTGACACGCCCCCGACACAGGCGTGGCACAAGGGCGTGTAGAACCTTTTCCGACGACTAACGGATTTCCTACCAATGATTTTGATGTGATGTGCCTTACACGCCCCCCTACACGGGCATGTCCCAGGGCATGTCCAACATTATATAGAAGCAATCATCATTCCCGCCAGAATCCAGCTCCCGAGGTCAACCCCGTACATGACATGCCCCATATTTAGTCCATTGCCCACATTGTCCTAGATTTGAGTGAAGTCAATCTTATCAATGATATACACATATCTGTAGATGACAATGATAGGTCAGGTTGCCTAAGTGGCTATGTCAGGTAAACACATACCTAAGGTATGGAATGACAAAAATCTAAGTCCACAGGTGTTGAGTGAAGGAACATCACTCAACGCCAGATGACTTATATCGTTGAGTATAGCCTATACTGTCATAGCCTGAGTTAGAAAGAGCTAAAATGTGGCTAAGTCCACATGCATTGAGTGAAGTCAACTCACTCAATGCCATGCTACTAAAAGAGAAAGTTGGCAAAGTGTTTTGGCTTTGAGTGATGAATACACACTCTACGCCATAAAGCAAAATGGTTGTAGGTCGAGCAAAGTTTAGAGCTTAAGATTCTGGGTTTGTTGAGATCAGTTTAGAGTTCGTCGAACTGAGTACAGAGTTCATCGAGCCCAGCTCATCTTTCGTCAAGCTAAGTTTAGAGTTTGAGATTCTGAGTTCGTCGAGCTCAGTTGAGAGTTCATCGAACTGAGTTCTAAGTTTGTCGAGCTCATAATTCACCATTCGTCGAACTCAAAAACACGATCTATGCCCAGTGCTTATTAAATACAGAAAATTGTCTAAGGAAGAAAGCATTGAGTGAGGCATGCTCACTCAACGCTCTCAACGCTTAAGTTGTTGAAGAGGCAGAAATTTGGTTAAGGCAAAAAGCGTTGAGTGGAGGTTACTGACTCAACGCTGTCAACGCCTAGTGAAAACAGAATTATTTCTAAAGGATTTGGATTTGAATGATGCTTGCTCACTCAACGCCAAGCATCAGAAAGATGATAAAGCAAGTTTATGTTGAGTGAAGCTGAATCTGTCAACCCCTAGAAATTGATATATATTTAAGTAGTTCGGCGGTTAGTGAAAGTTACTCACTCAACGCAAAGAGAAAGTAAAACTATCTAAGTGGTTTGGCATTAAGTGATGCTTACTCACTCAATACCTATTCTCTGATGCTCGATTTTGGCTAAGTCCACAGGTGTTGACGTCAGCATAATCGACAAGGTAAACTAAGGTCAATTCAGACACTGGGAAGCTACAGTACAAGACAAAACTTAACGTGAAGCTACTGTACATCTTCTTCCGTTAAAGCAAGGTACAGCTGGAAGCTGTAAGAGGGGCCCACCGATCTATAAGAGTTATTGATCGACGAACTACAAAAGGAAGAGATAGGGCCAAGACAAAGAGAACTTTAGGGCATACAATATTCATAAAGGAGAGAAGCCATCTTCATCTTCTTCACTATTGTTGTATGTGAAAAGCTTAAAGCTCTCCAGCTAGAAAAGTACAGTTAGCTATGCAAGTCTCCATCTGCTAAATCAGATTCAGAATTAGTTCCGAAGAATGAAGAACCTTCATCCTTTTGCAGGTTCATTGGGCTGTTTGAAGACTCAAGATCAAAAGATCTTTAGCATTCAGCAGTAAGTTTAGAAGTTATCTTCTGAGTTCCTCCATCAAATCCATTCCCTACTGTGAGGTGAGTTGGACCAGAAAGTTTTCTGCTCAAGTGGTTGACACAAAGAAATTTCTCTATGGTAAAGTTAATACAACTATTTCTTTTTCTAGGATCCTTCTGGATCTGAGCTATAGGACCTTTGGGTCTGAGGTAGGGCAAATTTTCCTGAGCTGTAGGAGAGTGCTTCTCTCTGAGGTAGGTGAGTTTTACTCAATGAGAAGTAGAGCAGTTTTTTCTGAATTATAGGAGAGTGCATCTCTCTGAGTTGTAGGAGAATGCATGATCTGAGGTATGCCTATCCTCCATAGTCTGAGTGTTAGGGCTTAAGTTCCTGAGTTAGGTGATACTTGTATCACTGAGTGTAGGCCTTTGTGGCTGAGGCGTAAGTCTTATATGAGACTGAGAGATCCTGAGGGATCTGAGGTGTAAGCTCCTTGAAGTATTAGTTTGGAGAAGAGCCTTGACTAACAGGAAGTTAGTAAGGTAGGAGGAGAGTGGATGTAGCCATAATTTTTGGGAACCACTATAAAACACCTGTGTGCTTTTCTATGTTTGCTTTTATTATCTTAATTGCAAGTGCTAAGGACATGCTCTAGATTACTCTAAGCTGAAAGCTAAAAGAAACAAACAAGTGATTTAAAAAGACAATCAAAATACCTAAGAAGACCTATTCACCACCCTCTAGGTTGCTAGCTACTATAAAAATAAGATCTTTCAAGTGGTATCAGAGGGAGGTTCCTCAAAAAGGAATTAACATTCTGAGTGATCATCCGAGGTAGCTGTTGCTAAGTGGTCATGGGCTCAGGAGAGAGCTAGAGCGAGCTGAGTTCCATGAAACTCCCCATCTACGGAAAGGAGCAGTTTGGAATATGGAAGGAAAGGGTGAGTCTTTTCATGGAATCCTAAAATCCAAGAATTTTTTCAATTATTATTGAGGGACCTGTCATTCCTATGAAGGTATCTGCTTTGGATGCCAACATCAAGACACCAAAGATACTCTCAAAAATGACCAAAGATTAGGTCATACTAGCTGGCCTAGATAAGAGAGCACAGAACACAATTGCTAATGCGATAGATGACTCAACCATCCTGAACTTGGTTCACTGCCAAACCTCAAAGGAGATGTGGGATACCCTTGTGGTCTACATGGAGGGTATTGATGAGGTAAGATATAATAGAAAGTCTCTGCTCAACCAAGAGTATGAGGCTTTCAGGAAAATCCTGAAGGAGAACATAACTACCTGTTATGAAAGATTTTTCTGGATCATAAATGAGTTGAAGACCTATGGAAGGGTCTTCAATAATTATGAAATTAACGACAAGTTTGTCATATCTCTCACTAGAGACTGGGATACTAAGATCTGTGCCATAAAGGAGATGGCCAAGCTTGCTGACACTCCTCCCCAAATATTGTTAGGGAAGTTGCTCTCCTATGAGATGTAGCTGTCTGCTAGGTAGGAGGAGGATGCGTTAAAAAAATCACTGGCCAAAGAAAAGTATTTGGTCTTCAAAGCTGAGAGCATAAGGAAAGGCAAGGAAAGGATTCCTTCTCCACCAAGAAAACCAGCTGAGTCAGACAGCTCTGACTTAGAGGCATCAGACAGCAGCATGTCTGATGAAGATTTTGCAGCCTTTTCCTGACAACTCCAGAGGTTAATGAAGAAGAAGAATTGGAAAAAAAACCCTTCAAATTCCACTCATCACAAAAAGTACCAGTCCAAGACTGATAGGTATGGTTCTAAACATAATAAATATAACTCCTCTAAAGTAATTTTCTGTAAGACCCCCTTTTTTTCAACCACCGGGGTCTTAGCCCAGAATTGCCACTTTGCGGTGGCACCGACTCACGGGAAGGCAACCATTACAAAACGCCAATTCTGCCGGCCCTTTTCGATCACAAGAGAGAGAAGCATTTATACAAAAATGTAAACAAGTCCACAAAAACATGTAAATAAAAGTGAAATCATAACCAGTCCATCAATAGTAATAATAGGAAAATAGATAAATGGGCTCGAGCCCAGTACATCAGAGTCCTCACTACAAGTCACTCATCGCGGAAGCTAAGAAAATACTAATCACTCACGGAGCTGGTCGCAGGTGCACCGGTGCTAGACTGTCCCACCTCCATGCGCACCGTACTCCGCTGGTGCTGGTCCTTGTCTCCCATCCGGAGCTCCTGTAATGTTTGGTTCGAAAACCATTAGTCATAAAGACTAAGCCCTATCATCCCCTACCCCTCCCACCACGGCTCCTAAGCACCGGGCGGAGAGGAGGAAAGGGAAGCTACAAAAGTGGAGAATAATCAAGCAGGTGACGGTGGGCCTAACTAGCAAGTTATAACAGGTGAACAGTGTAAATGTTGTAATAGGTAGAGCAATTAATAAGTAGCAAATTGTATAAAAAGGGCAGCTAGAGAACAGTAAGTAAACAAACAAGTAAGTATGTAACTTTAACTTATATGAATGCCCATACAAACTTATAAGTTAAGGGATCTTCTGCAAGACTCCCATCGTATAAAAAGTCCCATACCGATTTATACGTTGGGGTGTCGGTTGTATGCAATTATGAGTGTAGTGATATGCTATGCCATGATTCATGCTAGTGCAACACACACACACGACTCTATGCGCACAGACCTTAGTTCCCCCTGTTCGGGCAGCTAGCTTCACTCCCAGGAACCTCCGTAGTGGCAAACGGAGATAGTGGGTCGGGCCCCCCACTCCTAGGCGGGCATCCACACTACCAGGCCTAGCCCTTCCATACGCCCCTAGAAGAACACAACCTAGAGTATCCGCGTACTACTGCTAGCTGTACCCACCAGTCTTTCTTTGGCTAATTGTCCCACACTGCCGAGTTAGCGTACCGATGTCGGTGTGAACGACAATCAGATACCGAAGACCCACCACCTTTATTCTGTACTCCAACCCTCGAACCCTCGGCCCCCCCGGACAGTCCGTCCATGCATCTACCTTCAGAGCTACTGTTTGAAAGCAACCAAACCAATTATTCTACCTTCTTAGCTACTGAGGAGTGTGTATGTGCAACCCTAATTATACTAGTTGCTCTTTCAATTTATTATTCCTATGGTTTACGTTAGCCCAGGACTGCCACCAGTATACCCCGTGAAGGGCTCTCAAGGGGCACTAGGAACCAAGACGGCGGCATTACGGCCCGAAGTTCCCTTTCGCAAGGCACTTATTATTATTGGTTGATCTCCCTTAACCCGATCCTCTTTTAGTTACTTTAGTTCTAACCCTAGATTACTAAGGCTCTTCCTCTTCTTCCCGGGGTGGACGATCTTTCGTCGTTCCCATACTCCCTTATCCTTGACCAGTCTCACACTCTACTTGTCCTGCCTTCCAATGATGGACTCAATCTTAGCTTGCCATACCAACCATCAATTATCAGAATTCCGTGATTTTACTATATGCAGACCATCCTAAGCTATATGAGGTACACAAGGAGATGTACACCAAATTATCTTCCAAATCTCCTATATTATTTACTGGAGGTCTACCATATCATAATTTGTCTAAATCCAGAAACTTTACTGGAGGTCTACCATATCATAATTTGTCTAAATCCAGAAACTTATAATTTTCCTAATTAATCTGATATTTATTTAATTTTCCCAAACGACGGGCCATGGGTCATTTTAAACAGGAACTACATGCTCCTCCTAAGTAATGGCTACTCAAAAATCATGATCATTAAATAACAACAAGATAACCTCAAATACAAATTCCCAGAATTTTATAGAAAGTATTTAGCCTCTAAATAATTTATCCAGTATAATCACGTTAATTCTACGTAATGAAGGAAGTACTGAAATTATTCATCAAAAAATTATAGAAAAATTACTAATCAGTAGCATGACATATAAAAGATTTTTGTGCAAAGAATCATAATTTTACTAGCTTGCTAAACACCACTAAAGATTTAATCAAATAATCAAGGTAAAACATACTTAATGAAGCAAGCCTTAGAATTAAACTTCTAAAAATCCCATAAAAATTCACAGAGATTTAAAACCATAACAAACGTTCTTTATCTAAATTTCATCAATTTCCAGGAAGTGTGTGTTCCATAATAAATTTTCTTAGCAAATCATACAAGCTACTAAATCGTTAATGAAGTACCCAAAATAATAATCTTAAAATTCATATTAAAATATCCAGAGCTTGTACCATCCCTATAATTCACTCTACCCAAATCTCAACACTTTTCAATGTGATTTAGTGTCATTTCCTATCTCACAAGTTTTGCACCCTAAACTAGGGTTAGATTTTTAGGTATCCCAACGGTCTCCAAATCTACTAAGATTTCATCCAGAGAACTATATTGGTCCTATGGTTCTCTCCACCCAATTTCGAGTCAATCCAAGATCATTTGACCACATGACCTTCACAAACCACCAAGATCCATCCTTAGGGTTTGGCCTTGGTTCTTAGGGCAAACTTACCCCGATCCACCTCAAACTCAATGAGGGGGTGCTAGAGAATATTATTAGCCAGTGGTAAAAATCTCAGCCTCTGTTGAGGTGATCTGACCACTTAAATCTCAAAAGTGCACTTTTAACCTAAGACCCCTTATTAGGGCAAAACTCAGGATTGATCATTTCTAATCCAAACCATCTCCAAATGAGATGAAAAGTTATACAGAACCTTATGGTGAACCCAGGGACCACTCACCAAAATTTGGGAGGGTTTGGAAATTATTTAACCATCTAATTAAATTAAACTAGGATTATTGAATTTTTCTCAAAACTAGAGAAAAATATTTCCCAAAAATTCTCATTTTTGGATAGCACCTAGATATAGGTAAGATTAGGCCACACCCCAAATTTCAAGTCATTTTGATGACTGGTTTAGAGTGGGGAATTTTTCTAAGGTCCAGACGGCCCTCTGGATAGACCTCATCAAAAAGGGTGCTATAGTCTAACCAGGATTCTAAATCGAGTGAAATCAATTTTAAATTAAACTAGACTTCAAGGGCTACATTTTCTATGTTGACCACTTTTCCTGTAGGAGCCTCTAGATATTTTTCCCAAATTATTTAAAGTGACAAATATTTTCATTCAGAAATTGCTTCATAAATAAAATCTAATTAAATGACACTGTTCATCTTCTTCTACAGCCCGAAACAGAGCCCTGAAAACCTAATTTCCTGTAGCTTTTCCAAGCTATTTCCCGGCCATCCAGCCATCTCCCTGGCCGGCCACCACCACCACCACCTCTGTTGAGATGAGGGCTATCGTCGGGCGGCGGCACGGCCGCCGGAGAGGCGGTTTCCGGCGAACCCGCCACCATGAAATTTTCGGAAAAACCACGAATACGCTCACCCGATCTGGCTCTTTTGAGCCCGATATCTCTCCTAACGATTTCTAAGATCTATCCGCAGAAGAAGGGGGAGGGGAGGACCTTGTTCGCGGGCTGAAGGCGTGCAGAGCGTCGGGAAGCCATTGGCGCGGTGGTGGCGTCGCCGGAAGTTCTTCAACAGCAAGGGGGAAAATCTGAAACAGTTTGAGGGAGAGTGTAACCTTTTCCTCTTGCTCTTAGGAGTCTTTTATAGATCAGCAAGTGGGGAGGGGAAAGGATGAAACGTCCGCGGCCATTAATAATTCCCATAATGACGTTTCGGTTATGACGAATGGCAGTTGAAACGCTGGAGATGAAGAGGTGCTCGCCAGGTGGCGATTTCCTATTGGACCAACATTTCCTTAATTACTTAAATAATTAAAGTAGGAAACGACCCATAAATACCCTTGGTTTTCATTCCCATAATCAGAATTTATTATGGCGTCGGTTACGGAAATTTCCAGTCTGGCTGTCGTTTCGGCCTTGGTCACGGGCGTGACACATAGGTCACGAGCGTGACAGGCCCGGTTAGCCAATTGTGGGTTCGATGATCGTCGAACTGAGATCGACGATCATCGAAGGGTGGTCACGGGCGTGACACCCGGGTCACGGGCGTGACTGGCCCGTGTGGCCAAATTCTGGGTCGACGATCATCGAATTGGGATCGACGATCGTCAAGCGTGGTCACGCCCTATGTCACGGGCGTGACATTGAGGGTCACGGGCGTGACGTTCCTGGTGACTAATTCTGGGTCGACGACCGTCGAACTGAAATCGACGATCGTCGAACATGGTCACGCCCTATGTCACGGGCGTGACATTGTGGGTCACGGGCGTGACATGCCCATGTGGCCAATTCCTGGCCGACGACCGTCGAACTGAAATCGACGATCGTCGAAGGTAGTCACGCCCTACGTCACGGGCGTGACATTGCGGGTCACGGGCGTGACAGGCCATGAGGAAGATTCCACGCCCGACGATCGTCTAAGTGAAATCGACGATCGTCGAAGGAGTCACGCCCCCAGGTCACGGGCGTGACGGGTCGGTCACGGGTGTGACCAACCCGTGACCCGAATTCTTGGTCGCTTTATTTCGATTTCTGGGCTCCCTAGGGTTCTACCACAACCAACCGACTCCAAGGGGTCTAGCCGGAAATTGGATGTTACAAATCCCAATAAACAAAACAAAGATTTTGTCCCCGAAATCAAGGTTAAGCCTACGGGACTCTAATCGGGATAAGAAGCTTGTAACATCCCTTGAGAATTAAAGAAATTACATCTCTACGTTATGTTTGCTTTATGCGGTTTCTAAGTCTAAGATTAATTCGCCCACCTAACTAGGTATTTTCACCCCAATAAACAAAAGATTAGCCCCTATTCTTGAAATTTCAGTCCCATTGGTTTAAAACAGGAAGGCAAATTGATTGTCCAGAGGGGTTGTGAGGTATACCTGACGAAAAAGTTCCGGGTATTTTTGCCGCATCAAGTCTTGTGGCTCCCATGTATGCTCCTCCTGCCCATGATTGTTCCACAAAACCTTGACTAACGGAACCTTCTTCCGTCGCAAGACACGCACTTCCGTATCGTCAATCCTGATGGGCTCCAAGTTGACTGACCGATCCGAGGCCACCGGGCCATCTGCCGAGGAAATCAGCTGCTCAGGGCGTAGCAGAGCCCTCCGAAGTGAGGAGACATGGAAGACGTCATGCAATCCTGCTAACTCCGGCGGTAGCTCCAGTCTATAGGCTAAGGGGCCGATCCGCTCCAGGATCCTATAGGGCCCCATATTTCTCGGACTGAGCTTCTTCCGGCCGCGAACCCGCGAGACTCCGTGCATCGGTCGTATCTTCAAGAAAACCCGGTCTCCTACCTGGAACTCTACTTGGCGATGCCTCGCATCGTAGTATTTCGCCTGTCTGCTCTGGGCTTCCAACATCCTGTCTCGGATCAATCTAATCTGAGCATCTGTATCTCCCACAAACTCCGAGCCTAGTGCCTGCGGATCCTCATCCTGAACCCATGATAGTGGGGTTCTGCACCTCCTTCCGTACAACGCTTCGTCTGGAGCCATGCCTATGCTAGACTGATGAGCGTTGTTGTACGAAAACTCGACCGGTGGCAGCAATCTCTCCCAAGGCTCGCCACGGTCCAAAATACATAGTCGCAACAGATCCTCCAGTGTACGGTTAGTGCGCTCTGTCTGTCCGTCGGTCTGAGGGTGAAAAGCTGTGCTGAATGTCAACCGAGAACCCAGATGGGCCTGGACTGACCTCCATTCCCTGGATGTAAACCGCCCATCCCGATCCGAAACGATAGTCTTGGGCACCCCATGATAACGCATAAACTGCTCAATGAACCTCCGTACTAATACACTGACTGGTGCGCCCTTTGCCACTGGAATGAATCTGGCCACCTTTGTTAGCCTGTCCACTATCACCCAGATCGAGTCATTCCCCGCACGGGATCGAGGTAGCCCATGTATGAAGTCCATGGCTATATCCTCAAACTTCCATTCCGGCACCGGAAGCGGCTGCAGCAAACCTGCCGGGTTCCTACACTCCGCCTTCACGAGCTGGCAGGCCTCGCAATGCGTCACAAAATACGTAATATCTTTCTTCATACCCGACCAGTACATCGTCCTCTTTAAATCCTTTACCATCTTGGTGATCCCCGGGTGTACCGAATATCGGCTGCAATGAGCTTCCGTCAAAATATCCTCCCGGATCCGTCCTCCTGCTGCTATGTAGACTCTGCCTCGGAAACACAGGAGCCCATCCCTCAAAGAGTAATCTCCCATCGTGCCTTCCTCCAAGGCTCGGAATATCAGCTCAGCTCTATCATCCAGCATCTGCCCATCTCTAATGCGGTCCCGAATGTCATCAATAGTAGCCATCGACCCCAGGTACTCCATGTACAGCTCCGGGTCATCCTCAGACACTGGCGAAATCTGCATCTCCTCGAATGATCTAATCAACTCCAAGGCCATCAGCTACGTGCCTACTCCTGTCGTACTCGCTCTCCGGCTCAGAGCATCTGCGACCACGTTCGCCTTCCCCGGATGGTAGTGCATGGTATACTGGTAGTCCGACAGAAACTCCACCCAGCATCTCTGTCTGATGTTTAACTCCTTCTGGGTGTCGACGTACTTCAGATTCTTGTGGTCAGAGAAGATATCACAATGTACTCCGTAGAGATAGTGTCGCCAGATCTTAAGAGCAAAAATGACTGCCCCCATCTCCAAATCGTGCACGGGGTAGTTCTGCTCGTGCTGCTTCAACTGACGGGAGGCATAGGCTATTACATGCCCATTCTGCATATGGACGGCACCCATACCCTAATAGAAAGCATCTGTATATACCTGGAATCCCTCCTTCCCTGATGGAAGAGCAAGGATGGGGGCCGAGGTGAGATGATCCTTCAGCTCCTGGAAGGCAGATTCGCATCGAGGCGTCCATATAAAAGGGGACTCCTTCTTCGTCAGAGACGTAAGAGGGAGGGCAATCTGAGAGAACCCCTCGACGAACTTCCGGTAGTAACCGGCAAGTCCCAAGAAACTTCGAACATCCGTGGCCGACTTTAGCGATGGCCAATCCCGTACTGCCTGGATCTTTGCAGGATCCACTGCCAGACCTGCTCCACTGATGACATGGCCCAGAAAGGCCACCTCCTTTAGCCAGAACTGGCACTTGCTGTACTTGGCATACATCTCATGCTCACGCAGCTTCCCCAAGGTCAAGGCCAGATGTCTCGCGTGCTCCTCCTCCGTCCTTGAATAGATGAGAATGTCATGGATGAATACAATGACAAAGACGTCCAGATACTCCTCGAACACCCGATTCATCAAAGTCATGAATGCGGAGGGTGCATTCGTGAGCCATAACGACATCACGGTAAACTCGTACAAGCCATATATGCTGCTGAAGGCCGTCTTCGGGATGTCCTCCTCCCGAATACGAAGCTGGTAGTACCCTGACCTCAGATCCAGCTTTGAGGACCAATGGGCTCCCTCCAGCTGGTCAAAAAGCTCGTCTATCCGTGGTAAGGGATAAGTATTCCGGACTGTCAACCTGTTCAGATCCTGGTAATCGATGCACAGTCGAAGGGTCCCGTCCTTCTTCTTAACGAACGGCACCGGAGCTCCCCACGGTGAAGAGCTAGGCCGAACGAACCCGGCCTCCACTAACTCCTGAAGCTGGCTTCGGAATTCCACCAACTCCTTTGGGGCCATTCGATAGGGAGCTCTGGATACCAGCTTAGCCCCCGGTACGAGCTGAATCTGAAAGTCCTTCTCTCGGTGCGGGGGTAACCCTGGTAGCTTCTCTGGAAACACGTCGGCGAAGTCCCGCACTACCGGAATATCTGCAATGGAATCCTTGGCTACGACCGCCTCAAAGAGGACCTGATAAACCTCTTCCCCCTGCAGGTGGGCCTTAACGGCTTGCACAGACGATAGTAAAGTACGGGGTGCTAATATAATACCTTCGATAACAATGAAGGAGTCGTCGTGCCTCACAGTGATCCTCTTCGCCACGCAATTGATCTGGGCATGGTTCCAATGAAGCCAAGTCATACCCAGGATCAGATCGTAATCTGGCATCTTCAAAACCGTCGCTGGTGCCTCAAACGCCTTTCCGCCGATCCTTGCTTCCATATTACAATGAGCAGAGGTCAATATCTCTGACCCGTCGGGTAGGCGCACCCTCTTCATCTTCCCGGTGAATGGATCCACTCCTGCCAGTCCTTTCACGAAATCCTCCGACACGAATGATTGCGACGCACCAGTGTCGAAGAGGGTGTGAGCGGGCTTGCCGCTCACGAATACTATGCCTGTGATAACCTGCTCCGGGTTCTGGGGTTGTGTCAGGTCTAGAGCATACACCTGCTCTCTCTCTGGCCTACGACCTCGATCTTGAAATCCTCGTCCTCGGTCCTGTCCTCGTCCGCCAAACTGTCGGGGAGGTGGAGCGCCCTGATGTGCTGGTGGGGGTGCTCGCCTCACAGGGCAGTTCCTCTTGATATGCCCCGGCTGGTTGCACTGAAAGCATACCGGTGGCTGCTCTACCGCCCTTGGCATTTCCAGCATCTGTATAGGCTGGGGAGCCAATACACCCTGACTCCTCTGCTCCTGCCCAAACTCTTGACGAGGCTGATCCCCGTTCCTTCTCTCTCCAATAACCTGGCCTCGAGGACGGTCTCTACGTCCTCCAATCACTGTATCATCAGCCGGTCTCTTCCAGCTCCTCACTGTAAGCTGATCCGCCTCCCTCTTCTTAGCCATCTCCAGAATCCTGGCAAGACTCCCCTCTGAGACGAAAAGGAGGGCCTGCCTCATGTCATCTTGCAGCCCCTTAAAAAACCTCCGGGCAAAGCCAGCATCGTCTAACTAGTAAGCGTCCGCATAACGGGCCAGGTGAGTGAACTCCTGATAGTGCTCCACCACAGTCCTGTTCCTCTGCCTCAACCGCAAGAACCTATCCTCCAGGCCATCTCTCGCCGACTTAGGTACAAAATGTCCCAAGAGCGCTGCTCTAAACTCCTCCCAAGTAATATCAGCACAGTCCATCCCTGCAAAGGTGGTGTCCAGCTGAGATTTCCACCATCTCTTTCCATGTGACTCTAAGCAGGAGACTGCCAAAGCAACTGCCTCCTCTGTGGGGCATCGAATCCCTGCCAGCATCTCGTAAATAGTGTCCAACCACTCCTCCGTACGTACTGTAGACTCCGTCCCCTGGTAGGATGGAGGGGAAAGTCCCCGGAAGATAGTCATCCAATTGGCCCCGCGGTTTGGCTGTGGGGTCGGGGCTTGCTGGGCTCTGAAGGCCTCCATGATGGCCGTCAGTGTTTTCCCCATCTCCGTCTGCTTGAACGGAACTGGTGCTGGCGGAGTCGGGACCACATTCGGAGCCTGAGGTGTCCCCTGCTGCGATGTAGGGTTCGTCGCAGGCTACAAGAAAAAATTCCATTTGTTAAAGAGCGAATGAATGGGATTTAAGAAGAGTTAGGATGGACTTTCATATGTGATTTCCCTCATGGGCATACCACTGCTTCCGCTGCTAGTTTGTTCGCAAACTAAGCTCGCACGGGGGTGGCCCAAGGTTTTTTTTTTGTGGACTACTTCTCTTTCGATCGAGGTCTCCTCTGATACCACTTGTAAGACCCCCCCTTTTTTTTTCAACCACCGGGGTCTTAGCACAGAATTGCCGCTTTGCGGTGGCATCGACTCACGGGAAGGCAACCATTACAAAACGCCAATTCTGCCGGCCCTTTTCGATCACAAGAGAGAAGCATTTATACAAAAATGTAAACAAGTCCACAGAAACATGTAAATAAAAGTGAAATCATAACCAGTCCATCAATAGTAATAATAGAAAATAGATAAATGGGCTCGAGCCCAGTACATCAGAGTCCTCACTACAAGTCACTCATCGCGGAAGCTAAGAAAATACTAATCACTCACGGAGCTGGTCGCAGGTGCACCGGTGCTAGACTGTCCCACCTCCATGCGCACCGTACTCCGCTGGTGCTGCTCCCTGTCTCCCATCCGGAGCTCCTGTAATGTTTGGTTCGAAAACCATTAGTCATAAAGACTAAGCCCTATCATCCCCTACCCCTCCCACCACGGCTCCTAAGCACCGGGCGGAGAGGAGGAAAGGGAAGCTACAAAAGTGGAGAATAATCAAGCAGGTGACGGTGGGCCTAACTAGCAAGTTATAACAGGTGAACAGTGTAAATGTTGTAATAGGTAGAGCAATTAATAAGTAGCAAATTGTATAAAAAGGGCAGCTAGAGAACAGTAAGTAAACAAACAAGTAAGTAAGTATGTAACCTTAACTTATATGAATGCCCATACAAACTTATAAGTTATGGGATCTTCTACAAGGGTCCCATCGTATAAAAAGTCCCATACCGATTTATACGTTGGGGTGTCGGTTGTATGCAATTATGAGTGTAGTGATATGCTATGCCATGATTCATGCTAGTGCAACACACACACACGACTCTATGCGCACAGACCTTAGTTCCCCCTGTTCGGGCAGCTAGCTTCACTCCCAGGAACCTCCGTAGTGGCAAACGGAGATAGTGGGTCGGGCCCCCCACTCCTAGGCGGGCATCCACACTACCAGGCCTAGCCCTTCCATACGCCCCTAGAAGAACACAACCTAGAGTATCCGCGTACTACTGCTAGCTGTACCCACCAGTCTTTCTTTGGCTATGTGTCCCACACCGCCGAGTCAGCGTACCGATGTCGGTGTGAACCACAATCAGATACCGAAGACCCACCACCTTTATTCTGTACTCCAACCCTCGAACCCTCGGCCCCCCGGACAGTCCGTCCGTGCATCTATCTTCAGAGCTACTGTCTGAAAGCAACCAAACCAATTATTCTACCTTCCTAGTTACCGAGGTGTGTTTATGTGCAACCCTAGTTATACTAGTTGCTCTTTCAATTTATTATTCCTATGATTTACGTTAGCCCAGGACTGCCCCCGGTATACCCCGTGAAGGGCTCTCAAGGGGCACTAGGAACCAAGACGGCGGCATTACGGCCCGAAGTTCCCTTTCGCAAGGCACTTATTATTATTGGTTGATCTCCCTTAACCCGATCCTCTTTTAGTTACTTTAGTTCTAACCCTAGAGTATTAAGACTCTTCCTCATCTTCCCAGGGTGGACGATCTTTCGTCGTTCCCATACTCCCTTATCCTTGACCAGTCTCACACTCTACTTGTCCTGCCTTCCAATGATGGACTCAATCTTAGCTTGCCCTACCAACCATCAATTATCAGAATTCCGTGGTTTTACTATATGCAGACCATCCTAAGCTATATGAGGTACACAAGGAGAGGTACACCAAATTATCTTCCAAATCTCCTATATTATTTACTGGAGGTCTACCATATCATAATTTGTCTAAATCCAGAAACTTATAATTTTCCTAATTAATCTGATATTTATTTAATTTTCCCAAAGGACGGGCCATGGGTCATTTTAAACAGGAACTACATGCTCCTCCTAAGTAATGGCTACTCAAAAATCATGATCATTAAATAACAGCAAGATAACCTCAAATACAAACTCCCAGAATTTTACAGAATGTATTTAGCCTCTAAATAATTTATCCAGTATAATCACGTTAATTCTACGTAATGAAGGAAGTACTGAAATTATTCATCGAAAAATTATAAAAAAATTACTAATCAGTAGCATGACATATAAAAGTTATTTGTGAAAGAATCATAATTTTACTAGCTTGCTAAACACCACTAAAAATTTAATCAAATAATCAAGGTAAAACATACTTAATGAAGCAAGCCTTAGAATTAAACTTCCAAAAATCCCATAAAAATTCACAGAGATTTAAAACCATAATAAACGTTCTCTGTCTAAATTTCATCAATTTCCAGGAAGTGTGTGTTCCATAATAAATTTTCTAAGCAAATCATACAAGCTACTAAATCGTTAATGAAGTACCCAAAATAATAATCTTAAAATTCATAGTAAAATATCCAGAGCTTGTACCATCCCTATAATTCACTCTACCCAAATCTCAACACTTTTCAATGTGATTTAGTGTCATTTCCTATCTCTACAAGTTTTGCACCCTAAACTAGGGTTAGATTTTTAGGTATCCCAACGGTCTCCAAATCTACTAAGATTTCATCCAGAGAACTATATTGGTCCTATGGTTCTCTCCACCCAATTTCGAGTCAATCCAAGATCATTTGACCACATGACCTTCACAAACCACCAAGATCCATCCTTAGGGTTTGGCCTTGGTTTTTAGGGCAAAACTTACCCTGATCCACCTCAAACTCTATGAGGGGGTGCTAGAGAATATTATTAGCCAGTGGTAAAAATCTCAGCCTCTGTTGAGGTGATCTGACCACTTAAATCTCAAAAGTGCACTTTTAACCTAAGACCCCTTATTAGGGCAAAACTCAGGATTGATCATTTCTAATCCAAACCTTCTCCAAATGAGATGAAAAATTATACAGAACCTTATGGTGAACCCAGGGACCACTCACCAAAATTTGGGAGGGTTTGGAAATTATTTAACCATCTAATTAAATTAAACTAGGATTATTAAATTTTTCTCAAAACTATAGAAAAATATTTCCCAAAAATTCTCATTTTTTGATATCACCTAGATATAGGTAACATTAGGCCACACCCCAAATTTCAAGTCATTTTGATGACTGGTTTAGAGTGGGGAATTTTTCTAAAGTCCAGAAGGCCCTCTGGATAGACCTCACCAAAAAGGGTGCTATGGTCTAACCAGGATTGTAAATCGAGTGAAATCAATTTTAAATTAAACTAGACTTCAAGGGCTACATTTTCTATGTTGACCACTTTTCCTGTAGGAGCATCTAGATATTTTTTCCAAATTATTTAAAGTGACAGATATTTTCATTCAGAAATTGCTTCACAAATAAAATCTAATTAAATGGCACTGTTCATCTTCTTCTACAGCCCGAAACAGAGCCCTGAAAACCTAATTTCCTGTAGCTTTTCCAAGCTATTTCCCGGCAATCCAGCCATCTCCCTGGCCGGCCACCACCACCACCACCTCTGTTGAGATGAGGGCTATCGTCGGGCGGCGGCACGGCCGCCGGAGAGGCGGTTTCCGGCGAACCCGCCACCATGAAATTTTTGGAAAAACCACGAATACGCTTGCCCGATCTGGCTCTTTTGAGCCCGATATCTCTCCTAAAGATTTCTAAGATCTATCCGCAGAAGAAGGGGGAGGGGAGGACCTTGTTCGCGGGCTGAAGGCGTGTAGAGCGTCGGGAAGCCATTGGCGCGGTGGTAGCGTCGCCGGAAGTTCTTCAACAGCAAGGGGGAAAATCTGAAACAGTTTGAGGGAGAGTGTAACCTTTTCCTCTTGCTCTTAGGAGTCTTTTATAGATCAGCAAGTGGGGAGGGGAAAGGATGAAACGTCCGCGGCCATTAATAATTCCCTTAATGACGTTTCGATTATGACGAATGGCAGTTGAAACGCTGGAGATGAAGAGGTGCTCGCCAGGTGGCGATTTCCTATTGGACCAACATTTCCTTAATTATTTAAATAATTAAAGTAGGAAACGGCCCATAAACACCCTTGGTTTTCATTCCCATAATCAGAATTTATTATGGCGTCGGTTACGGAAATTTCCAGTCTGGCTGTCGTTTCGGCCTTGGTCACGGGCGTGACACATAGGTCACGGGCGTGACAGGCCCGGTTAGCCAATTCTGGGTTCGACGATCGTCGAACTGAGATCGACGATCGTCAAAGGGTGGTCACGGGTGTGACACTCGGGTCACGGGCGTGACTGGCCCGTGTGGCCAAATTCTGGGTCGACGATCATCGAATTGAGATCGACGATCGTCAAGCGTGGTCACGCCCTATGTCACGGGCGTGACATTGAGGGTCACGGGCGTGACGTGCCTGGTGACTAATTCTGGGTCGACGACCGTCGAACTGAAATCGACGATCGTCGAACATGGTCACGCCCTATGTCACGGGCGTGACATTGTGGGTCACGGGCGTGACATGCCCGTGTGGCCAATTCCTGGCCGACGACCGTCGAACTGAAATCGACGATCGTCGAAGGTAGTCACGCCCTACGTCACGGGCATGACATTACGGGTCACGGGCGTGACAGGCCATGAGGCAGATTCCGCGCCCGACGATCGTCTAAGTGAAATCGACGATCGTCGAAGGAGTCACGCCCCCAGGTCACGGGCATGACGGGTCGGTCACGGGCGTGACCATCCCGTGACCCGAATTCTTGGTCGCTTTATTTCGATTTCTGGGCTCCCCAGGGTTCTACCACAACCAACCGACTCCTAGGGGTCTAGCCGGAAATGGGATATTACATTTTCTACTGTTACAGCAAGCCTGGGCATGTGATAGCTGACGTCCAAGAGAAGAGGAAGGATACTCAGGAGAAGAAGAAGCACCGGCACAAAGGAAAGAATAAAAAGTCCTTCATTGAGAATTAGGAAAAGAGTTGGACAGACTCATCATCTTTTGAGTCTGAATAAGAGGAAGCATATTTTGGGCTAGTTGCTACTACTGTTAAAGATGAAGCTATTACTGCAGGAGAAGTCAATCCTCTAGGGAGGATACGAATCAGAGCCCCTCTGACATTGTTAGAGAGTG
This sequence comes from Platanthera zijinensis, assembly GCA_039513925.1. Taxonomy (NCBI): domain Eukaryota; kingdom Viridiplantae; phylum Streptophyta; class Magnoliopsida; order Asparagales; family Orchidaceae; genus Platanthera; species Platanthera zijinensis. Next base: position 123,925,751 of record CM077087.1, read on the forward strand.
ATTCAAAGGTGGATTAAGATGTCCATAACTACAAAGGGTTGATGACAATGACAGATGAGGAAGGCAACCAAGATTAGCCTGGTCAAAGCAAGGTACATTTATCACCTAACTCTACTTATCTACTTGAGTTTATGACTAGTCCTTGCTCAGAAGACTCTTCATCTTGTGGTGAATAAGATTCTAGATCTGAAGGAGATGTCAATCAACTGATTGATATGTATAGATAACTTCTGAATTTCCTTCAAGAAGGTCAACAAGTTGTCTAAGAAGAAGGCTAAAGAGATCTCATCTCTTAAGGTTGCAGTTTCCCAGCAGACGGTAACAGCAAATCTGTTGGACCAGAAAGCTAGGGAATGTAGCCAACTAAAGTCCCTCATGGACATTCCGGTAGCCTCCATCAAGCATATGAACTTTCTCATCAAGGAGCTTGAAGATAAGCTTGAGAAGGAGAAAAGATTAGTAGCCAGCTATTCTAACCAAGTACTGTCCTCCCCTCGATAGACTCCTTCTCCTCTCAAAAGGGTAAGAAGGGGTTGGGATTCAAGAGAAGCACAAGAGTTGCTCCTTCAAAAAGGAAGTGCACAGCTCCAGCTCCACCTAAGCCTATTGCTTCTAAACCTCCAATTATTTTCAGAAAAGTTTTAATACCCTCTAACAGGTTTGACTAAGAAAGATCTTATGGTCACTGGGAGAGGGGTTGTTCATCTGGAGTGAACAAAGATGTTCACTATCATGGTGAAATTTTTGGCAGGGTGTGTGCAGTCAAGGTTGCTAATGAGAAATTTAAAATGGCCCAATGTAGACCATTTGTCTTTGGTTCTTCTTCACCAACTCTCAAGAAAGTTTTTATATTCAAGGCTCATAATCTGAAAGCAAAGGTTCTGATTAGGGGCAAGTCCAAGAATCAGGATGATCTGGGAATATCTGAAGCCATCAGAATCATGCTTTCTGAAAAGAAGCTAGCTGTTGCTGGCACTCAGGGCAGACCAAATCAGCAAGTTATAAGACTTACCTTCAGTCAAATTCTGGCTGAAAGAAATTAGAAAAAGGCTGCGACACATCTTCCTCCTATCAAGGTCCTGCTCATCAAGTTACAGGGCCTTCACAGAAAAGAAGATATAACATACATGATTGTTGGTGTTGTGATAAGATATGGCATTTTCCATTGACTGATGGCACAATCCCAATGTGGCCAGAGCTAGGGTCAGTCCACCAGTCAGAAATTTTATTGGTATACATGTTTAGTTTCATGCTAACATTTACCTAAGAAGCAATAGATATTGGGGTCCTAAGGTTAAGTAATTTGTATATTGTAGGATAGCTCAAGGTATCATACCCCTATATGGTAATTGAATAGTAGCTGTTCCAGGAACATTACTGGAATAAGGAGCAACTTGAAGGAGTTTACTCTAGTAAAAGATGGACCAAATGTCATCTTTGGATGTTCAGATAAAGGTGTAACCAAAGGATATTGTAAGATCAACAATGGAATAGTCACCATCACCAAGGTGGCTTATTTTGAAGGATTGCAGCACAACCTTATAAGCATAAGCCAGCTTTCTAATCTTGGCTATGTAATTGTATTCCACAACGATGTGTGCCTAATTAGGAGGTCAAATGACTAAGAGGTCATCTTTACAGGCACTAGGAGTGGAAATGTTTATTGTTTGAACTTATTATGTCTAGACACAATTTCTCCTATCTGTTTAATGATAAATGAGAAAGTCTCCTGCTTTGTCAAGAGGCACAAGAGACAAGCTAATTTGAATTTCAAGACTATTGGCAAGCTCTTCAGTCATGAGCTAGTTTGGAATGGCCCCAATATGAAGTGCTCTAAAGAGAGCATTTGCTCAGCTTGCCAAAAGGGTAAGTAGACAAAAGTCTCCTTCAAGGGTATTGGGATCAAAGAATATGTGAAGTGCTTATACCTCTTGCACTTGGACCTATTTGGTCGAATTCTAGTTCACAGTCTTGGTAGGAAAGTCTACACCCTTATGGTAGTTTATGACTATTCCATGTTTACTTGGGTGTTCTTTCTTAAGAAGAAGGATGAAAACATTGATTTCTCCATGAGGTTTGTCAAGCAAATTCAGAATGAGCTCTGCTTTTCTGTGGTCAAAATCAGAAGTGACCATATGAAAGAAGTCTAGTCTGATAGCATGCCAAAATTCTTATGAAGAGCATTGGATTCATCAAGAATTCTCTTCTCCTAGAACACCCAAGCAAAATTGGATAGTCGAGAGGAAAAATAGGACTATCATAGAGGCTGGCAGAACACTATTGAGTGACACATCTCTCACACAATATTTGTAGTCTAAGGCAGTAAATACTGCATGTCATGTCCTTAATGGAGCCTTTATCACCAAAGGCCCTAAGAAGACTCCCTATGAGATCTTGCAGGGCAGAAAACCAAATATGTGCTATCTCAGAATCTTTGGTAGTAAATGCTTTGTGCTTCATAATGGCAAGTCCTATGTGACTAAGTTTGCTGTCAAATCCTATGATTGAATATTTGTTGGGTACAGTAATCATAGCAAAGCCTATAAGATCTACAACTTTAAAAGCCAAGTTGTAGAAGAATCAGTTCCTGTAGTCTTTGATGAGTCTACAATGATTAATAATGGACTGCATAGTTCCATAGTACTGTAGGTATACAACAGATAATGGACAAGCTGGCCATCAAGGAAGCATCACCAGTCATCGAAGATGATATGGATACTCCAAAAGATCTACCTGTCACACTAGGAGTGGATGAAGATCAAAAAGAAGATGCCCCTATTGCTTAAAGAAAACTTCCACCTACAGTCGGACATATAAGAGATCATCCAACACACTAGATCATTGGTTAGGCAAGTCATGGAGTAATGATAAGGAGCAAAAGTTAGAACAATGCCATGTATTCAAGATTTATATCCCAAGAGGAGCCCAAGAAGTTTAAAGAGGCCAACATAGACAAACAATGGATTGGAGCTATGCAGGAGGAACTGAACCAGTTCAAGAGGTGAAGTGTCTAGAAGCTGGTTCCCAGACCTCATGGTTATAATATCATTTGAGTCAAGTGGATCTATAGAAACAAGCTTGATGAAAATGATATTATAATTAAGAACAATGACAGACTAGTAGCTAAGCTGTACAAGCAAGAAGAAATGATTGATTTTGATCAAACCATTGCCCTTGTAGCAAGATTGAAGGCCATCAGATTATTCCTTGCATATGTAACACACAAGGGATTCAAGGTCTACCAAATGTATTGGAAGTCAGCCTTCCTAAATGGTGTCGTAAAAGAAGAAGTCTATGTTGAGCAGCCTCCAGGTTTTGTAATTCCTAACTCACCTGATTTTGTTTATAAACTTAGGAAATCTCTATATGGGTTAAAGCAAGCCCCTATAGCATGGTATGAGACATTGTCTATTTTCTTCGTTGAAAACAAATTCTCAAGGGGAAAATAGACAAGACCCTATTCCTAAGGGAATCTAAGGGTAAGATCATCCTAGTCAGATCTATGTAGATAACAACATCTTTGAATCTACTGATGAAAACCTCTGCAAAAAGTTTGCTAAACTCATGCAGGGGAAGTTTAAGATGAGAAGTATGGGTAAACTTAAGTTCTTCTTTGACCTCCAAGTAAAACAGACTGATGATGGCTTGTCCATATCCCAGTCTAAGTTCACTAGGGAATTAATCAAGAAATTCGGCATAGAGAATTCCTCCACCATGAGAACTCCCATGGGGTCAAGTATGCATGTAGGCAAAGATGAAGCATAAAAACCTATTGATGAAACTTTGTATATAGGGATAATTGACTCCCTTCTATATCTGACTACAAGTAGGCAAGACATCATGTATGCTACATGTGTTTATGCTAGGTATCATGCTTGCCCTAAAGAATCTCACTGCTCTGTAGCTAAGAGAATCTTGAGGTATCTTAAGGGCACTACAGATCTTGGCCTTTGGTACCCTAGGAATGGGGAGTTTGAATTAACTGGCTATTCAGACGCAGATTTTTCAGGCTAGAAAGAAGATAGGAAGAGCACATCTTGCACCTGCAAGTTCTTGGGAGGGACACGTGTATATTTGAGCAGCAAAAAACAAACAAGTGTGGCAATATCAACTGTAGAGTAAGAGTACATCTCAGCAGGAAGATGTTATGCTAAGTTATTGCTGATCTAGAACCAACTTCAAGACTACAACCTCCAAATAAGTAGAACTCCTTTATTCTTTGATTCTACTAGTGCAATCTCTATTGCTAGGAATCATGTCTCCCATAACAGGACTAAGCACTTAGAGATTAGATATCATTTCATTAGGGAGCATGTGGAATGTGAAAACATCACCCTTGAGTTTGTCCAAACAGACAAGCAAGTGACTGACATCTTCACTAAGCCACTTGATGAAGCCATGTTTAACACCTTCAAATTTTAGTTGGGTATGTTAAACATAGTATAGCTTCAGTTGCTCCTCATTTGGTTGCAAACTATTTGGAATTATGTAGATAGGATTGTCCTTTAAAGAAATGAAGATTCTCCAATTAAGGGAAGCAAGTCCAGCACAATTCCAACATAACACTACTGCCTAATTTATGGGGAGCAGGTGAAACGATGATTAGTTGATCAGGTTTATCCTACCAGCTATTTGCTAAAGTTAAAAAGGGGAGAAGATAAGATGATCAGATTATCAGATAAGCAAGGCAGCAACAAGGAAGCAACAATTCAGTGGAAGCAGAAGGCAGATGTCGTATTATTCCATTCTACAAGCAGGGAAGTGTAGTAACTATATATCACATCTCAATTATTTGGTTTTCTTTTATTATGCCTTGTGCTGCATGGTTCTGCATTTGTCATTAACTTTGCTTAAGAGTTTTGACTTCCTCAAATAAGGGGAGATTGTTTGGTCAATTGCCTATATTGTCCTGGATTTGAGTGAAGTCAATCTTATCAATGATATATACATGTCTGTAGATTACTATGATAGGTCAGGTAGCCAAAGTGGTTATGTCAGGTAAACACTTACCTAAGTTGTACGATGATAGAAATCAAAGTCCACAGGCGTTGAGTGAAGGAACATCACTTAATGCCAGATGACTTATAGCACTTAGTGTAGCCTATACTATCATAGACAAAGTTGGAATGAGCTAAAATATGGCTAAGTCCACATGCGTTGAGTGAAGTCAACTCACTCAACGCCCTGCTACTAAAAGAGAAAGTTGGCTAAGTTTTTTGGCATTGAGTGATGAATAGACACTCAACGACATACAACAAAAAGGTTCTAAGTCGAGAAAAATTTAGAGCTTGAGATTCTGAGTTCGTCGAGCTCTGTTGAGAGTTCGTCGAACTGAGTTCAGAGTTCATCGATCCTAGCTCACCTTTGGTCGAGCTAAGTTCAGATATTGGGATTCTGAGTTCGTCGAGCTCAGTTGAGAGTTCATCGAACAGAGTTCTAAGTTCACCGAGCTCATAATTCACCATTCGTCGAATTTAGAAAGACAGTCTATGCCAGTGCTTATTTAATACAAAAAATTGGCTAAGGCAGAAAGCATTGAGTGAGACGTGCTTACTCAATGCTCACAATGCTTAAGTTTTTGAAGAAGTAGAAATTTGGTTAAGGCAAAAAGCGTTTAGTGGAGGTTAATAACTCAACGCTGTCAATGCCTAGTGAAAACAGAATTATTTCTAAAGGATTTGGCGTTGAGTGATGTTTGCTCACTCAATGCCAAGCAGCAAAAAGCTGATAAAGCAAGTTGGCATTGAGTGAAGCTGAATCTCTTAACCCTTAGAAACAGATTTATATTTAAGTAGTTTTACATTGAGTGAAGGTTACTCACTCAACGTAAAGAGACAGTAAAACTGTCTAAGTGGTTTGGCGTGGAGTGATGCTTACTCGCTCAATGCTTATTCTCTGATGCTCGATTTTGGCTAAGTCCACAGGTGCTGACGTCAACATAATCGACAAGATCAACTAAGGTCAATTCAGACACGGGGAAGCTACAATACATGACAAAACTTGACTTGAAGCTACTGTACGTCTTCTTCGGTTAAAATAAGGCATAGCTAGAAGCTATAGGTGGGGCCCACCGATCTCTAAGAGTCGTTGATCGGTGAACTACAAAAGGAAGAGATAGGTCCAAAACAAAGAGATCGTTTAGGGCATATAATATTAAAAAAGGAGAGCAACCATCTTCATCTTCTTCACCATTGCTGCATGTGAAAATCTTGAAGCTCTCGAGTAAGAAAAGTTCAGTTAGATGTGCAGGTCACCATCTCCCACAACATATTCAGAATCAGTTCTAAAGAAATAAAAACCTTCATACTTTTGTAGGTTCAGTGAGCTATTTGAAGACTCAAGATCAAAAGATCTATATCCTTCAACAGACAGTTAAGAAGTTATCTTCTGAGTTCCTCCAGCAAATCCTTTCCCTACTGTGAGGAGAGTTGGAGCAGAAAGTTTTCTGCTCAAGTGGTTGACAATGAGAAATTTCTGTGGGAAAGTTAATTAAACTATTTCTTTTTGTAGGATCTTTCTAGATCTAAGTTGTATGACCTTAGGGTCTGAGGTAGTGCAAATTTGCATGAGCTTTAGGAGAGTGCTGCTCTCTGAGGTAGGTGTAACATCCCATTTCCGGCTAGACCCCTAGGAGTCGGTTTGCCGTGATAGAACCCTGAGAAGCCCAAGAATTGAAATACATCGACCAAGATTTCGTGTCACGTGTTGGTTACGCCCGGGACCGACCCGTCACGCTAGTGACCAAGGGCATGACCCCTTCGATGATCGTCGATCTCAGGAAGACGATCGTCGAGCGCGAAATTTGTAACCCGAGCTTGTCACGCCCGTGACCTACGCGTCACTTCCGTGACCTAGGGTGTGACCCCTTCGACGATCGTCGATCTCAGGAAGACGATCGGGGAGCGCAGAATTTGCAACCCGGGCTTGTCACGCCCGTGACCTAGGGCGTGACCCTCTTCAAAGATCGTCGATCTCAGGAAGACGATCGTCGAGCGCAGATATTTGCAGCCCGGGCCTGTCACGCCCGTGGCCCACGTGTCACGCCCGTGACTTAGGGCGTGACACCCCCCCCCCCTTCTACAATCGTCGATCTCAGAAAGTCGATCGACGAGCGCAGAGTTTGCATCACGGGTTGTCACGCCCGTGACCGACAAGTCACACCCCGTGACCTAGGGCATGACCCCTTCGACGATCGTCGATCTCAGGAAGACGATCGCCGAACTCTGAATTTGCAACACACCTGTCACGCCCGTGGCCTACGTGTCACGCCCGTGACAAAGACCGAAACGTCAGCCAGGCTGGAAATTTCTGTAACCCAAGTCATAATTAATTCTGATTATGGGAAGTTACACCCGGAGTATTTATAGGCCGTTTCCTTCTCTAATTACTTAATAAAATGAGGAAGAGTTGACCCAATAGGAAATCGACACCTGGATCAGCCATTTCACCTTCCACCTTTTCCTCTCCCTCCACCATAACCGAAATATTATTAAGAGAGAGCATTCATGGCCATGAATGCTTCACCCTTTCTCCTCCCCATTTGGAGATCTATAAAAGCCCCCTTAGAGAAAGATGAGAGGTTTACACTCTTGACCAAACGAATTCAGATTATTGTTCTTGTTGTAGGGGAAGTTTGGGAACGATACCACCGCGCCATGACAATCCGACGTTTATCTCGTCTCAAAACCGCGAATAAGGTCCTCCTATATTTCTTTTTTTGGGGTAGATAAAAGGATCTTAGAAAGGAGTTCGTGCTCAACGGAGCCGGACCTATCTCGCGTTTTCATGGAAAAACCATGAAAAAAACATAATTTCGGGTACGCCGGAACCCGCCACCTCCGGCGGCCAAACCACCGTCGACCGATAGCCATCGCCTCGATAGAGGTAGTGGTGGTGGTGGCTGGCCAGGGGAGTGACCGGACAGCCGATGACGGATTGCAAAAAGGCTACAAGAAATATAAGTTATCTGAGTTCTGTCTTCGGGTTCTATAGAAGATGAACAATAAAACTTATTTATATTATAAAGTTTTAAATATAGTATATAAGGAAAATATATATAAAATGGGCATATTTTGATGCTGTAAAACAAGGCACTTAAAAGCCGATTTAGGAAAAATGGCCAGTCACAAAAGTTGTAGCCCTTCAAGTCTAGATTAATTTAGAATTGATTTAAACTCGTTTGGGTAAGTGGTTTGACCGTAGCACTTGTGTTAGTGGGGGCTGTACCTATAGTTAGGCAGGAACTAAAATGAATGCCCATGATTTGTTCCCTGTTCAAATGAACTGAAATTTTGGCAGGTGGTTATCCTTAGCCATACGTAGAGGTTGTCAAAATATGGGAATTTTTGGAGATACTTTGCTTAATGTTTTTATTTTAATTTAAATAAGTTAGAGTAATTTATCTAAGTGGCTAAATGACATCCAAACCCTCCCAAATTTTTGTGAGTGGTCCCTGGCTATAAAACCTAGCTTTGTACAAAATTTCAACTCATTTGGATGAGTTTTAGATAGGAAGTCACCTATTCTTAACTAGGCATTAATGAGACATTTTTGAGTAAAAAGTGCACTAAGAGGTTGAAATGGTCAAATCAACTCAACAAAGGATCATATTTCGACCACTGACTTGGAAGGGTTATTATAACCCACTTGGAGAAAATGGTTTTGTTTAGGGTTGGTTTACCCTAGGATCCAAACTCAAACCCTATATGGAGGGTTTTGAGGGTTGTGAAGGACATGGGGGAAATTGCTCTCGTATTGTCTTGAAACTCTGTAGAGTTGACATTAGCATGATAAGAATCATCTGGATTGAATCTTGGAAGATTTGGAGACAAGTAGATACCTCAAAACCCTAATTTTAGCATTAGGGTAAAATACTAATTAAGCACAATCCGTCACTAAACATTATCTAAAGGCTGTGAAACTTGGGTAGAGTAAGTTTTAGGACGGGTAGAACCTATAACAATTTTATTGGAATTTTATGATGTCTATTTCTAGCACTTCATTTGTAACGATTGTTATAGTCCTAATTGATGTTTTAATTATTTAAATCTTTCTGTATATTGAAACCCCATGAAATCTTGGAAATAAATGTTTTAGAATAGAATGGATCCCCCTGAATTTTTGTATAATTTTTATTTGTGTAAATCCAGTACTTCCTTCATAAATGTTAAAAAGGGGTTTTATGCTTTAAAAATTAATAATGGATGATATTGTTGCTGGAAAATTATGAAACTTGGTCAACGCTATTTTTAAGATTGTACCTGCATAAAATAATTAATTTATAATTTTTTGATGGATATACTCTGTGCTTGGTTCATAAATAATGGAAGATAGAAAATATTGCTAAAATAATTTTAGAGCCGTTTTAATGCTACAAAAACTGTGATACCTTGGATTTACCATATTCAGATAGAAAAGTATTTATAATAATTTTGTTAGACATCTTGCATGAGTACTTAGGGTAGTTAATTTTCAAACCGGTAGCCAACGGAATTTTCGAGGAAATTAATTAAATGCCAGATAAATTAGGAAAATTGTAATTTTCTGATTATAGGCTAATCATATCAGGATATATCTCTAGTAAATAAGTTAGGGCATTTAGATGAGTATTGGATCATTTCCTAACTGGTTCGACATATAGTCTAGGCTGGTCTGCATATAGCAAAATGTTAAATTGCAATATAACATGATCTGGGATAGTTGTTGGAGTTAGTCATTTAGTCTGGGTGGATAGGTGTGGATGATTTTGTAATAGAATGATAAGAAGAGTAGTTAGAAGTGGTGATGGCTAGAGTTAAAAGGTGCTCGAGTTCGAAGAAAGATCGTCTTTCCCGAAGAAAGGAAGGTTAAAAATAACACTAGCTTAGTCCATCGTAACATGATAATGGAATGGGTAAGGGAATTCAACCAATAAAAATATCTGCCTTGCGAAAGGGAACGATGAGCTTCAGCTACCATCATAGTTCCTAGTGCCCTTTAAGAGCCCTTCACGGAGAATACTGGGGGCAGTCCTGGGTTAACATAAACTACAATAACAAACTGAAAAGAGTAACTTAGTAATTATGGTTGCACGTTTCACAAACGCTGTAGCATAAGAAGATATTTGGGAGCTTCGGCTCGGTTGGTTAAGAGACGGACAGAATGGTCCTGGGAGCTTCGGCTCGGTTGGTTAAGAGACAGATGTTTTGGTCCGGGGAGCTTCGGCTCGGTTTTTGTTTGATTACGACTAAACTTGCATGTGCATAAAAGAAAGAAAATTAAGGTGGTGGGTCTTCGGTATTGGAGGGTCGATGCACCGACGCTAATATACTGACTCGACAAGTGTGGTTAGCACTTCGCCAACAGAAGTCCGGTGGGCCAGCCGACAAGAGTACGCAGTAGTCCGCTTAGTGCACCATGCATTGAGGCGTACGATAGGTCTGACCGGTAGTGCTTTACTGGTTTAGAGGTGGCAGAGGCCCAACCCACCGCTTCCGTCTTCCACTACGGAGGTATCCTGGGAGGTAACAGCTCAGAAAGGGGGAACTAAAGGTCTGTGTGTATAGAGTCGGGTGTGTGAGTTGCACTTGCATGTTCCATCATTCCCACTTGCATGTAATAGCATAATCGATTCATTTAACCCTGACACCTAAAGTATAAGTGGAATGGGATGCTTATACATTAGGACTTGCAAAACGACCCCTTGGTCTATAAGCTTGTGTGGGCAAGTTTATAAATTAAGGTTAAATTCTTTATATATATGCTGCTGTTTGGTAACCGACACCCCAACTTATAAGTGGTATGGGACACTTTATATGATGGGAGCCTTGTAGAAGATCCCTTGGCTTATGCGCAGCTGCACATAAATTAAGGTTACTTTACCTACTTTCTGATTGTGTCATATTTATTATAGTATTGCTAGATTAGTTCTGCTACCACCTGTTTCTTTGATTTTTTCTCCACCTATATGTCCTCCCCTTTATTCCTCTCCGCTCGGTACCTAAGAGCCATGGGGGAAGGGGTAGGGGATTATAAGGCTTAGTCTTTATGACTAACGGTTTTCGAACCGCATCATTTTAGGGGATCGTGGAGACCAGCACAGGGGAGCAGCCCCAAATACCGGTGCACTTGGAGATGGGGCAGTCTAGCTCCGGAGTTCATACAGCCGGGACTGTGAGTCTCGACCTTGAGTAGATGTTTTGTTTTTGCTTCTGCATTGATTTGAAGTGAGGACATGATGTACCGGGCATAAGCCCATATTCTATTACTCTAATGTATTATTTTGTGGACACTCCCTTCATGGAGTTTTATTTCTACATATGTGATTTTCATGTGGACTTGCTTGTACTTCATTTTGCTACCATCTTATGATGGAATTGGCTGGCAGAATCGACGCTTTGTGATGATGACCCTTCAGGGCGTGAAGGTGTCACTGCAAAGTGGCGGTCTGGGCCTAAGACCCCAGTATTTTAAAATAAAAAAAGGGGGTCTTACAAGTGGTATCAGAGGAAACATCGATCTGAAAAAGGTAGCAGTCCACTAACCCTGTGTCACCCCCGCTCGAGTTTAGTTTAGGGACAAACTAAGCAGCGGAAGCAGTGGTGTGCCTATAAGGGAAATCACATGTAGAAGTCCACTTCTTCATTAATTGGAATTCTTCTTTGTAGCCTACGGCAAACCCTGCCCCCAGCAGGAAGCACCTCCGGCTGCAAAGAACATATCACATAATTATCTAGTCAACGAGTTAGACCCAGCCCACTAGGACTCACTACTAACCATGATGACTTATAGTATGTCCTAGTCCGAAATAGACCATGGGTATGGACTTGGTTAAGGTAAGAAGATACCCAATGAGAATAAAGGAGGAGTTCAACATGAGAATGACAACCTAATAGATAACTCAGGTGACCATACGGTCCCTATTAAGGATTACTCAAAGCGGTAGACTGCTTTAAGGAGAATTGAGGCCAATAATCCATTAGCAGAATGGCAGAAGATAAGTAGACTTAACCCTCGTACAGGTAACAAGATTTCTCGGAGATAATCACATAGACAAACACCGAGGGTCGGATATGAATTGAAGTTCAGAAGATACACATTTGGGATTGGGAACATTTTGACCCCGATAAGGTCGTCGTAAATGTGACTCATAGAGTTTAATGTATGGAGTATATTGACAAGTTTTGGGTTGGAACCCCAAGTCGAAGATTGATTCCCTAGGGATTGTGCACCCAGCTGGGACGGATATAACATGGTAATATCAAAGTTGCTTAGCCCAAGGTAGGTAGGGGCTTATCTTTTGTTTATTGGGGGCTAAACTTTTGTTTATTGGGAAAATTAGTATTGGCTTGGGTTCCCTTGGACCTAGTTCCAGGTGTACACGGACGCCTCCAAACAGGGGATGAGTGTCGTTCTGATGCAAAACAGGCACGTAATAGCCCACACCTATCGACAGCTGAAGATACATGAGAAGAACTATCCGGTGCATGATCTAGAGATGAGTGCAGTGATGTTTGCTCTGATGATTTGTTGACACTACCTCTACGGGGTTCACTGTGACATCTTTTCAGATCACAAAAATTTGAAATACGTGGACACGCAGAAAGAACTCAACATCAGACAGAGACGTTGGGTGGAGTTCCTATCGGATTACAAGTACACCATGCATCCTGGGAAGGAGAACATGGTGGAAGATGCTTTGAGCCGGAGAGGAGATACCTCAGGGAAGGGACCACAACTGATGTCCATGGAGCTGGTCCGGTCCTTCAGAGATATGCAGATATCTGTAGTGTCCGAGAATGATCAAGAGATGTATAGGGAGTATCTAGCATCGATGGTGGCCATAGATGATATTCGGGACCGCATCCGGGATGGATAGAGGACAGATGCATGGGAAAAGCCGATATTCCAAGCCTTAGAGGAGGGTTTGACAGGAGATTATTCACTGAGAGATGGATTGCTACATTTCAGAGGCAGGGTTTATATACTTGCAGGTGGCCAGATTCATTCTGATCAGAAAAGATGACTCGGTTGGGGTACTAGTACGGAGATTCATAGAGTAGTTCATTCGTTTTCATGGGGTGCCCAAGACGATCGTGTCAGATCGGGATGGCAAGTTCACTTCAAGGGAGTGGAGATCCGTGCAGGCTTACTTAGGCACGCGATTGACCTTCAGCACCGCATTCCATCCCCAGACGGATGGGAAGATGGAACGCACCAATCGGACGCTAGAAGGTATTTTGAGGTTATGCATTTTGGACCGCGGGGAACCATGGGAGAAGCTCTTACCCCTGGTCGAGTTCTCCTATAACAACAGCTACCAGTCCAGCATCAAGTTGGTGCCTTATGAAGCCTTGTATGGAAGGAAATGCGGAACCCCGCTTTCTTGGGTTCAGGAAGAGGATCCGAAGGCATTGGGATCGAATTTTGTTGAAGACACCGAGGCTCAGGTTAGAGTTATCAAAGACAGGATGTTAGAGGCGTAGAGCAGACAAGCTAAGTACTTTCATGCACGACATCGTCAGGTGAAGTTTCAGGTGGGGACCAAGTGTTTTTGAAGATCCGGCCAATGCATGGAGTTTCACGGGTGCGTGGTCGGAGGAAGAAGCTAAGCCCTAGGTATATGGGCCCTTACAAGATCCTGGAGCGGATCGGGGCCCTAGCTTACAGGCTAGAGTTGCCATCAGAGTTTGCAGCCCTGCACGACGTCTTCCACATTTCTTCGCTGAGGAGGGCTCTACTACGCCCGGAGCAGCAGATTTTTACCACCGAAGGGCCGGTAGCTTCAGACCGATCTGTTCACTTAGAGCCGGTTCGGATCGATGACAAAGGAGTACGGATCTTGCGCCGCAAAAAGATTCCCTTAGTCAAGGTTCTGTAGAGGAACCATGGTCAGGAGGAGCACACCTGGAAACCGCAGGACCTGATGAGGCAAAAATACCCGAAGTTGTTCAGGCAGGTATACCTCTCCACCTCTTGGTATACTATAAATTACCTTCTTGTATTGAACCAGATGGACTAGATAAGGGAAATTGAGAACCTAGGCATGCGTAGGAAAGTAGGGGTTAATCTTTTGTTTATTGGGGAGATTGCCTTCGTTTATCAAACAAGTAATCTCGCTTCGACTGAAAAGAAAAACCATATGGGATGTTACAAGTTTAGTTTATTTCGGTAAAAATCCCCGTAGACTCAACCTCAATTTCGGGGATGAAATTTTTGTTTTTTATTGGGATTTGTAACATCCCATTTCTGGAAAGACCTCTAGGAGTAGGTCTACCGTGATAGAACACTAGGAAGCCCAAGAATTGAAATACATTGACCAAGATTTCGGATCACAGGTTGGTCACGCCCGTGACCGACCCGTCACGCCCGTGACCTAGGGCGTGACCCCTTCGACGATCGTCGATCTCAAGAAGACGATCGTCGAGCGCAGAATTTGAAACCCGGGCTTGTCACGCCCGTGACCTACGCGTCACGCCCGTGACCTAGGGCATGACCCCATCGACGATCGTCGATCTCAGGAATACGATCATCGAGCGCAGAATTTGCAACCCCGGCTTTGTCACAGCCGTGACCTACGCATCACGCCCGTGACCTAGGGCATGACACCCTTCGACGATCGACGATCTTAGGAAGACGATCGTCGAGCGCAGATTTTTGCAGCCCGGGCCTGTAACGCCCGTGACCCACGTGTCACGCCCGTGACCTAGGGCGTTACCCCCCCTTCGACGATCGTCGATCTTAGGAAGAAGATCGACGAGCGCAGAGTTTGCATCACGGGTTGTCACGCCCGTGATCGACAAGTCACGCCCGTGACCTAGGGCGTTACCCCTTCGATGATCGTCGATCTTAGGAAGACGATTGCCAAACTCTAAATTTGCAACACACCTGTCACGCCCGTGACCTATGTGTCACGCCCGTGACAAAGGCCGAAATGTCAGCCAGGCTCGAAATTTCTGTAACCCAAGTCATAATTAATTCTGATTATGGGAAGTTACATTAGGAGTATTTATGGACCGTTTCCTTCTCTAATTACTTAATAAAAGGAGAAAGAGTTGACCCAATAGGAAATCGCCACCTGGATCAGTCATTTCATCTTCCACCTTTTCCTCTCCCTCCACCATAACTGAAATATTATTAAGAGAGAGCATTCATGGCCATGAATGCTTCACCCTTTCCCCTCCCCATTTGGAGATCTATAAAAGCTCCCTTAGAGCAAGATGAGAGGTTTACACTCTTGACCAAACGGATTTAGATTATTGTTCTTGCTGTAGGAGAAGTTCGGGAAAGCCACCACAACGCCATGACAATCCGACGTTCATCTTATCTCCAAACCGCGAACAAGGTCCTCCTCTACTTCTTCTTTTGTGGGTATATCTTAGGATCTTAGAAAGGAGTTCGTGCTCAACGGAGCCGGGCCTATCTTGCGTTTTCATGGACAAACCATGAAAAAAAATAATTTCGGGTATGCCGGAAACCGCCACCTCCGGCGGCCAAACCACCGTCGACCGATAGCCACCGCCTTGATGGAGGTGGTTGTGGTGGCTGGCTGGCCAGGGGAGTGACCGGACGGCCTGCGACGGATCACGGAAAGGCTACAGGAAATATATGTTATCTGAGTTCTGTCTTCGGGTTCTGTAAAAGATGAACAGTAAAATATATTTATATTATAAAGTTCAAAATATAGTATATAAGGAAAATATATATCAAATGGGCATATTTTGATACTGCAAAACGAGGTACTTAAGGGCCTATTTTGTAAAAATAGCCATTCACAAAAGTTATAGCCCTTCAAGTCTAGATTAATTTAGAATTGATTTCAACTCGTTTGGGTAAGGGGTTTTACCGCAGCACCCGTTTTAGTGGGGGTTGTACCTAGAGTTGGGCAGGAACTAAAATGAATGCCCACGCTTTGTCCCTTGTCCGAATGACCTGAAATCTGGTCAGGTGGTTATCCTTAGCCATACCTAGAGGCTGTCCAAAATTGGGAATTTTTGGAGATACTTTGATTAACGTTTTTATTTTAATTTAAATAAGTTAGAGTAATTTATCTAAGTGGTCAAATGATATCCAAACCCTCCCAAATTTTGGTGAGTAGTCCCTAGCAATAAAACCTAGCTTTGTACAAAATTTCAACTCATTTAGATGAGTTTTGGATAGGAAGTCACATATTCTTAAATTGGCATTAATGAGGCATTTTTGAGTAAAAAGTGCACTAAGAGGTTGAAATTGTCAAATCAACTCAACAGAGGCTGATACTTCGACCATTGACTTGGAAGGGTTATTATAATCCACTTGGAGAAAATGGTGTGGTTTAGGGTTTGTTTACCCTACGACCAAAACTCAAACCCTAAATGGAGGGTTTTGAGGGTTGTGAAGGACATGGGGCAATTGCTCTCGTATTGCCTTGAAACTCTGTAGAGTTGACATTAGCATAAGAAGAATCATCTGGATGGAATCTTGGAGGATTTGGAGACAAGTAGATACCGAAAACCCTAATCTTAGGTTTAGGGTAAAATACTAATTAAGCACAATCCATCACTAAACATTTTTTAAAGGCTGTGAAACTTGGGTATAGTAAGTTTTATGACAGGGAAAAATCTATAACAATTTTATTAGAATTTTATGATGTCTATTTCCAGCACTTCATTTGTAATGATTGTTATAGCCCTAATTGATGTTTTTATTATTTGAATCTTTCTGTTTATTGAAACCCCATGAAATCTTGGAAGTAAATGTTTTAGGACAGAATGGATCCCCCTGATTTTTTGTATAATTTTTAGTTGTGTAAATCTAGTACTTTCTTAACAAATGTTTAAAAAGAGTTTTATGCTTTAAAAATTAATTATAGATGATATTGTTGCTGGCAAATTATGAAACTTGGTAAACGCTATTTTTAATATTGTACCTGCATAAAACAATTAATTTATAATTTTTTGATGGATATACTCTGTGCTTGGTTCATAAATAATGGAAGATAGAAAATATTGCTAAAATAATTTTAGAGCCTTTTTAATGCTAGAAAAATTGTGATACCTTGGATTTACCATATTGAGATAGCAAAGTATTTATAATAATTTTGTTGGACATCTTGCATGAGTACTTAGGGTAGTTAATGTTCAAACCGGTAGCCCGCAGAATTTTCGAGGAAATTAATTAAATGCCAGATTGTAATGCCCCCGATTTTTCTGCGTTTATTTTTATTCTCATTTGGCGTTACGATGATGCGTTTCCGTGGCTTGTGCCATTGGTGGAGTGTGGTTTAGCTCCTTAGAACTGAGTGCCCTATTCTGTAGCCTGTTGGCAAGATCTCCCTAGCAAGACGAGTCGTTTTGGGTGACCCGGTGTGGCCTCTTGGGGGATGTTGGTGTTTGGCTTTATTTGGGTATAACTCGAGTTCTGTTTGTCAAAAATTAATTTCGACTTCGCCGTTGTGTTCGTAGCGTGGGTATTTAGCTACGGTGCGAATTTCGTCGAATTCCGAGGTAGTTCGGTTTTCGCGTCGTTTTGGTGCTTTATGTAATTTTGTAATAAAATATATTATTATATATTAATATATATATATAGAAATAGAAAGCCCCGCTTCATCTTCTCCAATTAAAAACCGCCGCCCCTGTACGAGAGAAACGGAGAAACCGCCGAGCCCTTGCCTTCCACCGCCGATTCCCGGAGCGTTTGTGGACGGAATTCGATTCCGAGAGTGGATTCGGATTGCTCTCATCAAGACCTTCATTCCTACGATAAGATTTCCAAGTTTTGTGGCCTTGCTTGTGGTTTTGAATTTCGGGTTTTGACTTGTTTCCCGCCGGCAATGTCCAGATTTTTGGCCTTGTGCTTCATTGCCGGATTCGTGCGTGAAGAGGAGGAAAAGCCGACCAAGCTTCGCCGGAAATCGAGGCAAGTGGTGTTCTCGCCCTTGCCAAGTTGTTTTTTCTTTCGATTCATGCATCCTACTCGTTTCTACCATTTCTGACTCCGGTTTCCGTTTCGAACGATTTGGCATAGTTGTATGGTGGTGGTGAACGAGTAGAATAGGTATAAATTATGTTAGGTGTGCCGTAGGCCGTTTTCGGTGTGTTGTAGTTGTGGTTCGCCGTGTCGGGAGAATGTGATGCGCGTTCCGGTGTCGTTCGGGAAATCCCAAACGGTACAGGTTACCCGTTAGGGCGCACGACCACTGGTCGTGTGCCACTGTTCGTGCGCGGCTACCTGTTCATTTCTCCAAAGTTCTGTCTCGGCTATCGCATGAGCGCTGGCAACAGTGCGCACGGCCACTGGTCGTGCGACACTGATCGTGCGCTTATGCTAAGTTTTCTGTCAGGTTTCAAGTTTCCCAGGTTCACTTCGCACGATCATCAGCCGATGAGTGCGCACGACCACTAGTCGTGCGACACTGATCGTGCGCTCTGAATATTTCCTTTTTTGCACCCGTCTTTAGCTGGCGTCGATACGCGGGTTAGGTGGGCATGAGTGTTTTGTGTAGTGTTAAGGTAGTAATGTAAGAGTTATTTTTATGATAGTTCGCTTTGCGTGGCACGTTGAGTGAGTGAAGCTCACTCAATGCGGTGTCGAGAGGACCCATCGCCACGTCGTGTTGAGTCATTTCAACACTTTCTTTTTCTCTTTCCTCGATTTACGTTCCCGAGTGAATTCCTTGTTTATATTTGTAATTTCCTTATCGGCCATGTTTCTCTTTCCTAATGTCTGAATCGTGGGTCGTGGTTAGTAGTGGTGGTTTCTAGCTCTTTATGTGGGTGGAGTTGTGTAATTTAGCCAAGGCCACCCATGTTTTTTCTTGCTCCAGGTATGGGCTGGGCATGTGGGTGGAAGGTCCCTTATGCTTTCACGTGTAGACCCTCGAGCTTGTTGACTTGGACATGGTCGATGGGGGGACTGAATTTGCCTCCAATCCGGTTCCTCGTTGTTTGTTTTTGCTACTACCACCTCCCACAGTTTAGGGTGTTAGAAGTTTTTTCCTTGCTAGTTTACAGCACTTTGGGCTCTTGGTAGCCTAGTAGGCCCTACAGGATGTTGTTCCTGGGCTGGGTTGTTACTGTTTCCTCGCACGTAGTGCTTTTCTTGTTGTCCTGTTTTGGACAGTTGTGACTCTTTCTACTGCATGTTTTTCAGGTACTTTTCCCCTTTTGGTTGACTCTTTCATGCAGTTTTTGCTTTGTTTAGCTTGCTGAGGTATTCTGTTTTCTTTTGGAATACCCCAGGTTCTGAGCCGTAGCCAGTTGGGTGGCTAGTTTGTAGTGGTGGTGTTGGTGGTCTCTTGGACTTTGGAGTTCCGTTTGCCGTGTTGGTGAGGTAGTTTTTCAGTACTTTCTTACAGACATACATGTGTGTCAGTAGGTTCGTGTCAGGTTGTTGGCGCCCACTGGTAGTTGTTACCTTTGTACTGGATATATTTACTTATGCTGCTACCGTTTTCTGGAGATAGTCTACTTGCCCTGAGAAGGTTTTATGCTAGGTTGCTAGTTATTTTTAAACTATAATTATTATTATAAATAAAGCTCATGATCAGCATGTTTTATAAAACGTAATCACTATTTTCCAAATCACGTATAAAGACCGTTTTCTTATATATTATATAAATTAAATGTAGGGTCTTGCATAGCATGAGTGGTTCTCTTGGGACCCTTATGCGCTCCTTAGGATGTCAAACCTGATAAAGTATTTTCTTTCCGCAGCGTTTAAATATACTTTTCTTTTGTGGACTAGGTGATCCACTAAGCCGGGGGATACGGCCTCTAAAATATAATTGATTTTCTAATCAATAATCACATGATTTTCTTTCATTAAGTTGGTAGGTGGTTTTGCCTGAGCGTCAGCAGTTATCCCCTGCTTGACGTGGCATCATGACGCGTGTTTTCTCTTACTCTGATAATTCTTAATTCGGAGAAAATGCGGGTTGTGACAGTTGGTATCAGAGGGAGGTTGCTTGACATGTTAGTTGAGCAAACTTCCTTTGTTTGCTTTTTAGTAGTTCAGCATCATGTCATTCACACACCGATATGTCATCAGCACGTCTTGGCAAAAGCACGAACACTATACTCATAGCATAACATGAAGTATACGGGGCATATTATGTAGTATGGGATGCATAATATGTGTCCGTATATGGATCCACCATAGGGGCAATATGTGAGGGTTATGTAGTATGGGATGCATAACCTCACCACATAGCTGCGACTAGCACGTTTTACTTTTCGTTGCATGAGAATGTTATATAGTATGGGATGCATATCATTTTCATGTGTACGCCGCTCATAACATACATTAGAGCCTTTTTAGAATGCATAACACAAACATGCATATCATAACATTGCATAAGCACAACGTGCCATGCTAAAGACTGGCAGGATGACATATGTACACACATAAGTTTTCAAATTAATATAAAAGTCATGTATTCCCGATCTAGGCACAAGAGATAGTAAGGTGGTGGTTAACCATCCTAGGTTAGGGCATAACATCTAAATTTTGTTAAAAAGATAAACTCTCAGAGCAAGTTTAGCAGCTTTAAGTCTATATCTATATATGTATTGTCTGTACTTGTATTTGGTTCTAGACGTTGTAGTAGGGTCTAATTTGTGTTGTTATGATTTTAGAATGGCAAGGCGTCCTGCGACTCGATCGACTCCCCTGTCTGAGGGTAAGTCATCTGGGGCTCAGAACGATGCGGTGATCGAGAGTCTGCGTCAGAGTAACGATTCCTTGGGCAGACAGTTGGAGGAGGTGCGAGCCCAGATTCAGTCTTTGGTGGCGGTCGTGGCAGGTCAGACTCAGGGTGTGCAAGTCCCTGCGGGGGGGTTAGCTGTTCCTCCTCCTCCTGCACCCTTGAGATCTCTAGTGGTGGTGCCAGCAGTGATGGCCTTCATCTCGCAGTTTCAGAGGTTGAGCCCTCCCACTTATGATGGGAAGGCAGATTTCATGGTGATAGACGACTGGCTGATCTCCATGGAGGAGAGGTTCTCGTACTCAGGGATTGCAGATGATCAGAGGGTGATGATAGCCGCCTATCAGCTTAAAGGTTTGGCTAAGAGTTGGTGGCTGAGAGAGAAGGAGAGCTTGGTAGCCGGATGCTCTTGGGAGTTGTTCAAGGAGATGTTGTTGAGGAAGTTCTTACCCTCGGTCGAGCGTGACCGCCTCATGAACGACTTCCTCCATCTGAAGCAAAGGCAACTCACGGTGGGTGAGTATGAGATAGAGTTCAGCAAGTTGAGCCATTTTGCCCCTGAATTGGTCAGCGTTGAGGCTGATCGAGTTAAGCGATTTCTCGGTGGTTTGAGGAGCGAGGTGCAGCAGTTGACCAGTGCTTATAGGTCAGAGACTTATGTAGGTGTAGTAGAGGCTGCTCTGAAGTTGGAGGCTATTGAGACCGCGAAGAGCAGAGGCCAGCAAATGATGTTGGACAAGAGAAAGTCGGTGGAGGAGAAGAAACCCCAGGTACCCGGTGCGGCTCCGGGAAAGAGGGGCAAGGTGGAGTGCAGCTTCTGTGGCCGGTCAGGCCACCCTGCCGAGAAATGTTTCAAGAAGGCAGCAGCTCAGAGGAAGGAGCAGGTTCATGCGATTCAGGGTGCTCCTAGGAGAGATGTCTCGTATTCCATTTGCAAGCGATCCGGCCATGATGCGGCATAGTATTGGACCCAAGGTATGTGGGCCCGTTCGAGATTTTGGAACGGATTGGCGTGTCAGCTTATAGATTGGATTTGCCAGCAAACTTCCCAGGAGTTCATAATGTTTTTCATGTTAGCCAATTGCGGAAGTGTGTGCGCAGTAGTGGGTAGGTCTTGGACGTTGTGCCCCAGTTGGAGCCCAACCTCTCTTTTGTTGAGGTGCTGGTTCGTATTTTGGATACTCAGGAGCGAGTGCTGCGAAAGAAGTCCATACCGATGGTGAAAGTTCTGTGGAAAAATCAGGATTTAGAGAGCGCGACTTGGGAGCTAGAGTCGGCCATGAGGAGGGCTTACCCTCACCTGTTTCCCTGATTTGATCGGTATGTTTCCCTTCTTGTAACTCCTATTGGTTACTTTTCCTTCTTTAGTAGGAGTGTTGTGCGTAAAGTTTCGGGGCGAAACTTTCTTTTAGGGGGAGTGACTGTAACGCCCCCGATTTTTCTGCGTTTATTTTTATTCTCGTTTGGCGTTACGATGACGCGTTTCCGTGGCTTATGCCATTTGTGGAGTGTGGTTTAGCTCCTTAGAACTGAGTGCCCTATTCTGTAGCCTGTTGGCAAGATGTCCCTAGCAAGCCGAGTCGTTTTGGGTGACCCGGTGTGGCCTCTCGGGGGGATGTTGGTGTTTGGCTTTATTTGGGTATAACTCGAGTTCTGTTCGTCGAAAATTAATTTCGACTTCGCCGTTGTGTTCGTAGCGTGGGTATTTAGCTACGGTGCGAATTTCGAAGAATTCCGAGGTAGTTCGGTTTTCGCGTCGTTTTGGTGCTTTATGTAATTTTGTAATAAAATATATTATTATATATTAATATATATATATATTGAAATAGAAAGCCCCGCTTCATCTTCTCCAATTAAAAACTGCCGCCCCTATACGAGAGAAACGGAGAAACCGCCGAGCCCTTGCCTTCCACCGCCGATTCCCGGAGCGTTTGTGGACGGAATTCGATTCCGAGAGTGGATTCGGATTGCTCTCGTCAAGACCTTCATTCCTACGGTAAGATTTCCAAGTTTCGTGGCCTTGCTTGTGGTTTTGAATTTCGGGTTTTGACTTGTTTCCCGCCTGCAATGTCCAGATTTTTGGCCTTTTGCTTTGTTGCCGGATTCGTCCGTGAAGAGGAGGAAAAGCCGACCAAGATTCGCCGGAAATCGAGGCAAGTGGTGTTCTCGCCCTTGCCAAGTTGTTTTTTCTTTCGATTCAGGCATCCTACTCGTTTCTACCATTTCTGTTTCTGGTTTCCGTTTAGAACGATTTGGCATAGTTGTATGGTGGTGGTGAACGAGTAGAATAGGTAGAAATTATGTTAGGTGTGTCATAGGCCGTTTTTGGTGTGTTGTAGTTGTGGTTCGCCGTGTCGGGAGAATGTGATGCGCGTTCCGGTGTCATTCGGGAAATCCCAAATGGTACAGGTTACCCGCGCACGGTCATCAAACGTTAGGGCGCACGACCACTGGTCGTGTGCCACTGTTCGTGCGCGGCTACCTGTTCATTTCTCCAAAGTTCTGTCTCGGCTATCGCACGAGCGCTGGCAACAGTGCGCACGACCACTGGTCGTGCGACACTGATCGTGCACTTATGCTAAGTTTTCTGTCAGGTTTCAAGTTTCCCAGGTTCACTTCGCACGATCATCAGCCGATGAGTCTGCACGACCACTGGTCGTGCGACACTGATCGTGCGCTCTGAATATTTCCTTTTTTGCACCTGTATTTAGCTGGCGTCGATACGCGGGTTAGGTGGGCATGAGTGTTTTGTGTAGTGTTAAGGTAGTAATGTAAGAGTTATTGTTGTGATAGTTCGCTTTGCGTGGCACGTTGAGTGAGTGAAGCTCACTCAATGTGGTGTCGAGAGGACCCAGCGCCACGTCGTGTTGAGTCATTTCAACACTTTCTTTTTCTCTTTCCTCGATTTACATTCCCGAGTGAATTCCTTGTTTATATTTGTAATTTCCTTGTCGGCCATGTTTCTCTTTCCTAATGGCCGAATCGTGGGTCGTGGTTAGTAGTGGTGGTTTGTAGCTCTTTATGGGGGTGGAGTTGTGTAATTTAGCCAAGGCCACCCATGTTTTTTCTTGCTCCAGGTATGGGCTGGGCATGTGGGTGGAAGGTCCCTTGTGCTTTCACGTGTAGACCCTCGAGCTTGTTGACTTGGACATGGTGGATGGGGGGACTGAGTTTGCCTCCAATCCGATTTCTCGTTGTTTGTTTTTGCTACTACCACCTCCCACAGTTTAGGGTGTTAGAAGTTTCTTCCTTGGTAGTTTGCAGCACTTTGGGCTCTTGGTAGCCTAGTAGGCCCTGCAGGATGTTGTTCCCGGGCTGGGTTGTTGCTGTTTCCTCGCACGTAGTGCTTTTCTTGTTGTCCTGTTTTGGACAGTTGTGACTCTTTCTACTGCATGTTTTTCAAGTACTTTTCCCCTTTTGGTTGACTCTTTCATGCAGTTTTTGCTTTGTTTAGCTTGCTGAGGTATTTTGTTTTCTTTTGGAATACCCCAGGTTCTGAGCCGTAGCCAGTTGGGTAGCTAGTTTGCAGTGGTGGTGTTGGTGGTCTCTTGGACTTTGGAGTTCCGTTTGCCGTGTTGGTGAGGTAGTTTTTCAGTACTTTCTTACAGACATACATGTGTGTCAGTGGGTTCGTGTCAGGTTGTTGGCGCCCACTGGTAGTTGTTACCTTTGTACTGGATATATTTACTTATGCTGCTACCGTTTTTTGGAGATAGTCTACTTGCCCTGAGAAGGTTTTATGCTAGTTTGCTAGTTATTTTTAAACTATAATTATTATTATAAATAAAGCTCATGATCAGCATGTTTTATAAAACGTAATCACTATTTTCCAAATCACGTATAAAGACTGTTTTCTTATATATTATATAAATTAAATGTAGGGTCTTGCATAGCATGAGTGGTTCTCTTGGGACCCTTATGCGCTCCTTAGGATGTCAAATTTGATAAAGTATTTTCTTTCTACAGCGTTTAAATATAGTTTTCTTTTGTGGACTAGGTGATCCACTAAGCCGGGGGATACGGCCTCTAAAATATAACTGATTTTCTAATCATTAATCACATGATTTTCTTTCATTAAGTTGGTAGGTTGTTTTGCCTAAGCATCAGCAGTTATCCCCTGCTTGACGTGGCATCATGACGCGTATTTTCTCTTACTCTAATAATTCTTAATTCGGAGAAAATGCGGGTTGTGACACAGATAAATGAGGAAAATTGTAATTTTCTGATTATAGGCTAATCATATCAGGATATATCTCCAGTAAATAAGTTAGGGCATTTGGATGAGTATTGGATCATTTCCTAACCGGTTCGACATATAGTCTAGGCTAGTCTGCATATAGCAAAATGTTAAATTGCAATAAGACATGATCTGGGATAGTTATTGGAGTTAGTCATTTAGTCTGGGTGGATATGTGTGGATGATTTTGTAATAGAATGATAGGAAGAGTAGTGAGAAGGGTTGATGGCTAGAGTTCAGAGGTGCTCGGGTTCGATGAAAGATTGTCTTTCCCGAAGAGAGGAAGGTTAAAAATCACACTAGGTTAGTCCATCGTAACATGAGAAGGGAATGGGTAAGCGAAGTCAACCAATAACAATAAGTGCCTTGCGAAAGGGAACGATGGGCTTCAGCTACCATCATAGTTCCTAGTGCTCTTTGAGAGCCCTTCACGGGGAATACAAGGGGCAGTCCTGGGTTTACGTAAACTGCAATAACAAACTGAAAAGAGTAACTTAGTAATTAGGTTTGCAAGTTTCACAAATGTTGTAGAACAGGAAGATATTTGGGAGCTTCGGCTCGGTTAGTTAAGAGACGGACAGAATGGTTTGGGGAGCTTCGGCTCGGTTGGTTAAGAGACAAACGTTTTGGTCCGGGGAGCTTCGACTCGGTTTTTGTTTGATTACGACTTAACTTGCATGTGAATAAAAGGAAAAAAATTAAGGTGGTGGGTCTTCGGTATTGGAGGGTCGATGCACCGACTCCAATACGCTGACTCGGCATGTGTGGTTGGCACTTCGCCAACAGAAGTCCGGTGCGCCAGCCGGCAAGAGTACGCAGGAGTCCGCTTTGTGCACCAAGCGTTGAGGCGTACGATAGGTCTTACCGGTAGTGATTTACTGGTTTAGAGGTGGGCGAGGCCCAACCCACCGCTTCCGTCTGCCACAACGGAGGTATCCTTGGAGGTAACGGCTCCGAAAGGGGGAACTAAAGGTCTGTGTGCACAGAGTCGGGTGTGTCAGTTTCACTTGCATGTTCCATCATTCTCACTTGCATGTCATAGCATAATAGATTCATTTAACCCTGACACCTAAAGTATAAGTGGAATGGAGCGCTTATACATTTGGACTTGCAAAACGACCCCTTGGTCTATAAGTTTGTGTGGGCAAGTTTATAAATTAAGGTTAAATTATTTATATATATGCTGTTGTTTGGTAACCAACACCCCAACGTATAAGTTGTATGGGACACTTTATACGATGGGAGACTTGCAGAAGATCCCTTGGCTTATGCTCTACTGCAAATAAGTTAAGGTTACTTTACCTACTTTCTGATTATGTCATATTAATTATAGTATTGCTAGATTAGTTCCGCTGCCACCTGTTTCTTTGATTTATTCTCCACCTACATGTCCTCCCATTTCTTCCTCTCCGCTCAGTAACTAGGAGCCATGGGGAAATGTGTAGGGGATGATAGAGCTTTGTCTTTATGACTAACGGTTTTCGAACCGCTTCATTTTAGGGGATCGTTGAGCCTAGCACAGGGGAGCAGCCCAAGATACCGGTGCGCTTGGAGATGGGGCACTCTAGCTCCGGAGTTCATACAGCCGGGACAGTGAGTCTCGACCTTGAGTAGATGTTTTTTTTGCTTCTGCAATAGTGATTTGTAGTGAGGACATGATGTACCGGGCATAAGCCCATATTCTATTACTATGATGTATTATTCTGTGGACACTCCCTTCGTGGAGTTTTATTTCTACATATGTGATTTTCATGTGGACTTGCTTGTACTTCATTTTGCTACCTTCCTGTGATGGAATTGGCCGGCAGAATCGGCGCTTTGTGGTGATGACCCTTCAGGGCATGAAGGTGTCACCGCAAAGTGGCGGTCTGGGCCTAAGACCCCGGTGTTGTAAAAGAAAAAAAGGGGGTCTCACAGTACGTGAGTTTTACTCTCTGAGAAGTAGGGCAGTTTTCCTGAAATGCAGAAGAGTGCATCTCTATGAGTTGTAAGATCAAGCTTGCTCTGAGGTAGGCCTATCTTCCATAGCCTGAGTGGTAGGGCTTAAGTGACTAACGTAGGTGATACTTATATCACTAAGTTTAGGCCTTTGTGGTTAAGGCGTAAGTCTATGAGGACACTGAGAGATCTTGAGGTATCTGAGTTGTATGCTCCTTTGAGCATTGGTTGGAGATGTTCCTTGACTAACAGGAAGTTCGCAAGGTGGGAGGAGAGCGGATGTACCCATAATTTTTGGGAACCACTATAAAACACATGTGTGCTTTTCTGTGTTTGCTTTTATTTTCTTAATTGCAGGTGCTAAGGACAAGCTATAGATCACTCTAAGTTGAAAGCTAAAAGAAATAAACAAGTGATTTAAAAAGACTATAAAAAACCTAAGCAGACCTATTCACCCCCCCTCTAGGTTGCTAGCTACCTTGAAAATAAGATCTTTCACCCCCCTCACACGCCCTCCGTTGGCGTGACAGGGGGCGTGACCCAGACAGATTTTTACCTATATATACCAGGCCATTACAAGCATTCCAGACCAAGTTTTTGGGAGAGGGGAGGTGCTGCTAGTTTCATTCTTAGGTTTTTATATTTTTATCTTATGTTTTTGCTCTCTCTCTCTCCCTCCATTTCTAGTTTACTTTTCATGTACTGTACTTTACTTACTTGTAACCTCTTTTTATTAGTGTAATATTAGTAATTAGCTTTCATTTTATGCACTTGTAATGTCCATTTGGTGGTTGCAATCTCATTTGATTTTAATGAATTTTAGTTAGCTTTCTCTCTTTCTCTTCATTTTTTTCTTAATGCACTTTTATTATCTACCCCTCTCTTTCCCTATTACCATGATTAACTAATCCTCATTTGTACTCGATCACGATGATTTGAGAAAGAGTTGATAAAGTTATGATGTTTTAGCTTTCTTTTTCTTCTTAAAGTAATTACCTGTTATTTACTCTTGGTTTTTATTTAGTGGGACTATATTGCCAGTATATAGTTTCCATTTGGGTTTTCATTCTTAGATAGCCAAGAGGCTCATAGTTTGAATCGATCACCCAAGAGTTAAGAGAGATGCACGCTATAACGACTCCATCCGTTAAATAACATATAATAGAATGTCCGGCCGTGGCCCCCACACTATATGCCATAAATAGGCGGCGAGGCCACAGGTTAATACAAAAACAGTTACGCATCCTAACACAGAGTATACTAGTGGAAAATTTAAACGTTAAAAATTAACTCAAGCCATGAATGTCCACTTATATAAATAACAACAATTATAAATACTATCGAAAGAATGTACATCAAATACATAAATGTTTGGCCTTAAGGCCTTACAGTTGCGCTTTACAAGTGTGGATTACAAACATAAGCACGCAGGCCGGCCACACATGAACAAAACACAAGATTCTTTGCTAGACTTCGAGGGCGAGCAGCAGCAGCAACAATAGTAGGGACTTCAGTCATCTATTTTCCGCTTGGCTCTCCAGCACCTGCACAGGGACATCCCACCATAATGGTGGCAAATAAAGCAATGGTCAACATTCAACTGACCAATTTATAACAACCCTACCATTTACCCTGGGTAGTGGCAGTCCTTCCCTGCAGGCATAGCATTTCACAAGAAGATATATCACGCATTGTTCCCTCACGCACAACCAATACATCACAAATGCCGGTCACACGGCCCGACGCTTCGTACACTCAGGGCACATTCTTGGTGTACCGGAATACCAGGGTCCCACCACCGTTCTAGTCTGAAACCCAACAGTAAAGTTTGAGCATATTATTCTTAATGGCGCGCAGGCCTAAGAATCTCATTATATCACTAACGAAAGCTCAATTCCTTGACACTCTCTTGTACAGCCGACATAACGCAGGTCCAGATCAGCCACCATCCGTTGCTCAAGTCACCATGCCATCGTCGAATAACGAAGTACTCATGGCCAGGTTACAGGCATGGGTAATTTCCACCTTTCTTGTTCGGCACTAAGCCTTTTTAAGAGCACACAACTCACAATAGCCTCACTGTCTTCCAAAGACTGGCTTCACAATCCAAAAAGGGTAGTTAATGCCAACGTCCCTCACGATCGCTTGGCGGGTTCAGCAGAACTCTCTTTCTGCACACAAACTCAACCCAAACATAGCATACAGCACAAGAATAACGAGGGTATTTTCCTGGAATTCCACTCCAGTACTTCCTGCTACTATCCTTCACATTCACAACCCATCAACTCCGCAACATTCACGTTTATACACGGAGTCTTCTCCAGTGCACAAATGAAGCATCACAAATCCAGACCAACCTGTCCAGATTTGCTTCACACAACATGCCTATTCCGTACAACACAATTCTTGATCTATATGCAAGACTTGGGATTTCAAGAATCAACCTAAGGAAATCCCTTAAATGCCACCCTTTGGTGGGGGAAATCCATGCACATGCAAAAGAAGGACTTAAATTGTCCAAGGAAGAAAGATCATTACCCTTAACAATCCCTTTAGAGCCATGGAAATTTAGCCAGTTTGAAAGCACCGTAGCTGCCTTGCCTCCACAAATCTGGCTTCAAATGTCGATTCGGAACTCTGAAGCTCCAACGGCGGTCGGATCCTTTCTCCTCCTCCGCCTTACTCTACCTTCTCTCTATCCCTTATAGAAAGAGAATAGCCAAGATGAATGAGAATTATCTTCTCAATACTTGGTCTTAACTCAGCAGGAAGAAGCTTGGACCATTTGATCCCAGATGAAGGAAATGAATGGACACAAATCGCTCTAAAAGCTCTATTTTTGGGCTGACATGCCATGTGACACGCCCGTGTCACAGGTCGTGTAACTTAAGAGGCACACAAATTCAATTAACCCGAACAGGACACGGCTATGTGACACGCCCGTGTTATAGGTCGTGTGCCCTGACACAGCTTCAGACACGCCCGTGCCTAGCTCGTGTTCAGCAGGCCTCATTGCCCTGGCAAAATCAAGAGAAGGACATGACCCTGTGAAATGCCTGTATCACTAGCCGTGTACCCAAATCGACATGCCTCTCGAGGAGCGTCGAGTGCATTTCATCAAGTGCTTTTCGTCGACCTCAACAGGACACAGCCTAGGACATGCCCATGTTACAGGCCGTGTACCCTCTCAACAAATGTCAAGTGCATTTCGTCGAGCACTCGACAGGCTGTGTGTCAACATGACGACACAAAGCAGGACACGGCTTGGGAAACGCCCGTGTAAGGCCGAGTTGCCGAGACTGAACTCAATTTTGGGATTTGGGGTGTTACAATCCTCCCCTCCTTAAAAGAAATTTTTTCCCGAAATTTGTACCAAGCAAAGAAACAAGTAGTCAAGATTTTATAACTTCAAAAAAGTTTGATACAACTTGACACGCATTGTAAAATAGTTTACACAAACAACCTGGGAATTTCAGATCGCATGGTTTTCTCTCGCACCCATATTATCTCCTCACGGCCACAGTTGTCCCATCGGACCTTGACCAACCCGATTGTCTTGTTCTGTAACTGTTTATCGGCCCTATCATCGATCCGAATGGGCCTAACTTCCGTCATTAGCAAAACTTCGACCGGTACATGATCGTTTACAATCACTTGAGCTAGATCTTTCACGTCTTTTTAAAGCACTGATATGTAGAACACATCATGCAATCCACTTAATTCAGCAGAAAGAGCTAGCCGATAAGCAACTTCCCCAACTTGCTCCACCACTTCAAATGGACCAAGATATCTCAGACTTAACTTTTTCAGACGACGAATCCTGGACACACCTTTGAAGTGCTTAATCTTCAAATATACCCAACCGCCCACCGAGAACTCCGCGTTTCGGTGCTTGGCGTTGTAGTACTTTGCTTGTTGATCCTGGGCTATCAGTAGCCTCTCGCGAATAGAGCGTATCGTCGAGTTTGCTTCTTCGACTTCTTGACGCTTAAAAAGCTTGGATTCACCTATTTCTGCACAAGCTAACGATGTACGGCACTTCCGACCATACAAAGCTTCAAACGGCGTCATACTGATGCTTTCTTGGTAGCTATTATTATAGGCAAACTCCAGCATATAGAGATGATCTTCCAATCTCTTACCAAAATCCAAGGCGCACATTCGGTGTAACATCCCATTTCCAACCAGACCCCTAGGATAGGTTTTATCATGACCAAGTCATGACAAAACCCTAGGAAGCCCAAGGAGGCCAAGTGACCCGGGATCAAGTTGAAAATTACCTTGGTCTACAAATAGTAGGCAAGAAATTTACTTAAAATATGATTTGGTCTTGGGTGTTGAGTGCGTCGAGTGCACTCAATGCCAAAGACTAGATGGTGTTGAGTGTGTCGAGTGCACTCAACACCATAAGATGAACGACGTCGAGTGCAATGACTGCAATCAACACAATCATCCAAAAGCTGGATGGCATTGAGTGCGTCGAGTGCACTCAACGCCATAAGCTGAACGGCGTTGAGTGCAGTGACTGCACTCAACGTCATCCTTCAAAGGCTGGATAGCATTGAGTGCGTCGAGTGCATTCAACATCATAAGCTATATGTCATAGAGTGCACTGACTGCACTCAACGCCATCATTCTTAGGCTGGATGGCATTGAGTGTGTCGAATGCACTCAATGCCATATGCTCAACGGTATTGAGTGCACTGACTGCACTCAACGCCATCTTGTTTGGGCTATATGGCATTGAGTGAGCTGAGCTCACTCAACTCCGTTGGCTGGATGGCGTTGAGTGAGCTGAGCTCACTCAACGCTGTTGGTTGGATTGTGTTGAGTTAGTTGGGCTCACTCAATGCCATTTTACTCAGAACTTTTCTGGCATTTTAGCTTGTTTGCTGGTTCAGCTGAACCGGACCGTTTCGGGAAGCGGGCCAGGATGTCTTTACATTAGCTGTTTCTCTATTTACACCTAATTAAGTATTATTTTAAAATATTGACCGGTGAAATGGAGGTAGGCCATGTGGCCGACGGATATGAAGATGAAGAAGGCTTCAGCCATGGCCGAGCACCGACTTTCATGGCCAGTAATGGCACTTGAGGCCTTTGCCCCTTCCCCACATCATTTATGACCGGATTCAACTCCTCTATGGAAGAGGAGGAGTTTTCAGCCATTATCTTGCTGGACAGAGCCGTTTTTATCCCCCCACCACCATGGATGAAAAATCTTTAAAGGACCATTAATGGCCACCAGCAGTTAGAGCTTTCCCCTCCCTCCTTTTACTGGTTTAAAAGCTTCCCTAGACCTCAAGCACTCGTTTGCACACTTTTCCTTAAGGAGATGAGGGAGTTCTATGTGCTGTTGAAGACTGCTAGCGTCACATTCAACATTAATGGCTTTCCGTCAATCTGCACGCCTCCAACCCATGAATAAGGTCCTCCCCTCCTCTTTATCTACGGGTAGATCATATCTTTCCTTAGGACTAAGAATCGGGCTCAACTGAGCCCGATCAGGAAGAGGTAATCTTCTCGGTTATTTTCGCAAAAGAAAAACTTATCGGGTTTGCCGGATTTTGCCTCTCTGGTGGCCGCGCCGCCGCCCGCCGATGGCCACCAACTCAACGGAGGTGGTGGTGGCGGTGGCCGGCCAGGGAGGAGGCTGGATGGCCGGTGGCAATGTCTGAAACACACTCCAGGTCGGGATAATCTCAGCCCTTGGCTAGATGAAGAAGATGACCAGTAGACGATAGATCTTCTTTATGATTCGTGCTGGGTTAAATTATTAATTCATATTATTTCAATTTCTGTCCTATTTAAAGGGTGGTTTTAAATTAAATATTAAAAATACTTAGAGGCTAGCTCAGGAAAAACTGTTAACATGAAAATTGTAGATCTATGAGTCTATTTATTTTAAAATAGATTTGAACAAATTCGGAGTCCTGGTTAGACAACAACACTCATTTTGGTGAGATCTATACATAGGGTTGAATAGGGAATGATTTGAGTGCCCCCATCAATCCTGCCATCCAAATGACTTGAAATTTGGGATGGGGGACATTCATATCTTTACCCACAATATATCCAAAAATGAGAATTTTTGGATACAAATTTTCCATAGGTTTTGTAAAAATTTAATAATCCATGTATGATTTAATTAGAGGGTCAAATGACCTCAAATGTCTCCAAAATTTTGGTCGCTGATTTTTAGGGTTATTATTTAACCCTGATTAAAATATCATCCCAATTGGGTTTGATATGATTAGTTTTTGGTGAGGCCAAAGTTTTTCCTTTTAAGGAGAAAATTAGGGCAAGGGTTTTTGGGGCATGGTGGGGTCAATTCTCACCCAAATGGGTTGGGATTTTTGCCAGAGACCCATGGTCAGTGAAAACACCCTCTCAAGGAATTTGAGATGAATTGGGGTGGGTTTTCCCTATGACCCCAGATCATATATTAAGGATTGAACTATGGGGATTTGTGAAGGACATAGTATGATATGTTCTTATATGGACTTAGGGTTTTGTCCATGTGGTTCTAGTGTGGAAATATTCCCTAGGGAGGAGTTTGAGAGTATTTGTACTTAGGCACAACACTTAATCCACTTTGTATTAAATTAGTCCTTTACACCTTAAGGAATAACTGAGGGGTTCAATGGTCTTGAATTTCCATGAGAGGATGGTAAGAGTTATGTTTATAGTCATATTAAACTTTGAATCATGTTACGTAGTACTTGGTTAAGCTTTCAAATAGGTTCTTTTATAAAAGCGCACAATCATAGATTCTTTTGAAGAAATAATTATGTAATGCTATAACTTTGGATTTGAATTAAATTGTGTCAATCATGTTTCAAGGTTATAACAAAGCTCTGAAAATTTTATTATGAATTTAGGATTATTATTTTGGACACTTCATTCACAATTTAGCTAGTTATATTATTTACTTAAAAATTTATTATGAAGTAACAACATATTGGAAGTTGATAAAATTTAGTCAGAGGATCTTTTAATATATTATGAAGCTCTGTGAATTTTTATGTAATTTTTGGAAGTATATTTATAGGGGTTGCTTGCACTAAGTATTATTTCCCATGAAAACTTAGTTGAAATTTTTTGTGAGTATAGTTAGCCAGGAAGATTATGATTTTTGTGCAATGGATGTTTCTGTACATTATTAAGGTTCAGTAATTTTTCTACAATTTTCTGATGAATAATTTTAGTACTTCTTTCCTTAAATACGATTAATGGAATTATGTTGGAAAAATTAATTAGAGGCTAAATATTTTCTGTAAAATCATGGAAATTAGTATTTATTGATATCTCTGTGTTATTTAGTGGTCATAATTTTTGGGTGGCCAATACATGAGAAATCATGTAGTTCATGTTTAAAATTACCCATGGCCAAACTTTTGGGAAAATTAATTAAATATCAGATTAATTAGGAAAATCACGTTGAGTGCAGTCAGTGCACTAAATGCCTTTCAACTTATGGCATTGAGTGCACTCGACGCACTCAACGCCATCCAGCCTAGGAACGATGGCGTTGAGTGCAGTCAGTGCACTCAATGTCGTTCAGCTTATGGCGTTGAGTGCACTCGACGCACTCAATGCCATCCAACCTTTGAACGAGGGCGTGGAGTGCAGTCAGTGCACTCAACGCCATTCAGCTTATGGCGTTGAGTGCACTCGACGCACTCAATGACATCCAGCCTTTGGACGATGGCGTTGAGTGCAGTCAGTGCACTCGACGTCATTCAGCTTATGGCGTTGAGTGCACTCGACGCACTCAACGCCATCTAGCCTTTGGCGTCGAGTGCACAAGACGCACTCAACGCCCGAGCCCAAATCCTATTTTAAGTAAATTTCTTACCTACTATTTGTAGACAAAGGTAATTTTCAGCTTGAGCCCGGGTCACTTGGCCTCCTTGGCTTCCTAGGGTTTTTTCATGACTTAGTCATGACAAAACTTCTCCTAGGGGTCTGGTCGGAAATGGTATGTTATAAATCCCAATATACAAAAATAAAAATTTCGTCACCAAAATTAAGGTTAAGCATATGGGGGTTTCTACTGGAATAGAAGAAATTGTAACATCCCTACAGTTTAAGGTGTACATGATTCGAAGAGTTCTAGATACATTTGCTGTATCAAGTCCTGTGGCTCCCATGTATGCTCCTCCTGCCCATGATTGCTCCACAGAACTTTGACTAACGGAACCTCCTTACGTTGTAAGACCCGCACTGCCATGTCATCGATCTTGATTGGCTCCAATTTGACTGATCGATCCGTGGCCACCGGGTCGTTCATTATGGAAATCAGCTGCTAAGGGCGTAGCAGAGCCCTCCGTAGTGAGGAGACATAGAAGAAGTCATACAATCCCGCTAACTCCGACGGTAGATCAAGTCTATAAGCAAA
This sequence comes from Platanthera zijinensis, assembly GCA_039513925.1. Taxonomy (NCBI): domain Eukaryota; kingdom Viridiplantae; phylum Streptophyta; class Magnoliopsida; order Asparagales; family Orchidaceae; genus Platanthera; species Platanthera zijinensis. The sequence goes on from CM077087.1 coordinate 123,960,986, forward strand.
GGGGCCGATCCGCTCTAGGATCTTGTAAGGCCCCATATACCTCGGACTTAGCTTCTTCCGCCCGCGAACCCGCGAGACTCTATGCATCAGCCGTATCTTCAAGAAGACTCGGTCCCCCACTAAGAACTCCACCTGACGATGCCTTGTATAGTAATATTTGGCCTGCCTGCTCTGGGCTTCCAACATCCTGTCCCGGATCAATCTAATCTGAGCATCATTATCCCGCACAAACTCCGAGCCTAGTGCCTGCGGATTCTCATCCTGAACCCTTGATAGTGGGGTCCTGCACCTCCGACCATACAACGCCTCATATAGAGCCATGCCTATGATGGACTGATGGGCGTTGTTGTACAAAAACTCGACCAGCGATATCAATCTCTCTCAAGTCTCGTCGCGATCCAAAATACACAGGCGCAAAAGATCATCCAATGTACAATTGGTGCGCTCTGTCTGCCCATCGGTCTGAGGATGAAAGGTTGTGCTGAATGTCAAACGCGAACCCAGATGAGCCTGAACTTACCTCTACTCCCTGGATGTAAAACTCCTATCCCGATCCGAAATGATAGTCTTATGCACCTCATGATAATGCACAAACTTCTCAATGAACCTCCGTACTAATACACAAACTGGAGCGTCCTTCGCCACTGGAATGAACCTGTCCACCTTTGTTAGCCTATCCACTATCACCAAGATCGAGTCATTTCTCGAACGGGATCGAGGTAGTCCATGTATGAAGTGCATGGCTATATCCTCAAATTTACACTCCGGCACCGGAAGTGGCTGCAGCAAGCCGGCCGGATTCCTACACTATGCCTTTACGAGTTGGCAGGCCTTGCAGTGCATCACAAAGTATGTAATTTCCTTCTTAATACCCGGCCAGTACATCGTCCTCTTCAAATCTTTTATCATCTTGGAGATCCCCGGGTGCACCGAGCATCGGCTGTAGTGAGCTTCTGTCATAATGTCCTCCCGGATCTGGCCTCCTACTGGTATGTAGACCCTGCCTCTGAAACACAGGAGCCCATCCCTCAGGGAGTAATCTGTAGCCGTGCCTTCCTCCAAGGCTCTGAATATCGGCTCAGCTCTCACATCAAGCTTCTGCCCATCTCTGATGCTATCCCGAATATCATAAGTGGTAACCATCGATCCCAGGTACTCCATATATAACTCCGGGTCATTCTCGGACACTAGTGATATCTGCATCTCCTCGAATGACTTAACCAACTCCAAGGCCATCAAATGCGAGCCTACTCCTGACATACTCGCTCTCTGGCTCAAAGCGTCTGATACCACATTTGCCTTCCCGGGATGGTAGTGCATGGTATACTGGTAGTCTGACAGGAACTCAACCCAGCATCTCTGTCTGATGCTTAACTCCTTATGTGTGTCTATGTATTTCAAGTTTTTGTGGTTTGAGAAGATGTCGCAGTGAACTCCATTGAGGTAGTGTCGCCAGATCTTAAGAGAAAAAACTAGTACCCCCATCTCCAAGTCGTGCACTGGGTAGTTCTGCTCATGTTTCTTCAGCTGACGGGAGGCATAGGCTATTACGTGCCCATTCTACATCAGAATGACACCCATCCCTTGATAGGAAGCATCATTGTACACCTGGAAACCTTCCTTCCCAAGGAAGAGCAAGGATGGGAGCCAAGGTAAGACGATCATTCATCTCCTAAAAAGCAGACTCGCATCGTGGCGTCCAGATAAAAGGAGACTCCTTCTTCATTAGAGAGTTAAGAGGGAGGGCAATCTGAGAGAACCCCTTTACGAAATTCCGGTAATAACCGACAAGTCATAATAAACTTCGAACATCTGAGGCCGTCTTTAGTGGTGGCCAATCACATATTGCCTGGACCTTCGCCGGATCTACAACCAAACCTACTCCACTGATGACATGGCCCAAAAAGGCCACCTCCTTTAGCCAGAACTGGCATTTGCTGTACTTGGCATACATCTTATGCTCTCGGAGCTTCTCCAAAGTCAAGGCCAGATGCCTCGTGTGATCCTCCTTCGACCTCGAATATATAAGGATGTCGTCGATGAATACAATAACGAAGACATCCAGATACTCTTCGAACACCTGGTTCATCAAGATCATGAATGCGGAGGGTGCATTCGTGAGCCCGAAAGGTTGCATGGTAAACTTGTACAATCCATATCTACTGTTGAAGGTCGTCTTCGGGACGTCCTCCTCTATAATGCGAAGCTGGTAGTACCCCGATCTAAGATCCAGCTTTGAGAACCAATGGGCTCCCTCCAGCTAGTCAAATAGGTCGTCTATCCTTGGTAAGTGATAAGTATTCCGAACCATTAACCAGTTCAGGTCCCGGTAATCTTTACACAGCCGAAGAGTTCCGTCCTTCTTCTTGACGAATAACACCGGAGTTCCCTATGGTGAAGAACTAGGCCGGACTAACCCGGCCTCCACTAACTCCTGAAGATGGCTTCAGAATTCCACTAACTCCTTCGGGGACATTCGATAGGGAGCACCAGATACCGGCTTAGCCCCCGGTACGACCTGAATCTGGAAGTCCTTCTCTCGGTGTGGGGGTAGCCCTGGTAGCTTCTACGAAAATACATAGGCAAACTCTCGCACTAATGGAATATATAAAATGGAGTCCTTGGCCTCGACCGCCTCAAAAAGAACCTGATAAACCTCCTCCTTCTATAGATGGGCCTTGATGGCCTTCACAGATTATAATAACATGTAAGGGGCTGGTAGAATACCTTCAATAACAATAAAGGAGTCCTTGTGCCTCTCGGTGATCCTCTTCGTTAAACAATCAATCTGGGAAGAGTTTCAGTACAACCATGTCATGCCCACGATCAGATCATAGTATGGCATCCTCAGGATCGTCGTGGGTGCTTCAAACGTCTTCCCTCCAATCTCTGCCTCCATATTGCAATGTGAAGAGGTCATTAGCTCTGATCCATCAGGTAGATGCACCCTCATTATCTTTCCGGTGAACTGCTTCACGCCTTCCAGTCCTCTCACGAAATCTTCTAACAAAAATGAGTGCGAAGCACCAGTGTCGAAGAGTGTGTGAGCGGGCTTACCGCTGATGAAAACTATGCCTGAGGTAATTTAGTATCTTAATATTCTGGTTATAGTTTGTATTCTCTTAATTTCTAACTAGGCTATGTCCAAGAAAACTAGTTCCTAGGAAGGAAAAAAAATTTAAATGTTCTGCCATACCTGCGATAACCTGCTCCGGGTACCAGGGCTGTGTCAGTTCTAGAGCATACACCTACTCCCTCTTTGGCTTATGGCCTCGGCCCTAATATCCTCGTCCTCAATCGAGTCCTCGACCTCCAAACTGTCAGGGAGGTGGGGCACCATGAAGTAATTGTGGGGGTGCTCGCCTTATAGGACAGTTCCTCTTGATATGCCCCGACTGATTGTACTAAAAGCATACCGGTGCCTGCTATGCTTTCCTTGGCATATCAAGCATCTATAAAGGCTAGGGAGCCAATACTCCCTAACTCCTCTGCTCCAGCCCAATCTCCTGACAAGGTTGATCCCCGTTCCTTCTCTCCCCAGTAACCTGGCCTCGAGGATGGTCCTTACGACCTGTAATCACTACATCGTCAGCTGGTCTCTTCTGGCTCTTGACTGTAAGCTGATCTGCTTCTTTATTTTTAGTCATCTAAAGAATACTGGTCAGGCTCCCCTCTGAGACAAAGAGGAGGGATTGTCTTATGTCGTCTTGCAGTCCCTTTTAAAACCTCCTGGCATAGCCAGCGTCGTCCAGCTGATAAGCATCCGCATAGCGGGCTAGGTGAGTAAACTCCTGATAATACTCCAACACCGTCCTGTTCCCCTGCCTCAACCGCAGAAACCTATCCTCCAGCTCGTCCTTCGCCGACTGAGGTACGAAATGTCCCAGTATTACTGCTCTGAACTCTTCCCAAGTAATATCTGCGCAATCCATACCCGCAAAGGTGGTGTCTAGCTATGACATCAACCACCTCTTCCCATGTGACTCTAGGCAGGAAACGGCCAAAGCAACAACCTCCTCAGTGGGGAATCGAATCCAAACAAGCATATCATAGATGGTACCTAACCATTCCTCCGTGCGTACTGCCGACTCCGTCCCCAAGTAGGATGGAGGGGAAAGTCCCCGGAAGAAACTCATCCAGTTGGCCCTGGGGTTTGGCTGTGGAGTCAGGGCTCATTGAGCTCTGAAGGCCTCCAGAATGGCCGTCAGTGTTTGCCCTATCTCTGTCTGCTGGAACGGAGTTGGAGCCGGCGGAGGTGGGACCACATTCGCAGCCTGAGGTGTCCCCTGCTGTGTAAGACCCCCCTCCCGGAACACAAAACACGACACGAGAGGGGTCTTATGCCTAGAACAGCCGCCTTGCGGTAGTACTAGCACTCGGGCTAGCCTGTACTGCAGGACGCCTACTCTGCCGGCTACAACCAATATCAGAGAATAAATGCCAACCCAACCATATTAATATGAAAGTCAAATCCACACCAATCATATGTCCATAATATTATAAATAAAGAAGCTACCACAAGCTTCTAATATCAGAGTACGAGAACAAAATTGCCCTGAAGGGCTACAACAAAATCTCTCTCTCACTCACGTCTGTAACCGACGGTAGCGACGGTACCATCCCTTCAAGACCTTTCACCCTGGCCTGGCTGTCCATCTGCATAGCCTGCTGTTCCACCTGCGGGGTTTCCTCCTAAAAAGTAAGACGTAACAACCGTTAGTCAAAAAGACTAAGTGGTTTCACATCCGCTCCCCCGGCGACTCCTCGGCACCGGGCGGAGAAAGGAACAAGTACAATAAATATATATCAGTAGTACAAGCAGGTGAAGTATGTGTACATATCATAAATAGCAATAGAAACTGTATACAAATGAACAAGGTCTTATTTTACAAATCTACAATCTACAGCAGCAAGAGAGTATATATCGAGAACAGTAAGTAACTCAACTTATATGGGTGCCCATACAAGCATATAAGTTGAGGGTCGTTCAGCAGAAAGTAACTCATCGTATAGCAGTGCCCATACAAACTTATATGATGAGGGTCTTGTGTATGTAATGAAGTGCAATGCTATGTATGCAATGCAATGACACACCCATGATCAGGCACATGCAATCGCTATGTCGACACAGACTTATAGTTCCCACTATTCGAGAAGGTAGCTAACCTTTTAGGCATCAACCGTCGTGGCCAAACGGTGATAGTAGAGCGGGCATCTCCACTACTAGGCTGGTCTCCACACTACCTGGACTAGGCCTCCGCACGCCTCATCGCTAAGAACACAACAGCGGAGCTCACATGCGTACTACGGCTCAGCGGGTTCTGTCGGGTAAATATGCACCAAGATCCTAGCCCTGACTGGCCTATGGTATGACATGGAAGGAGCCTCGGAAATGAGCACGAGGACCAAGCCCAACCGTTCACTTGGCACGGAAGAAGCCTCGGGACGTGAACACCAAGGACCAAGCCCAACCGCCCAAGGTCTAACTGTCAACTCCAATCGGTGTGACGATTGGCGAGCCCGTAGACCTGCCACATTATCCTTAACCTGGGATTACGAAACCCCATGTCGACTCACACCGCAAGCAATTCCACAATTCATGGCATGGAAGGAGCCTCGGAGAACGCACGAGGACCAAGCCCAACCATCCAATAAATATGGATGGAGCCTCGGGAAGTGAACACCGAGGACCAAGCCCAACCGTTCACGTGGCACGGAAGGAGCCCCGGGACGTGAACACCAAGGACCAAGCCGAACCGTCCAATTTTATCCAACTCAACCTCATTCCCATTAGTGACGGTCAACACCGCACTTGCTAACTTCCACAATGCTACCCGTAGGGAGACGACACTCTAAGCATTGGACTATCCATTCCCTTCCATCAATTCATTATACATCAGGGCCATAATTTAATCACTTACAAATCCTTCCACATGAATTCAACATATTATAGATAATGCGCATAATGGTGAGCTACCAAATATATCAAAGCCTTTCCTTCACTTAGGCTTGATTCACATCTCGGCATAGGAATTCAAGTCCTCATACATCAACCTTCACATTACCTCGTTGATTAACACAAAAGAATTCACCCAACCTCGAGATGGATTGCAACATCTATTCCATCGAATCCAAGTTCATATTGTAATCACCTAGAATTATATGTAATCTGGTCAGCAACTTGACTGAGGATTCCCGTGGCTATAGGTATCGCCTGAAAACGTGCAACCACTCGTTGGAAAGGTAATTTCAAGGGCTACGTCTTTTGTGTTTAGTGAAAAGCCCAGATCTGTTCACATTATACCAGAAATCCAACTCGAAGTCTGCTGCGTACAGGATACAGATTTCCTGGGCATTATCTCCCAACCGCAGCGGATTCAAACAGACTTTTCCGTGGCTACAGGTATTGCCTAGAAACATGCAACCACTCGTTGGGAAGGTAATTTCAAGGGCTACGACTTTCATGTTTAGTCAAAAGCCCAAATCCGACCCTTTCTTGCTTAAAAGTAGCCAAGAAGGTCGCTGCGTGTAGAACACAGATTCTGCACGCATCTTGAAGCGAAGTGAACGACATCCGTTCATCTTCCTCCTCAAGCGATTTTCCCCAAATCGCAACCAGAAGTTCCTCCACCCTTATTCTCCCTCTTGAGGCCATTTCCTCTTCCCGAGACCACCCCTATCATCACTTTGAAGCGAGGAGAGGTTGAAGATGACTAAGCTTTAGAACACAAGTTCTAGCATGGCTTTCCTAGAAAGCTTCATCTCACACATCAAGACTCTTTTGAGTCGATGTCTTGCCTAAGAATAGCTACAGATCTAGCACCAAGGGAGAGGGGAGGAAACTCACTTCATTTCCGGCATTTCCTCCGTTGCCGGCCATGGATCGCGTTACCCTTCTCCGCAGCATCCTTGCCTTCGTTAGCAATGTTCTTCCACGGAAATGGCAGAGCTTTTCCTCCAGAATCCGGCTCCGGCGAGCCGCGATATCCTCCTCTTCCGCTCCTGTCGGCTTTGCACAGTGACGGCTCGGCAAGAATGATCGGATCCGATGGCTAGGGTTTGGTTTACTCTCTTTTATATTACATATTAGGTTAAGTCCCTTCCGCCATGTGTCACTCTCTAATTGGACCGCCCAAATTAGGTTTCATTTGAAGTGACCGGTCCAAGGATCATTCAGCACGAATCCCGGGGTCCGGTTCGGTCCGCCTATACAAGCCGGTGAATCTGCCTGGGCGCAGAAAACGCACAAGTCAAGTTCGGCGGGAATCAGCCAGTGATTCCGTCGATCGGCGAGTATTACCGGGTCATTCTCGACGAATTCGTCGAGTATCAACAATGATACTCGACGATTTTGACTTAGCCGTTTTATCGGACATCCTGTCATTGTGTGCGTTGAGTATCAGTTGGCGATACTCGACGGTCGGTGGGTATCACCGGGTATTCTCGGCGATCAGTGAGAATCGTCAGGCATTCTCGACGATTTTCCCTTAGCCTACTGCAGTTCTGAGTCCGGCGGGTATCGACCACCGATACCCGTCGAATCGGAGAGTATCAACCTCCATTCTCGACGATCGACGGGCATCAACCTCCATTCCCGTCGATTTTTACTTGGCCGAGATCCCTCATCTCGGCTACTGGATGGGGTATCCTTGAACCCCACCCTACACTTATTCAATGCACCTGACTCCTCGCGTCAGTGCACCCCGAGCCCGAGTTGAGTCTCTTGACTCAGAACACGTGCGAGGGGCCTAGCGCGAATTGGGACGTTACAAATCCTATAAACAAAATAAAAAGATTTCGTCCCCGAAATCAGGCTGAGGTCGTGGGGAGTAAAGCATACAGAAAACAAAATATGTTTTTAAATAAAATTACCTGAAGCAAACAACTCTGGGTAGCGTCTTTGCATTAAATCCATTGGCTCCCATGTGAATTCCTCTTTCCCATGATTAGACCATAGCACTTTTACCAAGGGGACACATTTGCGACGCAAGGTTCTTATCTCATTATCAACGATCCGCACCGGCTCCAGTCGCACAGATCTGTCAGACGCCACAGTACCATAAGTTGTGGGGAAGTATTGTTCGGGCCGCAATAGCGCCTTCCGAAGCGACGATACATGGAACACATCGTGGAGATTCTCTAGCTCGGGCGGTAACTCCAGCTGGTAGGCCAAAGGGCTAACCCTTTCCAATACGACATAGGGCCCAACATACCGTGGACTGAGCTTCTTCACTCCTCGCACTCGTGACACTCCATGCATCGGCCGGATTTTTAGAAACACCTTATCACCCACTTGAAATTCCACCATACGGTGCCTTGCATTGTAATACTTCGCCTGCCGACTTTGAGCCTCCAACATGCGATCCCTTATCAGCCTAACCACCGAATCAGTATCATCTATGTACTCAATTCCCAAAGTCTTCGGGTCTTCATCTTGCACCCAAGACAAGGGGGTCCTACACCTCCTTCCATATAGGGCTTCATAGGGCATCATGCCAATACTAGCTTGATGGCTATTGTTATAGGAGAATTCCACCAAGGGCAAGAGTCTTTCCCACGGCTCTCCCCTATCTATCACACATAACCTCAACAGATCTTCCAATGTTCGGATGGTCGGCTCAGACTGTCCGTCCGTCTGAGGATGAAATGCGGTACTGAAGGTAAGACGTGAGCCCAAATACGTCTGTACCGCCTTCCACTCCTTGGAGGTGAAACGACCATCACGGTCCGAAACTATCATCTTGGGCACGCCGTGATACCGTACAAATTGTTCCACAAACAGGCGTACCAAGACATCCATATGAGCCTCCTTCTTCATAGGAATGAACCGGGCAACCTTCGTCAGGCGATCAATGATCACCCACACTGAATCATTCCGCGAGCGGGAGCGAGGTAGCCCATGTATGAAGTCCATGGATATATCCTCGAACATCCATTAGGGGATTGGCAACGACTGCAACAGGCCACCGGGGCTCCTACATTCTGCCTTCACTCTTTGGCAGGCTTCACAATGCGTGACAAAGTACCAGACATCTTTCTTCATCCCTGGCAGACACATCGTCTTCCGTAAGCTGGCGTACATCTTTGAAATTCCTGGGTGCACGGAATATTGAGAGCAATGTGCTTCTCTCATAATATCCTCCCGGATTCTGCCATCTTTAGGAATATAGAGTAGGTCGCGAAAGTAAACGAGGCCATCCTTTAGTGTGTACTCGTCGGTAGTCCCGTCTTTGATTAACTTTATTGCCGGGGCCAAAGCCGCATCCAATCCTTGCTCCACTCGGATCCGGTCCCGGATATCACAAACTATGCTCATGCTGGACATGTACTCCTTATATTCCGAAGAAGCCTTAAATATTAAGGTGATGTCCATCTCCTCGATCATCCGTGCCAACTCCATGCTCATCAATCGAGATTCTGGGTTCGAGCCGTGTACTTTCCTACTCAACGCATCGGCTACGGAGTTTGCTTTTCTGGGGTGGTAGTTCAAGGTGAACTCATAGTCGCATAGAAACTCTAACCACCGCCGTTGTCTTAAGTTCAATTCCTTCTGGGTATGGACGTACTTCAAATTTTTATGATCTGAGAAGATTTTGCAGTGGACGCCGTATAGATAATGCCTCCATACCTTCAAGGCGAACACCACCGCTCCTAGCTCCAAATCATGCACCGGGTAATTGATTTCTTGCTTATTCAATTGTCTTGAAGCATAAGCAATTACGTGCCCGTGCTGCATCAACACCGCTCCCAACCCCTGATAAGACGCGTCCGTGTAAACTTGGAATCCTTCCTTCACAGACGGAAGGACAATGATGGGGGCGGAAGTAAGTCTATCCTTCAATTCCTGGAATGCCGCTTCATACTAGGGTGTCCACTCAAATCGCACTCCTTTCTTTGTCAAGGAAGTAAGCGGGAGGGCAATCTTGGAGAATCCTTTTACGAACTTGCGGTAATATCCGGCAACTCCAAGAAAACTCCTCACATCGGCCGCTGACTTCAAAGGTTACCACTCCTTCACAGCACGCACCTTGGCCGGATCCACAGCTAGTCCAGCCCCACTGATTACGTGACCCAAGAAAGCAACTTTGCTAAGCCAGAATTCACACTTGCTAAACTTGGCGAACAGGGCGTGCTCCTTTAACTTCTCCAGTACCAAGGCCAAATGTCCGACATGTTCTTCCTCCGTCTTCGAGTACACCAGGATGACGTCAATGAACACAATGACGAAGACATCTAAGTAGGGCTCAAACACTTTATTCATCAATCTCATGAAAGCTGATGGGGCATTGGTGAGTCCAAACGGCATCACTGTAAACTCATATAAGCCGTACCTTGAGCTGAAAGCCATTTTCTGTATATCATCCTCCTGTATTCTCAATTGGTAGTACCCCGAGCGCAAGTCTAGCTTGGAGAAGCAATGCGCTCCCACCAGTTGGTCGAACAACTCATCGATCCGAGGTAACGGGTAGGTGTTCCATACTGTCAGTCGGTTGAGTTCCCGATAGTCTATACATAAACGCAGGGTTCCATCTTTCTTCTTGACGAATAGAACAGGGGCTCCCCAAGGCGACGAGCTGGGGCGAACTAACCCTGATTCTACCAACTCCTGCAATTGCACTCTAAACTCGCTTGTTCTTTTGGGGCCATCCGATAAGGGGTCCTGGAGACAGGCTTAGCTCCTGGTACAAGCTTAATCAGAAAATCCACTTCTCTATGCGGGGGTAACCCTGGCAATTTCTCGGGAAATACCTCGGGGAAATCCCGTGATACCCGCACATCCTTCACCTCTACCTTCATCTCTTTTAGTTCGAATCGTATCATGTAGACTTCATCCCCTCTCATATGAGCTTTCAAGGTCTTGATTGAGGATAACAATATTCATGGTGCGAAATTTATACCTTGGAAGACTACATTAATATCCCCATGTCTCAAATAGATACGGTTCTCCGCACAGTCGATTCTTGCATGGTGCCAATCCAGCCACGCCATACCCAGAATGAGGTCGAACTCGGGTATTCTCAAAATTGTGGCAGGGGTATCAAAGATCTTTCCCCCAATGGTTATCTCTAACTCACACTTCGCGGTTGCCGACATCTCAGATTCGTCTGGGAGGCATACTCTTCGAGCAATACCAGTGAAATATTGCACTCCGTGTATATCTTTGATGAAGTCTTCAGACACGAATGAATGTGAGGCACCGGTGTCAAATAACGTATAAGCCGGTTTGCCACCGACCATCACGGTGCCTAAGTGTCATTAATAATACTCAAGCTAGACGTCTACTATATCTCAAGCAACTAGGGATATTAATGGAAGCAAAATGACTAATTCAAATCGTACCTGCAATCATCTCTTGAGGGTTCCGCTCTTGAGTCATGTCTAGGGCATACATCTGATCTCGAGCTGGTCTGGGGTTTCTTCCTCATGGTCCTCGTCCTCGACCACGCACATACCCTCTCCCCCGCGGGGCTGCTTGAGGGAGAGCGAAAAGCGCATCTCCAAACAGTTGCGGGCAGTAGCGTCGAATGTGGCCCAGTTGGTTGCATTCAAAGCACACCCGTTCCTGCCTTCCGCCGTATTGCTGAAATTGTGGAGGTGGAGGTAATGCTGGCGGTTGTGGAACCGGGCGCTCCTCTCTAAAGTTCTGGGGGAAATGCCCGCCACCCCTCCGATATCCTCTTCCTCTTTTATTGTCAAATCTCCTTCTGTTGCTGGGGCCTGCTTCCATCATGCCTTTCGCTGGCCTCTTACCACTTCCCAAGTGGTCCGCTTCCAATCTCTTTGCCTTATCAATAATCTCCGCCAGACTAGAGTCCGCTATAAACAAAAGGGATTGCCTTAGGGGATCTCGCAAGCCTTTGTAGAATCGTTTGGCGTACCCTCTATCATCCAGCTCATAGGAGTCTGCGAATCTAGCCAGGTGCTGAAACTCCCGTTGGTACTCCGTCACCGACATGGACCCTTGCTTTAGTTGCAAAAATCTCTCATCCAGACCATCCCGAGCGGTCGAGGGGATGAAATGCTCTAAGAATGCTTCGGAGAATTCGCTCCAACTAATGTTCGTGTACACTCTTCCACGAAAAGTGGAGCCCATGAGGGACTTCCACCACCTTTTGGCGTGCAGCTCTAAGAGTGTCACCACAAGGGTCACCGCCATGTTGTTTGGACATCTTATTCCTGCCAACAACTCTTATATAGTGTTGAGCCACTCTTCCGTACGCACTGCCGACTCTGTCCCAATATAAGCGGGAGGGGAGAGAGCTCGGAAAACGCTTAGCCAACTAGATCCCGGACCCTGTTGTTGTACAGGTGTCTGCTGAGATTGGGACCTAAAGGCATCCAGAAGAGCTGTGAGAGTCTGCCCCAGCTCTGATTGTTGGAATTGTGTAGGTACGGACGGGGCGGGGGTTCCCCTTACTGGCTCAACATGTGCTGGGATCTACACATAAGGTACAAACCTAGGGTTAGGTTGGCTAATCTAATGTTAAAGATGGACAACATAGTGTGAATTACATATGGGCACACCACTGCTTCCGCTAAGTCAGCTTGTCCCCAAACTGACTAATCAAATGGGGGTGGCACAATTGTTAAGTGACTTTCGCCTTGGAGGATCGTAGCATGCTGATACCATTTGTAAGACCCCCCCCTCCCGGAACACAAAACACGGAACGAGAGGGCTCTTATGCCCAGAACAGCCGCCTTGCGGTAGTACTAGCACTCGGGCTAGCCTGTACTGCAGGACGCCTACTCTGCCGGCTACAACCAATATCAGAGAATAAATGCCAACCCAACCATATTAATATGAAAGTCAAATCCACACCAAGCATATGTCCATAATATTATAAATAAAGAAGCTACCGCAAGCTTCTAATATCAGAGTACGAGAACAAAATTGCCCCAAAGGGCTACAACAAAATCTCTCTCTCACTCACGTCTGTAACCGATGGTAGCGACGGTACCGTCCCTTCAGGCCCTGTCACCCTGGCCTGGCTGTCCGTCTGCATAGCTTGCTGCTCCACCTGCGGGGTTTCCTCCTAAAAAAGAAGACGTAGAACCGTTAGTCAAAAAGACTAAGTGGTTTCACATCCGCTCCCTCGGCGACTCCTCGGCACCGGGCGGAGAAAGGAATAAGTACAATAAATATATATTAGTAGTACAAGCAGGTGAAGTATCTGTACATATCATAAATAGCTATAGAAACTGTATACCAATGAACAAGGTCTTATTTTACAAATCTACAATCTACAGCAGCAAGAGAGTATATATCTAGAACAGTAAGTAACTCAACTTATATGGGTGCCCATACAAGCATATAAGTTGAGGGTCGTTCAGCAGAAGGTAACTCATCGTATAGGAGTGCCCATACAAACTTATACGATGAGGGTCTTGTGTATGTAATGAAGTGCAATGCTATGTATGCAATGCAATGACACACCCATGATCAGGCACATGCAATCGCTATGTCGACACAGAATTATAGTTCCCACTATTCGACCAGGTAGCTAACCTCTCAGGAATCAACTGTCATGGCCAAACGGTGACAGTAGAGCGGGCATCTCCACTACTAGGCTGGTCTCCACACTACCTAGCCTAGGCCTCCGTACGCCTCAACGCTAAGAACACAACAGCGGAGCTCACATGCGTACTACGGCTCAGCAGGTTCTCTCGGGTAAATATGCACCAAGATCCTAGCCCCGACTGGCCTATGGTATGACACGGAAGGAGCCTCAGAAATGAGCACGAGGACCAAGCCCAATCGTTCACGTGGCACAGAAGGAGCCTCGGGACGTGAACACCAAGGACCAAGCCCAACCGCCCAAGGTCTAACTGTCAACTCCCATCGGTATGACGATTGGCGAGCCCGTAGACCTGCCACACTATCCTTAACTCGGGATTACGATACCGCGTGTCGACTCACCGCATGCAATTCCACAATTCATGGCATGGAAGGAGCCTCAGAGAAAGCACGAGGACCAAGCCCAACCATCCAACAAATACGGATGGAGACTCGGGACGTGAACACCGAGGACCAAGCCCAACCGTTCACGTGGCACGAAAGGAGCCCCGGGACGTGAACATCGAGGACCAAGCCCAACCGTCCAATTTTATCCAACTAAACCTCATTCCCTTTAGTGACGGTCAACACCGCACTTGTTAACTTCCACAATGCTACCCGTAGGGAGACGACACTCTAAGAATTGGACTATCCATTCCCTTCCATCAATTCATTATACATCAGGGCCATAGTTTAATCACTTACAAATCCTTCCACATGAATTCAACATATTATAGATAATGCGCATAATGGTGAGCTACCAAATATATCAAAGCTTTTCATTCACTTAGGCTTGATTCACATCTCGGCATAGGAATTCAAGTCCTCAAACATCAACCTTCACATTACCTCGGTGATTAACACAAAAGAATTCACCCAACCTCGAGATGGATTGCAACATCTATTCCATCGAATCCAAGTTCATATTGTAATCACCTAGAATTATATGTAATCTGGTAAGCAACTTGACTGAGGATTCCCGTGGCTACAGGTATCGCCTGAAAACGTGCAACCACTCGTTGGAAAGGTAATTTCAAGGGCTACGACTTTTGTGTTTAGTTGAAAGCCCAGATCTGGTCACATCATACCAGAAATCCAACTCGAAGTCTGCTGCGTACAGGATACAGATTTCCTGGGCATTAACTCCCAACCGCAGCGGATTCAAACGGACTTTCCCGTGGCTACAGGTATCGCCTAGAAACGTGCAACCACTCATTGGGAAGGTAATTTCAAGGTCTACGACTTTCGTGTTTAGTCAAAATCTCAGATCCGAACCTTTCTTGCTTAAAAGTAGCCAAGAAGGTCGCTGCGTGTAGAACACAGATTCTGCACGCATCTTGAAGCGAAGTGAACGGCATCCGTTCATCTTCCTCGTCAAGCGATTTTCCCCAAATCGCAACCAGAAGTTCCTCCACCCTTATTCTCCCTCTTGAGGCCATTTCCTCTTCATGCGACCACCCCTATCATCACTTTGAAGCGAGGAGAGGTTGAAGATGACTAAGCTTTAGAACACAAGTTCTAGCATGGCTTTCCTAGAAAGCTTCATCTCACACATCAAGACTCTTTTGAGTCGATGTCTCGCCTAAGAATAGCTACAGATCTAGAACCAAGGGAGAGGTGAGGAAACTCACTTCATTTCCGGTGTTTTCTCCGTTTCCGGCCATGGATCACGTTACCCTTCTCCGCGGCATCCTTGCCTTCGTTAGCAGTGTTCTTCCACGAAAACAGCGGAGCTTTTCCTCCAGAATCCGGCTCCGGCGACCCGCGATATCCTCCTCTTCCGCTCCCGTCGGCTTTGCACAGTGACGGCTGGGCAAGAATGATCGGATCCGATGGCTAGGGTTTGGTTTACTCCCTTTTATATTACATATTAGGTTAAGTCCCTTCCGCCACGTGTCACTCTCTAATTGGACCGCCCAAATTATGTTTCATTTGAAGTGACTGGTCTAAGGATCATTCAGCACGAATCCCGGGGTCCGGTTCGGTCCGCCTGTACAAGCCGGTGAATCTGCCTGGGCGCAGAAAACACACAAGTCAAATTCGGCGGGAATCAGCCAGTGATTCCCGTCGATCGGCGAGTATTACCGGGTCATTCTTGACGAATTCGTCGAGTATCAACAATGATACTCGACGATTTTCCCTTAGCCATTTTATCGGACATCCTGTCGTTGTGTTTGTTGAGTATCAGTTGGCGATACTTGACGGTCGGTGGGTATCACCGGGTATTCTCGGCGATCGGAGAGAATCGTCAGGCATTCTCGACGATTTTCCCTTAGCCTACTGCAGTTCTGAGTCCGGCGGGTATCGACCACCGATACCCGTCGAATCGGAGAGTATCAACCTCCATTCTCGACGATCGACGAGCATCAACCTCCATTCCTGTCGATTTTTACTTGGCCGAGATCCCTCATCTCGGCTACTGGTTGGGGTATCCTTGAACCCAACCCTATACTTATTCAATGCACCTGACACCTCGTGTCAGTGCACCCCGAGCCCGAGTTGAGTCTCTTGACTCAGAACACGTGCGAGGGGCCTAGCGCGAATTGGGACGTTACATGCTGTGGCATAGGGTTTGTCACAGGCTATAAGGAAGAATTCCATTTGTTAGATAGTGTATGAATGGAATATATGAGAGGGATAAGATTGGACTTACATGTGATTTCCCTTATGGGCACACCACTGCTTCCGCTGCTAGTTTGTCCGCACACTAAGATCGCACGGGGGTGGCCCAAGGTTTTTTTTGTGGACTTTTTCTCTTTCGATCGAGATCTCCTCTGATACCACTTATAAGACCCCGTTTTTTTTCAAACTACAAGGATCTTATGCCCAAAATTGCCGCTTTATGGTGGCACCGACACTCGGGAAGGCCGCCACTACAAAAAGCCAATTCTGACGGCCTTTTATATCAGAAGAAAGAGAAGTAAATATAAACTGAGTATAATCAAGTCCACAGAATCACATGTAAATGGAAATCACAACAAGTCCTTAAACATAAATAAAGTAGAGTACTGCAAAAGATCAGTTTAGATGAAATATAAATGGGCTTAAGCCCGGTACATCAAAACTTCACTACAATCTCTCGTGGAAGCTATAAGAAAGACTAATCACTCACGGAGCTTGTCACAGGTGCTCCGGAACTAGACTGACCCACCTCCATGCGCACCGTGCTCCGCTGGTGCTGGTCCCTGGGCTGTTGGTCCCTGTCTCCCATCCGGAGCTCCTGTAATGTTGTGGTTCGAAAACCATTAGTCATAAAGACTAAGCCCTTTCATCCCCTACCCCTCCCCCCATGGCTCCTAAGCACCGAGCGGATAAGAGGATAGGGAAGCTACAAAGCTGGAGAGTAAGCAAAGCAGATGGAAGTTTAACAAATCTAGCAGTTATTCATCGTCTACTGAATAACTTAGGCCATTTGGATAAATATTTTGAGTACTTCCAATTATATACATCATATAACTTAGGATGGTCTGCGTTCAGTAAAAACTGCAGGAATTATATTAGGCTGCAGAAGTGAACTAAAGAGATAAGATATTAGTATAATGAGCAGATAAGTGATATGAGGAGTCAAGAGGAGGAGTGAGAAGTCTGCCTAGAGTTTAGAGCTGCTCGGGGATGACGAATAGTGTCTACCCCATAGGGGAGAAAGTGTCAAATACACTAGGGTTAGAACCAATATAACACAAGAGGGATTGGGAATTGGGTATTAACCAATAACAATAAGTGCCTTGCGAAAGGGAACGATGGGCTTCGTTACCATCATAGTTCCTAGTGCCCTTTGAGAGCCCTCACGGGGTATGTCGGGGGCAGTCCTGGGCTAACGTAAACCGTAGGAATAATAAACTAAAAGAGCAACTAGTATAACAAGGGTTTTACATTCACACACCCTCGTAGCTAGGGAGGTTGAATAGGATTGGTTTGATTGCCATCCGGAGGGTAGCTTCGGAAGGTAGATGCACAGACAGGATAGTCCGAGGAGCCGGGGGCTCGAGGGTTTGAATACAGAATAAGGTGGTGGGTCTTCGGTATTTGACAATTGTTCACATCGGCGTCGGTACGTTGACTCGGCGGTGTGGGACACTTAGACAAAGAAAGTCTGGTTGATATAGCCAGCACTAGTATGCAGATACTCTAGGTTGTGTTGTTCTAGGGGTTTACGGAAAGGCTAGGCCCGGTAGTGTGGATACCCCGCCTAGGAGTGGGTGGCCGACCCAATATCTCTGTTTGCCACTACGGAGGTTCCTGGGAGTGAAGCTAGCTGCCCGAATAGGGGAAACTAAAGGTGTGTGCGCAAAGACTCGTGTGCGTGAGTTGCACATACATGAATCATGGCATAGCATTTCACTAGACTCATACTTGCATTACAACCGACACCCCAACGTATAAATCGGTATGATACTTTTTATATGATGGGAGCCTTGTAAAAGACCCATTAACTTATAAGTTTGTATGGACATTCATATAAGTTAAGGTTACATATTTAATTTCTACTTGTCCTTTCATATATATATTGACTTACTACATGTTTACCTTACTGCTCACTATTGTAGAACTGCTACATTGTACCTTTCCAACTTAGCTGATATACAACATGAATAACTGCTAGATTAGTTCGACTGCCATCTGCTTTGCTTACTCTCCACCTTTGTAGCTTCCCTATCCTCCTCTCCACTCGGTGCATAGGAGTCGTGGGGGGAGGGGTAGGGGATGATTGGGATTAGTCTTTATGACTAACAGTTTTCAGACCACAATTACAGGAGCTCCGGATGGGAGACAGGGACTAGCATCTTAGGGACCAGCACCAGCAGAGCACGGTGCCCATGGAGGTGTGCCAGTCTAGTTCCGGAGCACCTGTGACCAGCTCCAAGAGTGATTAGTCTTTCTTATAGCTTTCACGAGAGATTGTAGTGAGGTTTTAATGTACAGGGCTTAAGCCCGTTTATATTTCATCTGAATTGATCTTTTGTAGTATTCTGCTTTCTTTATTTTTATGGACTTGTTGTGATTTCCATTTACATGTGATTCTGTGGACTTGATAATATTTAGTTTATATTTACTTCTCTTTCTTGTGATCGAAAAGGACGGCAGAATTGGCATTTTGTAGTGGCGGCCTTCCTGAGTATCGGTGCCACTGCAATGCGGTAATTCAATGCATAAGATCCCGGTGGTTTGAAAAAGAAAAAAAGTTGGGGTCTTACATTTAGAGCATGTCCTCCATCATTCTATTGGTCGTCACAGTTTGTCCATCAGTTTGGGGATTAAAGGCCATACTGAATATTAACTTCGTTCACAATTATTGATGGATTAGCCTCCAATCATTTTACATGAAGTGCCCATCACGGTCACTTACTATGCTACGGGAAACACCATGCAATCATTCAATCTACTCAACATAAAGTTTTGCCAAGAGTTTCACTTAATCATCCCTCTTGTTCGGAAGGAAGTGAGTCACTTTATTCAACCGGTCTACGATTACCCAAACCGAATGATTGCCGCACTGAGATCTCGGCAAACCGTGCACGAAATCCATCGAAATATCGTTAAACATCCATTCAGAAATTGGTAACGACTTCAAGAAACCTCCATGCTTCTAGCATTCCGCTTTTACCAAGGCACATGTTGTACATTTAGCCACATAATGTGCTATGTCTTTCTTTAATTCTGGCCACCAGAATAACATTTTAATATCCTTATACATCTTTGTGGTCCCTAGGTGAATTGAGTATTTTATAAAGTGAGCCTCATACATCAAATCTTCCCTCAACTTACCCATACTTGGGATGCACAAACGAGCCTCTTTCCTCAAAAGGCCGTCATCCTAGGAGAATTTGCCATCTGACCCATCCTTTGCATACCGTTGGAGACTTTCATCAAGTTCCGTTGCTCGCCAAACCCTGTCTACAAGATTATACTGTACCTCTATCCAGTTCAAGCATGCATCGGTTGTGTAGTTCTTGTCAACACAAGAAATCTCTAATGCTTCCAACTCCTGGATTAGACGCTCAGCATGCATCTGCAATGAATTTTCCCTTGACGGAGTCTTACGACTCAAGGCATCTGCGACCATTTTTCCATTTCCGGAAATATAATGAATAAAAAAGGTGTAGTCCACAAGAAACTCCATCCTCCTTCGTTGTCATATATTAAGATCCTTCTGACCAACAAGTACTTTAGGCTCTTATGATTTGTAAAGATATCCACTTTTACACCATATAAATAGTGCCGCCATAATTTATGTGCAAAGATCACCACCGCCAACTCCAAGTCATGGACGGGATAATTCCTCTCATGCACTTTCAACTGGCATAAGCCATAAGCAATCACCTTTCCAAACTACTGAAGAATGCAACCTAAGCTGCTCCCTGAAGAATCACTATAAATATCATAGCCGTCTATACCACATGGCGATGTTAGCACAGACATCGTGGTCAAACGACTCTTTAGCACTTCAAAGGCTCGCACGCACTCTGGCGTCCAAATGAACTCCTGATCTTTCCTCATTAAGGTGGTAAGAGGCATAGCGATCCATGAGAAGTTTTCTACAAAACATCTATAGTAGCCTTCCAGTCCAAGGAAACTCCTGACTTCGGCCACTGAAGACAACACTGGCAACTCCTTAATGACTCTTATCTTTGATGGATCCACTGCTATGCCCTCTCCACTTACCACATGGCCAAGAAAAGCCACTGACAACACCAAAACTCATACTTTGAGAACTTGGCATAGAGCTTATTTCTCCGTAGAGTATGCAACACCAACCATAAATGGTTTGCATGATCAGCTTCAGATTGAAAGCACATGTTGGGTATTGCATCCACAATAGACCCGATTTGAAGAAGAGACTGAACAAGCTACGTTAAATTGACAATGTATTTGACAATTCTATCAAGTTGTGCTTGCAGCTATTCCATGCTAAGTACACACCAATGTCAGAGTGCAGTGGGTCAATATACACGGGTCTGCGCAATATAATCCCTCGTTGTGTACATCAGTGTGTTGATCCACGTGTGGTCTCTCTATTGGAGTGTACTTATTTTCAAGTAAAGGGTCAAGGTAGATCAAGAGAAGAACAAGTAGCAAGGATGGATCAAAGACCAAGCTATCAAAAGAAGAAGGAGGAAAATTCTTCCAAGTAAGAATCGTCGGGAGTTGTTAGTGATTCCCGCCGACTTTGACGGGAATCACTAAGTGACTCCCTCCGACTACTTCCAGCCAGCAAAGTAAGAAATTCTTCCAAGGCAAAATCGACGGGAGTCAGGAATGATTCCCGCCGACATCGACGGGAATCACCAACGACTCCCGCCTATTTTTCCTTAGGAAGATTCTCGCCGCTGCTGGACCGAACAGAGCCGTCGTGTGCTATTTCGGCCGAGGCTAGAGGTTTTCCTCGTGGGCTCTACAACGGCTCTTAGGGTTGGCTCCTGGTATAAATACATGCGTGTTTTGAAACTCAATAGTCACCGGAATACGAAAAACAAAGAAGTCGGTCGTGACCTAGCCGATCGCGGAATCCGCAGATCGCACGTCGACGATCGCAAGGTTGTCGCCGCCGCTAATCTCAGCTTGTCTCTGATCGCTCGACAAAAACACCGAGGCAAGCAGCCGGTCTCACATGTCTATCTCGAGATCTCTTGTCTTCCGATTCGTTGAACGATACTTGTTCTCCCTTCCGAATCAGTTGACACGGTTGATCCGACTAAGATCGTTCGAATACCTAGCTTGCTTCGTCAAGAAGTTTGGATTTACAAAGCATCGCCGCCACACTTGCTTGCCGCCGCCGATCTTTACAAGATCCATTCCAGGTGAAAATCCGGTTGTGGACTGTTCGTACTTTTCGTGCAAGCTTCAACGAACGAAGAAGGACTTCAGAATCTCCATAAAGCATTGTTTGTATTTTTATTTACATTCAATTTTATTGTAAAGGAATTTTCAATCCTATTTGTAAGGGTTGGGTGGAACCCGTTGTGGTGGAGTTGTGACTCCATTGTTGGAAGGTTTCCTTCCGTGGTTAGGGAGCGTTGCTCCTAGTGTGAAGTTTGGATTTCAATCCGTTTGGAGATGTGACCGAGTAGTCCCTTGGTGGGAGATAGGTCGAAGGGGGAAAGTGGACGTATCCAAATCGGGGAACCACTATAATTCTTTGTGTGTTTTTAGTGTTTTGTTTGCTTACTTGTATAGGTTAGTTTAATTCCGCAAAAGACTGCAAAACACCTATTCCCCCCCCCCAAACCTTATAGGTGGATTAGGTTGATACTAGATACTTTCAAGTGGTATCAGAGGGAGGTTACACATCAATAAAGTTAACACCTTGAGTAAGATCCTGTGTCTAGTGTCAAGAAGAAAGAAGATCTCCGGAATGGACGAACTCAAGTATACAGGAAAGATTCCAGTATGCACCAAGCTGAATTTTCCCATCTGGAAGGAAAGGATCATGTTCTACATGGAAGCAGTCGATCCCCGACTGTACATGTGGTGGAGGAGGGCCCTCATATCCCCATTTAGGCCTCCACCATTGATCCGTCCAAGATGGTGCCAAAGAGGCTCTCCGAAATGGATAAGGATGAGATGGTGCTTGTCGGCCTATACAAGAAAGCTCAAAACATTTTAGTAAGCGCCGTCGATGATTCAATGATGCAAAATTTCAGCAACTGCAGGACAACAAGGGACATCTGGCACTGCCTGATCATTCTAATAGAGGGCACAGATGAAATAAGGGATGATCGAAGATCCCTTCTGAACCAGAAGTATGAGGCCTTCAGGCAAGGTCCCAAGGAATAAATCATAGTGACATTCGAGAACTTCCTGAAGATCGTTAATGACCTGAAGGGTTATGACAGAGTGTTCACCAATGGTGAACTAAATAAAAAAATTCCTTAGATCCCTGACTAAGGAATGGGACACCAAGATCTGCGCCATCAGAGTGTTTGGCAAGCTGGCAGAAACTGATCCCCAGATTCTATTTGGGAAGCAATTGTCCTACGAGCATCAGCTTAACACCAAAAAAGCTGAAGAGGAGGCCGTAAGGCTGCAACCAAAGAAAAGACTGTGGCCCTGAAAGCTAATAGCTCAAGGGAAGGCAATGGTGCAGCCTCGTCCCACTCTCGGAGAAAGGCTAAGGAAAAAGACTCTAAGCCATGCTCATCCGACTCAGAGCTATCTGAAGAAGAATTCTCTTTCATCACTCGAGAGATCAAGAAGTTCCTCAAGATGAGGAATTAGAGAAAAGGAGATGGCTCCTCCTCCAGACATCAGAAGAAGAATTAATCTTCTGATATGTATTATTCTAAACAGAACAAACATCGTTCTGCTGACATTATCTTCTTTCGGTGGAATAAGCCAGGCCACGTCATTGCTGACTGCCACCAAAGAAAGAAAGATAAGGGGAAAGGAGAGGAGCACAAGTCTTCTCGAGACATGAAGAAGGAGAGGAGATACATTGCCAAGAAGCCAAAGACACTGAGTGAATCTGACTCTTCAGACTCCACTGATGATGAGGAAGCCTACTTCGGCCTAATGGGTCGCTCCGTCTAAGATAGAGATTGTCCAACATTTACTGGGAAGCTGAACTCCTCGAAAAGTATGAGCTCTTTCTCAATACATTTAAAGAATGCCGAATAAGGTTGAGCGCTCAGAAAAAGGAAGTCAAATTCCTTAAGGCTGAGGGAGTGTCACTAAAAGAAGAGATCACTAGCTTGATATCTCTCCGATAGGAACACCTGGACCTTACTTCTGAGCACTCAGATTCTCTAAGGCTCCTTGACCAAAAGCAGGAAGAAATTAACAAGCTGGAAGAACAGCTTGCGACCGAGAGGAAGATTGTCAAAAGCTTCTCTATGCCTAAGATCGTTCTTCCTCTGGTTGATGAACTCTCTGCTCAAGCTAAGGGGGTTGGCTTAAGGAATGTGGCTGAGCCTGGTAAATCATCATGGAGAAATAAAAATCAGAGGAAAAATAAGGCTACTAAGAAGGCCTCTGCTGCAGAAAAGGGAAAGGCCCCACTCGGTCATATTTCATCCTGAAAGCCTTGCTTTCCCTGCAATGAGCTTAACTTTGAGTAAACCTATGGCCACCTCTTCCGGCCCACGGTGGAAAAGCCCAAGAGCCAGTATGATGGATGGACCTTCCCCCGTAACTACGGTGAGAGTGTCTTCAAGGTACCATATAAGGAAATCGAAGTGGAGAATTATGGCCACTTCTCTTGCGGCCATAATAGGAAGCAGGCACCAAAGGCCAAGCCTGTTATACAAAAGGAATAGGAAGTGAAGAAATCGTGTGACTGCTGTCATCATGATGCCTCCTCCTCCAGATCCAAGACCCCGGCTGGACCCATCGTTCTAAGGGTGAAGCAGGAGCCTAGGAAATGGTATAACAGGTTTGACTATTGGTGCTGTGGCAAAGTTGGTCACTTTTCCATGGATTACTGGTTTAATCCAAGAAACAATGAGACTCCTCATGTTAGCAATGCGAGGCCTACCACTCGTAGGGTTTACCACCTGAGGGAGAGTGTGCTAACAAGGAATCTAGGACCCAAGTCCGATTGGGTTCCTAAGGGAAACTAATTCTGTTTTGCAGTTATGTCCAAAGGCCACCAAAACTCCAATCTGGTACTTGGAAAGTGGATGTTCCCGGCATATGATCGGGACAAAAAGCCTGTTGCGTTATTACTCCCCAGTCGAAAATGGACCCAAAGTCATCTTTGGAGGATAAGATCGATGAGTCACCAAGGGTTATGCAATTCTTCTAGTGGCATTCTTGAAGATGCAGGTGCAAGGCTTGAACAGCTAAGTCTAGATGAGACAGCTAAAAATGAAGCTACCAAGTACGTTCAGGTCTCCACCACAACACCAACTAGAGAAGATGAAGGTCAGGATGGGGAGATTCTCCCAGAAGAGGGAGCAGCCCGAGAAGCTGTAGGAGCTCCAGATGCCAGACACTTAGAGCTCAGACACGTGAGGGATCACCCAAGAGATCAGATCATAGGAGATCCTCGGGACGGTGTCAAAACTCGCAAAGGTGCAATTAACGAGCTTCTGCACCTTAGTTTTCTTTCACAGGTTGAGCCAAAGAAGTTCGACGAAGCGAACAAATATGCATCGTGGATATTGGCCATGCAAGATGAACTTCATCAATTCGAACGATGCAAAGTCTGGACGCTAGTTCCCAGACAAAAGAAATAGAATGTGATTGATACTAAGTGGATCTTCAGAAACAAACATGATGAACATGGTGTCATCATCAAAAACAAAGCTAGAATGGTGGCTCAAGGATACATACAGGAGGAGGGGATTGACTTCGACCAAACCTTTACACCAGTTGCAAGGCTCGAGGGGATCAGGTTATTCCGGGCATATGCCTCTCACAAAGGATTCATTGTCTATCAGATGGACGTGAAGTCTTCTTTCCTGAATGGAGATTTAAAAGAGGAAGTATACTTCGCGCAACCCCCAGGTTTTGTTAATCCAACTCTCCCTGATCATGTTTACTTTCTTAATAAAGCATTAAATGGCTTAAAACAAGCTCCTCGAGCTTGGTATGAGACTCTGTCTAGTTTTCTTCTTGAGAACAAGTTCTCGAGAGGAAAAATAGAGAAGACATTGTTTCTTAGGGAAGTAAAAGGCAAGATTTTGTTGGTGCAAATCTATGTCAATGACATAATATTCGGCTCAATTGACAATAACCTGTGCAAGAAGTTTTCAAAACTTATGCAAGGGTAGTTTGAAATGAGCAGTATGGGAGAGCTGAAGTATTTTTTGGGACTTCAAGTGAAACAGTCTGAGGATGGAATTTTCATCTCTCAGACAAAGTTCACAAATGAACTCCTCAAGAAATTCGGAATTGAGAGTGCAACCTTTATGAGGACTCTAATGGAATCCACTGTGTCTCTGGACAAAGATGAGAAAGGGAAACCTTTTGATGAAACCAAGTACAAAAGCATAATTGGATCCCTGCTCTACCTTACTGCTAGTAGATCGGATATTATGTTTTCCACATGTGTTTGTGCCAGATATTAGGTGAACACTAGGGAATCTCATTATGTCGCTGCAAAGCGGATTCTTAGATACCTTAAATGTACACCAAATATTGTCTTGTGGTACCCAAGAAACAATGATATCGAGATAATAAGCTTTTCAGATGCTGACTTTGCAGGAAGCAGGGATGATAGGAAAAGCACTTCCGGGACATGCCAATTCCTCGGAAGAAGGCTTATATCATGGAGTAGTAAAAATCAAAACTGTGTCGCAACCTCTACGGCTGAATCTGAGTACATCTCAGCAGGCAGCTATTGCGCACAACTTCTATGGATCAGAAATCAACTCGAAGATTATGACTTACAGTTTAGATATGTTCCTATGTATTGAGACACCTCGAGCGCAATTGCAATTTCGAACAATCCAGTGTCGCACAGCAGAACAAAGCATATTGAAGTGCGCTACCACTTCATTCGGGAGCATGTGGAGAATAAAGATATAACTCTCTGCTACGTCCCCACGGATAAGCAGATTGCAGATATCTTCATGAAGCCACTAGACGAGGAAAAGTTCAATTCCTTCAAAACTGAACTCGGCATGCTGAACTTTGAAGATAGAAGACTGAAAGGATCAAGGCTCTTCGATCATGGGGAAGCATCTTATAGGAACTCAAGATCGGGCACGGATGCAAGAACTGATGGGGATAATTTTGCTCAAAGTGAAGTCCCAGGTTTGCAGAAGCCGAAAGGAGGGAGATTACCCTCTTAGCCAAGGCTAAGGTGGCTGCTAAAGCTAAGTAGGCCACAAAGGCTATGTTGCTCTCAGATAGGGAGAGATCACCTCGGCTAAGGCTATGTTTCTCTCAGGAAAATGGTAATGAATTCCACACTCAACTGAATTTTAATTCTATAAGTTTCATTTCCATTTGTTCTATTCACCTTAGCTTGTAGGGTTTAGGCTTCTTCAAATAGGGGGAGATTGCTGGGTATTGCATCCACAATAGACCTTATTTGAAGAAGAGCCTGAACAAGCTAAGTTGAATTGACAATGTATTCTATAATTCTATCAAGTTGTGCTTGCAGCTATTCCATACTAAGTACACACCAATGTAAGAGTGCAGTGAGTCAATATACATGGGTCTTCATAACGTAATCCCTCATTGTGTAGATCAGTGTGTTGATCCACGTGTGCTCTCTTTATTAGAGTGTACTTATTTTTAAGTATAGGGTCAAGGTAGATCAAGAGCAGAAGAAGGAGCAAGGATTGATCAAAGACCAAGCTATCAAAAGAAGGAAAGAGGAAAATTCATCCAAGTAAGAATCAACGGGAGTCGTTAGTGAGTCCCGCCGACTTTGGCGGGAATCACTATGTGACTCCCGCCGACTACTTTCAGCCGGCAAAGTAAGAAATTCTGCCAAGGAAGAATCGAAGGGAGTCCGGAGTGATTCCCACCGACATCAACGGGAATCACCAACGACTCCCGCTGATTTTTCCTTAGCCAGATTCTCGCCGCTCGCTCGACCGAACCGAGCCGCCGTGCGCTGTTTCGGCCGAGGCTAGGGCATTTCCTCATGGGTTCTACAACGGCTCTTAGGGTTGGCTCCTGGTATAAATACATACGTGTTTTGAACCTCAATAGACACTGGAATATGAAAAATAAAGAAGTCGGTCGTGACCTAGCCGATCGCGGAATACGCCGATCGCACGTCGCCGATCACAAGGTTGTCGTCGTCGCTGATCTCAGCTTGCCTCTAATCGCTCGACAACAGCACCGAGGCAAGCAACCGGTCTCACGTGTCTCTCTCGAGATATCTTGTCTTTCGATTCGTTGAACGAGACTTATTCTCCCTTCAAAATTGGTTGAGACGGTTGATCCGAATGAGATCGTTCGAATACCTAGCTTGCTTCTTTAAGAAGTTTGGATTTACAAAGTATCGCCTCCACACATGCTTGCCGCCACCGATCTTGACAAGATCCATTCCAAGTGAGAAATCCGATTGTGGACTCTTTGTACTTTTCGTGCAAGCTTCAACGAACGAAGAAGGACATCAGAATCTCCATAAAGCATTGTTTGTATTTTTATTTACATTCAATTTTGTTGTAAAGGAAATTTCATTCCAATTTGTAAGGGTTGGGTGCAACCCGTTGTGGTGGAGTTGTGACTCCGTTGTTGGAAGGGTTCCTTCCGTGGTTAGGGGAGCGTTGCTCCTAGTGTGAGGATTGGATTTAAATCTGTTTGGAGAAGTGACCGAGTCGTCCCTTGGTTGGAGATAGGTCAAAGTGGGAAAGTGGACGTACCCAAATGGGGGAACCACTATAATTCTTTGTGTGTTTTCTGTATTTTGTTTGCTTACTTGTGCAGGTTAGTTTATTTCTGCAAAAGACTGCACGAAACCTATTCCCCCCCCCCTTATAGGTGGATTAGGTTGACACTAGATACTTTCAGTACACAAAGATATCATCAATGAATATGATTACGAATAGATCCAAGTAATCTCGGAACATTCGGTGCATTATATCTATGAACACCTATGGCGTATTACATAGCACAAATGACATTACAGTGAACTCATAATGATCGTAGCGTGTTCCAAAGTCTGTCTTCGGAATGTCACCTTCCCGAAACCTCAATTGGTAATATCCAGACTTTAAATCAAATTTAGAATAGACGGTTGATCCCACTAGATGTTCGAACAAGTCATCTATCCGTGGAATCAGATACTTGTTTTCCTCGGTCAGCTTATTCAGATCGAGATAATCAATACACAACCGAAGACTACCGTCTTTCTTTTTCCCAAAAAGAACAGGTGCGCTACAAGGGGACATACTTGGGCGTATATATCCATATTCCAGCAACTCTTTCTATTAAACTTTTAATTAAGCCATTTCCTTTGCAGCTACGCGATATGGCGAGCGGGTCACACGTTTCGCACCTGACACAAGCTCAATAGTGAAGTAGATCTCCCGGTGGGGTGGTAGCCTAGGAAGATTGTTAGGAAACACATCAACAAACTCCGATACAATTGGAACATCATTCAGACTGGCCTTTGGCTCAACAGCCTGAATAAGCGTGAAGAATAAGTTTGCTCACTTTCGAACAAGATTGACGACTTGGAGAGCAGACACTAAGATCCCGCTCATTCCTCGCATACCAGCCAACTTAGTCTCAAGTTCAGTATTTTGGCCCAGTGTGATCTCCTTTGAATTGCAATCATTAAAGGAATGCTGCTGCGAGAGCCAGTCCATACCAAAGATCACATCAAATTCCGATATCGGGAGCACAGATGGTTCATGCAGAAATCTCGATTTCCTATTTGAACCTCCACATCGGAAGACCTATCAGCAAGCATCACACATCCATTCAGTAATAACACCATTACGCTATCTGTCATCACATGACTAGGTACTCCAATTCGAGCTACGAAGTCCTTAGACAGAAATGAATGCGAAGCACCGTATTGAACAGTGCTCTCGCCAGATTGTTCCGAATCAGGACAAATCCTAAGACAAACACATCATACACAAGCTACACACTAAGTATGAAATATAAAAACAAATCAATATCTTAAATCGTACCTTTGACGACGTCACTTTTCTTTATTACCTCTTGCTGGCCAAGATTGTAAACTCAGGGCTACGCCTGGGATGCAGAGGAATTGACTACTACTTTTACCTTATCATCATAAGACGCTCCCGTCTTCTTTTCCACCTTTGGCGGACCAAGCCGGTAGTTACAGGCAATAAGCCCCACTCTTCTATATGTAAAGCAGGTACGAGACTCTTTCCCCTAAGTTTCCCCCGATGCAACTTGAGAAGAAGCCTGTCCAGAAGATTTAGACCTCTTGCCCCATCGCTTTTGGTACTTCGATTTTCCAGGACGGGGCACTTTGAACTCTGGCTTTGTCACAGCCAAGTCCCTTTTTCCTTGCACCAGTTTCATATCTTTTTCCAATGCACATGCCTTATCTACCAATGCTTGAAATCCATGGTTCAATGAACATGAGAGCAGGAATCTCAACTCATCCCGCAACCCTTTGTAGAACCAATTGATTTTCCGTTGTTCATCAGAGAAGATAGACCCAACATAATGTCCCAACCTTGTAAACCATGCGTCGATAACTTTCTCCTTGCATTAGATGTTGGAACTCATTATTCATGGAAATAAGTTGTGTCGTTGGTAGGTGTTTGCCAAAAATAGTCGTGAGAACTCATCAATCGAGACTTGTGTTAATTGCCTGCCCCTAAGTGGTGTAACTCTATCTCGTCCACCATAGCAGAGAATGTGGCCATACCTTCTGATCTTCCTCAATCCTTATTGTCGTCAATATTCACTTGACGTACGACAACCAATGGTCCAGGATTGAAGCTTATAATAACCGCCGTTCCGCTGCTCGAGGATCAATAGCATCAACAGGTTCGGGCCTTAGCTCAATGCACCAATGCCGGTTGCGCCTGTCTGGTATGCAGTGCGTGAATCATAGAAAAAAATTCCTCACAAACCAAGAAGACTTTTTCCGCAGAAGGAGGAGGTATGAGCACCTAGCTGGTTCCGCACTCTCATCAGAATGCTGGGGCTCAGACTGCCCAGCACCACTACGAGTCATCTATAGGTGAACAAGACACATATTACCGAACTTGCACAAGCAATCACAACCATATAGGAACGCGCAGGTTCATTAAACAGGTGTATTTACAATCCTTAGTGGACATTCAAAAGTTCATTAAAGTTAAAGCGGGTCGCACGTACACGTGCTCGCCACCACACAAAAGAATTCGACCACGAATTCGAAAGAGGAAGACCGGGACAATCTGATACCAAAATGTAACAACTCCATCCGTTAAATAACATATAATAGAAGGTCCAGCCGGGGCCCCAAACTCTATGCCATAAACAGACGGCGAGGTCACAGGTTAATACCAAAATAGGTACGCACCCTAACA
Organism: Platanthera zijinensis; assembly: GCA_039513925.1. NCBI lineage: Eukaryota > Viridiplantae > Streptophyta > Magnoliopsida > Asparagales > Orchidaceae > Platanthera > Platanthera zijinensis. The sequence goes on from CM077087.1 coordinate 123,991,448, forward strand.
CATAGCATACTAGTGGAATATTTTAACGTTAAAACTGAACTCAAGTCAGGAATGTCCACTTATAAAAACAACGAAATTTATATAAACTCTCGAAGGATTGTACATCAAATAAATAAATGTTTGGCCTAAGGCCTTACAGTTACGCTTTACAAGTGTCGATTATAATCATCGGAACGCAGGCCGACCAAACATGAACACAACACAAGATTCTTTACTAGCCTTCGAGGGCCAGCAGCAGTAGGGACTTCAGTCCTCTATTTCCCGCTCAGCTCTCCAGCACCTACAATGGGACAACCCACCATAATGGTGGCAAATAAAGCAACGGTCAGCATTCAGCTGACCAATTTATAACGCCCCTACCCCTTACCCGGGGCAGTTTCATTCCTTCCCTGTAGGAATATCATTTCACAAGCAGTTATATCACGCATTCTGCCCTCACACTGAACCAGTACATCACAAATGCCGGCCATGTGGCCCGACGCTCCGTGCACTCAAGGCACATTCTTGGTGTACCGGAATACCAGGGTCCCACCACCGTTCAATGTCTGAAACCCAACAAAAAAGTTTGAGCAAATTAGTCTTAATGGCGCGCAGGCCTATGACTCTCATTATATCACTAACGAAATCTCAATGCCTTGACACTCTCTTGTACAGCCGACATAATGTAGGTCCACATAAGCAACACTACGTTACTCAAGTCGCCATGCCATCAACGAATACCGAAGTACTCATGCCCAGTTTATAGGAACGGGTCAGTTTCACCTTTCCTATTAGGTACTAAGGCTTTTTAAGAGCAATCAAGTCATAATAGCCACACTGTCCTCCAAATACTGGCTTCATAATCCAAAAAGGGGAGTTAATTCCAGCATCCCTAACGATCGCTTGGAGGGTTCAATAGAACTCTATTTCTGAACCCAAACTCAACCCAAATATAGAATACAATAAAAGAATCACAAGGGTATTTTCCTTGAATTCCACTCAAGTATTTCCTGCTACTGTCCTTCACAGGCACAACCCATCGACTCCACAACATAGACGATTATACGCAGAGTCTTCTCCGATGCGCAAATGAAACATCACCAATCCAGACCAACCTGTCTATATAAGCTTCACACATTATGCCTATTCTGTAGTACACATTTCCAAATCTATTTGCAAGACTGGGGATTTCAATAATCAGCCCAAGGAAATATCTTAAAAGCCACCCTTTGGTGGGGGAAATCCCTGGACATGCCAAAGAAGGACTTCACATGTCAAAAGAAGAAAGATCGTTACCCTTGACGATCTCTTTAGAGCCATGGAAATCTAGCCAGTTGGAAAGCACCGCAGCGGCCTTGCCTTCACAAATCTGACTTCGGATCTCGATTCAGAACTCTAAAGCTCAACTCGCAGCCGAATCCTTTCTCCTCCTCCTCCTTGCTCTCCCTTCTCTCTATCTCTTTTAGAAAGACAATAGACAAGATGAATTAGAATTATCTTCTCAATCCTTGGTCTTAACTCAGCAGGGAGAAGCTTGGACCATTGGATCCCAGATGAATGAAATGAACGACCACAAATCGCTCTGAAAGCTCTATTTTTGGGCTTACATGGCTTGTGGCATGCCAGTGTCACAGGTCATGTACCTTAACCGGCACACAAACCAACTTAACCCGAACAGGACACCGCCATGTGATATGCCTGTATCACAAGCCAGGTGTCGAGACACGGCTTCGGACATGCCCGTGTCTAGCCCGTGTTCACCAGGCCTTATTGCCCTTGCCAAATATAGAGAAGGACATAGCCCTGTGACACGCCCGTATCATAGGCCTTGTGCTGAACTCGACTTGCCTCTCGAGGAGCATCGAGTGCATTTCGTCGACCTCAGTAGGATACGGCCTAGGACACGTCCGTGTCGCAGGCCATGTACCCTCTCGACATACGTCGAGTGCATTTTGTCGACCACTCGATAGGTTGTGTGTCAACTTGACAACACAGAGAAGGACATTGCTTGGGACACGCCCGTGTCATAGGATGTGTTGCCCAACCTGAACTAAATTTTGGGATTTGGGGTGTTACACACTCACCCCTCGAGAGAGGCATACGTTAAATCTCCCAGATTGGAGTGAAATCCAATAACGGGGTTCACCACTTAAAGCGATCTTTAGGTCTTCGATTTGGACGAGAGTTCGGTCGAACCTTCCTAAGCTCAGTTGGGCACGACTTCGAGAGAAGCGTAACCAAACATCTGAAACCTCCATGGTCCAGGTGTTTTATTTTATCTAAAATTAGTTTGTTTCCTCATTTTGATTTTCTTAGTTCAAAGTGATTCAAGATTGAGTACTCTACTTTAATCTTTAGCTCTAACCTTTTATTTCTACAATTAATTTAGTTTTCTTTTTTGTTTAGTAAATTATTAGAAAAATCAATTGATAAAATAATATCGATCTCCTCGAAGTAGAAGTAATCATAACGCCCAAGGGAAATACGACCTTTATATTAATCATTAGTATCCTATACTATAAACGATAAGGTACGCTTGCCTTTATCGGATATAGAATCGGAGAATATTATCAAATTCCAACACATCCACCTCACTTCTCTTTAACCCAACACATACACCTTTGCGATTCTTAATATCAAGTTTTTGGCGCCGATGCCGGGGAATAGTTTTGATATTTTGAAAAAAGGATAGCTATAAATTTTATCGCTTCTTTTCTCTCTTACACCTCTTTCATGGTTTATTTTATTTAATGTATAGTTTTTGTTTTTTTTTGTGAAGAGTTCGGTCACTCTCGCGAGGAATGTTAGGTAGGATACCTTCATCCACCCATTATTTTATCCCTTTTGGATTGGATCAATTTGGTCAAATTAATCTATCCGTAAATTTTTTTCATGTGGTTACGATGATTTTCAAACGCCTTCCTACCCTTCTCCTCCGAATTTTCCGAATTTTAATTTTTCTCGAGATTTCTTGAGTGGACATTTTGATCCTAGCCCTACTTTGAACAACTCAGGGTGGAAACACCCTGATCATTCTTGGGGCAAAGGTGATTATCAACACATTCCATCTCAAGATTTCTCTGCTTTTTCTCCGCAAGTTTGCCTGCCTCCTATTTTTGATTTTAGCAAAAATGAAATCATTTTTATTCTGTAGCATTTATTGCATGCATCAATGCTCAATTCAAAGATTTTTTACACTTTATCTTCTGAGGACGCAACTTTTTCTTCTCCTCCTCCTCCTATTTATCTTTTGAATGATTAATCTTCGGATTTTCCGCAGTGCCTTCAATCACTCGCGGAAGACAATTATTCAGAAATTCCATTGTGCTTTCAACCTCTTGATGAGGAGATTTCCCCCGATATCCAAATTTTTTTTAAATTTTACGAGGAAGACGAACATTCTTGTGTTCGATCTTCTGAGGAGATGGTTTTTTCGGATATCCCGTTTTGCTCCCAATCTATGGAAATGATTGATATTCAAGTGGAGCAACCAGATCTTTTTATCCAAAAATTTTAGAGTGATCAACCGCCACCGCCTTCTTCTTCTTTTTTTCTCTTCCCCCTCTTTGCGAAAATCCCTCTTTCTTTTCTTCTTTTATTTTTCCTTTTAATTTAGTTTCTAGTTTTTCTTCATTTTCCCCTTCTAATAGTTTATTTTCTTTTACTAACAAATTTTCTTTTTCTAAATCTTTTTCCTTTTTGTTTTATTTAAAAAATTAATAATTACAATATTTTTTTTTAAAATGTTTTGGCACTAGTGCCGCAGTGCATATTATGCAAGCTACCATTACATTTCTCTTTTTATTATCCATTTAGGAAACCAATAATGTCGAGCTACACAAAGATAACAAAAGAGCGCTCTTGGGAGGCACCCGCTGCTTATCCATTTTGTTGTTGTTTTTATTTTGTTTTGTGCAGGAATATGCTCCTGTATGTTTGTGTCGCTTCTCATCACTCAACTTGGACTCAAGCCGGTATTTAGCTCAAGTTCGCGGGGACACTTTTTTTTAAACGTCTGGGCATCAAGCGCTAGGGAAGCATTTTTCCTTTTCTTTGCATTTCTTTTTCTTCTTTTCTCTCTTTACTCTCTTTTCTCAACACTCTTTATACTTAACTTTAAACATTGGGGACAATGTTTAACTTTAAGTATGGGGGAGTGTTTCCTTAATTAGTTTACATTACAAAAGTCAAATATATATATATATATATAGATTTTTGAAAAATACAAAAAATATATAAAATTTTTTTAAAAAAATCCCAAATTAAAATGAGTTAATTTTTTCCAAATCAATTAGCACCCTACCACTTTGAATTTTACTATTTTTTTAAGCTCATGTCTACCTTCTTAGTTAGAATAAATTAGACTAATTTTCTATTTAAATATGTTTAGCGAGTAGTATGTTGACTTATGCAGTATTCCAATTTAGGGTAGTATGTTGTTTTTGAAAAATTTATTGAATCTTTTTCTCTTCTTCCTAGTCTTTTTTTTAATTCTTTTACTTTTATAAAACCTATCATCATTTATTTTTCCTTATTAACATATTTTTAAACATTAATTAGTATTAAGTGTAGTAGACACAAACCGTTCTATACACATATTATCATTGTTTTAATGAAAGCAAATTCTCTATTCCTTATTTTTGTGCTTATCTTTTTTGAAATTTCAAAGATTTACTTTGAGTTGATTTAGGAAGCATGAAAATGATTTAGGCATTTCTTGTGAAAAGTTTGAGCCTTTGCACTCCTCCTTACAATAATCGTTGATAGCCATTTTGTGCCTTTTAATTTCCTTTTTGTAGCCCCACTTTTTATTTAACCACGACAAAATAGCTTACCTATGTGCACACTTTAAATTTGTTTTTGAGCTTTAATTAGTAATGTGCATCTTTTTCAAAAAATTTATGGAAAATCTTTATTTTTTCTTTTGCTACAAAAGTGGAAATTTTTTAGTATGATAAATGAAAAAATTGAAAAGTATTATTTTCTTAAAAATATATATATATATATTTGATGGAAAAAGTAAAAGAAAATAAAGTAAAAAAATTTGGAAAGTATTTATTTTGGCTTGCATTATTTTGGCAAAGCTCACTTGTTTTTGTTTTAAGTGTGCAAATACTCCTCGTGTTTATCTTTTGAATATCGCACCATTAAAAACTTAAGCCTAACTATACACCTAATTAAAGACTTAGTGATTCATGCTTTCTACGTTTACTTTTTAGTATAGTAGCGAGAAACTAGATTGAGTAAGTTTTTGTGATAGAAATATTGAACTTAGTCTTGATTGACTATATTTAAATTAGTCTCTTAGATTTTAGTAGTGACTCAATGCGCTTTTTACTCGTTACTTTATTAAGTTTTAATTCTGTAAAAATTTGGGATGATTTGTTTATATATTTAGTGAAATTTATAAAGTTTTGTGCTAATTTAAAGTAAGATTATTTAGTTCTTTTTCAAAATCTCTCTACCTCTAAATTCCCATCTTACTCATTTATAACATTTTTAAACTTTTCAATTAATCCTCTTTATTTTCTCAACTCGTAGTCTTTGCTTGAGAACAAACAAAATAATAAGTACGGGGGAATTTGATGATGCATATCTTAGCTTAATTTATTAGGGTAAAAATATATTTATTTTCATTTTAAATCTATTTCTTTGTGTATTTTTAGGTTCCTTTTAGTTTCTTTTTATGTAAATAATCTAACTTAGTTTATTTTCTGTTTTTTAGGTTTTTATAGCTTTTGGCCAAAATGACCTAACACATCCCCCAGACACGCCCTCCCTGGCCGTGTAACCCGATCCCAAGGAATTTTGATGCTAGAATTTAAATCCCGAGAGAAAACACCTAACACGCCCCACTGACACACCCTCCTTGGGCATGTCTTTAGGAGTGTCACCCAAATCCCGAATGTAACGCCCTTGATTATTCGTTTTTTAGTTAATTATTTTATTTAGCATATTTATGACGTCAGAGCATTACGTTAATGCATGATGGTAGTGTATCATTGTTAGAGCATGGGTTTTAGGTCTTCGGTTTACTATGTGTGGCTGAGTTTAGCTTGTTTGCAATATTTCCTAGTGAGACAGATCTTTTTTGGTGACTTGATGGAGCCTCTTTGGGAATGCTTGTGGTTTAGCTTCGGGAGGTGTTTACCCGAGATTTGTTAGTCGAATTTCGATTTTGAGTTCGTCGTTGGTTTCGTAGCGTCGATACCCTATTCATTATCTCCCTTATGAAATCGTTAGTCTGTTGCGAAATAACGAGAGCGGTGGACATCCTTAATCCTTCGTCCACCGATTTATGGAGCTTTGATGCTCAATTTTTGTCTTTGGAGAGTGAATCTGGGTTGATCTCGCCTATATCTACGTTTCTACGGTAAACATTCCTAATTTCGTGGGTTTTTAAAGGTCTAGGTAAGCGGTTTTTACCATATTGTACTCTAAAAAGTTTCAGGTTTGTTGCTTAAGTATTCTTGCGGCCAGATCTGAGAGGTGGGGCGTTGTTTGGCTGATTTTCTAGAGATTTGAAGCAAGTGGTGATTTTCCCCTTCCTTGTCTTCCTTTCTCTTTTGTTTCCTTGATCTGTATAAGGAATGATTTCCTGTAGGATTTTCAAACATGCAGAAATCGGTTGGATTAGGGTAGGATTTCCCCAATGTAAAAAATGATTTTCTTTATATCTTGATGCATGTGGTGCTTACACCCTAGACAAGCTTTTTGCCCTTCGGTTTTTTGTTCTATTAGGCCAGACGAGTCTTCTTATGATAGTAATAACATCTCTGGTCTAGGTTAGACATAGTTAGAAATTATTAGTATGGTACTATTGGGATGATAACCCTCTGGCAGGTTTCTGTCTAAAAGCTTGAGTGGAGCTGAGTGTATATAACCTAAAGCTTTGAGTGCAATCTTAGTGTAGAAGTTCTTTATTTAGACTAAGTGTAAAAGCGTTGAGTGTGTTGAATGAACTTAATGCCTTTCTTATTAGTCTGAGAAGCTAAGTTAAAAGTGTTGAGTGAGTGGAACTCACTCAACACGGCTTTGAGTGAGCTTAACACACTCAACTCCATTCTGTAAATTCTAAAAGCTAAGTCTAAAAGCACTGACACTGTTGAGTGAGCTTAACTTACTCAATATCATCACTTTGATCTGCAGCATTGATACCATTAATTGAGATGAACTCACTCAATCTCGTCACTTAAGTCTGTTTAAGCTAAGTGTAAAAGCGTTGAACGCATTGCGTGAACTGAACTCACTCAACGTCGTCTCTTAGATAATAAATCGTTGAGAGCATTGAGTGAGATGAACTCACTTAATGTCGTCTCTTAGATAGAAAAGCGTTGACAGCGTTGGCTGAGATGAACTCACTCAATGGCGTCGCATTAACTGTGCAAGCTATGTGTTAAAGCATTGACATCATTGACAGCATTTAGTGAGCTGAACTCACTCAAAGCCGTAATCTAATTTTGACAGCTAAGTGGTAAAGCATTGAGTTAGCTGAACTCACTCAATGCCACCGCCTGTTCTTACTGTTGTGTTTATGCGTTGATTGTGCTTAGTTATGGCATCAAGTGCGTTGACTGCACTCGACGCGGCGTCGAGTGTACTTGACGCTTTTTCCCTCAGACTCGTGTCATTTCACTGATTTGTCGCGTATCTTTAAAGGCTTAGTTTTCCAATTTATAATCGTCAAGTTTCTGCTAAATTTGACGAGTTTGGGTTTTATGGGTATTTGGGATATGAGGTTTTGTTTGGGCAGCTTAGTTTCGTGAATCATTACACCCGGGCATGTTTGTGTCTTGTTTTTGGGCTATTGGGTAGTGTTGGACCAAATTTCCACCACCACAGTCCCGATTTTGAGATGTTTGGTTATGTTAGTTCGGGTTTGACCAGTTGGTCCCGACTCAGATCTGGTTGCGTTACTGTGTTAATGATTAACGTGTTTTTTAAGCCTATGTCTCATTTTTGTTTCCTATGGATTAAACTTACGGTATTTCTTCTATTCTCGCAGAGGTCCTAGAAGTATGACTCTGTTCGCACTTGGTGCAAATTTCATTATCTTTTAACTTTATAAGTTAACTATTTCATTCTTAATCTCTAGTTATTTGCTGTGTTTTCGACAACTATTCAGTTTTTGATTAGTAACCTTACTACTCCCTTGTTCACTAATAGTTTTGTTTGTCACTTATCTTTTTCTTGCTAAGGTGTTCTTTCTTTGAATGTCTCAGATTCAGGACAGTAGCCGGTTTAGCAGCTAGGTTTGGTGTTTGCTAGTGGACTGCAGTATTGTAGAGGTTTCCTCTAACTTGAGAGGTAGATCTTTGTTGTTTTCTTGTTAGTACAGACACATATACTGACCAGTAGGTTCGTGTCAGTTTGTTGATGCCCACTGGTTGTTTTCTTTTGAATTGCTGAATACTTTGCTAAGCTGCTTGTTTTACCTTTTGTGGTTGTTTTTTACTTGCTCTCTGAGAATGTTTTATGCTTGGTTGCATGTTAGGTATTTTCACTTATAAAAGCATTACTACTAGTACTTCATACATTTCATATTTCTAAAAATAAAAGAATATTTTATAGCTAACGTACAGACTATTTACATACTTATAATAAATCTAGAGTCTTGCATGCCATGAGTTGTCATTTGGGGATGCTTATACTCATGTAGGGTTTTAATAAACATAACCAAAGTATTTTCCGCAGCTATAACTATACTTTTACTAATTGACTATTTAATCCACTGTGCCGAGGGATACGACCATCAAATTTAAACTGGTTATTACTTAATAACTTATGGATTTCATATAAACTATAGAGTTTGGAGTTTTGCCTGAGCACCTGTAGTTATCCCCTATACGGCGTGGTATCAAGGCACGTAATTTATCTTACTATGATATAACTTAAATGTTGAGAAAATGAAGGTTGTGACAATTGGTATCAGAGGGATGGGTTGTTTAATAATTAGTCTGGCAACCATCTATAGTTAGTGTTAGTTATTTAGTGTCATTTTATACACACATCGATGTGTCATCAGTATGTGTTGGCTGAAGCATGAACACTACACTCATAAGCATGATAAGAAGTATATGGGGCATATTATGTAGTATAGGATGCATAATATGTTTTTGTATATGGATCCACCATAGGTGGCAACATGTGATGGTTATGTAGTATGAGATGCATAACCATCATCTCAAGGATGCCCATTAGCACATTTTACTTTTTTGTTACAAGCGATATTATGTAGTATGGGTTGCATAATATTTCATGTGTACTCCACTCATAACATTCATTAAGTTTTTTTTAGAATGCATAGCACAACATGCATAACATAACATAGCATTTGCACACGTGTATAGCTAAAAATTTACATGAGGACATATGCATACACATTTTTTTGGTCAAAAGAATAAGAATTCATGCATTCATGGATTATGCAAAAGAGTTAATATGATGATGGTATATTATCCTACGTCTAAGCATTTCATCATTTATAAAATTCCCAGAGCAAGTTTGAAGCAAGAGTAAGTATTTATGTATGTTTTGTCTGTACTAGTTTGTTTGTGTAACACCCCCATCCGTCGTATGTCATATAACAGAAGGTAAAGCTGGAACCCGACGCCATATACCAGGAACAGTCGGAAGGGTTACATAAGAATATCAAAAACTCAACTACTCGCCCTAACATAGAGCATTCTAGCGAAAGCTTTTAAACAGATTAAGAGAACCCAAAACTTGCACAACAACGACATGAATGTCCACTATACACCACAGAAATGAAATACAACAAATACACAAAAGATTACTTAGCCTTATGGCCTTACAAATGTTCACTTGATAATATAATATTTTGCATACATCGGCTCACAGGCCGGCCACACATGACAAAAGTAAAACAACAGTTCGCTTTGGCCGTCGAGAGCCAGCACAGTAACTTTGGATTCAGCCCGCTATTTGGCGGTCGAGTTCCGCAGCACCTGCAAGCAACATTCCACCGCACGGTTGGAAACAAAGCAACGGTCGGCTAAGGCTGACCAAATTATAACTAACCTGCCCCTTACTCGGGACGACGATGCTTTTTCCCTGCATTTCATTAGCCCAACTAAACAATTAAGTGCATAAGTATAATTCGTCATAGGTGTAGGCTCGCTCGACCAAACACCCCGTGCACTTTGGGCACATTCTCAGTGAATCCGGTCAATTGCGTGGCTTCACCACCATCCTCGGGACGACAAACATGGTGAGCATTTTTGAGTCTTTCCGACCGCAGTCCAACTCTCCCGACTACGCCAAAGGCAAGTTCCACTTTAGGGCCTCTAGCACCGAACCGCAAAGACCAGGTCTGTTTCCACCCGCCCGTTGCTCACTCCGCCTAGTCACTTTAAGACATACGCGTGGGCCAAGCTTCACCCGAATCATAATTCATTTCCAAACAACACATAACCCAGTTATATTCAAGGCTGGCTCCCCGCCTGCCAAGTTAGCAGAATTACATTTCCGCCCAGTTTTCCGGGTGCGCCATGGACTTAATCCTCAAGGATCCCTGCTGCAATCTACTGCGTAGAAACCTGAAAACAATCAAAAACACAGAGTCTTCTCCAGCTACTGATGCAATGCAACATCACCGATCAAGAAAAACACGTCCGGGTAGGCTTCACACACAATGCCTATGTCCGTACTACGATTCCGGACTCTAAACAAGGGGGACTTTACATATCTATCACAAGGAACACCGCAAACTCACCGCACACTCGCATGAGAGGGTTTTCCTATGAAAAGGAAGAAGAGCTTCACATGATCAACTTGAGAATCATTACCCTTGAGGTCTGCTTTGGCACCATGAAGAACTAGCCGGATGAAATGCTTCGCAAGGGAATTCTCTCCATGTATCTGGTCTCGGTTCTCAATTTCATGCTCCAATGCTCCGCCGGCGGCCGGATTCCTCCCATTCCCTCTTCCTTGCTCTCTCCTCTCTCTAACTCCTTAGAAAGAGAAAACTTAAGAGGGAATGAGGAATTAATCCTCTATTACCAGACTTAAGAAAGAAGGAACTCATCTGGGCCATCAGATCTTGTTTAAAGAAAACGAACTTCTCAGATTTGCCTAAAATATCGTAATCCTAGGCCGAACACAGCTTTGCAAATGGTCGTATCCCAGGATGTGTGTCTCGATCCAAACACGATTGTTGAGTACAGAAAAGCACACGGGTTAGGACATTTCTTTGTCCCAACCTAACACGCCTGTGTCGGGTCATCGACACGCCCGCAACAAGTGGCGTGTCACGAATAATCGCCACGCCAACCGTCACGACCCTTGGTGGACACGGGTGGCCACACGCCCGTACCAAATCTGACACGCTTGTATCATACAGTACAATCCCGTGTTTCGGGCTGTGTCCCAAGTTGACACAGGACAAATATTCCAAAGGAGTACACGGCCATATGACACGCCCGTGTCATATGCCGTGTGCGTGACATGCCATTGGACACGCCTATGTCCCAGGCCGTGTTTGAGCACTCAACGCTCGTCGAACTCAACTCGATGACCCGAGCACGACACGGCCATATGACATGCTCGTGTCACAGGCTGTGTTCACCCTACAAAGACCCAAACTTGGTTCAAACAACGCCCATTTCACTTTTATGTTTTGGGGCGTTAAAAATCTCCCCCCTTAAAGAATTTCATCCACGAAATTATGTAAAGGTACACAAAAAAATTTAAATATTACCTGCGTGGAATAATTCATTGTATGCTTCCAACATAGTCTGCTCTCGCTCCCATGAAAGCTCCTCACATCCACAGTTATCCCGTCGGACTTTAACCATTCGAATTTCCTTGTTGTGGAGCCGTTTGACTTCAAAGTCTTCAATGCGAACTGGCTTGAACTAGGTCGTCAACCTATTATCAATCGGCACTTGATCAACTAAACTAACCTGTGAAGGCTCTTGTGCCACCTTCCGCAATACCGAAATGTGGAATACATCGTGAAAGTGAGGGTAAGATCTACCTTTACTCTAGTGGGGGGGGGGGTGAATAGAGTTTTTTAAAATAATTTTGCAAATTAAAAATTAATTTGCGGTGGAAGATTTAATTTATTTATAATGTATTGTGCTTGAAGTAAATAAAACAAAGTAAAGCAAGAAAGCTAATTCACAACACACAGCAAATAAATCACAAACAACCAGGTGACATAAGGAGCTATGGTGGTTCCCCAATCAACCTGGGTACATCCACTCTTCTACCACCCTAGGTAGGAATCCACTGCAGGATGAGTTGATCAGGTGTCCTAGGCACTAATGAGCTTTTGATAAGGTGCTCAAAAACCAAACCAGATTTTTTGATATGGTATCTTGCCACCACTGAGTTTTAACAAGGTCTCAGAAACCAAACACAAAACTTTTGAAGGGAGTTCTCTATAACCCTTTAAAGGAAAAAGAAAATGAAAAGAGTGAAGGAGTTCTTCTCTGTCAACAATCAAAGAGAAGTCTAGTGGATTTGGTGTTATCAAAGCTCCCCTTGAGATTAGCAGTAGGTCTGGAGAAGAAGCTTTGCACAGGGTGATAGGCATTCAGTAAGTTGAGTTCTCCAGCAATTGATATTCTCAGAAAAAGCTAAATTGTATTGTGTTTGGAGTCTTTGATTGATGAAGCCTAGAAACTTGAATAAAAGAAGAGGTCTGAAAGAGTAGAAGGGATTCTTCTCTGTGTGTTGATCTCCTTCTCTGTTCTATTCTCGTGTTCTGTAAAAACTCTAACTGTATAATCCTGTAGAATTCTTGAGAGATGTTCTACTTGGTTATCTGACTCTATTGTATGTAAGGATATTATGAAATCTAATCTCATAGATAGCCGTTAGCTTGTCATAAATGACTTCCTAAATTGGTAGCTATCTCTGGAGGAAAGTCCTAAGAAACATTTCCTTTCATTCTCCTTGAAACTTGCTCCAGATTGATTGAAATGGCTACAAAATATTCTGTATTAAATGTTGGATATGGAAGATATTTGAATTCCATAACATACTTATTTGAAATCCTGAAATCGTCGATCTCTCTGGAAAATCATCGATCTGAGCTCGACTATCGTAGATCTTAGCTCAGAGATTTGGATTTTGACTTGAGACAGAAATCGTCGATATGAGCTTGGAGATCGTCGAACCAAGTTAGACGCCTCGTCGACCTGCGCTTGACGATAATTGCTTTGGTCTTCTGCACTTGTAATCTGAACTAGGAGATCTTGGGGGCAGCTTTCAAACCTAAGTTCTAAGCCTTAGACCTATTCTAGTTGACCTTTAAAGCTATACAATGAGGTCAAGACACAATCCAATGAACATAGTGATCCTTACCCAAATCAGTAATAGGATGTTCCAACAATCTCCCCCTATTTTGGTTAGGATTACTATTTACATGATTTATAGGAATTATAAAAGCATACAAGCAGAAATAAATAAAACATTGCAAAAATGTAAACAACAGCATTGTAGAAGAATATGTATAATCACACAACAAATTTGTTCAAAGTGAGATATATGTAGTTCAGCTTTCACTATCAGTCCTTTTCCCTGCCCTTTTTGAAAAGAATTTCCCTATTGGGGGTTTCAGCTTCTCTCTTAGATCTTCTATCATCAGCAGTACTAAGAGAAGTTTGAGATTTGGCTCTAGGAACAATTTCACCTGGGTGTAATTCCATGTACCTTTCTGGATCAAAGAATTTTCTTGAAGAATACCTTTTAAGCCCTTGCTTTCTCTGTTCAGAAAATGTTGAAATGTTGGATGTGTCTTTCCCTTGTTCTCTAGCTTTCCTCATCTAGTCTAAAGCAGCTAGATCCTTCACTTTGGCTGTCCAAGAGACTGGATTGCTCTCTAGATCTTTAAATGGAACAGGTGGCTCATATCTGTTAATAGTGTCAGAAGGAGGAGCTTTTGAGGGAACACTTTATTTGAGCTTATAAGGGAATGGACCAATAGTTGAATCGGTGTGGCCTTGTCCTTCCCTTTGATAAGATTACTGTCTAGACTATCCTCTTGAATATACTCTATAATCTCTTTGATTTCCTCTGTATTGACCTCTTCTTGACTGGTAGCCTCTTTGCTGATGTCCTATGGATTGAGATCTTTCTTGAAACTTAGAGGAACTTTGAGATGAAGTATTAGAGGTTTGATGAGCTGAACTTGTACCAGATCCTGCACCTGGAGAAGGAGGTGGAGGAGGAGGATTATAATGAGATGTACCTTGGTCATATTTCCTTCTCTTCCTCATAACCTATAACTGGTTCTTAGAAAATGTCATCCAATGTTCAGTAATAGGACAATCATGCAATATATAGTAAGAAATGTCATTATCAAAAGTGGCTTTCTTTGCAGGAACTCTATTCATTGCTTTACTTCTAGCTTTCCACTTCCTTTCAATAGTTGCAGAGGAATCATCTGAATCTGTCCTGAATTCATCACTATCAAAGCTCTGTGGCTTATCATACATAACACCTATTTCCTTGTAAGCTGCCTTGGTAGGAGAATCGGGTGCAGAAGAAGTAACACCACCACCAACAACAACAACAAAAACAACATAATAGGCAGTAGTAGTAACAACAAAAACTACAACAGAGGCATCTGAAATAACAATATTCACAACAGCTGGCTCAACAGGTTCTGAAGCAATAGCCTCTGTGATCATCACATCATTGTCATCAAAAGTAACAGCAGCAGAAACTTCAACAGCCTTTATTGAATAAATGTATTATTGGATCAAGCTGGGATCACAGATAGTAATAGGCACAATGGCCTTTGAAAGATCTTCAGCTTCTGAAGCTGGAAGATATCTGCTATAAAGAACATTAAAAATTGACAGCAGGGACCTTAGATCAACTGTAGTGAAAGATGGAACTGGAACTGGAGCTGGAAGATCTAGCACTTCTTTTTAACTAAGCATGAAGTCTGAATCTTTAGCAGGCAGCATGACTACATCGTTGGGCATCTCCCCTTACCTAGATTCAGTAGAAACTGGATCAAGGCACCCCCAAAGAAGGGATTGCCTGAGGAAGATGGGAAGAAGATAGCCTTATAGATAAATCATTTATAGATTTTAGTAGAGGAGACAATGAGGTATCCAACAAGAGTGTTAGCCTGGGAGCTAACATCTCATATAATCTATCAACAAGAGCAGGAATATCTACTTGCTCAAGGGAGGCTTGAGTAGAGGTAGAGAAGAAAGTTGCAGAAGTTTATGTAGTTGGTGGAGCTGTAGAAATGTGTGGAAATGATGTTGATGGATGGGGTATGGATGGCTCAGATATAGGGATGGTGGTGATGGATGTAACTGGGATGGTAACTGATGGTATGACTGAGGTTATGGATGAGGTGAATGAGGGCTGAGCTAAGATGTCTTGAAGAAGCTGTTTGTAGGAGGTGGAAGAAGATGGAAGCTCTTGAGGAGATGAATGAGAATCATCCATATAGGATTCATCTATAAGGTTGAATGATAGAATTTGAATTGATGAGTCAAGGTCAAGAGGGGGATAGTAATGTAGTGGATGAAATTGTTCTTGAAGAGTGGCTGGTGGAGGTGTAGAGATTGTAGGTGAGGAATTTGAGATGGGAGAAGATGAAATTGAGATGGGAGATGAAATGGTTGCGAAATCTTTTTGGGTATTGTATCCACAATTACCTGGATTTGAGGAAGCCTCCTTTCAAGCTAAGATGAATTCACAATGTATTTGATGAAATCTTTCAAGTTGTGCTTGCAGTTATTCCTCGCTAAGTACACACCAATGTCAGGGTGCAGTAGGTCAATATACACGGGTCTGTGCAACGTAATCCCTCATTGATCAGATCAGTGTGTTGGCTTAGGTATACTCTCTCTATTGGAGTGTACTTGCTTTCAAGTACAGGGTTAAGAAAAATAAAGAGCAGACAAGGAGCAAGGATGGGCCAAAGACCTGATCACGGGAAGAAAAGACGAAAATCATCTAAGTAGAAATCGTCGAGAATCACTAATTGATTCTCGCCGATTCGACGAGAATCACTAGTGATTCTCGCTGAATCGACGAGAATCACTCGCTGATTCTCGCCGAATGCAGCCGGCCGTCTCAACGCCGCCCTGAATTCTGCTAAGGCAGAATCGGCGAGAATCAC
This sequence comes from Platanthera zijinensis, assembly GCA_039513925.1. Taxonomy (NCBI): domain Eukaryota; kingdom Viridiplantae; phylum Streptophyta; class Magnoliopsida; order Asparagales; family Orchidaceae; genus Platanthera; species Platanthera zijinensis. Next base: position 124,007,544 of record CM077087.1, read on the forward strand.
TAAGTGACTCTCGCCGAATCGTCGAGAATGATCTTGCATTCTCACCGATTCGGCGAGAATCAATTGTGATTCTCGCCGATTCTCTCCGGCTTGCTATTTCGATGAAGCTAGAATTCTGCTAAGTGTAATTCGACGAGAATTGTAGGTGATTCTCGGCGATTCGTCGAGAATCACCTTCGATTCTCGCCGAATTTGACTTGGGCAAATTTTTGTTATTCTCTGGACCGGTCCAAGTTAACTCGTGCTGTTTGGAGCCGGAGTTAGGGTTTCTTTCTGGTGGGGCCCACAACGGTCATATTGGATCATCCTATTGTTTAAATACATCGGTATTTTGAACAGTAAAAACAACGAACAGAGAAGAAGAAAAGCCAAGCCGCCGACGTGACCTAGATCGCGAGGCATGTTCCGTCGCTGTCGCCGCTCGTGTTAGTTGGTCGCCGCCACTGATCGGGGTTACTTCCTGATCTTCCGGCCATAGAAGCTCTGTCTCGCAACGCGTCTCATGAGTCCTTCTTGAGAACCTTTGTCTCTTGATTTGTAGATCGGGGATACCTTCCCTATCCGAATTAATTGAGACGATTGATCCAAGAAAGACCGTTGGTAGACCATGTCGGCTTAGCTACGAAGTTTGGATCTACATAGCATCGCCGCCTCATTCTTTGCCGCCGATCTAGAGAAGATCCTTTCCAAGTGAGATCTAAGGTCGTGGACTCTTCGTTGTCTTCAAGAACACGTCATTGAATGAAGAGGGACACCTTATTCTCCATAAGTAGTTTGTATTTCTTATACACTCCATTTTCAATTTTGTTATAAAGGAACGTTGGTTCCTAGTTGTAATGGTTGGGTGCAACCCGTGGTGTAGGAGTGGTGACTCGTTCGTTTGGAAGGGTTCCTTCCGCTAGTGTGAGGATTGGATTTCAATCTTTTGGTGAAGTGACCGAGTCATCCCTGGTTGGGAGATAGGTCGAAGGGGGAGAGTGGACGTACCCAAATCGGGGAAACACTATAATTTGCCTGTGTCTTTCTGTGCTGTGTTGTTTGATTTATTTGTGCAGGTACAATTTTAATTCCGCAAAAATGCTGCAAGACACATATTCCCTCCCCCCCCCATAGGTGGAGGTAGTTGGCACTAGGTGGACTTTCAAGTGGTATCAGAGGGAGGTTGCTCATAAAAAAGGTTCACACCTTGAGTAGAATCCTGCCACCAGTGTCAACAAGAATGGAGCTGGATTATGATATCTCTCCGTTAAGACTCCCCACGTGCACAAAGGAGTATTATCCCATCTGGAAGATGAGAGTGTCTTTTTACTTGGAGGCTATCGATCCTCGAGCATCACTCATCTTGGAAGAGGGTCCATTCATTCCCATGAAGACCACCAGCTCTGGAAAGGATCTCAAAATCCCCAAGTGTATTACTGAGATGTCTGAGACAGAACTCTCTCTGTTCAACCTGGATGAGGTGATTCGTCAAAACATCATTGATGTCTGGTCTGGACCTTCCCGATCTAGACTGTAAAAATGTAGGACGGCCAAGTCCATGTGGCAAACCATCTCAGACCTCATGGAGGGATCAGAGAAAACAGGGACCAGTTGTCAACAAGCGGATAAAGCCTATGTAGGGGTCCTCATTTCTGAAGATGAAGGGCATGATCAATCTGTCAGTATCAGGGCTCCTGTGTCCTTGTCAGAGACTAAAGAAGAAGTTGAGGAAAGCAGTTCTGATTAAGATGACTCAACAATCTCTGCCGATATTAACGGTAACCCTGAACAGCAAAGCCAGGAGCTGGTAAACTCTTCCTCATGCCCCTCTCCTCTTGAAGTTCCTGAAGACAGGAACAATTCAGAGGGTAGTCCTTCCAGAGATGCAAGGGATATGGATAGATTCAATCAAATGATTGAAAATCCTGATTCCCTTGAGAGTGCCCTTCAGAAGAGCAACCTACTTGTGGAGGACCAAGCTAAGGAGATTGCTCAGCTGAAGACCCTGATGAATCTCTAATTGGAATCCATCAAGGTAAAGGACTCAAAGATCTCGGATCTAGAGAGTCGTCTAGAGACCGAAAAGTGGATTGTTTCTAACTTTTCCAAGATAGTTGCTATCAAAAGAAAAGCAGAAAATGGGTAGATCTCACAAATCATTAATTCATGGAGAAATGGGGAAACTGTGTTCAGACCCCCCAACCCGAGGAGGAAGGGCACACATCATGCATTCAGGTATGACCATAGGAATAACCATGGTCACTGCAAGAATGATCAGCCCTCATGTGGAAATACCCACAGTGCCAGAGCTATCATGGCTACTCATGAGAGAATACCCAAGGCTCATCCTGAGCCCTTTGTATTCTCGGCCTCAGCCCTAACTCATCATGAATCTACAGGAACCAGCTCTCAGTGCAGTACTTTCCACCCTAGAACACAGGAAAGGGGGGTCAGGAAACATGTGGCAAGTACCCATGGGGCCTCTGGAAGTGTGCTGACTGAAAGGAAGGCACCACCTCCAAGGCCACTTGACACTCACCACATGCATTCTTTCCACCCTCCCATGTGTCAAGGTGGAAAAGGCAAAGTTGTGAGCAGAACCGGCTCTATCCCGTTTATACCTGAGATCATGACTACCTCAGTCAGTAGGTCAAGTCTGAAAAGGCGATACAACATTTACGAGTGTTGGTGATGTGGCAAGGTGGGTCACTTTGCCATAGATTATTGGCACAACCCCTCTGTGTCAAGGGCAGGGGCATATCCACCTCCTCTGGGCAGAGTTAGCCTTCCTGATAGGACTCCTGTGGGAAGGCATTTGAGTTTTTATGCTGACAAGAACCTAGGACCCAATACATATTGGGTTCCTAAGATAAGGTAATTCTCTTTTGCAGGGTAGTCTTGGTTCCTGTAAACTTGATGGGAACAAGACAGGAGATGTTCCAAGAATGACTTGTAACAAGTATCTGGAATAGGAGCAGTGCCATCGACACAGGCATACTCAAATTGACCACCTTGTGTGCCTTAAACAAAAGATCTAAATGATAAATCTTATAATCCCAGGCATAAGTCAGCCCACTGAAAATTAAGAAGGTACGTCAATGGGAGTTACAAAAGATTACAACTGATATCAGAATATTGTGTTCATCTCGATCGAGCAATAACTTAATATATTTGCCTGCCTCGGTTATTGTCTAGGGTGCACCAGAATTAATTTGCATCCTTACAAAATTATTGAACTAGGGTATAACATAGTCCTTATGCCTCATAACGCTGTGGGAAAAATTCCGTCTAAACTCCCCTTACAAAACAGTTGGGAAAATCTGTCGGAATCACGTCGAACCCACCCGGTTCGCTACTGTATATATAGATCGCGTAAATCCCTCCGATTTCTCCCTACACCTTAATCCCGTCGATTCGCCTTCCTATTACCCTAACATCCCGCCGATTCGCTAGTTCGAGTTCTTCCCGTCGTTCGCCTTGTTAGTGGATTCCCTTCGATCGCCCGAACACAACAGAATCGCACAATCCTGACACCATCCCATCAATCCCAGCTGCGACCGCCAAGGATCTCCTCTGTGCCTCTGACGATTAAGAACAAAGGACGGAAGGGCTTCCACTCGACATTAGGGTGTATAATGGCTCCAAGAACCACCGCCGGCATGGTCACTGGATGTGAACTAGTTCGAACCGGTTTTTCACATGCCTCAGATGAGCTCAGGAACATCATCCTCATGCTGGAAGAGGCTGGACTCACCTTTATATTGGAGCACCCCTACAAGATATTGGATAAGGAGGTGATGGAGTTCTTCGCGACCGCCAAACTTCGGGATGAAGACACTGTCATCAAGTGTAAGATTGCCGGTGCTAGGATAAAGATGTCTCCAAGGAAACTGACTCGATACTTGTAGCTTTATAGCTCTGATCACGAGGATTATCTGGAAGAACAAGATAGAGCCAGGACTCTTCTGTTCTGCGGCCTACCTAGAGGAATCAAATCCATCAAAAGGAAGGAGATGAACGAAAAAGGCAAGCTTCTGTCTGACATCGTTGGGAAAGTCCTGATATGTAAACCAGGCTCCCACGATCATATCTCAGGGGAGATGTTTAATATCTTAATGGTCATCGTCTGTAGAAAGCGATTCAACTGGGAGGCCATGCTGTTTGAGAAAATTAAGGACACTCTAAGAACCCCCAGCTTTAAACGGATCATTAGTCTTTATCTGAACCAACTAGATGGCGATAAGTTTGATATGAGCAAGGGAGTTCCCATCCACTATCTGAAGAAGATGGACTCCAGTGTATTTGATAGATGGGAGAGACGGATAGGGCAAGCTGCCGTGGGAGAAGAACGAGATGAATCTCCGGCTGTGTCACATAGGGCTGAGGACAATAGAACCCCAGTAGATTCCGTGGCTGTCCCTAGTGAAGTTCTTGATCTACTGACTGCAGGAACTGAGGGGGAGTCTCTATCCGCTCCTGCTGATGCCAGATCTGACATCTCTCAGATAGCTAGGGATGCAGTTGAGAACCTGCAAGAAGAAAGTGTGGATGTGGAGAAAGATGGGGAGGCCCTGGACAATACTGATATGGGAGATGGAGGTGCTGTTCAGGAGGATGATGAACTGGATGTGGACGCTGCTGCTGATGAGAATGAGAATATTGATGATGAGGAGGAGGAAGAAGGAAATGAGAGGAGTGAAGAGATGGATCATCGGAGTGGGCACGGAAAGAGCTGCAAAAACGAAATCTGCAGGACCTGGCCTCAGCAATTCGAGTAGCATCAGGCTTTTTGGACTATGGAGAAAGATATATATCAAGAGAAGTAGGAAAACCAAACTGAGAAGGACACCCTTTGCCCTATGGAGAAGGAGTAGCGTAGCGTGGTGATGAGAAAAGAGAGACTGCTCCTACCAACAATCGGGAAAACCTTTGAAGGCGGACTCAGGATGCTTCATCGGCGGCGGGCCACATCGTGCTCGCGACTGCCCAAAGAAGGAGAAACTTTCTGCTCTTCTTGCTGGGGACGAGCAAGCCCTCCAGGGTGAATCCCCTGCAGCTTCATACTCTAGGTCCAATCCTTTGCCATCCATCCAAAGAAAATCTCTTTCAGGAGAAAGACCGAAGTGAGCCGAGGAGCCTGAAGTAGTAGCAGATATTGAAGCTTGACTTGAGTGCCAGCACGTAGCTGTGCTTTCAGCAAGAATTTGGAGCATATTGAGATAAGCGAGCCTATATTATATATAGTATATAGGCATACTTTAGATACCTTGACCTTTCTTCGAAAAGAAAGCTTCTTCGCTTGATTTTCTTCAAAAGATCGCTCGCCTTTCGTTTCGAAGCGCTTTCACGTGTGAACCGAAGTCGTGCGTGTTGCGTCACTCGTTCCCCACGGAGACCTACCTATAGTGACGTCAAAGTACCAGTGACCATGACGGTTTGGTTAGGCTTGGTTACGACGACGTCGAGTTGGCGGCGGAGGAAGACTCGGCATTCAGTGAAGAGATGGATCATCGGGGTGATGCTGAAGTTCCATCTAGGGAACGAGCTCCTTAGGAGTCTGGTGCTCGAATGGAGGGGGAGTCCTCCCAGCAACTATCAGTAAGCATTCCTGAAAAACCTACCGAGGCTGCCCAAATTCCCCCTGTAGAAACAGTACTTGTGTCCAGCTCACCAAGTGCATCTGCTAAAGAGCCAGATCAAGGCTTGCCTGAAGATCATCCAGTGCAAGCCAATCTGGCAAATCATACGGTCAATATTGTTCAAGGAATTGTGGATGAGCTGAAGGCCTCGTTTGTGAAAGCACAAGACGTAGTGCTAAAAAGGGTAAAAGAATCTGAGGATCTAATGTTAAAGAACATTATGGAAGTCAATCACAAGTTGGACGTTATGGAAAAGAAATTCGAGGAAAAGTATACTGAAGCGGGCACACCTGTCTCTCTGCTTATGCAAGGTCTTAAAAAGAACACATATTATCTGGCTGTCATAAATCAGAATGCACATGTTGTGGCTAACAGCATCCAAAAATTTGATGCCAACGTGGTGATTCTGAATGCGGATCAAAAGACCCTGCTGAATGAATTTTCAAAAACTGTGAAGCACATCGATGAGTCCCTGCACGCTTACACAAACTCAATTGTTGTAGAAGCCAAAAAGGGGGAGGAAGACTACAAAGCTAAGATGGTCGGGCTTCAACAGATAATCATTGAAAATTTCGATCAGTCTAATAGGTATGTGTTTGAAACGGCCCATTGGTTAGTACAACAAGCCTCGGGCATACACGTTCCCGTTGCTCCTTCGGAGCCAGAGGAGTATACTACTGCTGCTGCTGAAGAAGAGGCAAGTATTGAAGAAGTTATGCTGAGTGAGACTGAAGCCAAGAAGGCTGCTAGGGCTGCTGTAAGAGCAGAACGCAGTGGTTGGTTTGATGAAGAAGCCCTAGCAAAAGCTAAAGGCAAAAGGAAAAATTAAGAAGGAACCTCAAAGGAAACGCCAACTGAAAAGAGAATCAGACTAAAGGAGGATGAGGTGCGAAATGAAAGGTGGAGCCCAGTATAAGGAAGCATCATTTTGGTCACATTTGCGTTGCAACAGAGGGGGAGATAAAAAGGAACGATGTTTACAGTCAGTACGAGTGGGAGCAGCACAAGACCTTTGAAGCCAAAAAAAACATCTTCTTCAGGTCCAATACTATGGCAAATAAAGCTCCCCCTCCCAGATACTACCCTAAGCTAAAGGAATACTTTGAACGTCAAAGCAGCAAGCACTTAGCGCAGCAGCTAAAACACGAAATAGCTAAGGTTAAAGAGATTTAGCTAATGTACTCCTTGTGTTTTTATTATCATCATAATGTATACATATGAACAATTTTTGTGGATATCTATATATATATATGTGTGTGAATTGATGATTGACTCTCATATTACTCTCGGTTCTTTTATTACCTTTCTCTTGATTCAATGTATGTATTATCTGGATTGGTGCAATTCATCTTAGCTAGTAGGATTTTGGCTTCTTCAAATAGGTGGAGATTGTTGGGTATTGTATCCACAAGTACCTGGATTTGAGGAAGCCTCCTTTCAATATAAGATGAATTCACAATGTATTTGATGAAATCTTTCAAGTTGTGCTTGCAGTTATTCCTCGCTAAGTACACACCAATGTCAGGGTGGAGTAGGTCAATATACACGGGTCTGTGCAACGTAATCCCTCGTTGAGCAGATCAGTGTGTTGGCTTACATGTACTTCTCTATTGGAGTGTACTTGCTTTCAAGCACAGGGTTAAGAAAAATCAAGAGCAGACAAGGAGCAAGGATGGGCCAAAGACCTGATCACGGGAAGAAAAGACAAAAATCGTCTAAGTAGAAATCGTCGAGAATCACTAAGTGATTCTCGCCGATTCGACGAGAATCACTCGCTGATTCTCGCCGAATGCAGCCGGCCGTCTCAACGCCGCCCTGAATTCTTCTAAGGCAGAATCGGCGAGAATCACTAAGTGACTCTCGCCGAATCGTCGAGAATGATCTTGCATTCTCGCCGATTCGGCGAGAATCAATTGTGATTCTCGCCGATTCTCTCCGGCTTGCTATTTCAATGAAGCTAGAATTCTGCTAAGTGGAATTCGGCGAGAATCGTAGGTGATTCTCGCCGATTCGTCGAGAATCACCTTCGATTCTAGCCGATTCGTCGAGAATCACCTTCGATTCTCGCCGAATTTGACTTGGGTAAATTTCTGCTATTCTCTGGACCTGTCCAAGTTAACTCGTGCTGTTTGGAGCCGGACTTAGGGTTTCTTTCTGGTGGGGCCCACAACAGTCATGTTGGATCATCCTATTGTATAAATACATCGGTATTTTGAACAGTAAAAACAACGAACAGAGAAGAAGAAAAGCCAAGCCGCCAACGTGACCTAGATCGCGAGGCGTGTTCCGTCGCCGTCGCCGCTCCTGTTAGTTGGTTGCCGCTGCTGATCGGGGTTACATCCTGATCTCCCGGCGATAGAAGCTCTGTCTCGCAAAGCGTCTCACGAGTCCTTCTTGAGAACCTTTGTCTCTTGATTTGTAGATCGGGAATACCTTCCCTATCCGAATAAATTGAGACGATTGAACCAAGAAAGACCATTGGTAGACCTTGCCGGCTTAGCTACGAAGTTTGGATCTACATAACATCGCCGCCTCATTCTATGCCGCCGATCTAGAGAAGATCCTTTCTAAGTGAGATCTAAGGTCGTGGACTCTTCGTCGTCTTCAAGAACACGTCATTGAACGAAGAGGGACACCTTATTCTCCATAAGTAGTTGGTATTTCTTATACACTCCATTTTTAATTTTATCATAAAGGAACGTTGGTTCCTAGTTGTAAGGGTTGGGTGCAACCCGTGGTGTAGGAGTGGTGACTCGTTCGTTTGGAAGGGTTCCTTCTGCTAGTTTGAGGATTGGATTTCAATCCTGTTGGTGAAGTGACCGAGTCATCCCTGGTTGGGAGATAGGTCGAAGGGGGGGAGTGGACGTACCCAAATCGGGGAACCACTATAATTTTCCCGTGTCTTTCTGTGCTGTGTTGTTTGGTTTATTTGTGCAGGTACAATTTTAATTCCGCAAAAACGCGGCAAGACACCGATTCCCCTCCCCCCTATAGGTGGAGGTAGTTGGCACTAGGTGGAATTTGAGATGGGAGAAGATGAAATTGAGATGGGATATGAAATGGTTGAGGAATCTGGAGGTGGAGATGGTGGAGATGAGGAGGAGGAAGAAGGCAAATCTTTAAAAACTCTAATTATTTCTATCTTTTTATTTACTATTGTATATTAATGGTTAGATATTTTAAATCAATTTTATAATATTTAGTTTATATTTAACTTGTTTCTATGTTTTACATTTATTTGTTCTAATAACATTATTTTTAATCATGCAGGGCTGATATAAATATTTTTTGGTGCAAAATGGCGATTCTAAGTTTTCTGCCTAGACACGCCCTGTGATACGTCGTATTTGGGCGTGACACCGGGGAGTGTCACACAAAAATACAGTCTGTTGAGAAAGACCGTCCAACCTCGCTTGAAGATCGTCGACCGGCCCAGACACGCCCGTGTCGATCTGTGACACACTCGTGAACCTTTACACAGGGCGTGCCAGCTGATTGATTGTCGTTGTAACGTTGCCAGGTCGGATTAAAATGACACGCCCGTGTCACGGGCATGACCTAAGGCGTGTCACGGGAATTTCCAGCCAATTACTCCTCCGTTCCAGCCGTTGCCGCCAGAACCGTTCCAGCATGACACGCCCAAGTCACGGGCGTGACTAGGGGGCGTGACGCTTCCATCAACTGCAATTTATTCCCGCCATTTTCAGCTTCCCGCCGTTTTCCAGAAACAGCCCTGACACGCCCTAGGTCACGGGCGTGACGTAGGGGCGTGACCCGTACGTTGACATCTTTTGGCGGTTTCTCCTCCAATGTTCCCGGGACTTCAAGACGACGGTTTCGAACCTGACACACCCTAGGTCAGGGGCGTGACCTAGGGCGTGACCATCCAGAAACTTTTTCTATAAATTCCAGACAGCTTCAGATGTCCGGGTTCGGAATTTTTGGAGTTGTACTTTTCTATTATGTTGTTTTATTTTTTTTAATTTCCATTTCCTAGCCTAAATTATCTTTGTTGTAACTTTAATTTTAGTTGTTTTCATTTCAATCATGTCTTTTCCTACTCTACTTTGTAATTCCGTAATCATGATGAGTAGCTAATTTTCTTTTAGCACTTGATCATGATGAACCTTGGAATAAAATAAATCTTTCTTCTTTATTAAATAATTGTCTTGTTCTTGATCTTACAATCTACGATTTATCTTTGAACTTTTATTTTGTCGAATTCATATTTCGCAAATATGTACTTCGATCTAAGATCCGTATTCTAAATGATCGAAAGGTTGCCGATACGAGGAGATCACTCAAAGATAAATGGAGTTTAATGCACTCCTCGAGAGAGGAGGACGTAAATCATCCGGATTGGAGTCAAATCCAATAGTGGGGTTTACTGCATAAAGCAAGTTTAGGGGGTTCGACTGGCCGAGAGGTCTTAATCGATCAACCTAAGGTTACTTAGAAGCATGAGCTTGAGAGAGACGCTTCTATACTTTAGGAACCTCATCAGTCGAGTGAGTATAATTAAGAACTCGCATTTCATTATTTTTCAAGAATATTTATTTTAGTATAAGGGGATTCTAGATCAAGTGCTAGCTTCCTCATAATTGAATTTCTCTTTAGCATCAACTTTAGTTTTATTAACTAGTATAATCAAACAAATTTTTCCGCTCGATAAAATAATAGCTCTTCCTTGTGAGTACAAGTACTCAACAGGCCCCGAATCGCAATACGACACTTCCTATACTGCATTTCGATAGGTACGCTTGCCTAATCGAGATTCTAGTTTGGATGTAATTTAACTGTTAGAAAATCTCCATCATGTTTTTGGCGTCGTTGCCGGGGAGTTTTCTTTGTTGATATTTTGAAAGCAAGGATCAATTAGTTTTATCTTTTTTTTTTATTTCAAAAAAAAAAAAATCTTTCAAAAGTTTTATCTTTAAATTGTTATATTTATAATTTCTTGCGAAAGGGCCGTGCCGGGTTTTCATCCTGCAATACCGCCTAGTACCTTGCGAACCCGTCACTTGGTAGCCCTTGCGAAGTCCGGGAAATTTTATTTTATAAATTTTTAAATCTTAAAACTTTTATCTTTTTTTTGTTTTTGTGTATTACCCGAGGGAATCCGTCAAATCTATTTGATTTGGATCTGGAGATCGAGCAAAGCTTACGGTGATGCCTAAGACTCTGTGACCTCAATTCTCTAGATTTGGTTGAGGAATCCGTAGGTAACACTTTTTCTTCTTCTTCTTCATCTACGTCTTCTTCTTCTTCTTCATCTTCCCCTTCTTTTCAATTTTCTTTTAATTTGGGTAATCAAAATCCAAATATGGCCGAAGAACGGACTATGTCCTATTATGCCCGGCAAAATTTGGATGAGCAGCAATCAAATATTATTCGACCCGCTATTGCGAACAATACTTTTGAATTGAAGCCAAGCATTATACAGATGGTACAACAATCAGTACAATTTGATGGGCTTCAAGATGAGGACCAAAACACACATACTTCTAATTTTTTAGAAATATGTGATACTTTTAAAATTAACGGGGTTTCGGATGATGCCATCCGGCTAAGGCTTTTTCCTTTTACATTGCGCACCAAAGCTAAGTAGTGGTTGGGTACTCTACCAAGAGGCTCAATCACTACATGGGCCGAGATGACGGAAAAATTTCTCACGAAATATTTTCCGCCCGCTAAGACGGCCAAATTGCGCAATGATATTACTTATTTATCCCAAGTTGATACGGAAATGTTATATGACACTTGGGAGCGATTTAAGGAATTACTTCGCCGTTGTCCGCATCATGCAATCTCCGATTGGTTGCAAGTGCAAACCTTCTATAATGGCCTCAACTCTCAAACGAGGCAACATATCGATGCAGCCGCCGGTGGAACGTTAAATAACAAAACACCGGCGGTCGCCCAAGAGCTTATAGAAGGTATGTCCATGAATACGTATCAATGGAGTACACCTCGGTCTCGTCCACCTAAACTGGCCGGGATGTACGAAATAGATACGATTTCTAATTTATCTCTCCAGATGGAGAAGATGCAAAAATAGATGAACGAGATGACTACTTCCTCGTCTACGCCTTCCAGTGAGCCCCAATTTTGGGAGCCTTCTACTATAGCCGAGCATGTGGATTACATGGGTAATCCGAATCGGCCACCTTATAATCCGGGTTATAATTTTGGTAATACCTATCACCCGGGTATAAGGAATAACCCCAACTTCTCTTGGAGTAATCCAGGGAACGCGGCTCGCCCACAAAACACAATCCAACCAAGATATTTTCCACCACAAGCTCCAAAAGCTCCCAATCTCGAGGAGTTGTTCGCCAAATATACGAGTACAAATGATGCCAATATCCGGAATCTCACCAGATCTCTTCGTAATTTGGAGACTCAAATTGGGCAAATTGCATAGATGCTCTCCGATCGACAACAAGGAGCGCTACCGGGCAATACGGAGCCCAACCCAAGGGATAAAGCCAAAGCCATCACTCTACGGAGCGGGAAGGAGGTAACAACTACTTCCCCAATTTCGGTTGACATGGAGGTACCAATTTCTTCATCTTCTCCTCCATCTAAGCCTTTTAATTATACTAAACCACAAGCTTATCAACCGCCTCTTCCCTATCCGTCTAGAATGCAAAAAGACCGGATAGATGAGCATCACGGTAAATTTTTAGATATGTTTAAACAAATCCAAATAAATTTACCGTTATGCGAAGTGATAGCACAAACGCTGAAATATGCTAAGTACCACAAGGATATTTTATCAAATAAAAAGAAACTTGAGGATATCTGCACGGTTAAAATGAACATGGAGTGCTCGGCGGTTTTACTAAATAAATTGCCTAAGAAATTACTTGATCTGGGTAGTTTCTCTATACCTTGTTCATTTGGAGATTTTTTGGTAAAACGTGCGTTAGCCGATTTAGGTGCCTCAATAAATATAATGCCTTATTCTTTAGTTAAGAAATTGGGTTTTGGAGAACCTAAACCAACAAGAATGAGCATTCAATTGGCGGATCGGTCTATAAGATATCCGATGGGTATTATTGAGGATGTACTTGTCAAAGTTGACAAATTTATCTTTCCGGTAGATTTTGTCATCTCTGACATCGAAGAGGACACCGAGGTACCACTCATTCTCGGTCGCATTTCTTGCCACCTCGCGCGCAGTTATAGACGTTAGTAACGGTAAACTTCTCCTTAGAGTCGGAGATGAAAAAGTTACCTTTACTATAGACACGTCTATGAAAAATTCGCTCTCCAATGACGACTCATGTTACTATTTAGAGGCTTCCCCGAAGAAGACTTCGTTCCTTTTTCTGAACATTCTTTATCTTCTATTGATCATAACGCATATTTTTAAAATTTAGATTTAATTGCTTATGATAATAGTGATAAGGATTCGATCACTCGCACACCTACTTTTGAAATTTTGGAAATTGGTAGTGATCGTTTGAAAACTTCTTATGATTAACCTCCCACGCTAGAATTAAAACAATTGCCTGATCATTTAGAATATTTATTTTAAGCGAAGGATTCTAAACTTCCTATTATTGTGTCGGCCTACTTGACCGATGATGAAAAAATTAAATTATCTAATATTTTAAAACTTCATCGCCGTGCAATTGCGTGGAAGATGACGGATTTGAAAGGGATTAATCCCTCCTTTTGCACCCATAAAATTTTATTGGAATAACACGCTCATAAAACTATTCAACCTCAACGCCGGCTAAATCCTAACATGAAGGAGGTAGTCAAGGCCGAGGTAATTAAATTATTAGATGCGGGCATCATTTGTCTGATTTCGGATAGCTCTTGGGTGAGTCCATTCCAAGTGGTGCCCAAGAAAGGAGGATTAACGGTAGTTCCTAATGATAAAAATTAATTAATTCCTACTCGAACTGTTACCGGATGGCTGGTTTGCATCGACTACCGTAAATTAAATGATGCAATCCGAAAGGATCATTTTCCTTTGTCGTTCATAGACCAAATCCTTGAACGGTTATCCGGGCACTTGTTTTATTGTTTTTTTGACCGTCTCTTGGGATATTTCCAAATCCCAATCGCGCCCGAAGACAAAGAGAAAACAACCTTCACTTGTCTGTTTGGCACCTTCGCCTATTGAAGGATGCCCTTTGGTTTATGCAATGCGCCAGCAACCTTCCAAAGGTGTATGCTAGCGATCTTTGATCAACTAGTCGAGGATATCATGGAGGTTTTCATGGACGATTTCTCCGTTTTTGGAGATTCGTTTGATTTATGTTTAGCAATTCTTTCCCGTATTCTCCAAATATGTGAGGACACGAACCTAGTCTTGAACTGGGAGAAGTGCCATTTTATGGTGCGGGAAGGTTTGATCTTAGGCCATAAAATTTCTAGCAAGGGTATAGAGGTAGATAAAGCAAAAATTGAAACTATAGAAAAATTACCTCCCCCCTCAAATGTTTAGGCCGTTCGTAGTTTTTTGCGGCATGCCGGTTTCTATCGCCGGTTTATTAAAGATTTTTCTAAAATCACTAAGCCCCTTACACACTTATTAGAAAAAGATGCGCCTTTTATTTTTGATGAAGTTTGTTTGTGCGCTTTTTCTCTTATTAAAGAGAAATTGATAAACGCACCAATCGTGATAGCTCCCAATTGGGAACTTCCTTTTGAAATTATTTGCGATGCTAGTAGTTTTGCCGTTGGTGCGGTCTTAGGATAACTCATCAATAAAAATTTTCATCCGATATATTATCCGAGCAAAACACTAACCACCGCACAAGAAAATTATACAACCACCGAAAATGAACTTCTTGCCGTAATTTTTGCCTTTGATAAATTTCGTTCTTACCTTACTTTATCCAAAGTTTTTGTTTTTACCGATCATTAAGCTTTACGTTATCTACTTACCAAAATACATGCAAAGCCTCGATTGATTAGGTGGGTATTGCTTATACAAGAATTTGAATTGGAGATACGGGATAAAAGTGGAGCGGAAAATCTGGCGGCAGATCATCTTTCTCGGTTGGAGAACCCCAATTCAGAGGAGCTCAAAGAGGAGGACATCGATGATACATTTCCTAAGGAGAGCCTCCTCGCTATGCATAAGGTAATCACTCTCCCCACTCCTTGGTTCGCCGATTTTGCAAACTTTCTTATTACAAGATTCCTCCCGAATGATTTTTCTTATCAAGAAAAGAAGAAATTCTTTTCCGATTTTAAAAATTATTTTTGGGAGGATCCATTTCTCTTCCGAGTTTGCGCGGACCAAGTAGTGCGAAGGTGTGTTTCTCACGAGGAGGGCGCATAAATTTTAAAACATTGTCACGAGGGGCCCATCGGTGGGCACTATAAAGCTAATCGGACAGCTCGGAAAGTTCTTGAAGCAGGCTTCTATTGTCCAAGCATCTTCAAGGATGTTCACGCTCATGTAAGTCATTGTGAATAATGCCAACGCTCAGGTAATATTTCCCGCCATGATGAAATGCCCTTAAATTTTTTTTTAGAAATAGAAGTTTTCGATTTACTGGGAATCCACTTTGTCGGCACGCTACTAAATTCCTTTGGAAAAAAATATATTCTGCTAGCGGTTGACTACGCGCCACGGTGGGCGGAAGCGCAAGTTCTCCCCATTAATGATGCCCGAGTCGTGACCCAATTTCTTAAACAACTATTTTCACGATTTGGAGCACCGCGGGCAATAGTTAGTGAAATGGGCACCCACATTTGTAACGCACAATTCGCTAAAGTATTATCAAAATACGGCAATACACATAGGCTAGCCACCCCCTATCACCCTCAAACAAGTGTCCAGGTAGAAGTAGTTAACTGTGAAATTGTATACTAGAAAAAATTGTTTCTACTAATAGGAAAGATTGGTCGGTCAAGCTTGATGATGCTCTATGGGCTTATCGGACCGCGTACAAGACCACTATCGGTTGTACGCCGTATTTATTGGTCTATGGGAAAGCATGCCACTTATCGATTGAGCTTGAACATCGTGCCTTTTGGGCACTTAAATTTTTAAATCTTGATGAAAATTTGTCCTTCGAGCTCCGTAAATTCCAACTTAACGAGCTCGATGAGTGGAGCTCCCTCGCTTATGAGAGTAATAAAATTTATAAGGAGCGCACTAAATTTTATCATGATAAAAAAATTAAGCACCCAAAGTACTTTAAACCGGGAGACCAAGTCCTTTTATATAACTCGCGCTTACGCTTATTTCCGGGTAAACGTAAGTCCTGTTGGTCCGGCTCCTTTGTCGTAAAGGAGGTTTGGCCTTACAAGACGGTAATTATTTCATACCCAGAAAAACTTAACTTTAAAGTGAATGGGCACCGGCTAAAATTATTTTTTGCCGGTGATAATATTAACGAAAAATTAGACAACATAATGTTGTCCAATCCCTAGATCGCGCGCATCACTATGGTCGAGCTCAACGACCATAAGCAAAGAGCTCGTGGGAGGCATCCAATGGTTATCCTTTCGTTTTATTTTAATTTTCTTTTTAAAGTTTTTACCGATTTGAAGGACATCGGCGCATGACGATCGGTTGGGGACGAACGTCAAATCTACGTATTTCTTCAAGTCGGTAATTTTTAATTTATTTTTATTTGGCTCTTTACCATAATAAAAAATAATAATAAAAAAAAATAAAAAATTTCGTACACGCCTCTATCACAGGCGTGACCCATGGGTCACAGGCGTGTCCAGGGCTTGTTTTGCCAAGCCAGTGGGAGGTCCCTCCTCCCTCGGTTTTCCCGCCCGTCATTCGGAAGTTACACGGGCATGACCTTCTTGGTCACGGGCGTGACCCTCACTTGTTTTAGGTTTCTGAGGCGTTGACCTTGTCTACCTTGGATCCTCTACAACGGGTCAGATTTGACTGACATGCCCAAAATTCACGGGCGTGACTATGGGGCATGACAGCAGAATCCGAGGAAAGCGCCTCAGATTCCCGCGCTTACCGAGAATTGTAGTTACACGCCTAGAGTCATGGGCGTGACTTTGAGAGTCACGGGCGTGACTCTGGGGCGTGACCCCCGAATCCGAGGAAGTCTGCCTCAGATTCCTTTCTACTCTAATTTGAGCGTGTCACGCCCCCTATCACGGGCGTGACAGGGGGCGTGACCGACCCGAAAACCCTATAAATAGGAGTTTTCTCCTTCTTTTCTCTCCACACCCTCCAGCCTTCACACCTTCTATTCTCTTCTCCTTATGCTCGAAAACTTCTCTCCTTTTTCTCATCATGCCTCGCCACTATGCTTGTTCCTCCGCATCTTCCTCCGAGCATCCCCCCGATCCTGCCTCGGTGGAGGCCATGCTCCTTTTCGACAACGCCACCCAACAAGATTGGAGTGAACGACTGCGCGCCAAACCGTTTGGCGTTTTCCGCATTTTGGACTGGGCCATCCTTGCCACATTCGGAGCGGCAGAGATAGTTCAGGGATTTCTATCCATCGCGGGATGGGCTCCCCTCTTCTCCATTTCTGAGCCTTCTTTCCTCGAGCTCACCATTGAGTTCTTGGCTTCTTTTGAGTTCCGGTGGGAATGCAAGATTATTTCATCATCTTTTGCATAGGCGGGATGATGCACCAGCTCACCATCTGCCAACTTAATGTCGACATGGGCTTTTTCTCGGAGGCCTTTTCCACTTCCCCAACCTACCTCGACCTAAAAACTGATTTCCCTCCCGACTTCAACCTCCTCAATTTTTGGTCGGAAATCAGTAATGACGTCGCCCCCTACACCCCAAAAAAAGCCAAGGCTAGCCACCTCATCTCCCCCGCTTTGCGCATTCTACACAAGCTTCTCACTTTCACTCTTTCCAAACGCGGCGATAGCCATGACATGGTGACTCGGGCGGACTTACTATACTTGTATAGTATGTTTTACCGCGTCCTACTCAACCTTTGTTGCATGCTTGCAAATTTCTTTCGGCACCAGGCCGAAAATGAGAGATTGGGAGCGGTGTACGGCGGGAATTTCATCACTTTCCTCGCCAAGCAGACCGACGTGTGGGCTGCTCTTCCGCGGCTCACTTGCATGCAAATGTCGCAGCCTCTTCATTTCCCGACCCATCAGGCTCTTGGTTTAGCTCGCCGACGCGACGGCGAGTTTGAGGCTATTTCCCCGTTAGTTGGTGGAGGGGATCTTGATCTTTATCATAGTGTCGGTCCCAGCGGTACTCATCATTCCCCACAGATTCCGCCACCAATGCTGCACTCTGCTCCAGCGCCCGATCCTCCAAATTATTGGGACCAGCAATTTTGATTGCTGCATACTCGCATAGACCAGATGCAAACCCATTTTGACGGTCGCTTCTCTTCTTTTGATGCGCGCTTCGCCATGCTCGAGCGAAACTATGCTTCTTCCATGGCGCACATTACCCGCGAGTTCACGAACATGCGGACTTTCTATCAGGAATGCGAGGACGCTTCTGACCAGGAATAGCTACCTTTTCATTTCATTGGACTTGTAGAGGGTCACCTCTCTGTATCTGTATCTGTATCTTTGTTTTATTTTCATGTATTTATTTTTATTATGAAAAAACAACACCAAAATTTTTTATAAAATATTATGTTTTGCTTTACTCATTTTTTACATGTATCTTTCGATGCTGCTTCGATATTCTCAGGGAAGTCTCTTTTCCATTCTTTTCTTTATTTTTACATTAGGGACAATGTATTATTTAAGTATGGGGGAGGGATATTTCTCAAGCAAAACATACAAAATTTTCCAAAAAAAAAATAAAAAAAAACAAAAACCAAAAAAAATTTTCTAAAAAAAAATTTAAAACTCAAAAAAATTATATATCAAAATCTTCAAAAAAAATTTTTTTTTCTTTCTTGAATTTTGTTTTTTAAAAAAAAATAAAAAAAAATTACAAAATTAAAAACGAAAAAAAATTAGAAAATCGAAATTTAAATTTCTTAGAAAGGGACGTTTGAGATATCACCTCATCTTACCTCCTAATACCATTGAGAGCCCTTCACAGGGTATACTTCGGGAAGTCTAAGAAATAACAAAAAAATTTAGGTTTAATTTTTAATTAGAGAAGTCGTTATTTTCATATTTATTCACATGCAAAATCTCAAGTATTCAACTTGTTTATAGCGTTTAGAGAATTTTAATGTTTTAATTGAATATTTTATTTTGGAGTAGAACTGTTGGCCATGTTGTGTTTCTCGTTAAATGCACATGTAAGTAGAATTTTATGTAGAATTAAATATTCAGCATACAATTAAAGTTTTGTTTTTCTAAATGCGTTGAAACAACTTATTTTACTTTAATAATGAAAACCGGTAAAATCTAAAATACTTTAGGTGAGTAAGTAGAAGTTTGCTAGAGAGATATTTCGCGGATCAAGAAAGAGGTATTCTTTCTCGATGTCTAGAACTTGCCCTCTAGCTATTCTCAAGACTTTGAATAGATTAAACTCATTAGCATAAATATGATTTAGGCACTTCTTTTCGCAAGTTTGACCCTTTGCATCCATACCTAATGTTTTACCTCTGCTAAGCCAATTTGAGCCTCTTATCCTATCTTTTGTTTTAGCTCCACCAAATACTTTACCAAAGCCTAAAAAGCATCCTAATTACACACCTAAACCCGAGCCTGAAAGTACCAATGTAGAAATGTTTTGGGAGTGATTAGGTGCCACTTTATTTCGGTGGTTAATTAAAAATTAAAAAAGTGTTGATTTATTTCTCCTCCTCTCAAAAAGAAAAAAAAAACTAAAAAAACATGAAAAAAAGAGAGAGGAAATTGAAAAAAACTTCAACATGATGAAAAAAAAACAAAGGAATTTAAGAATTGGCTACGTTCTTTAAAGCCATGACAATTAATTTTTGTGCAAGCTCTCTTAAGGTTTGGGTGTGTCTAACCATCATTTTTATCTTTGATTTTCCTCACCGAAAAACCTAAGCCTTCATTTCAACCTAGTTAAGTCCTATTGATTTGCGCTTATGAGTTAGACTAGTGTCGTGGCGAGAGTGTGAAATGGCAAGCCTATGGCCATTGACATTGATGGATTTCTTTGGAGGGTATCTTAATCTTCGTTCATGCATTGTTATCTTAGTACACACGATATACTCTCCCTAAATAAAATTTTATGATTTGCCAGACTTTTATTTTAAAAGTAAAAATAATAGTGAAACGCATTTTAAGAAAAATAAAAACCGTATTTGTATGCTGAGTAAGTCTTTCTACAAAAATATCTACATGCATAGGCATAAGACTTCGCATTTTACTCCTTAGGTTCAATTTTCTTTTCTAGCATTTCAAATTTTTCTACTCTTTATAGGCAGGTTGTTTGCTCGCGACTAGCAAACGGATAAGTATGGGGGTATTTGATAACTTTTATTATTTCTATCTTTTTATTTACTATTGTATATTAATGGTTAGATATTTTACATCAATTTTATAATATTTAGTTTATATTTAACTTGTTTCTATATTTTACATTTATTTGTTCTAATAACATTATTTTTAATCTTGCAGGGCTGATATAATGATTGTTTGGAGCAAAATGGTGATTCTAAGTTTTCTGCCTAGACATGCCCTATGACACGCCCTATTTGGGCGTGACACAGGGGCGTGTCACACAAAAATCCAGTCTGCTACAGAATACCGTCGAACCGTGCCTGAAGATCGTCGACCGGCGCAGACACGCCCATGTCGATCTATGACACGCCTATGTACCCTTTAAACGGGGCATGCCAGCTGATTGATTACCGCTAAAACGTTTCCACGTCGGATAAAAATGACACGCCTGTGTCACGGGCGTGTCCTAGGGCGTGTCACGGGCATTTCCAGCCAATTACTCCTCTATTCCAGTCGTTGCCGCCAGAAGCTGTTCCAGCTTAACACGCCCTAGTCACGGGAGTGATTAGGGGGCGTGACGCTTCCATCAACTGCAATTTATTCCCTCCGTTTTCAGCTTCCCGCCGTTTTCCAGAAACAACCCTGACACGCCCTAGGTCACGGCGTGACATAGGGGTATGACCTGTCAGTTAACAGCTTTTGGCGGTTTATCGTCCAACATTCCCGGGACTTCAAGACGACGGTTTCGAGCCTTACACGCCCTAGGTCACGGGCGTGACCTAGGGCGTGACCATCCAGAAACTTTTTCTATAAATTCCAGACAACTTCAGATGTCCGGGGTCGGAATTTTGGGAGTTGTATTTTTCTATTTTGCTGTTTTATTTTCTGTTATTTCCATTTCCTAGCCTAGATTATCTTTGTTGTAACTTTATTTTTTGTTGTTTTCATTTCAATCATGTCTTTTCCTACTCTACTTTGTAATTCTGTAATCATGATGAGTAGCTAATTTTCTTTTAGCACTTGATCATGATGAACCTTGGAATAAAATAAATCTTTCTTCTTTATTAAATAATTGTCTTGTTCTTGATCTTACTCACTACGATTTATCTTTGAACTTTTATTTTGTCGAATTCATATTTCGCGAATATGTACTTCGATCTAAGATCCGTATCCTAAATGACCGAAAGGTGACCAATACGAGGAGATCACTCAAAGATAAAAGGAGTTGAATGCACTCCTCGAGAGAGTATGACGTAAAACTACATAAAGCAAGCTTTGGGTTGTCGACTGGCCGAGAGGTCTTAATCGATCAACCTAAGGTTAGTTAGAAGCATGAGCTCCAGAGAGACGCTTCTATACTTTAGGAACCTCCACGGTCGAGTGAGTATAATTAAGAACTCGCATTTTATTATTTTTCAAGAAGATTTATTTTAGTCCAAGGGGATTCTAGATCAAGTGCAGGCTTCCTCATAATTGAATTTCTCTTTAGCATCATCTTTAGTTTTATTAACTAGTATAATCAAACCAATATTTCCTCTCGATAAAATAATAGATCTTCCTTGTGAGTACAAGTACTCAACAGGCCCCGAATCGCAATACGACACTTCCTATACTGCATTTCGATAGGTATGCTTGCCTAATTAAGATTCTAGTTTGAATGTAATTTAGCTGTTAGAAAATCTCCATCAATCTTCTAAAGGGGAAGTGACTATCACTGTCTTGGTGCCTTAAGTTGTGTGAGTTGCAGAACCCCTGCTGGGTTTAGCAATCTGCCTATCCCATTTTCCCAAGAGAGCACAAGATAGTCTCTTTGATGCATTTATATGCATGCCTTTGATACTAGGAGTTGGGGGCATTTGTTGTGCAAAAACAAACCAACTATTCTCCCAAAATAAACAAAATTCTTGTTGATTTTCTTCTTAATCAGATCAAAGAAAATCTCTCCCCAGTTCAACTGTTTCTTATCTACAATAGCAGCCATTAGTCAGAACTGATACTTAGAAATAGTATCATGGGCAGAGTGTTTTGCTAATATGACTTTGCCCACTACATCAGCCAGAAATCTGTACTCTACTAAAAGATGTTTCTTATGTAATTTATAAGGGTTTGCTGCTGTATGTCACATTCTATCCAGCATATTAGAAAATTCTTCTCCAGACAACTCAATATTTTCATGTCCAGTGCTCAGTTGAAAAACTTCTGTCAAAAGTACGGGAGTGAGGGATACCTGGGTTCCTGAAATAGTCGCGACAACTATATTCTGATCAAGGTTGAGGGCTGTGTATACCCTTCCTTGATTTCGTCGGCAGCCAGCTTCATCCTTGAGGTCATGATGGTGACCAACACTTGTTCTTTGAATAATTCTAGAATGTCCTTGAAAATTCGATCACTGCCTTCAAATGAATCCATATCTATATCAAAACCTGTATCAAATATCATCGCGGCTAAAACAGCAACTGAAACGGCCATGATTTTCCTCCAAAGACAAACCAAACAAGACCAAGTGTAGAGGGGTTTGGAGGGAAAGAAAGCTCTGCAAAAAGTATGAATGCGTAAAGGAGAACGACGACCGAAAAAATGATTTTATATCAGGGTTCGACGCTGAAATGGAAAGATCGTTGAACTTAGTTTGATGATCTGGGCTTCTAAAGGAATCTGAAAGGTCTTCAACATCGTCGATCTCCATTCGACGATATTGGAGAGCGTCGATCTCTGTTCGACGATCTCTGATCGGAAAGAGATAGCCTAGCACTATCTGGGAAACGCTGAGCTCCGTTCGACGCTTTAATGAGAACGTCGATCTCCATTCGACGATCTTTAGGAAAAACATCGAGCATAGTTCAGAGTTAAGAAAGAACCTATAGACACTAGAAAAATCATATTTTTAGCCTAGTCTTTGTCAATTTTATGGTTTTAAAAATCTTGGATCTTAATTTAGACTTCCTCCATCTAACATTCCTAACTGATTCAGGAAGAATGTGTGTTTCTTTTCATCCAAGGGTTTGGTGAAAATATCTCCCCTTTGCAAATTTGTTGGGATATATTGAAGTTCAATTTTATTCTTTTCGACATTATCTCTTAGAAAGTGATGCCTAATATCTATATGTTTTGTCCTACTATTGAGGACTGGATTTTGGGCTATAGAAATAGCACTGGTGTTATCACAAAAGATTTTTGACTTATCTAAGTTGTAGCCATAGTCTAGGAGCTGATTTTGAATCCACAATTTTTGTGAGCAACAACTACATGCTGCCATGAATTCAACTTCAGTAGTTGATGTGGACACAGATGTTTATTTCTTATAAAACAAGGAGACAAGTCTGTCACCAATAAACTGACAAGTTCCACTAGCTCTTTTCCTGTCTACTCTACATCAAGCATAATCAGTATCTGAAAATCCAGTTAATTCAAATCCTAAATCTTTTGGATACCAGGGACCTAGATTTGGACAACTTTTCACATACCTAAGAATCCTTTTTACTAATGTTAGGTGTGACGCTCTAGGGCTTACTTGGAATCTAGCACAGATGCATGTAACAAACATTATGTAAGGTCTACTAGCTGTAAGATACAATAAAGAGCAAATCATTGCTCTATATGTTGTCTGATCAATAGGTTTCCCATGTTCATCAACATCTAATACAACATTAGTAGGCATAAGTGTTTTCATAGATGATGCTTCAGACATACCAAATTTCTTAACTAACTCTTTTGCATACTTTGTTCGAGAAATGAATATGCCATCAGCATGCTATTTGACTTGCAATCCTAAAAAGTAGGAAAGCTCACCCATGCTACTCATTTCAAATTTTGAATGCATTAGGTTAGAAAACCTCTTGCACAAGTTTGAAATAGTAGATCCAAAGATAATGTCATCTACATAAATTTGTACTAGTAGGATATTGGACTTATGGGTTCTAATGAAAAGTGTTTGGTCTACCCTACCCCTTTTAAAATCATTTTCCAAAAGAAAGCATGCTAAGGTCTCATACCATGCTCTAGGAGCTTGCTTGAGACCATATAATGCTTTATGCTGTTTAAAAACATGATCAGTATGAGTAGGAGAGATAAAACCTTGGGATTGTCTGACAATGACTTCTTCCTTGATATCTTCATTTAGAAATGCACTCTTCACATCCATTTGATATACTTTGAATCTCTTATGAGCTGCATAGGCTAGGAATATTCTTATGGCCTCTAACCTTGCAACTGGTGCAAAGGTCTGGTCATAATCTACTCCTTCTTCTTGAGAGTATCCTTATGCAACTAGCCTTGCCTTGTTCCTTATAATAATGCCTTGATCATCTAGTTTGTTCTTGAATACCCATTTTGTTCCAACAATGGGATGATCCTTTGGCCTTGGCACTATCTCCTAGACCTTGTTTCTATCAAATTGGTTTAAATCCTCTTGCATTGTAATGATCCAGTGTGGATCTTGTTCTGCATCTTATATGGATTGAGGCACAATTTGAGAAAGAAAGCAGGTGTGCATCAGGTGTTGGTTGACCTGATTTCTTGTTTGCACCCCAGCTGAGATTTCACCAATCACTTGGGAAATTGGATGATCTCTTGATGTTACTAAATCAATAGGGGTGTTGATTAGTCACCAACCTGTGTTGTTGTTTCCTCTTGTGGAACAACAACTTGCTCTTCAATGTGATTATAACCAGGATGTTGAATATCTTCTTCATCTTCACTGCTTTCACCTTTTTGTTGGATATGTGAAGGAGTTGTATCCTCTTTAATGATGTTTAACCTGCCTAAATTCTCTGAAAGAGAATGTACCTGCAAAGGTTCTATGGTAGAAGTATTCTTCTCCTTGTAAGACATGTTAGTTTCATCAAAGTACACATGTACAGATTCTTCAATTTTAAGAGATGATTTGTTATATACCCTATAACCTTATTGATCATGGAGTATCCCAGAAACACTCCTTCATCAGCTTTGGCTTGAAATTTTGCTATATATTTCTTGACATTATTATGTATGTAACAAATACAACCAAAAATTCTGAAATAGTCTACTTTTGTTTTCTTCCCCTTGAGTAATTCATATGGACTCTTGCCCTTCAGCTTATGTATCAAACTTCTATTCAACACATAGTTTGAGGTGTTAACTGCCTCTGCCCAAAAGGATAGAGGAAGGTGAGCATCTGTCAACAATGTAGTAGCAGATTCAATAAGGGTTCTAATTTTCCTTTCAGCTATCCCATTTTGTTGAGGAGTTCTAGGAGCTGAGAAAGTGTGCCTGATCCCTTCACTATGACAAAACTCTTGTATAAGAAGAGAATAAAAATATGTCCCATGATCACTTCTTACAGGGCAATGTGAGTATTGAACTCAATCTATATGCATTTGAGAAACTCTGTCAAACACTTAAAGTTATCGGACTTCTTTCTCAGAAAGAACACCCATGTGAATCTAGAGAAGTCATCTACAACTACTAAAGTTTAAGATTTCCCTCCTAGACTTTGTACTGTAATGGGTCCAAATAGATCCATGTGTAACAGATACAAAATCCTAGGTGAATGACTCTTATTAAGTGACTTAAAGCTACTTTTAGTTTGTTTTCCTAATTGACTAGCCCTGCAAAGTCCTTCCTTCTTGTAAGGGCTAGAAGGTAGTCCTCTAACAAGGTTGTCCTTAGATAGCCTAGCAATGGTTCTAAGGCTTACATGCCCTAATCTCTTATGTCATAGCTCATTTGGTTTACTAACAGAATTGAACAAACAGATATCTACCTTAGTTTATTGAAAATCTACAAGATAGATGTTACCTTTCCTTTTAGCTGTCAATACAGTTGTGTTGTCCTCTGATTTGATTTTGTATGAATATTTGTTGAAAGTCACCTGGTAGCCTTCATCACACAGTTGACTGATGCTGATTAAGTTGTGTTTCAGTCGTTCCACATAGTCTACCTTCTTGAATGTGACTGACCCTATTTGGACTGCACCATATCCCTTGGTCTGTCCAAAGTTTGAGTCTCCAAATATGACCTTGGGTCCAAGCTTATCTTTGAAGGATGTAAGATTATCCTTGCTCTCTGTCATGTGCTTTGAGCACCAACTATCCAGATACCATTGCTGGTTTATTGTTGGATAGGTCTTCACCTGCACATATAACAATTTAGTTGTTTTTTACCAAGTTTACCTTGGGTTTAGGTTGATAACCTTTAAAATATGAAATAAGAGACATCCCTAGTTGACTCTTATAGCCTTCAGGATGATATTGCCTAGGAGGTATTATCCATTCAGCATAAGGGTTGAAGCCTTGGGATGTAGGACCTCTAGATTTTAATTTTTACTTACCCTTAAAAGATATTTCAAAGCTCTGAGCTCTGTTCGACGATCTCTGAGCTAAGTTCGACGATCTTGGGACAGATCATCGAGCTCTATTTGAAGATCGTTCTTGCCTGTATTTAGATACCAGAGATCGTCGACCTGAGTTCGATGATTCAGCATGAAAATGATGAGCTCTGTTTGAAGATCGCCGAGCTCTGTTCGACGATATCTGTTTAACCTTATTTTTCTTAGGTATATCAGAATTCTTCCTATCTACCTCTACAACTCCCTTTCCTTTATCTGAGATAAATTTGATTGGGGTTGTTAATACTATAGGTTGCCTGGATGAAGCACCGAAGCTCAGTGTAATGTAAAGTCTTAAACTCAATGTGCTTGTGATGTCCATCAGTTTGAAGCTTCTCCCATTGAGGGATTCTTCAAACTAATTTGCCTCAGATAGTTCACTTTTCAGTGAAGCTATCTGCTCCCTACAGCATTCTAACTTAGAGAGTTTGAGGTTATCTTATTTTAAGGTGCTGAGTTCAGACAGTTTATTTTTGAGAGAGATAATCTATTTCTCAAACTTGAGTAAGTCTAAACATTGTACCTTAAACTCAAATTTAAAGTCCTCTGAATCAAAATCAAAAGTGTCTATTACCTGATCTTCTTCAGCTTTAGGTTCAGATTTAGATCCTGACTCTTGTTCTGCATCTGAATTGTGTTGAGAGGCATTGATAGCCATAATGTAGAAGTCCTTCTCTTGGGCATCATCTTCATCATCACTTGAGCTTGATTAAGTATCTGATTCTTCTTCATTCTCACTCCAGGTCTCAGCTACAAATCCTTTCTTGGTATGCTTGTTCTTTCTAGAGGAGGATTTGTAATAGTTGTTTCTCCTAGAGTCTTTGTGTCTTCTCCTTTCTCTCTTATCTTTCTTGTCCTTGTTTTGGTTCTCTGGACAGTCAGGCACAATATTGCCTGGTTTTCTGCTTCCAAAACTGATAATCTCTTTATTACTGGCTTTGTCATACCTTGGCTTTTCATTGCCTTTGGATGACCTTTTCCTGAAGTCTTTTCTAGCCATCTTGTAGAATATTTTAGCTAGTAGGCTCATTAGCTCTACATTGCATGTGACCTTATCTTCAGGCTGTTCTTCTGTGGCTTTAAAAGCAATTGTCTTCTCCTTCCTTGTTGCTGGAGAAGCTGTCTTTTGCTCTTCCTCTCTATTTTTGATGAGCAACTCATAAGACTTGAGCTTGGCCAATAGAGCTTCAGTGGTGATCTCATTCAAGCTTCTGGCATCCTTGATTGGCCAGTTCCTTGAGTCCCAAGTGCTAGGGAAGCACATTAGGATCTTATCATTGAGTTCAGTTAGTGAGATCTCCTTGTCCAAAGTTTTCAATTCACTGACAATCAGACTGAGTCTGTTATATATGTCAGCTACTAACTCAGTTTCTCCCTTCTTGAAGTTCTCATACTGGGTTATGAGATGAGATCTTCTATCCTTTCGCTCATCATCAGATCCTGACACAAGCTCAGATAGCTTGTCCCAGATTTCCTTTGATGAGTTGCATTTAGCTACTTTCTGAAATATATCATAAGACATTGTCTGAGCCAATATATTCATTGCATTTGCATCAGCAACTTTCCACTTCTTAATGTCAGCATTTCTTCCTGAAGTGGGTGGAACAGCATTTGTACTTGTGGTTTCTAGAGGTCTTGGACACACTGTCAAAACAGAATTGAAGATATCCTTATCAATTTAATTCATGTACAATTTAATCCTTGCCTTCCAAAGTGCAAAATTAGAAAGATTGCACACTGGAGGTCTGGTGCTTGCATAGTCTTTGTTCTGTGCCATGGATTTATATTAAAATAATTACAATAGAAATAACAACCCTCTCTTAAAGGTAGATCTTATCAGAGATCTTTTGGTTCAGGTGTTAGCTTGTAAAAACAACCAACCTAATGATGGTTTAGTTGTTGTATAACCAACCTGCCTCTGATACCAATTGAAAGTGAGGGCAAGATCTTCCTTTACTCTAGAGGGGGGGGTGAATAGAGTATTTTAATATAATTTTGCAAGTTAAAAATTAATTGGAAGTGGAAGACTTAATTTATTTATAGTGTATTGTGCTTGTAGAAAATAAAACAAAGTAAAGCAAGAAAGCTAATTCACAACACACAGAAAATAATACACAAACAACCAGATGACACAAGGAGCTATAGTGGTTCCCCAATCAACCTGGGTACATCCACTCTTCTACCACCCTAGGTAGGAATCCACTGCACGATGAGTTGATCAGGTGTCCTGGGCACCAATGAGCTTTTATTAAGGTGCTCAAAAACCAAACCAGATTTTTTGATAAGGTGTCTTGCCACCACTGAGTTTCTACAAGGTCTCAGAAACCAAACACAAAACATTTGAAGGGAGTTCTATATAAACCTTTTACAGCGAAAGAAAATGAAAAGAGTGAAGGAGTTCTTCTCTGTCAACAATCAAAGAGAAGACTAGTGGATTTGTTGTTGTCAAAGCTCCCCCTAAGATTTGCAGTAGGTCAGGAGAAGAAGCTTTGCACAGGTTGATAGTCCTTTAGTAAGTTGAGATCTCCAACAATTGATAATTTTAGCAAAAGCTAAAATGTGTTGTGTTTGGAGTCTTTGATTGATGAAGCCTTGAAAACATTAATCAGAGAAGAGATCTGAAAGAGTAGAAGGGATTATTCTCTGTGTGTTGATCTCCTTCTCTGTTCTATTCTTGTGTTCTGTAAAAACTCTAACTATATAATCCTTTAGAATTCTTGAGAGATGTTCTACTTTGTTATCTATCTCTATTGTCTGTAATGATATTATGAAATCCAATCTCCTAGATAGCCGTTAGCCAGTCATAAATGACTTACTTTATTTGTAGCTGTCTCTGGAGGAAAGTCATAAGAAAAATTCCCATTCAATCTCCTTGAAACTTGCTCCAGATTAATTGAAATGGCTACAAAATATTCTGCATTAAATGCTGGATATGGAAGATATTTGAATTCCATAACATACTTATTTGAAATCCTGAAATCGTCGATCTCTCAGGAAAATCGTCGATCTGAGCTCGACTATCATTGATCTGAGCTCAGAGATCTGGATTTTAACTTGAGATAGAAATTATCGATCTGAGCTCGGAGATCATCGAACCGAGTTCGATGCCTCGTCGACCTACGCTCGACAATAATTGCTTTGGTCTTCTGCACTTGTAATCTAAACTAGGAGATCTTGGGGGCAGCTTTCAAACCTATGTTCTAAGCCTTAGACTTATTCTAGTTGACCTTTAAAGCTATACAATGATGTCAAGACACAATCCTATGAGCATAGTGATCCTTACCCAAATTAGTAATAGGATGTTCCAACACATCGTGTAGCCCACTCAATTCCACCGACAACTTCAATCGATACGCTGCTTCGCCAATCCGCTCCAGGATCTCAAACGGTCCAAGGTATCTCAAACTCAGCTTCTTAAAGCGTCGAATCAGCGAGACACCCTTGAACGGCTTGAATTTCAAATATACCCATTCACCAACACTGAACTCCACATTGCGGTGCTTGGTATTATAGAATTTTGCCTTCCTGTCCTGAGCGATCTTTAACCATTTCTGAATCTTACATACCATTGAAGTGACGTCTTCCACTGCTTGACGTTTGTATAATTTTTAATCACCTGTCTCCAACCAAGACAACAACGTGCGACACTTTCTCCCATACAGGGCCTCGAAAGGCGCAATTCCAATACTTGCTTGAAAACTGTTATTGTATGCAAATTCTAACATTTATCAGTGATCTTCCCACTATTTTACAAAATCCAAGACGCACATGCGAAGCATGTCCTCCATCATCATGTTGACCCTTTCAGTTTGACCATCCATCTGCGGATGAAAGACTGTGCTGAAAAAGAGCCTAGTTCCCAACAACTTATGCACCAATCTCAAGTCATTTGACGTGAAGCATCCGTCTCAGTCACTAACAATACTGCGTGGCACACCATGTAACCGTACAATATTATCCACATAGAGCTTGGCTAACTTTTCCATCGCATCTTCCTTCCTATTCGGGATGAAGTGTGACACCTTTGTCAATCTATCGACGACCACTCAGATGGAGTTGTTTCCCCTCTGTGACCTTGGCAAAACATGCACAAAATCCATGGAAATGTCGTCAAACTTCCATTCCGGATAGACAAGGACTTCAATAAACCTCCGGGTTTTTCCACTCCGCCTTCACCAAGGCACAAGTTTGGTACTTCGCCACATAAAGTGCTACATTCTTCTTCAACCCTGGCCACCAAAACAACTTCTTCATGTCCCTATACATCTTCGTACTCCCCGGGTGGATTGAGTACTTAGTATGATGAGCCTCATACATCAACTCCTCCCGAAGATTATCCACAATAAGGAGTCATAGGCGACCGTCCTGCCATAGTAGTCCATCTACAACCGAAAATTGGGAATTTGACCCGTCCAACGATTCATCCAAAATTTGATTCATATTGCTATCCTAAAATAAAGCCTGCCGAATCTTATCAGCTAGGTCATACTGCACCACCGTCCAACACAATATTGCCTATGCACTAGCCTGCTTGTCAACGCAGGAGATCCCCAATGCAACAAAATCATAGACCAAACTCTCATCATGCACCGCAAACCAGTTGGCTAGTGTCGGTGCCCTACGACTCAAAGCATCCGCCACTGCATTTCCATTCCCTGGCACATAATTAATATCGAAAGTTTAGTCCCCCAGGAACTCCATCCACCTCCACTGCCTCATGTTCAGGTCATTCTGATCTAGAAAATACTTTAGGCTCTTATGATCGGTGTAGATATTGACCTTCATACCGTACAAATAATGCCTCCACAGCTTTAGAGCAAATATCACGGCCGCTAACTCGAAGTCATGAACCGGATAATTTCTCTCATGAAACTTCAGCTGACGTGATCCATAGGCTATCAAGCTCCTATGTTGTAGAAAGAAAAAAGCCAAAACCACTGCCCAAAGCATCACTATAAATTTCAAACCCTTCGTACCCACTCGGCGAAAGCAAAATAGGCGATGTTACCAACCGCCTCTTCAATTCTTCGAAAGGCTGCGCGCACTTCAACCTCCACACAAACTTTTGATCCTTCCTTGTAAACGTCGTGAGTTGTAGCTCTATCTGCGAGAAGTTCTCTAAGAAGCGCCTATAGTAGACGACAAGCCTCAAAAAGCTCCGGACTTCCGCCACCGTATACAACATACATCGGATTATTCCTCAACGTCTCCAATACCATATGCAGATGTATGTAGTGATCATCCTCACACCGCGAGTACACCAAGATGTCGTCGATAGATACTATCACGAAATGGTCCAGGTACTCTCTGAACATCCTGTTCATCAAATACATAAACACGGATGGCGCATAGGTCAACCAAAAAGGCATGACCGTAAACTCATAATGCCCAAACCGCGTGCATAACGATGTCTTTGGGATGTCACTTTCCCTTATCCTCAACTAGTAGTATCCGGATTTCATATTTAGCTTCGAAAATACCATTGACCCAACTAACTGATCAAATAGATCGTCAATCCTTGGGATCAGATACTTATTCATTTCTGTAAGCTTGTTCAACTCCTGATAGTCGATACAGAGTCGCAAGCTCCCATCTTTCTTCTTAACGAAGAGGACCGGTGCGCTCCAAGGCGACGAACATGGACGCACATACCCTTGCTCTAACAATTCTTATAGTTGCACCTTTAGCTCCGCCATCTCCTTTGGCTCTATCCGATACGGAGGGCGTGACACCGGTTTGGCACCCGGCACCAGCGAAATTATAAAATCAATCTCCCGCTGGGGAGGGGTTGCCGGGAGATCGTCTGGGAAGACATCATGATATTCGGACACAACTACAATACTATCAAGACTAGGTTTAGGGGTTAAAGCCTGCACTAATGCGACAAACAGTTCTGCCCCAGACCGAACTGCCTTAATTACTTGAAGAGCCGACATCAAAATCTTGCTCGACCCTTTCATGCCCGCAAATGTAGTCTCCTAATCAGTATTCAGTCCCAACTTAACCTCCTTTCGGTTGCAATAAATGCATGCTCGCTGCTCCGAGAGCCGGCCCATACCAAATATTACGTTGAACTCCATTAACGGCTGTACCGACGCTTGCAAAACAAACTCATGATCCCTGATCCGTATCTTTACCACACAGACACTATCTGCGTGCATTGATCACCCATTGGGCAGCAACACATCCAACTTATCCTTTTCCATCGAGGAAGGAACTCCGATGCGCGATGCGAATCTTTCGGACAAGAAGGAATGCGAAGCTCCCGTATCAAACAGGGTCGGACAGTCAAAAATTAATATAAAGCCTAGCACCAACATTCATAAGCTAACATGCAAAAAGGTAACAACTTCAAAAAATTAAACTGTTAAAAATTTAACTCATACCTGTCACCACGTCAGCTTGCTTAATGGCCTCTTGTAGGCCAAGATTATAAACTCTAGGCTGGGCTGGAGCATTGTGAGATGCGGTTGACTCCATCGCCTTCCCTTTTTCTTCAAATGTTGCTCCATGCCTCTTCTCGGACATTGCACGTCCGCTGCAACTCTCACATGCAAAATGGCCCACCTTTCCACAGTTGTAGCACGCTCCTAGGACTCGACTTGAGTTTGCCCCCGTCGCACCAGACGAAGGGGTTGAACCCGAATTATTCTGCTTCTTGTTCCATCTGCGGAAACCTGACTTTGAACTCGACACTTTGAACTCTGACCTCTTAACCCTTGGGTCCTTCTTCTCTTGAACTTTCTTCGCGACCCTTTCAGATGACCGAGCCGCATTTACCAAGGCTAGGAAGACCTGCACCTTAAGCCCAGTGAGGAGTAGCTATAGGTCACCCCGTAGGCCCTCATAAAATCGGTTGGTCTTCCGCTCCTCTTCAGTAAACATAACACCAGCATAACGGTAAAACCGAGTAAATTCGTGGAGATACTCATCCACGCTTCTCTCTCCTTGAGTCAAACTTAGGTACTTATTCTCCATCCCATGCTTCTTGGCAGAAGGTAGGTGTCTGGCCAAGAACAACCTTTAGAATTCCTCAATCGGTACTTCGGCAAGTTTCCTTCCAACTAAGAGATGAACCTCCAACTCATCCCACCACATCTTTTCTTCACCAGCCAATAGGAAGGTCGCTATTGTGGTCTTCTGCCACTCCGTAGTTTCTATGGCGGTCATGACCCTCTTCATCGTAGAGAGCCAATCCTCAGCTTGAGTTGGCGTTCCCATCCCGTCGAACACAGGATGATTAAAGCTCATCAAATGCTTGAGCTGTTTCTCCGTGGCTCTCCTTGGTGCTACCAGATCAACTTCCCCACGCTCTACCACTCCCGGATCTGCCACTCTAATCGTTCTTGCTCATTAGCAGGTGGTGCGTGCTGCACTTGTTGGGCCTTTTTCATGGCAAAGACTACTTCAGCCACCAATCTGATGGTTTCTGTTGAAGGAGGTGTTGTAGGCACATCATTTGCTACATTACTTTTGCCAATTGTGGACGTTATGATTGCCCAACACCTCCCCTAGCTACCTATAATAGTATAAACCCTTGATTAGGCGACACACAAATTGCTAAAAGCAATCATTTGAACACTTAGGTTCCTCAAAACAACTGTATTTTTTTCATTCTTAAGTGGACATTCATGGGTTCTTTTATGTTATAACGATGATGCACATACATGTGCTCACCACACCTTAAAAGAATTCGCCCACGAATTCAAATATAGACGATCGACACCCTTGTCTGATACCAAATTGTAATACCCCCATCCGTCTTATTGCATATAACAGAAGGTTCAGCTGGAACCCGATGCTATATACCACGGACAGTCGGAAGGGTTACATAAGAATATCAAAAAATCAAATAATCGCCCAAACACAGAGCATTCTAGCGGTAGATTTTAAACAGTTTTAGATAACCCAAAACTTGCTCAACAACGACATGAATGTCCACTATACACCACAGGAACTAAATACAACAAATACACAGAAGAGTACTTGGCCTTCTGGCTTTACAAATGTTCACTTGACAATATAATGTTTTACATTCATCGGCTCACAGGCCGGCCACACATGACAAAAGTAAAACAACATTTCACTTTGGCCTTCGAGGGCCAGCTAAGCAACTTGGGCTTCAGCCCGCTATTTGGCGTTTAGTTCTGCAGCACCTGCAAACAACATTCCACCGCACGGTGGAAAACAAAGAAATGGTCATCTAAGGCTGACCAAATTATAATGGCCCCGCCCCTTACTCGGGACGGCAGTGCTTCTTCCCTTAATTTTATTAGCCCAGCTAAACAATTAAGTGCATAAGTATAATTCTCCACAGGTGTAGGCTCGCTCGGCCAAACACCCCGTGTAATCAAGGCACATTCTCGGTGAATCTGGTCAATTGTGTGGCTTTACCACCTTCCTCGGGATGGAAAATATTGTGAGCATTTTTGAGTATTTCCGACCGTAGTCCAAGACTCCCGACTATGCCAATGGCCAGTTCCACTTTAGGGCCTCTAGCACCGAACCTCAAAGCCAAGGTCCGTTTCCACCCGCCTATTGCGCACTCCGCCCAGTCACTTTAATACGTACGCGCGGACCAAGCTTCACTCGTATCTTAATTCATTCCCAAACAACACATAACCCAGTTATGTTCAAGGCTGGCACCCCAGCAGCCAAGTTTGCAGAATTACATTTCCGCCCAGTTTTCCGGGTGCACCTTGGAGTTAATCCCAAAGGATCCCTGCTGCAATCTACCGTGTAGAAACCCAAAAACAATTAAAGGCACGAAGTCTTCTCCAGCTACTCATGCAATGCAACATCACCGATCCAGAAAAATATGCCCGGGTAGGCTTTATGATGAGTAAAATTATGATAGGCTTTTTACTATCATAATTGTAATCATGCCCACTACTTTCTACCTCTTTATCAAGTAATCGCGCGAGAATAGTTAGGAATTGGAATTATCATGAATAGTAGAGCATAGTTTGGAGTTTCAATTATTTCATGTATTGAGCTATTCACTTACTGCTTCATTATTCTAATACAGGTACGGCGAACTAGTGGAACTAAAAGTCTTCGAGCAAACAGGGGATTTGACGGGACCAACATGGCTGATCACAGGAGAATAATTGGTCACACACGTGTAGGAACTCGCCCATGTTCCAACCCGTGTTCTATTCTAGCTGGATTTGATTTAATGGAGGAGGAGTCAGAGTACAACACTGGTGGGAACACGCTCGTGTTCCCAGCCCGTGCCCTTTTCAGGACAAATTGAAGAATTAAAACCAACCAGCCTGTGTCTGAAGAACATGAAGAACAACACGACCGTGTTTGCCAAGACGACCGTGTCAGTAACTTTGTCAGACAACACGGCCCACGACCAGACACGCCTATTCGTGTGGAACCGCCCTGGAACTGTCAACACGGCCTGTAACACGGCCGTGTTGGAACCCGTGTTTTACCATGTTCTCTATGAGACTATAAAAGCCTGGAGGAAAAAATTAATCAGGACTTTTAAATCAATTTGTATTGGAACTTTTCTGGAGGATGAAAGTGGAGCACCAAAGAGAAGGATAGTTTAAGAAGATTTTTTTATGCCTTTAATCCTTCATGTATCTTCTTAATTTTGATCTTATCCTTGTGATTCAACTTTCCTTATTTTATCTTTTACATGAACTTTGTATTTGAACAATTTGTTTATTCATGCATCTCATTGTTTTCATCAAATTTGTGGTAGTTTATGCGTATATAATCCTTAGAACAAAAATGATTATCCTAAATATGAATTTAGCTTTTGTTATTCATGAATTTCAAACCTCTAGATTGAGAAATTAGATGTTTGTAATGATGTTAATAATTTCATAATTAGGTGTTATTTCTATTTACATTGCAATTTTCATGATCGAGAGATATGTTAATTGTATAATTTTGTTACGTATAAATGAATTTATGATATGTTAGAGATAGGATTTCATGAGTTTGTATAGTAAATAGGGTAACGTACTTAATGCAAATTTGAGTATTGTAAATTGTTCGAGAGAAAATTTACTCACATAGGTTAGATTTTGAATTGCTCGAGAGAGAATTTAATGGATGTTTTACCCTTACAATACAATTGATTTGATAATGTTGCTATAACATGATTAGATAGATTTGAATCAATGCAAAAGTAATTTCATGTGAATGCTCTTAACTTCCACCTTTTCATGAATTTAACACTCCAATGTATTTTATCAATAGTCATAGTAAGGTTATTGTAGGTTAGAATTAAATTTTAATTATCGGTGTGATAATAGAGTGAGGGTGAGTACGAGTATTTGAAAAAGTATTGTGGAATACGACACGAGATGTAGAATTCTCCTATACTATGATTGATAGGTGCACTTGTCTGAAATGTTAAATCAATTTAGCTTATTCCTGTCTACATAGTTATTATTAAATTGTCTAATGAATCTGCATCAAGTTATTACCATGTTATGTGAAAATAATCATCATGTTTTTGGTGCCATTGCCGGGGAACTCGTTTTTTAAAACTTTGAAAGCTTAGAACTCTATTAATCTACCATTTTTGTTTTGTAATAAATAATAGTAGAGTAGTTTATAGTATAATTATATTACTTAATCTCTGTTTTGTAGTCTGTTAGTCTATGACCAGTGGAAGAAATTTTGGGTAAGAATCATTTCATCCTGATCTAGAATGAATTATTCACAACACCAATCAAAGAGATGTTGGGATCAATACCATAGATATTGCAAACAAACTGTTAGAAGAAGAAACGGTTAATCAAGGAGAACACTATCCAGAAGAATTAGATACCATGGCAAACCAAAATAAGCAAACCATGTCTTACTTTGCTAGGCCCAATCTCAAGGGTACTGGGTCGAGCATCGTTAGACCACCTATTCCAACCAACAATTTCGAATTAAATCCGAGTGTTATACAAATGGTTCAACAATATGTTCAATATAATGGCTTGCAAGATGAGGATCCCAACACCCACTTAGCCGGATTCTTAGAGATATGCGATACATTCAAGATCAATGGTGTTTCCAACGATGCCATTCGATTGAGATTGTTTCTGTACTAACTAAGGCATAAGGCAAAGCAGTGGCTCAAATCATTACCTCGAGGATCAATTACAACTTGGGACATGATGGTTGAGAAGTTTTTAAGAAGTACTTTCCACCGGGGAAAACTGCGAAGCTAAGGAACGACATCTCTATATATGTTCAATTGGAATGTGAATCATTGTACGACACATGGGAACGATTCAAGGATCTATTAAGGAAATGTCCCCATCATGCCTTACCTTCATGGCTTCAAATTCAGACTTTCTACAATGGTCTCAATCTAGCCACCAAACAGATGATCGATGCGGCTAGTGGTGGCACCTTGAACAATAAGACACCTCAAGCGGCTCAACAATTGATAGAGGACATAGCTATGAACAACTATCAATGGACTACCGTGAGAGCAAAGCCTAATAAGCCTGCAAGAATGTATGAAGTGGATGTCGTTACTGCCTTTGTAGGACCCCTTTTTTTTTTTCTTTTTCAACCATCGGGGTCTTATGCCCAGAATTGCCGCTTTGCGGTGGAACCAACACTCAGGGAGGCCGCCACTACCAAATGCCAACTCTGTCGGCCTTTTTCGATCACAAAGAGAGAGAAGTAAGTAAATACACTGAATGTAAACATGTCCACATAATAATATATGAATAAAATCATAACAAGTCCATTAATATATAGAAAGTACTGCAAAAGAACAGTACAGATGAAATATATAAGCGGCCTCAGCCCGATACATCAGAGTCCTCACTACAAATCACTCATCGCGGAAGCTACAAAAATACTAAACACTCACGGAGCTGGTCACAGGCGCTCTAGAACTACACTGGCCCACCTCCATGCGCACCGTACTCCGCTGGTGCTAGTCCCTGGACTGTTGGCCCCTGTCTCCCATCCGGAGCTCCTGTAATTTTGTGGTTCGAAAACCATTAGTCATAAAGACTAAGCCCTATCATCCCCAACCCCTCCGCCCACGGCGGGTGACTGCGGAACTAGTCTAACAAAAAATATATATTATATAAGCAACTAAGTATGAAAGGTACATCTAGCAGTTCTAAAATAGTGAGCAGTAAGGTAAACATGTAGTAAATCAATATATATATGAAAACAAAAAGAAAACAAGTAAGTAAGTAACCTTAACTTTTATGAATGCCCATACAAACTTATAAGTTAAGAGGTCTTCTTCAAGGCTCCCATCGTATAAAAAGTCCCATACCGATTGATACGTTGGGGTGTCGGTTGTATACAAATATGAGTGTAGTGATATGCTATGCCTTGATTCATACAAGTGCAACTCACGCACACGACTCTATGCGTACAGACCATTAGTTCCCCCTGTTCGGGAAACTAGCTTCACTCCCAGGAACCTCTGTAGTGGCAAACGGAGACAGTGGGTCGGGCTTCCACTCCTAGGCGGGTATCCACACTACCAGGCCTAGCCCTTCCATACGCCCCTAGAAGAGCACAACCTAGAGTATCCGCGTACTAATGTTGGTTGTATCCACCAGACTTTCTTTGGCTAAGTGTCCCACACCGCCGAGTCAACGTACCGACGTCGGTGTGAACTATAGTAGAATACCGAAGACCCACCACCTTATTATGTATTTAAACCCTCGAGCCCTCGGCTCCCCGGACTGTCCCGTCCGTGAATCTACCTTCAGAAACTACCGACTGAATGACAATCAAACGAACCTAATCTACCTCCCTAACTATTGGGGTGTGTGAATGTGCAACCCTAGTTATACTAGTTGCTCTTTTGGTTTATTATTCCTACGGTTTACGTTAGCCAAGGACTGCCCCTGGCATACCCCGTGAAGGGCTCTCAAAATGCACTAGGAACTACGATGGGCTGAAGACCAAAGCACCCTTTCGCAAGGCACTTAATATTATTGATTTCTACCCATTACCTGATCACTTTAAAATTACGTTGGATCTAACCTAGTGTATTGAGACTCTTCCTCTCCAACCGGGGTGGACGATCTTTCGTTAGTCCCAAACACCACTTAATACTAGCCAATCTCACACTCTACTCATCCTGACATCCAATAATGAACTTTATTTAACTTACCCTATCCAAACCAGCAAACTACCATAATTCCATCTCCCCAAGTTCATTACCCACTCTAGTTCAGTTTATGCGGTTTTACTATATGTAGACCACCCTATACTATATTATATACATGATAGGAGTTTCTCCAAATATTCATCCAAAAGACTTAAGTTATTTACTGGGAGTCTATCATGACATGATTAGCCAGGTTCAAAAATTTATAATTTTCTTAATTTATTTGATGTTTAATTAATTTCCTCCAAAACTAAACCATGGGTGATTTGAACATGAAGTACACTTTTTAGGTATTATTAAAGCCCCAAAAAATTATGATATATACTAGGAAGTAACTTGACAGTAACTTTAAATCTCTCAGAAGTTTTACCATATTTAAACACTTGATCCTTAATTGTGAACATATTCACCAATTAATAACTTAGAGAAGTAAATACTATTAATAAGCTTCAAAAATTTCAAGAAAATTCAAGTATAGTTGTCATGCCTTAAAAGTAATTCTGACAAGGTTTCCAAATTTTTCAGTGAGTATTAACCTAAAAATCTAATTTTGAAATATAACCCTCTTTCTTAACTTAACAAAGCAACCTCTGCAAATATTCATCTAAAAATTATGAATTATTTTATACATCAATATGTTGACCTCGTAACTCTACTGATCATGTTACATAATTTTCCAAAAATATATAATCTCTGAATCAATTTTTGAATAGAATTGCATTACAAAAAGCCTGTAAAGAAAGTACTAAAAATAAACCGCCAAAAATTATAATAAAATTCTAGTGTAATTATATTAGGCTAAAACACTCTCTACCAAAATTTCATGGAGATCAAGTAACCACAAAGATCATTATAGATAAAAGCTTATTGGGGCCAATTTATGAATTATATGATAAAGACTTGAAGTGCTATCACATAAATTACAAAATAAATACCAGAGGACTTGGGATACCCTAGCATCCACTCTACCAAATTTGAAGCTCATACAAGGGCATTTTACCCCATGCCCTTCACAACCCTCAAAATACCATCCTTAGGGTTTTGCCTTGGGTCCTAGGGCAATTCTGCACCGATCCACCTCAAAATCCTTGAGAGGGTGCTAGGAATCAAGACTAGTAAGTGGTCAAAATCTCAGCCTCTGTTGAGGTGATATGACCACTAAAATCACAATGTACACTCTTGACCTAAAAATCGCTTAAAAGGTCATAACTTAGGTTTGTTCATTTTCAATCTAAAACATCTCCAAATGAGATGAAAAATTATACAGATCCTTATAATGAAACCATGGACCACTCACCAAAATTTGAGAAGGTTTGGAAGTCATTAAGCCATCTAATTAATTTACCCTAAGATTATTAAATTTTTCTAAAAACTATAAACAAATATTCTCCAAAAATTCCCATTTTTGGATAGGACCTAGTTATAGTTAGGTTAGGCTCCCTGCCCAAATTTCATATCATTTGGACAAGGGATGAAGGGTGGGCATCCATTTTAATCTCTTCTTAGCTCTAGGTATAAATCCCACCAAAAGTGGTGTCCTGGTCAAACCAATTGACTAAATTGACCCAAATAAATTTTAAAATATAATAGACCCATAGGGCTACAAATTATATGTTGAGCATTTCCTAATATAGAGGCTCTAAGTTTTTTTCCTTAATTTTTCTAAGTGACTGTTATTTCAGTACAGAAAATCATTTTTAAAAGAAAGAGAATAATTATCCAGCAGAGATCTTGAAGCAGATCCAACAGTGTTGGGTCGTCTTCTTCCTCCAGCCAAGGGCCTTGATTGGCCGAACCTAGAGCGCATTCCAGATGTTGTCGCAGGCCATCCAGCCTCCTCCCTGGCCGGCCACCGCCACCACCACCTCCGTTGAGGTGGTGGCAATCGCCGGGCGGCGGCGCGGCCGCCAGAGAGGCGGAATTTAGCAAACCTGAGAGCTAAAATTTGTTGCGAGAAAAACAAGGAAGAGGAGCCCTTCCCGATCGAGCTCCGTTGAGCTTGATTATCAATCTTAAAGAGTTCTAAGATCTACCCGTAGAAAGAGAGGAGGGGAGGACCTTGTTTGCGGGCTGGAGGCGTGCAGATCGACGGAAAGCCATTAGCGCGGTGGTGGCGTCGCCGAAATTCTTCTACAGCACAGCACAAAGCTCCAATCCGTCGGGTCAGGGTGGAAACTTCATCTCTGAGTCTAGGGAGCCTTTTTAAACGGAAGAATTTGGGAGTGGGCGGGTATAGGCTGTCCAGCCACTAATGCCTCCTTAAGAGCATGCTTCGGCCATGGTGGAGGGGAGATGAAACGGCCGAAAATAGCTGGAGGAAGGCTGGAAACTCCTCCTCTCCCCATGAGGACTTGAATCCAGCCGTTAAAGAGGAGGGGAAGGGGCCACGACATAAAGTGCCATTTATGGCTGTGAACGCCGGTTTCCGGTCATGGCCGTGACTCCTCCTTATTTTCAAAACCGACGGCAACGTGGCATTGACCGGTCAACATTTTTTAAATAAGTCTTAATTGGGTCTTAATAAGAGAAACGACCTAATAATGCATTCAGGCCCACTATGTGGACCGGCCCGGTTCAGCTGACCATCAGCCAAGCTAAGACCGCAAGAAAAAGTCTAAGTAAAATTGCGTTGAGTGAGCTCAGCTCACTCAACGCCATCCAAGCTAAGGTGTTGATTGAGCTCTACTCACTCAATGCCATCCATAATGCGGCGTTGAGTGAGCTCTGCTCACTCAACGCCATCCATGATACGGTGTTGAGTGAGCTCTGCTCACTCAACGCCATCAAAAATACAGCCCTTCCAGACTTTGGTGTTGACTGATCTCAGCTCACTCAATGCCATCCAGATTATGGCGTTGAGTGAGCTCTGCTCACTCAACCCCATCCAGCCTACTCAAGGTGGCGTTGAGTGCAGTCTTTGCACTCAACACTGTCTAGCTTATGGCATTGAGTGAGCTCTGCTTACTCAACGCCATCCAGACTACGTAAGATGGCATTGAGTGCAGTGTGTGCACTCAATGCCGTCTAGCTTATGGCGTTGAGTGAGCTCTGCTCACTCAACGCCTTCCAGCCTACTTAAGATGGCGTTGAGTGCAGTCTGTGCACTCAACGATGTCTAGCTTATGGCGTTGAGTGAGCTCTGCTCACTCAATGCCATCCACCCTACTTAAGATGGCGTTGAGTGCAGTATATACACTCAACTCCATCTAGCTTATGGCGTTGAGTGAGCTCTGCTAACTCAACGCCATCCAGCCTACTTAAGATGATATTGAGTGTAGTCTGTGCACTCAATGCCATCTAGCTTATGGCGTTGAGTGAGCTAAGCTCACTCAACGCCATCCAGACTACGACATTGAGTGAGCTCAGCTCACTCAACGCCATTCCAGGGTCACAGGCGTGATGGATCGGTCATGGGCATGCCAGACCCATGTTTAAATTTCTGAGCTCGCCGATCGTCTTTCTGAGGTCGACGATCGTCGAAGAGGTCACGCCCTAGGTCACAGGCGTGACAGGTCTGTCACGGGCGTGACCAACCCGTGACTCAAAATCTTGGTCGATATACTTAAATTCTTGGGTTTCCTAGGGTTCCGTTATGACAAAACCACTTCTAGGGGTCTAGTTGGAAATGGGATGTTACAAATCCCAATAAATAAAACAAAGATTTCGTCCCCGAAATCCAGGTTAAGCCTACGGGTGCTCCTATCGGGGAGAATGAAACTTGTAATATCCCATGAGAAGTGAAAGATTACATCGCGACGCCATATTTTCTATGTGAGGTTTAAACGCGATTGTCAAATCTAAGACCGATTTGCCCAATTGGCAAAGTTTAGACCCAATAAACAAAAGATTAGCCCCTATTCTTTAAATTTCAGTCCTACTGTTTTAAGATAGGAAAGTAAATTGAACATCTTGAGAGGTTGTGAGGTATACCTAACTGAATAGCTCCGGATACTTTTGTCGCATCAGGTCCTGCGGTTCCCAGGTACGCTCCTCCTGACTGTGGTTCCTCCACAAAACCTTGACTAACGGAATTTTCTTACGTCGCAAGACCCGCACTGCCGTGTCATTGATCCTGATAGGCTCCAAGTTGACTGACCGATTCGAGGCCACCGGGCCGTCAGCCGAGGAAATCAGCTGTTCAGGGAGTAGCAGAGCCCTCCGTAGTGAGGAGACGTGAAAGACGTCATGCAATCCAACTATCTCCGGCGGTAGATCCAGTCTATAAGACAAGGGGCCGATCCGCTCTAAGGTCCTGTAAGGCCCCATATATCTCAAACTGAGCTTCTTCTGCTCGCGAACCTGCGAGACTCCGTGCATCGGCCGTATCTTCAAGATAACTCGGTCTCCAACCTGGAACTCCACCTGACGATTCCTCGCATCGTAGTATTTGGCCTGCCTGCTCTAGGCTTCCATTATCCTGTCCCGGATCAATCTAATATGAGCATCCATATCCCCCACAAACTCCAAGCCCAGTGCCCGCGGATCCTCATCCTGAACCCAATATAGTGGGGTCCTACACCTCCTTCTATATAATGCCTTGTATGGAGCCATACCTATGCTGGACTGATGGGTGTTGTTGTACGAAAACTCGACCAGTGGCAGCAATCTCTCCTAAGGCTCTCCGCGGTCCAAAATACACAGACGCAAAAGATCTTCCAGTGTACGGTTGGTGCGCTCCATTCGCCCGTCGGTTTGAGGGTGAAAAGCTGTGCTCAATGTCAACCGAGAACCCAGATGGGCCTGGACTGACCTCCATTACCTGGATGTAAACCGCCCATCCCGATCTGAAACGATAGTCTTGGGCACCCCATGATAACGCACAAACTGCTCAATGAACCTCCGTACTAATACACTAACCGGAGCGTCCTTCGCCACTGGAATGAATCTGGCCACCTTTGTTAGCCTGTCCACTATCACCCAGATCGAGTCATTTCCCGCACGGGATCGAGGTAGCCCATGTATGAATTCCATGGATATATCCTCAAATTTACACTCTGGCATCGGAAGTGGCTGCAGCAAGCCTGTCAGGTTCCTACACTCTGCCTTTACGAGTTAGCAGGCCTCGCTGTTGGTACCCTAGATGTGATTTGGCTTATGTAATCCCTTTCCAGCCCCTCTTGATCTATATAAAGATATATGATCATGTTTAGACTTTGCTTAGTCTCCCTAGGGCAGTATGTAACTGACCTAGAGCTTAGGTTAGAAGATCTAGATGTTTTTGTAGTTAAGGCTTTTCCGTTCGACCATCGTCGAACGAGGCCTCGCGATCGTCGATCAATGGTCGACGATAGCAGGGCTATTGAATCGTTGAAGACAAGACAATTATCGTCGACCGTTGGTCGACGATCTCAGAGCAAGCTTACTACGCTCTGAAGGATGGTCGACGATCTGTCATCAA
Source organism: Platanthera zijinensis (assembly GCA_039513925.1). Lineage (NCBI taxonomy): Eukaryota > Viridiplantae > Streptophyta > Magnoliopsida > Asparagales > Orchidaceae > Platanthera > Platanthera zijinensis. The sequence continues at coordinate 124,052,360 of CM077087.1, forward strand.
CAGGTCGACGATCGTGTTCTTGCTTCACGATTTCTGTCTCGACAGATATTTGCTTTTGCTGGTCGACTATCTGTTTGCTGGTCGACTATCTGTTTGCTGGTCGACTATCTGTTTGCTGGTCGACTATCTGTTTGCTGGTCGACTATCTGTTTGCTGGTCGACTATCTGTTAGCCGGTCGACGATCTATTAGCTGGTCGACGATTTCTGGTCGACGATTTCTGTTCCAACAGATTCCTGCTATTAGTCGACGATCTGTTTGCAGGTCGACGATCATCGAACTCCTGTTCGACGTTTTCTGTCTGCTTTTATCTGTTCGTATTTATTTTATTCCTTGGTTTATTTCCAAGTGTGTTAGCTTGTGGTTAGAAAGATTTTCTGAAGAATGTTTGTGCTAATTTTTGGCTTAAATTCAAATGAATTATTTACAAAATATGTCAAGCATAAATCACGGGATTCAGTATTCTTGATAAAACATTTTTGTCTTATTATACAAAATATATTGCCAGGCTGTATTCTAGCCGTTGGCGGTGTATGCTATTTCCAAGAACGATAAATCTTTATGCTGAGATATTTTCCTATTCATTTATTTCCTTATTGGGACTGACAGAAAGTTAATAGGTCATTCTATTCCTATTGCTATATTCTATTTTGAGATAATCTGTTGCAGGGCTCGAGAATTCAAATTAATAGAGCCGTTCCAAAGGAAAAACGTGAAGACATATTTAAAAGAGATTTCTGCTCTCAGAAAAGAAGAAGTTACAGACACAGAGAAAGATTATTCACTCGCTCAAGCATTATCAGAGCTGCTCTTCACAATTTCACAACAAGAAGAAGAAAAGTTTTCCTGAAGCAAAGGCCCAGAGCAATCATCTTTCATTCTCAAGTCTCCTGAGCATTTGCTTAGAGTTTTCAAGACTTCAGAAAGAGCTCCAGATCTGCTTCAAGTGCTCCAGAATCTTAAGACCTGATAAAAATCAGTCTTCAGATTTCTGAGGATTTAGTTTCAGTTTATCTGAAACTCCTTCATCCTGAAGCAAAGGCTTTCCCTGGACTTCCATTGAGCCAGGGGGAGACTTTGATTCTTTAGAGAATCCACAAATCTTCTCTAATCTGTATTTAAAACAGAGAAGATAATCTAACCCTCTCAACCCCTTTGTAAAAAGAGTTTGTTCACACCTCTTCAAAAGTGAACGTTGGTGACAGGGCACCTTATCAACAACCTGTGGTTGAGCATCCTTATCAAAAGCTCAAAGGGTCTGTTTGATCTACCTGAATCAGATCATTGGTGGCAGGGCACCTTAGCAAAAACCTGTAGTGGATTCCTACCAGGGTGGTAGAAGAGTGGATGTACCTATTTAAAGGGAACCACTATATATCCTGTGTCTCTCTGGTTCTTGCTGATTTGTTTATTCTGTGGCTGTGTTAGAACTACCTAGGGTTGCTAGTTGCTGTGATAGGCTTGTAGTTAACTGAAATTTCAGTCAACCTCTTCACTTGTGCACCTCACTGTGTTAGGCTCTTAGGGTTCAAGTATCAGATTTTTTATTCCGCAAATAAACTCCAAGGGAGCTGACTAAGTGTTCATAAAATTTTGAATACTCTATTCACCCCCCCCCCTCTAGAGTAGTTTACAACTTATCCCCTCACTTTCAATTGGTATCAGAGGGAGGTTAGCTGTTCATACAGGCTAACACCTGAGTTAAAAGATCCTGTGATAAGTTGTTTCCTGATACCATTCACAAACACTTTCACACATGGCCCAGTCTAAGGATTATTCAAGCACCAGACCTCCTGTATGCAACTTGTCCAAGTTTGGCATATGGAAGGCCAGGATAAGACTATACATGAATTCTATTGATGAAGATATTTTTTCTTCTATTTTGACAGGACCACCTGCTAGGCCTGCTGCTGCTTCCACTTCTGCTGATCTCAGTGCTGTGCCACCACCTGACTACAATGAAACTTACAAGAAGGCAAAAGCAGCTGATGCTAAAGCAATGAATATCCTAGCTCAGACAATGTCTGATGAGATATTCCAGAAGCTGGCTGAATGTACCTCAGCCAAAGCTATGTGGGATTCCCTCAACCACATAGTTGCTGGCTCAGCTGATGAGAGGAAGGACAGGAGATCCAATCTCACCTCTCAGTATGAAAATTTCAAGATGGATGATGCTGAAGACATTGACACAATGTACACAAGACTCAGTTCAATAATAAGTGAACTGAGGTCTTTGGACAAGGAGATAACTTTGTCAGAAGTAAATGACAAGATCCTGATGTGCCTTCCCATCTCTTGGGACTCAAGGATATGGCCCATCAAGGATGGAAGAAACACTGTGGAACTCTCCACAGAAGCTCTGTTGGGAAAGCTCAGGTCATATGAGCAAACCTTAAAGAGTAGAGCTGCTGTAACTGAAGTGAAGACTCCTACTCCTACAAAGAAAGAGCACTCTCTAGCTCTTAAGGCTGCTGAGACTTCTGAAGGAAGTCAATCAAATGAGGAGTTACTGGCACTCATTGCCAAGAGATTCTTCAACATGGGAAGAAGAGACCTCAGAAAGAAGTTCTCCAAGCATGAAGACAAGCCAAGGTATGACAAGACTCCATCTAAAGAAATCATTTGTTATGTTTGCAGCAAGCCTGGACACATTGCCCCAGATTGTCCAGAGAAGAAGTACAAGGAGAAGAAACATGAGAAAGAGTACAGGAAGCACCACTCCAAGTCCTCATCACACAAATACAAGAAGAAGGACAAGGGATTTGTGGCTGCTACCTGGAGTGAAACAGAAGAGGATACCTGCTCCTCTAGCTCCAGTGATTCTGAAGAAGAAGAAGAGAAGAAAGCCAAAGAGGTCTGCCTCATGGCTATTGATGCCTGCAGCTCTCTGTCAGCTGCAGAGAATTCTGAAGAAGAAGGAGACAATGAAGAAGATTCCTTTATGGAGGACCAGGTAATCGACTCATTTGATTTCTCATCTCCTGAGTTCAAACTAAAATTTAAAACTCTATGTTTAGATTTACTATTATCTGAAAAAGAAATTAAGTCACTTAGATTAAAAATAATGGAACTAGACATGGAAGGTATTGAAATAATCAGATTAGAAAAGGAATTAGAGAGCTCAAAAGAAGAAGTAACATTCCTAAAATTAGAATTAGCTAAATCTAAGAGGTTAGAAGAACAATTAAATGGCAGAAGCCTCAAATTATCTGAAATAACCTGTATAGCAAACACTAGGGTTGGTAATGATAAACTAGGCTTAGGTGCTACACCTAGTGAACCCATCCTCCTCACAAAGGAGAGATTTAGCACTCCAGTAAAATTTGTTTCTGAATCAGGAATAAAGAATACTGAGGAAATTGAAAAATGCAAGAAAATTCAGAATAAGATTAATAAAGAGAATAGGAAGAAAAAATTTCTAGCTTTACAAAAATCATCGAACATTGATCGACGATCGACAAACCAATCATCGAACGACTATCGACGATCGCTGAACACCTACACTGAGTATAATAGCTTTGGTGCAGGAGGTCGACGATCTCATCTTGAGTCGTCGACCAGTGATCGACGATCGTGGAATCCAGAACATCGTTCTACCATAAATGATCGACGATATGGCTTGCGATCGTCGACCATTGATCGACGATCTGGACTTAAGCTGGAAAATAAAAATCAAACTTCCAGAACTTCAAATCCTAATCACCACCCCAGGTTGTTTAATCCTTCAACTGAATGGATTATCCCACCTTGGAGATCACACCCTTTAGGATATAAATCTAAGCCTGCAAAATCTTTTATATCTAGTTTTTCTTTCGTGAAGAATACTGGACCCAAGGTAACCTGGGTCCACAATGTATAACTGTTCTTTCTGCAGGTGAAGACCTATCCAGTCATACATGACAAATGGTATCTGGATAGTGGATGCTCAAAGCATATGACAGGAAAGAAGAAGAACCTGTCAGGTTTCAAAGCCAAGATGGGACCAAAAGTTGTATTTGGGGATTCCAGCTGTGGACAGACTGAAGGGTATGGCAGCTTCACCATAGGAGCTGTAACCTTCAAGAAAGTAGCTTATGTCTCAGGACTAAAGCACAACCTAATCTCTGTAAGTCAAATGTGTGATGCTGGGTACAAGGTATGGTTTACTGACACTGCTTGCAATATTTCTTTAAATAATACTGTGGTGTTAGTAGGTATTAGAATTGGAAATGTTTATGTTGTAGATTTTAATTCCTCCAAATCTGAAATATGCTTATTTAATGAAGTAACCAGTAATAATACCCTTTGGCATAAGAGACTTAGTCATGTAAATTTGTAAAACATTTCTAGGTTGGCTAAATACAATCTTGTACGAGGTCTACCTTCTTGCCCCTACAAGAAGGAAGGCCTTTGCAAAGCTTGTCAATTAGGTAAGCAAACAAGAAATAGCTTTAAATCAGTTAATAAAAGTGATTCTCCCAGGATTCTGTACTTGCTACATTTGGACTTATTTGGTCCTATTGCTGTACAGAGTCTTGGAGGAAAGTCTTACACTTTAGTAATTGTAGATGACTTCTCTAGGTTCACTTTGGTGTTCTTCTTGAGAACTAAGGCTGATAACTTCAAGGTTCTTACAGATTTTCTAAAGTGTATACAGAGTGAGTATTCTACTCAGATTGCCTTGATCAGAAGTGATCATGGTACTGAGTTTGAGTCTCTTCTTATGCAAGAATACTGTGAGAAGGAAGGTATCAAACATAGCTTCTCTGCTCCTAGAACTCCTCAACAAAATGGGGTAGTTGAAAGGAAAAACAGAACCCTAATTGAAGCTGCAAGTACATTGTTGGCAGATGCTAACATGCCTCTGTCCTTTTGGGCTGAAGCAGTCAGCACAGCTAATTATGTATTGAACAGAAGTCTGATACATAAACTTAAGGGTAAGACTCCCTATGAATTACTTAAGCAAGTGAAACCTAAAATAGACTATTTTAGAGTATTTGGCTGTGTTGCCTTTGTTCATAACAATAACAAAGAATACCTTAGAAAATTTGAGGCAAAAGCATCAATGGGAGTTTTTCTAGGATACTCTCAAGTAAGCAAAGCCTATAGGGTCCTTAATAAATCCTCTCTTAAGATAGAAGAGTCTGCACATGTCTCTTTTGATGAGACAGTCATGTATTATAAGGAGAAGGACTCTTCCTCTAATAGTACAGTGCAAGTCCTAGGAGTAAGTAAGGATTTGGAAGGTTTGAGACTCACACAGGAGAATCATCCCCAACAAACTCCTCAGGCTGCTTCTTCAGATTCTGAATCTGATGTAGAACTTTTTCAAGTTAAAGCACCTGCTCCAACAGTTGATCAAATTCCACATGAGGAATTAAATCTTGAAACTGTTGAAGATCAGATCATTGTTGAACCTACTGATCTTGTCACACTTAGAGATCACCCTGTATCTCAAGTGATTGGAGACATTTCAGCAGGAGTCCAGACAAGACATCAACTCAACAAAAATGTGATGTTTGCTTGTTTCCTTTCTCAGGTTGAGCCCCTAACCATTAAAGATGATGAGCTTGATCCCCACTGGATTATAGCAATGCAAGAGGAGCTTAACCAGTTTGAAAGATGTAAAGTTTGGACCTTGGTTCCAAGACCAAGAGGCCAACGGATCATAGACACCAAGTGGGTGTTTAGAAACAAGCTTGATGCCCAAGGCATAGTAGTTAGAAATAAGGCTAGGCTAGTAGCTCAAGGCTATAGACAGGAGGAAGGCATAGATTATGATCAGACTTTTGCCCCTGTAGCCAGACTAGAAGCCATTAGGATTTTCCTAGCCTATGCTGCCTATAAAAGATTTAAGGTCTTCCAAATGGATGTGAAGAGTGCCTTCCTCAATGGAGATTTAAAGGAAGAAGTGTTTGTTGAACAACCACCAGGGTTTGTTTCATCAACCTTACCCACTCATGTGTTCAAACTCCAAAAGGCTCTATATGGACTTAAGCAAGCTCCTAGAGCTTGGTATGAGACCTTAGCAAATTTTCTTCTAGAACACAAGTTTGTGAGAGGTGTAGTAGATAGAACCCTATTCATTAGACATCATAAGGATTCACAACTGTTAGTTCAAATCTATGTAGATGACATTATATTTGATTCTACTGATCCCGAACTATGCAAGAGGTTCTCTGAACTAATGCACTCTAAGTTTGAGATGAGCAGCATGGGTGAGTTATCCTATTTCCTTGGTCTCCAAGTGAAACAGAGTGTTGATGACATTTTCATTTCTCAATCAAAATATGCCAGAGAGCTGGTTAAAAGATTTGGAATGTCTGATGCTTCATCAATGAGCACACCTATGGCCTCAAATGCAGTTATTGATTCTGATGTCAATGGCAAGCCTGTTGATCAAAAGAACTATAGAGCCATTGTTGGTTCCCTGCTGTATTTGACTGCAAGTAGGCCTGACATAATGTTTGCTACATGCCTATGTGCTAGGTTTCAGGTCAACCCAAAGGAATCTCACTTAACTCTTCTCAAGAGGATCTTGAGATACCTTAAGGGATGCCCTAACTTAGGACTGTGGTACCCAGCTGAGTCAGGATTTGAATTAATTGGATATTCAGATGCTGATTATGCTGGTTGTAGAGTTGACAGGAAAAGCACCTCAGGGACTTGTCAGTTCCTGGGAGAGAGACTTGTCTCTTGGTTTTGCAAGAAACAGGCATCTGTGTCTACTTCAACTGCTGAGGCTGAATATATAGCAGCAGCTAGCTGTTGTTCACAGATCCTGTGGATTCAAAATCAGCTAGTGGATTATGGGTACACACACTCAAACACAAAAATTCTGTGTGACAGTACCAGTGCAATATCAATTGCTCAAAATCCTGTGCACCACTCCAGAACCAAGCACATTGAGATTAGACATCATTTTCTGAGAGATAATGTGGAAAAGAACAAGATAGCAATGGAATTTATATCCACAGACCTGCAGAGAGGAGATATTTTCACTAAGCCCCTTGATGAACAAAAGCATTTGTTCTTCCTGAACCAGCTTGGCATGATTAATGGTTCAGAGTAGTGAAAATTTGGTTAGTTTTGTTTTCTGTCTAAAATCGTCGAACGACTGCTCGACGATCTTCGACCAGGTCAGAACTATCGTCGACCAACCGTCGACGACAGCTCGTTCTGTAGTAAGGCAGAAATCGTCGACCAACTGGTCAACGATCTCTCCTTAGGTATCTATCGTCGACCAATGGTCGACGACAGATTTTCTGTGCTGTGTGGAGAATCGTCGACCATCATATATTGATCGACGATCGTGGTAATTGCGTGTAGTCGGTCGATATTTACCGATTAGTCAAACTTTGACTATCGTCGGTCTGTGTTCGACGACCGATTTTATTCCGGGATCGACGATCGCAGATTTGTTTCTAATAGTCGATTTAGGTCTGAAGATCGTCGTCCTTCCGCTCCGTCTTTTCATATTCCTTCTTCTGGCTTAGAATTCGCTCTCGAACTCTAATCCCGCGCGATTCTCTTCTCCCCTGCTTTGCTTCTTGATTCGCCATCTTCTCTCAAATCCTATGGCGATTCCTTCTGCTGTTCTCTTTGGGATGAAGTTCGACACTGGCTTCTGTGTCGACTTCGATTCTTTCAGCCGATGCGATCAACCAATCCAAGATATCCTGCAGCTGTGTGAAGAGCAAGGCCTCAAGAGATTCATGTCGTTCTCTCCCAAGATTCATATACCAGAGATTCGTGAATGGGTATACACCTCGTCCTCCAGCGACGAAGCGATGTCAGGAAAGATAAATGGCGAGGAGGTCACTCTGACTCCTGAAGTATTGACTGAGCTGTTTGGACTGCCAACAGGAACTGAGGAATATGAGCAAAGCACAGAGGAATATGGCCGCATGCTCACTGTGATGGGCCATGCCGAAGGGATTCCGGCTAAGCTGCTGAAGATAAACTTGTCTCCAGAATACAAGTTTCTGGCCGACCTGGTGGGCAAGGTCGTTTTGGGAAAGCATTCTGCTCATGACAACATCAACCGGCAACAGTTTGCCCTGATGTCAGCTTTGGTGAATAAGGCACAGATTGCCTGGGGAAAAGTTTTGTTTGAACTAATAAGGAGAAAGAATAATCAGAAAGAGGTAAATCTTGCCCGGGTACTGGGTGTGTTTCTATATGTGAAAGCACCCCTGCTGCTTGTTTCTGCACCGTCTGCAGTAAATGCTAGCAAGAGGTTGGACCCTTCTCTATTCAAGAAATCCCAGAGGATTATCAAGAAGTCAGCCAGGGTTGATCCTAACCCTCCTTCAGACACAAGGACTGATTCGGCCGCTCTCCCGCTTACTGGGGAAGGCTCAGCAATCCCTTCATCCTCCCTCTTTACCCCTGGATCCTCTTCTCCTGCATTACTTTCTACAACACCTGCAGTGCCATCACAACATGCATCCTTCATTCCACCTGCATCTCCACACCAGTCACCAACACCACAACACCTGGCAGCTTCAGCCAGTGTTGACATGGTGACTGCTACCATCCTCACGCATCTTTCTCAACATGAATCCCACACTCATGTTGATGTTCACCCATCTCCACATGACTCATTTGATCATGTGGCAGATCATCCTGCTTCCATTCCATCCACCTCTACATCATCAGCATTTCAGATAACTCCTGAATTGCTTGCACATGTTGTAGAGCTCATCACTCCCTCCATTCAAAAAATGATTGAGGCTGCCAATGCCCCTCTCATTGCCTCCATCAATTCTCTCACTGCTGTCATCAAATCCATCTCATCTTCTGCTGAGCCCCCTTCTGTAAGATGCATGACTCCAGTCCCCACTGAAGTCATGCAGGGGGAGATGTCTGTTGAAGCGGTCTCAGGTGATGCCCTGACCCTTCAGGACAATTCCTCTCTTCCCCTTCAAGAAACTGTAGAAGAACCTCAAGAGAGTCCAGAGAAAGAACCAGAAGGTAAACCTTAAAATTCTTCCTCCAAAGATTTTTTCTCCAAAGATTATAATCAGGACTTCAATTTGATATTTGTATCTAACAAGACATTCACTCCCTAGTGAATCTAGCTTCTGAGGAAGAAGTTCCTGAAAAAGAAAATGAGGAAGTCCCCATGGACGTTTGTGAGAATGATGCTGCTCAACCTGATGGTATAACTTTATTTAAGATTCTAATTAATTCAAACTCCAACTTTGAGTTAATTTCTTATTCTTTCCTTTCCATCACAGCTGCTGATGATCTCACATCAGTATTGCAAGTTGATGCTGCTAAGTCCTTTGATTCTGATAAAGATTTAGAATCCTATCTTAACCTAGACTGTGAGTCCTCACTCACATCTACTCCTCTTGTTCCCTCTCTTCAAGAGAAAATGGTCCCTTATAGACCTGAGTACCTTGATGACCCCTTGGTCAAGGATACTCTTTTCTTTTCCTGTATGGCACTCCTCTTGTGCCTTGCAGAGGTGTCTATCCCTGATGTCACTGAACATCTAGAAGGAATTATAACCTCCTTCCTAGATGCAAAGTGGTATCCTGTGTAGATCTTCAGGTAATCCTATCTATTACCTGTTGTTTGTTCACCTTGGGGGGAATATTTTATTCCCACTTGGTTGTTAACCTATCTCTCTTTGCATGCAGGCACAACCATAAATGCTGCTGCTGAAGAAATTGAAGATGTGCAAGATAGGGCAGACAATGCTCCCAAGATGACTGTAATGGCCTCAAGCTCAGGTACTCTAAACCTAGAACAATTTATAGCCTTTGTGGCTGAGAACATTGCCTCTGAGTACATTGAAGGGATGGCTAATTATCATCTGGATTCCCTAGCCATCTCTCTAGAGAAAGCATTTGCCCCTGCAGATATCGTCATCTTTTCTCCTCCTATCCTTACCTATCCTCTATCCATTCCTTCTATTGCAGAACTGGTCCCCAAGACAGTTCCTGAGTTGTATCCAGAATCAGAACTCTGGAAGAGGTCTCCAAATGTGGATCTTGATGCCCTCCTTAGGCAAGATGCCATTGAGGAAGCTAAAGAGAAAGAAGAAAGAGAAAAGAAAGGCAAAGCTGAACCTGTTGCCAAGGATCCTTCTGAACTTGACTTTGATGAATATGCTGGGAAAGACTCATCTCATTCTGATGATGATGATGATGATTCTGATGATTCTGACTCCTCTAAGAAAAGGAAAAGAGTTGCTTCCAAGAAAAGAAAAGCTCCTGCTCCTCCTACTGCCAATCCTAACAAGGATGTTCCCTATTACATTCTGAAGGGAATAGATCCTAAGAGCAAGGAATTTCAGCCATGGATGAGACTGTCAAAGAATCAGACTAAAGAGAAGAAGAGGACAAAGAGATATGACACTCCTGTTCAGAAATTCCCCCCCAGAGGTCCTCCTCCACCTCCTGGTGCTGGAGCCTCTGGAAGCCTCTCTTCTGCCCCCTCTGCAAGGTCAGCCAGCTCTAACACTTCTCAGACCTACCAAAGAAGGAGTAATCAAAGCCAGGGAGGCCAAGATGTTTCAGGACAGGGAAGAAAAAGAAATGACAAGGCTCTCGTGGAACAAATAAAGGAGATGACTTTTCAGCATCCTACATTCTCTCCTCCTCCTTCTCCTCACAGGAAAGGTCCATCCTCTTCTTCAAGAAATCCTGCTGCTGCTGAGACAACTGAATCAAAAGGAAAAAGAGTGGTCTTTTCAGAAAAATCCCACAAAAAGTTCATTGAGCTTGCGCCTCCAAAATCTCTATATGCTCAAACTGATCCTAAGAAGGCTGTGCAGATTCCTCTTGATTCAAGCAAACTTGCTACAGCTCTTCAAAGGAACATGGAGATTGCAGCTCATACAGATACTGATAGACCTCCCTCTCCATCAGATAAAAATGAAGCTGAAAGGATTGCCTCTATGGCAAGATTCAAAGAGTCTATTGCACTAAGCATGATGGAGAGAGCCAAATCTCAAGGACTAGATCCTACAGCTTACTCAACAATGCCAGAATTCAGAGAAAAGGAACTTAGCAGAATTCAAGTCAATCCAGAAGCCTTTGACACTGAAGAATACATGAGACTTCATCCTGCTGCAGTTCTACCAAGTTATGCTGAAAAGAAAATCATAGGTGAACATGATCTAATGCTATCCAAGAGACAAGCAGCAAACCCTAACAGAGAAATTATTTTCAAACAAGCTGCAATACCCAAAAACTCATCTGATGCTAAACATGCTGATAAATCTGCTTGATACATTCCATTTCTGCTGGTTTATGCTTGTTATATTTTTTGTGCATTGCCTGTGTTTTATCATTCTGGTTAATCTTTAGATTTGTTGTTGTCTGCTTTAGCCTTTAAACTGGATTGGATAACATAACCCAAATAGGGGGAGATTGTTGGTACCCTAGATGTGATTTGGCTTATGTAATCCCTTTCCAGCCCCTCTTGATCCATATAAAGATATATGATCATGTTTAGACTTTGCTTAGTCTCCCTAGGGCAGTATGTAACTGACCTAGAGCTTAGGTTAGAAGATCTAGATGTTTTTGTAGTTAAGGCTTTTCCGTTCGACCATCGTCGAACGAGGCCTCGCGATCGTCGATCAATGGTCGACGATAGCAGGGCTATTGAATCGTTGAAGACAAGACAATTATTGTCGACCGTTGGTCGACGATCTCAGAGCAAGCTTACTACGCTCTGAAGGATGGTCGACGATCTGTCATCAACAGGTCGACGATCGTGTTCTTGCTTCACGATTTCTGTCTCGACAGATATTTGCTTTTGCTGGTCGACTATCTGTTTGCTGGTCGACTATCTGTTTGCTGGTCGACTATCTGTTTGCTGGTCGACTATCTGTTTGCTGGTCGACTATCTGTTTGCTGGTCGACTATCTGTTAGCCGGTCGACGATCTATTAGCTGGTCGACGATTTCTGGTCGACGATTTCTGTTCCGACAGATTCCTGCTATTAGTCGACGATCTGTTTGCAGGTCGACGATCATCGAACTCCTGTTCGACGTTTTCTGTCTGCTTTTATCTGTTCGTATTTATTTTATTCCTTGGTTTATTTCCAAGTGTGTTAGCTTGTGGTTAGAAAGATTTTCTGAAGAATGTTTGTGCTAATTTTTGGCTTAAATTCAAATGAATTATTTACAAAATATGTCAAGCATAAATCACGGGATTCAGTATTCTTGATAAAGCATTTTTGTCTTATTATACAAAATATATTGCCAGGCTGTATTCTAGCCGTTGGCGGTGTATGCTATTTCCAAGAACGATAAATCTTTATGCTGAGATATTTTCCTATTCATTTATTTCCTTATTGGGACTGACAGAAAGTTAATAGGTCATTCTATTCCTATTGCTATATTCTATTTTGAGATAATCTGTTGCAGGGCTCGAGAATTCAAATTAATAGAGCCGTTCCAAAGGAAAAACGTGAAGACATATTTAAAAGAGATTTCTGCTCTCAGAAAAGAAGAAGTTACAGACACAGAGAAAGATTATTCACTCGCTCAAGCATTATCAGAGCTGCTCTTCACAATTTCACAACAAGAAGAAGAAAAGTTTTCCTGAAGCAAAGGCCCAGAGCAATCATCTTTCATTCTCAAGTCTCCTGAGCATTTGCTTAGAGTTTTCAAGACTTCAGAAAGAGCTCCAGATCTGCTTCAAGTGCTCCAGAATCTTAAGACCTGATAAAAATCAGTCTTCAGATTTCTGAGGATTTAGTTTCAGTTTATCTGAAACTCCTTCATCCTGAAGCAAAGGCTTTCCCTGGACTTCCACTGAGCCAGGGGGAGACTTTGATTCTTTAGAGAATCCACAAATCTTCTCTAATCTGTATTTAAAACAGAGAAGATAATCTAACCCTCTCAACCCCTTTGTAAAAAGAGTTTGTTCACACCTCTTCAAAAGTGAACGTTGGTGACAGGGCACCTTATCAACAACCTGTGGTTGAGCATCCTTATCAAAAGCTCAAAGGGTCTGTTTGATCTACCTGAATCAGATCATTGGTGGCAGGGCACCTTAGCAAAAACCTGTAGTGGATTCCTACCAGGGTGGTAGAAGAGTGGATGTACCTATTTAAAGGGAACCACTATATATCCTGTGTCTCTCTGGTTCTTGCTGATTTGTTTATTCTGTGGCTGTGTTAGAACTACCTAGGGTTGCTAGTTGCTGTGATAGGCTTGTAGTTAACTGAAATTTCAGTCAACCTCTTCACTTGTGCACCTCACTGTGTTAGGCTCTTAGGGTTCAAGTATCAGATTTTTTATTCCGCAAATAAACTCCAAGGGAGCTGACTAAGTGTTCATAAAATTTTGAATACTCTATTCACCCCCCCCTCTAGAGTAGTTTACAACTTATCCCCTCACTTTCACTCGCAATGTGTAACAAAGTACGTAATGTCCTTCTTCATACACGGCCAGTACATCGTCCTCTTCAAATCTTTTACCTTCTTGGTGATTCCCGGGTGCACCGAGTATCGGCTGCAGTGAGCTTCCGTCATAATGTCCTCCCGAATCTGCCCTCCTGCCAGTATGTAGACCCTGCTTCTTAAATACAGGAGACTATCCCTCAAAGAGTAATCACCTGTCGTTCCTTCCTCCAAGGCTCGGAAAATCGGCTCAGCTCTCACATCCAGCTTCTTCCCATCTCTGATGCTGTCTCAGATATCATCAGTAGTAACCATAGATCCCAGGTACTCCATGTATAACTCCGGGTCATCCTCGGACACTAGTGATACATGCATCTCCTCGAATGATTTAACCAACTCCGAGGCCATCAACTGCGGGCCTACTCCTGACGTACTCGCTCTCCGACTCAAAGCGTCTGCGACCACGTTTGCCTTCCCTGGATGGTAGTGCATGGTATACTTGTAGTCCGATAGAAACTCCACCTAGCGTCTCTGCCTGATGTTAAACTCTTTCTGTGTGTCTACATATTTCAAGTTCTTGTGGTCTGAGAAGATCTCGGAATGTACTCCGTAGAGATAGTGTCGCAAGATCTTAAGAGCAAAAATGACTGCCCCCATCTCCAAATCATGCATGGGGTAGTTCTGCTCATGTTGCTTCGGCTGACGGGAGGTGTAAGCTATTACTTGCCCGTTCTGCATTAGAACGACACCCATCCCCTGATAGGAAGCATCTGTGTACACCTGGAATCCTTCCTTCCCTGACGGAAGAGCAAGGATGGGAGTCGAGGGAATACGATCCTTCATCTCCTTAAAAGCAGATTTGCATCGTGGTGTCCAAATAAAAGGGGACTCCTTCTTCGTCAGAGACGTAGGAGGGAGGGCAATCTAAGAGAACCCCTTTACGAACTTCCAGTAAAAACCGGCAAGTCCTAAGATACTTCGAACATCCAGGGACGACTTTAGTGGTGGCCAATCCCATACTGCCTGGACCTTTGCCGGATCTACTGCCAAACCTACTCTACTGATGACATGGCCCATGAAGGCCACCTCTTTTTGCCAGAACTGGCACTTGCTGTACTTGATATACATCTTATTCTCCCGCAGCTTCTCGAAGGTCAAGGCCAGTTGCCTCGCGTGCTCCTCCTCCGTCCTTGAATAGATAAGGATGTCATCGATGAATACGATAACAAAGACATCCAGATACTGTTCGAACACCCGGTTCATCAAGGTCATGAATGCGGAGGGTGCATTTGTGAGCCAAAAAGGCATCATGGTAAACTCGTACAAAACATATTTGCTGCTGAAGGCCATCTTCGGGATGTCCTCCTCCCGAATGCGAAGCTGGTAGTACCCCGATCGTAGATCTAGCTTTGAGAACCAATAGGCTCCCTCCAGCTGGTCAAATAGCTCATCTATCCTTGGCAAGGGATAAGTATTCTGGACTGTCAACGTGTTCAGGGCCCGGTAATCTATACACAGTTGAAGAGTCTCGTCCTTCTTCTTGATGAATAACACCGGAGCTCCCCATTGTGAAGAGCTAGGACGGACGAACCCAGCCTCCACTAACTCCTGAAGCTGGCTTTGAAATTCCACCAACTCCTTTGGGGCCATTCGATAGGGAGCTCTGGATATCAGCTTAGCCCCTGGTATAAGCTGAATCTTGAATTCCTTCTCTTGGTGCGGGGGTAGCCTTGGTAGCTTCTCCGGAAATATGTCGGCAAAGTCTCGCACTACTGGAATATCTAAAATGGAGTCCTTAGCCACGACTGCCTCAAAAAGGACCTGATAAACCTCTTCCCCCTGCAGATGGGCCTTAATGTCTTGCACATGTGATAATAATATGCGGGGTGCTGGTATAATACCTTCGATAACAATAAAGGAGTCCTCGTGCCTCACGGTGATCCTCTTTACCACGGAGTCAATCTGGGCATGGTTCCAGCACAACCAAGTCATGCCCAAGATCAGTTCATAATCTGGCATCTTAAGAATCGTCGCTTGTGACTCAAACGTCTTCCCGCCGATCTCCGCTTCCATATTGCAATGAGCAGAGGTCATTAGCTCTGATCCAACGGGTAGGCGCACCCTCATCATCTTTCCTGTGAACGGCTTCACGCCTGCCAATCCTTTCACGAAATCTTCCGACACAAACGAGTGCAAAGCACTGGTGTCGAAGAGCGTATGAGCGGGCTTGCCGCTAATAAAAACTATGCCTGGGGTAATTAAGTGTCTTAGTATTCTTGTTGTTGTTGTCTTCTCTTAATTTCTAACTAGGTTATGTCTATAAAACTAGTTACTAGGAAAAAAAAATTTAAAAGTACTAACATACCTGCGATAACCTGCTCCAGGTTCCGGGGCTGTGTCAGGTCTAGAGCATACACTTGCTCCCTTTCTGGCATGTGGCCTCAGCCCTGAAATCCTCGTCCTCGATCATGTCCTCGGCCGCCAAACTGTCGGGGAGGTGGGTCGCCCTGATGTGCTTATGGGGGTGCTTGCCTCATAGGGCTGTTCCTCTGGATATGCCCCAACTAATTGCACTTAAAGCATACTGGTGCCTGCTCTGCTGTCCTTGGCATCTCCAGCATATGTAAAGACTGGGGAGCCAATACCCCCTTACTCCTCTGCTCCTGCCCAATCTCCTGGCGAGGTTGATCTCTGTTCCTTCTATCCCCAATAACCTGACCTCGAGGACGGTCTCTACGACCACCAATCAATGTATCATCTGTCGGTCTCTTCCGGCTCTTGATTGTAAGCTAATCCGCTTCTCTCTTTTTAGCCATCTCTAGAATCCTGGCCAAACTCCCCTCTGAGACGAAAAGGAGGGCATGTCTCATGTCGTCTTACAGCCCCTTATAAAACCTCCTGGCATAGCCAGCATCATCCAACTAATAAGCGTCTGCATAGCGAGCGAGGTGAGTAAACTCCAGATAATACTCCAACACTGTCCTGTTCCCCTGCCTCAACAGCAGGAAAATATCCTCTAGCTCGACCCTCGTCGACTGAGGTACTAAATGTCCCAGGAGCGCTGCTCTAAACTCCTCCCAAGTAATACCTACGCAATCCATACCCGCAAAGGTGGTGTCTAGTTGTGACTTCCACCACCTCTTTACGTGTGACTCCAGGAAGGAGACTGCCAAAGCAACTTCCTCCTCAGTGGGGAATCGAATCCCCACAAGCATCTCGTAGATGGTATCCAAACATTCCTCCATGCATACTGCTAACTCTGTCCCCAGGTAGGATGGAGGGGAAAGTCCCCGGAAGACGCTCATCCAGTTGGCCCCTGGGTTTGGTTGTGGAGCCGGGGCTTGCTGAGCTCTGAAGGCCTCCATAATGGTCGTCAGTGTTTGCCCCATCTCCGACTGCTGGAATGGAGCTGGAGCCGGTAGAGGCGGGACCACATTCGTAGCCTGAGGTGTCCCCTGCTGTGGTGTAGGGTTCGTCGCAGGCTACGAAGAAAAATTCAATTTGTTAGTGAACGTATGAATGGAATATAAGAAAGGGGTAGGATGGAATTTCACATGTGATTTCCGTTATGGGCACACCACTGCTTCCGCTGCTCGTTTGTCCGCAAACTAAGCTCGCACGGGGGTGGCCCAAGGTTTGTGGACTTCTTCTCTTTCGATCGAGGTCTCCTTTGATACCACTTGTAAGACCCCATTTTTTTTTCAACCATCGGGGTCTTATTCCCAGAAATGCCGCTTTGCGGTGGCACCAACACTCAGGGAGGCTGCCACTACTAAAAGCCAACTCTGTCAGCCTTTTTCGATCACAAAGAGAGAGAAGTAAGAAAATACACTGAATGTAAACATGTCCACATAATCATATATGAATAAAATCTTAGCAAGTCCATCAATATATAGAAAGTAGAAAGTATTGCAAAAGGACGGTACAGATGAAATATATAAGCGGCCTCAGCTCGGTACATGAGAATCCTCACTACAAATCACTCATCGCGGAAGCTACAAAAATACTAAACACTAACGGAGCTGGTCACAGGCGCTCCGGAACTAGACTGGCCCACCTCTATGCACACCGTACTCCGCTAGTGCTAGTCCCTGGACTGGTGGCCCCTGTCTCCCATCCGAAGCTCCTGTAATATTGTGGTTCGAAAACCATTAGTCATAAAGACTAAGCCCTATAATCCCCTACCCCTCCCCCCACGGCTCCTAGGCACCGAGCGGAGAAGAGGAAAGAGACGCTAAAAAGGTGGAGAATAAGCATGGCGGGTGACAGAGGAACTAGTCTAATAAAAAAATATATATTGTATAAGCAGCTAAGTATGAAAGGTACATCTAACAGTTCTAAAATAGTGAGCAGTAAGGTAAACATGTAGTAAATCAATATACATATGAAAACAAATAGAAAATAAGTAAGTAAGTAACCTTAACTTATATGAATGCCCATACAAACTTATAAGTTAAGGGGTCTTCTGCAAGACTCCCATCATATAAAAAGTCCTATACCGATTTATACGTTGGGGTGTCGGTTGTATGCAAATATGAGTGTAGTGATATGCTATGCCATGATTCATGCAAGTTCAACTCACGCATACGATTCTATGCGTAGAGACCTTTAGTTCCCCCTATTCGGGCAGCTAGCTTCACTCCCAGGAACCTCCGTAGTGGCTAACGGAGACAGTGGGTCGGGCCCCCACTCCTAGGCGGGTATCCACACTACCGGGCCTAGCCCTTCTGTACGCCCCTAGAAGAACACAACCTAGAGTATCCGCGTACTAATACTGGCTGTATCCAACAGACTTTATTTGGCTAAGCGTCCCAAACCGCCGAGTCTACGTACCGACGTCGGTGTGAACGATTGTCAAATATCGAAGACCCACCACCTTATTATGTATTTAAACCCTCGATGGCTCTCGGTTCCCCAGACTGTCCCGTTCGTGAATCTACCTTCAGAAACTACCGACTGAATGACAATCAAACCAACCTAATCTACCTCCCTAACTACCGGGGTATGTGAATGTGCAACCCTAGTTATACTAGTTACTCTTTCGATTTATTATTCCTACGGTTTACGTTAGCCAAGGACTGCCCCCGGCATACCCCGTGAAGGGCTTTCAAAGGGCACTAGGAACTATGATGGGTTGAAGTCCAAAGCTCCCTTTCGCAGAATATAGTAGGGAATGTCATTAGAATCCTTTGCCTGAGGTGGGGGGACTGTCATCATGGCCTTGCTTCTGGCCTTCCTCTTCTTGGCAATAGTATTTGCAGAGTCATCTGATTCAGTTTGAAATTGATCACTCTCTGAACTTTGAGGTCTGTCATACAAATCATCAATGCTTTTTATGTATTTCTCTTGTAACTTCAACTGATCAGGAGTCAGGGCAGGAGCAGCAGCAACAGCAGAAATTTGAGCAGAAAGAACTTTTGAAGCAGAAACAACATCAGGAGATGGACCAAAAGCAGCAGCAGCAGCAGCAGCAATTGGAGCAGAAACAACAGCAGGTGCAGGTTCTTCCAAGTAAGAAGCAAGTTCTTCAGCAGCAGATGTATCTTCAATTACAGGAACCATTTCAGTATCTTTAGTAACAGCAGCAGCAGCTTCATCAACAAGAGGCACAATGGCCTTAGTAGCAGCATCAGAGATGGAAACAAAAACATCCACAGCCTTCCAGGAATTTACATATGCTTCAATTTGATTGGGATCACAGACAGAAATAGGCACAATAGCCTTAGACAGGTCTTCAGTATGTGGAACTGGCAAAGATTTGAAGTAAACTGTATCAAACTCAGAGAGCAGGCTCTGGAGATCCATTGCAAAAGCGGGAGCAGGAGCAAGAGCTGGATCAGACTCAGGCACAACCACTACTTCAGAAGGCATCTCCCCCTGCCTGGATTCAGGGAGAACTGAATCAAGGCACCCAGAAATGGTAATTGCCTGAGAGGGAATGAAGGAGGAGAGCTGGGAAGACAACGCCTTGACATGGGTCAGGAGTGGAGCCAGAGTTGTCTCCAGTAATGAGGTTAGCTTAGGAGCTAACAGTTTATATAACCTATCTGCCAGGGCTGATAGATCTACATACTCAAGAGGGGCTTGAGCAGAGGTATGAGAGAAGGTTGTTGGAAGGATGTTGGCTGGAGCTGGTGGCATGGAGAATGTGGAGATAGGAGGTGAGGGAATGGATGGCTCTGAGAGTGGAATGGAGGAGATTGAAGATGTTGAGGTGGAGATAGGTAAGGCAAGAGAAGGTGTGAAGCATGGTTGGGAGAGAATTTCGTGCAGCATTTGTTGGAATGAGGAGGTAGAGGGAGGCTCAGGAGGAGTGGAAGGTGAATCATCCATAAAGGAATCATCTACAAGGGAAAATGATGGTGAGGTGAAGATTGGATAAGAGAAAAGAGGATGGAATTCCTCTGAGGTAGATGCTGGAGGGGGTGAAACTGGTGAAGAAATGGTAATGGGGGAAGATATGACTATGGAGGTGATTGGAGGTGAGGATGAAATGGCTGGGGTAGAGACAGCTGGAGGAGGAGGAGAAGCAGGCAACACTTCTGCTGGGGCAGACACCAGAGGTGGAGTGACTGAGGCAGTCCTGGTGCCTGAAGTCAGTGGTGCAGCAGCTCTGGTAGGGTTAACAATCTGCCTGTCCCATTTGCTGAAAAGGGCACAGGAGAGCCTCTTAGATGCATTAATGAACATCCCAGAAGAGGTTAGTAGCTCAGGGCATCTGGAATGCAGATAGACCCCTAGAATTCTCCCAAAACTGACAACAGTCTTATTCAGCTTCTTCTTAATCAGGTTGAAGAAAATTGATCCCCAGTCTAGATGTTTCTTATCAAGCAGAGCTCCCATTAGACAAAATTGATATCTTGATATGGTATCATGGGCTGAGTGCTTGGCCAGAAGCACTTTCCCAACTACATCAGCCAAAAATTGAAATTCAATCGACAGATTTTTTTTCAGCAGTTTGTTAGGGTTCACAGCATTGTGACCCATTCTATCAAGCATGGAGTCATACTCCTCTCCAGATAACTCTATGGAATCTTCTCCAGAACTAAGATGAAAACCTTCAGTTAAAAGAGCCGGGGACAATTGTACCTGAGTCCCTTTTATGAAGCCGACGACAGAGTTCTCATTCTCATCTATCGCTGTATAACACCATTCTTTTATTTCTTCTGATGCAATCTTCATTCTGGTAGTCATTATTTGGGATAACTCCTGTTCTCTGAATAGATTGAGAATGACTTTGAAGCGCTGGTCGCTTCCATCAAATGAGTTCATGTCGATATCAAACCCGGTGTCGAATTTCATTTTGGAAATCGCAGCACTGGAGCCAGCCATTTGTACCTGCAACAAAGAACCAAACACGACCAAGCGTAGAAGATTTGGAGGGAAAAGGAAGAAAGTTGCAGAGAGTATGAAAGCGCAAAGTTGAACGACGGCTGAAGAAATGATTTTATATTAGGGTTCGACGGCGAAATGGAAAATCGTGGAGCTCGGTTCGACAAAACGTCGATCTCAGCTCGACGATTTGGTCGACAGAAGGAATCTGAAGAGACTTCAATATCGTCGATCTTCGTTCGACGATGTTGAAAAGCATCAAGCTCCGCTCGACGACCTCTGAACAGAAAGAGAGAGAACCTGGAGCTAACGGAGGCGCTGAACTCAGATCGACGATTTTGGAAACGTCGATCTCTGGTCGACGTTTTTTAGAAAAACGTCGATCTACGTTCGACGATTTCTGGGAAAGCATCGAGCGCAGTTCAGAGACAAAGCCTATTCTACAGATATAAAAAGGACTGAATTTTTTTAGCCTAGTCTTGGTGTGTTTTAACTTTTCAAAAATCTTGTAAATTAGTTTAGGCTTCCTCCATCTAACATGCCTAACTGATTTAGGAAGAAATTGTGCTTCTTTTCATCCAAGGGCTTGGTGAAAATATCTCCCCTTTGCAAATCAGTTGGGATATATTGAAGTTCTATTTTGTTTTTCTCTACATTATCCCTTAGAAAATGATGTCTAATCTCTATATGTTTTGTCCTACTATGGAGGACTGGATTTTGTGCTATAGAGATAGCACTAGTATTATCACAAAAAATTTTAGACTTCTCTATGTTGTAGCCATAGTCTATGAGCTCATTTCGTATCCACAATATTTGTGAACAGCAAATGCCTGCAGCCATATATTCAGCTTCAGCAGTTGAGGTTGACACAGATGTTTGCTTCTTACAAAACCAGGAGACAAGTCTGTCACCAAGGAACTGACAAGTTCCACTAGTGCTTTTCCTGTCTACTCTGCATCCAGCATAATCAGCATCTGAAAATCCAGTTAATTCAAATCCTGAGTCTTTTGGAAACCAGAGTCCTAGATTTGGACAACTTTTTACATATCTAAGAATCCTTTTAACTAGAGTTAGGTGTGACTCTCTAGGGCTTACTTGGAATCTAGCACATATGCATGTAGCAAACATTATATCTAGTCAACTAGCTGTAAGGTACAATAGAGAGCCAATCATTGCTCTATATGTTGTCTGATCAACTGGTTTCCCATGTTCATCAGCATCCAATACATCATTGTTAGGCATGGGTGTTTTCATACAAGATGCCTCAGACATACCAAATCTCTTAACCAATTCTTTAGCATACTTGGTTTGGGAAATAAATATGCCCTCAGCATGCTGTTTTACTTGCAATCCTAAGAAGAAGGAGAGCTCACCCATACTACTCATTTCAAATTTGGAATGCATCAGGTTGGAAAACCTTCTGCACAAGTTTGAATCAGTAGATCCAAATATGATATCATCTACATAAATTTGTACTAGTAGGGTATGGGACTTATGGGTTCTAATAAAAAGAGTTTTGTCTACTCTCCCCCTAACAAAATCATTTTCCATTAGAAAGCATGCTAGGGTCTCATACCATCCTTTAGGAGCTTGCTTGAGACCATATAATGCTTTATGCAATTTGAAAACATAATCAGGGTGAGTTAGAGAGATAAAACCTGGAGGTTGTCTAACATAGACTTCCTCTTTGATGTCCCCATTGAGAAATGCACTCTTCACATCCATCTGGTACACCTTGAATCCCTTGTGAGCAGCATAAGCTAGGAATATTCTAATGGCCTCTAACCTTACAACTGGTGCAAAGGTCTGGTCATAGTCTATTCCTTCTTGTTGAGAATAGCCTTGAGCAACTAGCCTTGCCTTATTTCTGACAATAACTCCTTGATCATCCAGCTTTTTTCTGAACACCCACTTTGTTCCAACAATGGAGTGATCCTTTGGCTTAGGCACTAGTTCCCAAACTTTATTCCTTTCAAATTGATGCAACTCCACTTGCATTTCAATGATCCAGTGTTGATCTTGCTCAGCATCTTGAATGGATTGAGGCTCAACTTGAGATAGGAAGCAGGTGTGCATCAGGTTTTGGTTGACCTGATTTCTGGTTTGCACACCAGCTGAGATGTCTCCAATTACTTGGGTGATTGGATGATCTCTTGTTATTAGTAGATCAACAGGGGATATTGATTGTTCACCAACCTGTGTTGTTGTTTCCTCTTGTGGAATAATAACTGGCTCTTCAGGATGATTTTCTTCAAGAGGTTGAACTTCTTCTTCATCATCACTGCTCTCATTCTTTTGCAGAATAGGTTGAGTGGCTGTATCCTCTTCTTTAACCTGTAATCTGTCCATACTTTCTGAAATAGAGTGTACCTGCAAAGGTTCTATGGTAGAAGTAGACTTCTCCTTATAACACATGTTTGTCTCATCAAAAGTGACATGAACAGATTCTTCAATTTTACAGGAAGATTTATTATATACACTATAGGCCTTGCTGATCATGGAGTATCCCAGAAACACTCCTTCATCTGCTTTAGCTTGGAATTTTGCTAGATACTTCTTGTCATTATTATGAATATAACAAGTACACCCAAAAATTTTAAAATAATCTATTTTAGGTTTCTTCCCTTTGAGCAATTCATAGGGAGTCTTGCCATTTAGTTTATGTATCAGGCTTCTGTTTAGCACATAGTTGGAGGTGTTCACTGCCTCAGCCCAAAAGGATTGAGGTAGGTGAGCATCTGTCAACAATGTAGTAGCAGATTCAATTAGGGTTCTATTATTCCTTTCAGCTACCCCATTTTGTTGAGGAGTTCTAGGAGCTGAGAAAGTGTTCCTGATCCCTTCACTTTGACAGAACTCTTGCATAAGAAGAGAATCAAACTCTGTCCCATGATCACTTTTGATTAGGGCAATGTGAGTGTTGAACTCAATCTGTATACATTTGAGAAACTCTGTCAAACACTTAAAGTTATCAGACTTCTTCCTCAGAAAGAATAACCATGTGAATCTAGAGAAGTAATCTACAATCACTAAAGCATAAGATTTCCCTCCTAAGCTTTGTACTGTAATGGGTCCAAAAAGATCCATGTGCAACAAATACAGAATCCTAGGTGAATCACTCTTATTAAGTGACTTAAAGCTATTTTTAGTTTGCTTGCCTAATTGACAAGCCTTGCAAGGTCCTTCCTTCTTGTAGGGGCCAGAAGGTAGTCCTCTAATAAGGTTGTCCTTGGATAGCCTAGCAATGGTTCTAAGGTTTAGATTTCCTAATCTCTTATGCCATAAAACATTTGGCTTAGATATGGAATTGAATAAACAGATATCTACTTTAGATGAAAGAAAATCTACTAAGTAAATGTTACCTGTCCTTTTACCTGTTAACACAGTTGTGTTATCCTCTGACTTGATCTTGCACAGGGATTTGTTGAAAGTCACTATGTATCATTCATCACATAGCTGACTGATACTTATCAGAATGTGCTTCAGTCCTTCTACATATGCCACCTTCTTGAAAGTGACTGAGCCTATCTGAGCAGCACCATATCCTTTGGTTTGGCCAAAATTTGAATCACCAAAAATCACTTTGGGTCCAAGTTTGGTTATGAAGGATGATAAGTTCTCCCTGTTCCCTGTCATGTGCTTTGAGCACCCACTATCCAAATACTATTGTTGGTTAGATACTGGATAGGTCTTCACATGCACATGAAAGCTTATTTGTTTTTTACCCAGTTAACCTTGGGCCTAGGTTGATATCCCTTGAATTCAGAAATGAAAGACATCCCAGGTTGAATCTTATAACCTTCAGGATGGTATCTCCTAGGAGGTACTATCCATTCAGTATAGGGGTTAAAGCCTTGGTATGTGGGGCTCCTGGGATTGAATCTAGATGTGCCATTGAAGGATTGTTCACAAACCTGATCTCTGTTCGACGATCGTCGAGCTGAGGTCGACGATCTTGGGTCAGATCGTCGAGCTCTGTTCGAAGATCGATTATTCTGGATTTCAAAGTTTGGATATCGTCGAGCTGAGGTCGACGATCTTGGGTTAGATCGTCGAGCTCTGTTCGACGATCGTCGAGCTCTGCTCGATGCAATCTGTTGAACTGAATTTTTCTCTGGCAGATCTGCATTCTTCCTAGCTACCTCTACTACTCCCTTTCCTTTGTCAGAGACAAATTTGATTGGAGTTGTTAATATTATAGGTTGGCTGGATGAGGCACCCAAGCCTAGTGTACTATTAAATCTAGAGTTCACTGTGCTTGTAATGTCCATCAGTCTGATACTTCTCCCATTTAGGGATTCTTCAAACTTTTTGGCCTTTGATAGTTCACTTTTCAGTGAAGCTATCTCTTCCCTACAACATTCCAACTCCTCAGAGAGTTTGAGGTTCTCTGATTTTATAGTGCTATACTCAGATTGTTGTTTTCTGAGGGAAGTGATTTCCTTCTCAGACTCCAACATATCTAGGCATAGTACCTTAAACTCATGTTTAAAATCCTCAGAACTGAAATCAAATGAGTTGATTACCTGATCTTCTTCTAGTTGACCTTCTGAATCTGATTCTGACTCTTCTGCTTCTGAGTCTGTTTGAGAGGCATTGATAGCCATCATGCAGAATTCCTTTTCATCAGCATCATCCTCATCATCACTAGAGCTGGATGAGGCTTCAGAGTCCTCTTCAGTTTCACTCCATGTCTCAGCAACAAATCCCTTCCTCGTATGTTTGTTCTTGCTGAAGGAGGGTTTGTCTGAGCTGTTCTTTCTGAAGTCTTTTTCTTTTCTTCTTTCTCTTCTATCTTTCTTGTCCTTGTTCTTATTTTCTGGACAGTTAGGCACAATATGGCCTGGTTTCCTGTAACCAAAACATATGATTTCTTTTTTGTTATTTGATTTATCATACCTTGGTTTATCATGACCCTTGTATGATCTCTTTCTGAAGTCTTTCCTGGCCATCTTGTAGAATCTTTTGGCCAGTAGACTTAGGAGCTCATCATTTCCTGTAGCTTTATCTTCAGGCTCCTCTTCTGCAACTTTGAAGGCTATGGACTTTTCTTTCCTTGTGACTGGAGAAGTAGCCTTTTGTTCTTCTTCTCTATTTTTAATGAGCAGCTCATAGGATTTGAGCTTACCCAGGAGAGCTTCAGTGGTAATCTCATTTAGACTTTTGGCATCTTTGAATGGACAGATTCTTGAATCCCAAGTGTTGGGGAAGCACATTAGAATTTTGTCATTAAGCTCAGTCAATGAGATTTCTTTATCCATGGTCTTCAGCTCATTGACAATCAGACTTAATCTGTTGTACATGTCTGCAACTGACTCAGCTTCTCCTTTCTTGAAGTTCTCATATTGGGTTATGAGGTGAGATCTTCTATCTTTGCTCTCATCAGCAGACCCTGAGACAATTTCAGAGAGCTTGTCCCAAATTCCTTTGGCTGAGTTGCCGTCAGCTACCTTCTGAAATATCTCATCAGACATTGTCTGAGCTAAGATGTTCATGGCCTTTGCATCTGCAGTTTTCCATTTCTTTATGTCTGCATCTGTTCCTGAGGGAGGTGGAACAGTACTTGTGCTTGTGGTTTCTGGAGGTGTTGGGCACACTGTCAAAATAGAATTAAATATATCCTCATCAATAGAATTCATATAAAGTTTAATCCTTGCCTTCCAGAGTGCAAACTTGGAAAGGTTGCACACTGGAGGTCTGGTGCTTGCATAATCTTTGTTCTGTGCCATGTCTATTTAAATAGATAGATATAGTGAAAATGACCCTCTTAAGAGATTGATTTTATCAAGGATCTTTTGGTTCAGGTGTTAGCCTGTATGAGCAACCAACCTCCCTCTGATACCAATTGAAAGTGAGAGTAAGATCTATCTCAACTCTAGAGGGGGGGTGAATAGAGTTTATTTAAATTAATTTCACAGTTTTGAAATAATCAGCACATATAAAATTCAATTTATAGTATAGTGTAGAGTGCTAGTAAAGAGTTAAAAACAACTAAGTAAAGAGCACAGCACACAACAAATCAATCACACAAACAAGCCAGAAGACACAAGGAAATATAGTGGTTCCCCAAAAACCTGGGTACATCCACTCTTCTACCACCCTTGGTAGGAATCCACTAAGGATGAGTTGATCAGGTGTCCTGACACCAATGAGCTTTTGATAAGGTGCTCAAAAACTGAAACTGGATTTTTTGATAAGGTGTCTTGCCACCACTGAGTTTTGACAAGGCTCTCAGAACCAGACAGAACTTTTGAAGGGAGTTCAAGAACCCTTTTACAGCAGAAAAAGAAAAGATAAAGAGGTGAAGTTGTCTTCTCTATTCTCAAATCAAATGAGAGAAGACTAGTGGATCTTTTGTTGTCAAAGCTCCCCCTGAGATGTAGATAAGTTCAGGAATGGAAGCTTTGCTCTAGGGTGATAGATCTTCAGAAGTTTAGATCTCCAGCAAAAGATTGTTTCAGCAAAAGGAGGCTGAAAGATGAGGTGTCTGGAGTTCTTGAGATGCGGCTGTGATCACTTTTCTGTAAGCAAAAAGATTGTTATTCTGATTCTTCAGAATTGATCACTTGTTATCTGTCACAGCTTAACTCTTGTTGTTGTGCTCTCTGTGTATCTTATTGTATATTCTATCTGACTGAAGATAAAAAGGAAGATCTGATTCTCAAAAAAAATTCTTGTTAAAGATAGCCGTTGGCAGTCATAAATGTCTTCCATAAAAAGTCTTGTCTTCTAGAGGAAGGTCCAATAAAACATTCCCTGAATAATTCCTTGAAACTTGCTCCAGAATAAAGACAAACGGCTGGCAGATCTCCTTGACATAAATGCTGAGAGAATTCAAAAACATTCCAAAGACTGGCAGCATTTGAATCCTTAGAATCGTTGATCTCTCAGAAAAATCGTCGATCTGAGCTCTACGATCGTCGAACTGAGCTCAGAGATGGAATAAGATCAACAGACAAAAAACGTCAAACTGAGCTCGAAGATCGTCAAACCGAGCTCAGCGACCTGAAGAATAGCTGAAGAGAGATCGTCGACCTGAGCTTGAATAACGTCGACCAGAGTTCGACGATTTATCGAAGTTGAGCTCAGAGAGCGTCGAACCGAGTTCGACGTTTCGTCGACCGGAGTTAGACAAAAATTGCCTTAGACTTGGCTCTATATCCTTGATCTTGGAATGGTCCTGGGGGCAGCTTCAAACCTAAGTTCTAAGCCTTAGACTCATTCTAATGTTGACCTTTACAACTATACAACTAGGTCAACCTGGTTTCCTAAGACAAACATAGTGATCCTTACCCAAATTAGTAATAGGGTGTTCCAACACAACGCCACCACCACCTCCGTTGAGGTGGTGGCCATCGCCAAGCGGCGGCGCGGCCGCCGGAGAGGCGGAATCTGGCGAACCCGAGAGCTAAAATTTGTTGGGGGAAAAACCCGGAAGAGGAGCCCTTCCCGATGAAGCATCGTTGAGCTCGATTATCAATCCTAAAGAGTTCTAAGATCTATACGTAGAAAGAGAGGAGGGGAGGACCTTGTTCGCGGGCTGGAAGCGTGCAGATCGACGGAAAGCCATTGGTGCGGTGGTGGCATCGCCGGAATTCTTCTATAGCACAGCACAAAGCTCCAATCCATTGGGTCAGGGTGGAAACTTCATCTCTGAGTCTAGGGAGCCTTTTTAAAGGGAAGAAATTGGGAGCGGGCGGGTATAGGCTGTCCAGCCATTAATGCTTCCTTAAGAGCATGCTTCGGCCATGGTGGAGGGGAGATGAAACAGCCCGAAATAGCTGGAGGAAGGCTGGAAACTCCTCCTCTTCCCATGAGGACTTGAATCCAACCGTTAATGAGGAGGGGAAGGGGCCACGGCATCAAGTGCAATTTATGGCTTTGAACGCAGGTTTCCGGCCATGGCCGTTGCTCCTCCTTGTTTTCAAAACCGACGGCCATGTGGCATTCACCGGTCAACATTTTTAAAATAAGACGTAATTGGGTCTTAATAAGAGAAACGACCTAATAATGCATTCGGGCCCACTATCTAGACAGGCCCGGTTCAGCTGACCATCAGCCAAGCTAAAACTGCCAGAAAAAGTCTAAGTAAAATTGCGTTGAGTGAGCTCAGCTCACTCAACGCCATCCAAGCTGCGGAATTTAGTGAGCTTTGCTCACTAAACGCCATCCATGTTGCGGCGTTGAGTGAGCTCTACTAACTCAATGCCATCCAGGATACGGCGTTGAGTGAGCTCTACTCACTCAACGCCTTCCACAATACAGCCCTTCCATACTATAGCGTTGAGTGAGCTCAGCTCACTCAACGCCATCCAGATTATGGCTTTGAGTGAGCTCTGCTCACTCAACGCCATCTATCCCACTAAAGGTGGCATTGAGTGCAATCTGTGCACTCAACGCCGTCTAGCTTATGTCGTTGAGTGAGCTCTGCTCACTCAATGCCATCCAGCATACTTAAGATTGCGTTGAGTGCAGTCTGTGCACTCAACGCCGTCTAGCTTATTGCGTTGAGTGAGCTCTTCTCACTCAACGCCTTCCAGCCTACTTACGATGTCGTTGAGTGCAGTCTATGCACTCAACGCCATCTAGCTTATGGAATTGAGTGAGCTATGCTCACTCAATGCCATCCAGCCTACTTAAGATGGCGTTGAGTGCAGTCTATGCACTCAACGTCGTCTAGCTTATATAGTTGAGTGAGCTCTGCTCACTCAATGCCATCCAGCCTACTTAAGATGGTGTTGAGTGCAGTCTTGCACTCAACGCCGTCTAGCTTATGGCGTTGAGTGAGATAAGCTCACTGAAAGCCATCTAGACTACAGCATTGAGTGAGCTCAACTCACTCAACGCCATTCCAGGGTCACGGGCATGATGGATCCGTCACGGGCGTGCCAGGCCCATGTTGAATTTTCTGAGCTCGCCGATTGTCTTTTTTAGGTCGACGATCGTCGAAGGGGTCACGCCCTAGGTCACGGGCATGACGAGTCGGTCACGGGCATGACCAACCTGTTACTCGAAAGCTTGGTCGATAGACTTCAATTCTTGGGTTTCCTAGAGTTCAGTTATGACAAAACCACTTCTAGGGGTCTAGTTGGAAATGGGACGTTACAGCCTTAGCCATTCAAGTGGAGAAGCTTCATCAAAAGATGGACAACCTTTCTTTAGCAACACCCTCCATGGTACCTCAATAATGGGACCCTTCCCGTGTTGGAATGCCTAATAGTGAACCACAAGTGCAAGAGCATGTTGACTATATGGGTAACAATCCGAGACCCCCTTCAACCTTGCAAACAACCCATATAGTTTTACATACAATCAAGGTTGGAGGAACCACCCTAATTTCTCATGGGGAGGGCAAGGCAATCAAGGCAAGCAACCCGTATTTTGACGACAACAACTACAACAATTGGAGCCAAGGAAGCCGACATTGGAAGATGTCCTTTCTAAGTTCATGCAAACCACCGATGTTGCCTTCCGTAATCAAGAGAGGGTTCTATTCGAAATTTTGAGAATCAGATTGGTCAGTTGGCAAGGATGGTGTCTGAAAGACAAAAAGGAACACTTCTAGGTAATACTGAGACAAATTCGAAGGAACATGCAAGAGCAATTCAGTTGAGGAGCGAAAAGGAGTTACAAGACCCAAGGCTTGCACAAGAAGCACCTCAAGAGGAGTCTAGTGGCGAAGCACCGAATGATATGAATGTGAAGTCGATGGAGTATCAACCCGCCGTACCATATCCAGCAAACCTGAACAAGGAGCGCATGGATGCGTAATATGGTAAATTTCTATCTATGTTTAAGCAATTACATGTTAATTTACCTTTTTTTTGAAATTATTCAAATGCCTAAGTTGGCAAAATTTTTGAAGGATCTTATATCTAATAAAAAAAATAGAAAAATTATCGTTAGTCACACTTAGTGAAGAATGTTCTACTATTTTGCAAAATAAATTGCCTGAAAAACTTAAGGATCCCGGTTCATTTTCAATTCCATGTTTAATCGGTGATCTACATGTTAATAAAGCTTTAGCGGATTTAGGAGCTAGTATAAATCTAATGCCTTACAAATTATATTTGAAACTAGGCCTAGGAGAACTTAGTCCGACTAGAATGAGTATTCAATTAGCGGGTAGATCGGTTAAGTATCCAAGAGGCATAGTAGAATATGTATTGGATAAGGTAGACAAGTTTATATTCCAAGCTGATTTTTTTATTCGAGATATGGATGAAAATATTGAAGTTCCACTTATATTAGGTCGTCCAATTTTAGCCACATCTAGAGCTTTAATTGATGTTTTTGATGGCAAATTAGTTCTGTGGGTAGGAGAAGATGAAGTCACTTTCCAAATAGGCAATACTATGAAATAATCTTTATATAATGATGATTATTGCTATTATCCTCATGGAGTAGATAATTTTATGACTTCTATGAATTCCAGCTTATATTGTAGAGATCCTTTAGAAATTTTCATCACTAATGATTTTTTAGAAGATGTAATTAATGAAGACATTGTTGAACATTTATTGTTTCAAGATAATCCTATTTTCATGAATAGAAATACTTAATATAGTTTAATTACAAAAGGAGATCATGAAGTTCATAAGAATAACGTTAAGAATCCACCTGTAGTAGAACTTAAAAAATTACAGGATCACCTTGAGTATGCATTCTTAGGAACTAATTCTTCGTACCCAGTTATTATTTCTTCTAAACTTTCTAATGTAGAAAAGACAAAATTATTAACTGTATTGAAGAAAGGTAAAGATGCAATAGCCTGGCAAATATCTGATATAAAAGGTATTAATCCTAGTTTTTGCACTCATAAAATCCTATTACAAGAAAACTATAAATCTTCTATTCAACCGCAACGTAGGATTAATCCTAATATGAAAGAGGTAGTTAAGGCTTAAATTGTAAAGTTATTAGATGGTGGTATGATATACCCTATTTCAGATAGTTCATGGGTAAGTCATGTACAAGTCGTACCTAAGAAGGGAGGTCTAACTGTTGTAGCAAACGATAGGAATGAGTTGATTCCAATGCGAACCGTAACGGGTTGGCGTGTCTGTATTGACTATAGGAAGTTAAATGATGCCACTAAGAAAGACCACTTCCCTTTACCCTTTATTTACCAAATATTAGAATGACTATCAGGACATTCCTACTATTGTTTTCTAGATGGACTTTCTGGGTATTTCCAAATTCCTATAGCACTAGAAGACTAGGAGAAAATAACATTTACCTGCCCATTCGGTACCTTTGCCTATATGCGTATGCCATTCTGTCTATGTAATGCCCCCGCCACTTTCTAAAGATGCATGTTAGCCATCTTCAACGAGTATGTTGAAGATATCATGGAAGTGTTTAAGGATGATTTCTCCGTCTTAGGAGATTCCTTTGATTTATGTTTGAATAATTTAGAGAAAGTTCCGAGGAGGTGTGAGGAGACAAACGTAGTGCTTAGTTGGGAGAAGTGTCATTTTATGGTACAAGAAGGGTTAGTACTAGGTCATAAAATCTCCAATCAGGGAATTCAAGTAGATAGAGAGAAGATGGATACCATAGAAAAGTTACCACCGCCCACCTCCGTTAAGGCAGTTAGAAGTTTTTTAGCCCACGCTGGATTTTACTGTCTGTTTATTAAAGACTTTTCAAAAATTGCTAAACCGCTTACGAGACTTTTAGAAAAGGACACTGAAAGTGAGGGGATAAGTTGTAAACTACTCTAGAGGGGGGGTGAATAGAGTATTCAAAATTTTATGAACACTTAGTCAGCTCCCTTGGAGTTTATTTGCGGAATAAAAAATCTGATACTTGAACCCTAAGAGCCTAACACAGTGAAGTGCACAAGTGGAGAAGTTGACTGAAATTTCAGTTAACTACAAGCCTATCACAGCAACTAGCAATCCTAGGTAGTTCTATCACAGCCACAGAATAAACAAATCAGCAAGAACCAGAGAGACACAGGATATATAGTGGTTCCCTTTAAATAGGTACATCCACTCTTCTACCACCCTGGTAGGAATCCACTACAGGTTTTTGCTAAGGTGCCCTGCCACCAATGATCTGATTCAGGTAGATCAAACAGACCCTTTGAGCTTTTGATAAGGATGCTCAACCACAGGTTGTTGATAAGGTGCCCTGTCACCAACGTTCACTTTTGAAGAGGTGTGAACAAACTCTTTTTACAAAGGGGTTGAGAGGGTTAGATTATCTTCTCTGTTTTAAATACAGATTAGAGAAGATTTGTGGATTCTCTAAAGAATCAAAGTCTCCCCCTGGCTCAGTGGAAGTCCAGGGAAAGCCTTCGCTTCAGGATGAAGGAGTTTCAGATAAACTGAAACTAAATCCTCAGAGATCTGAAGACTGATTTTTATCAGGTCTTAAGATTCTGGAGCACTTGAAGCAGAACTGGAGCTCTTTCTGAAGTCTTGAAAACTCTAAGCAAATGCTCAGGAGACTTGAGAATGAAAGATGATTGCTCTGGGCTTTTGCTTCAGGAAAACTTTTCTTCTTCTTGTTGTGAGATTGTGAAGAGCTGCTCTGATGATGCTTGAGCGAATGAATAATATTTCTCTGTGTCTGTAACTTCTTCTTTTCTGAGAGCAGAATCTCTTTTAAATATGTCTTCACGTTTTTCCTTTGGAACGGCTCTATTGATTTGAATTCTCGAGCCCTGCAACAGATTATCTCAAAATAGAATATAGCAATAGGAATAGAATGGCCTATTAACTTTCTGTCAGTCCCAATAAGGAATAAAATAAGCGGGAAAAATATCTCAGCATAAAGACGTACCATTCTTGGAAATAGTACATAGTACCAACGGCTAGAAAACAGGCTGGAAAGATAAAGTCAACGCAATTTGTATAATAGGACAAAATGCTTTATCAAGAATACTGAATCCCGTGATTTATGCTTGAAAGAATTTGTAATCAATTTATTTGAATTTAAACCATAAATTTAGCAACAATAACATCAGAGAATCAATCTAACCACCAACTAAAACACTTGGAAATAAACCAAGGAATAGAATAAATACAAAAAGATAAAGGCAGACAGAAATCGTCGAACAGGAGTTCGATGATCGTCGACCTGCAAACAGATCGTCGACTAATAGCAGGAATCTGTCGGAACAGAAATCGTTGACCAGAAATCGTCGACCAGCTAATAGATCGTCGACCGGCTAACAGATAGTCGACCAGCAAACAGATAGTCGACCAGCAAACAGATAGTCGACCAGCAAACAGATAGTCGACCAGCAAACAGATAGTCGACCAGCAAACAGATAGTCGACCAGCAAACAGATATCTGTCGAGACAGAAATCGTGAAGCAAGAACACGATCGTCAATCTGTTGATGACAGATCGTCGACCAACCTTCAGAGCGTAGTAAGCTTGCTCTGAGATCGTCGACCAACGGTCGACGATAATTGTCTTGTCTTCAACGATTCGATAGCCCTGCTATCGTCGACCAATGATCGACAATCGCGAGGCCTCGTTCGACGATGGTCGAACGGAAAAGCCTTAACTACAAAAACATCTAGAACTTCTAACCTAAGCTCTAGGTCAGTTATATACTGCCCTAGGGAGACTAAGCAAAGTCTAAACATGATCATATATCTTTATATGGATCAAGAGGGGCTGGAAAGGGATTACATAAGCCAAATCACATCTAGGGTACCAACAATCTCCCCCTATTTGGGTTATGTTATCCAATCCAGTTTAAAGGCTAAAGCAGACAACAACAAATCTAAAGATTAACCAGAATGATAAAACACAGGCAATACACAGAAAATATAACAAGCATAAATCGGCAGAAATGGAATGTATCAAGCAGATTTATCAGCATGTTTAGCATCAGATGAGTTTTTGGGTATTGCAGCTGGTTTGAAAATAATTTCTCTGTTAGGTTTTGCTGCTTGTCTCTTGGATAGCATTAGATCATGTTCACCTATGATTTTCTTTTCAGCATAACTTGGTAGAACTGCAGCAGGATGTAGTCTCATGTATTCTTCAGTGTCAAAGGCTTCTGGATTGACTTGAATTCTGCTGAGTTCCTTTTCTCTGAATTCTGACATTGTTGAGTAAGCTGTAGGATCTAGTCCTTGAGATTTGGCTCTCTCCATCATGCTTAGTGCAATAGACTCTTTGAATCTTGCCATAGAGGCAATCCTTTCAGTTTCAGTTTTATCTGATGGAGAGGGAGGTCTATCAGTATCTGTATGAGCTGCAATCTCCATGTTCCTTTGAAGAGCTGTAGCAAGTTTGCTTGAATCAAGAGGAATCTGCACAGCCTTCTTAGGATCAGTTTGAGCATATAGAGATTTTGGAGGTGCAAGCTCAATGAAATTTTTGTGGGATTTTTCTGAAAAGACCACTCTTTTTCCTTTTGATTCAGTTATCTCAGCAGCAGCAGGTTTTCTTGAAGAAGAGGATGGACCTTTCCTGTGAGGAGAAGGAGGAGGAGAGAATGTAGGATGCTGAAAAGTCATCTCCTTTATTTGTTCCACGAGAGCATTGTCATTTCTTTTTCTTCCCTGTCCTGAAACATCTTGGCCTCCCTGGCTTTGATTACTCCTTCTTTGGTAGGTCTGAGAAGTGTTAGAACTGGCTGACCTTGCAAAGGGGGCAGAAGAGAGACTTCCAGAGGCTCCAGCACCAGGAGGTGGAGGAGGACCTCTGGGGGGGAATTTCTGAACAGGAGTGTCATATCTCTTTGTCCTCTTCTTCTCTTTAGTCTGATTCTTTGACAGTCTCATCCATGGCTGAAATTCCTTGCTCTTAGGATCTATTCCCTTCAGAATGTAATAGGGAACATCCTTGTTAGGATTGGCAGTAGGAGGAGCAGGAGCTTTTCTTTTCTTGGAAGCAGCTCTTTTCCTTTTCTTAGTGGAGTCAGAATCATCAGAATCATCATCATCATCATCAGAATGAGATGAGTCTTTCCCAGCATAATCATCAAAGTCAAGTTCAGAAGGATCCTTGGCAGCAGGTTCAGCTTTGTCTTTCTTTTCTCTTTCTTCTTTCTCTTTAGCTTCCTCAATGGCATCTTGCCTAAGGAGGGCATCAAGATCCACATTTGGAGACCTCTTCCAGAGTTCTGATTCTGGATACAACTCAGGAACTGTCTTGGGGACCAGTTCTGCAATAGAAGGAATGGATAGAGGATAGGTAAGGATAGGAGGAGAAAAGATGACGATATCTGCAGGGGCAGATGCTTTCTCTAGAGAGATGGCTAGGGAATCCAGATGATAATTAGCCATCCCTTCAATGTACTCAGAGGCAATGTTCTCAGCCACAAAGGCTATAAATTGTTCTAGGTTTAGAGTACCTGAGCTTGAGTCCATTTCAGTCATCTTGGGAGCATTGTCTGCCCTATCTTGCACATCTTCAATTTCTTCAGCAGCAGCATTTATGGTTGTGCCTGCATGCAAAGAGAGATAGGTTAACAACCAAGTGGGAATAAAATATTCCCCCCAAGGTGAACAAACAACAGGTAATAGATAGGATTACCTGAAGATCTACACAGGATACCACTTTGCATCTAGGAAGGAGGTTATAATTCCTTCTAGATGTTCAGTGACATCAGGGATAGACACCTCTGCAAGGCACAAGAGGAGTGCCATACAGGAAAAGAAAAGAGTATCCTTGACCAAGGGGTCATCAAGGTACTCAGGTCTATAAGGGACCATTTTCTCTTGAAGAGAGGGAACAAGAGGAGTAGATGTGAGTGAGGACTCACAGTCTAGGTTAAGAAAAGATTCCAAGTCTTTATCAGAATCAAAGGACTTAGCAGCATCAACTTGCAATACTGATGTAAGGTCATCAGCAGCTGTGATGGAAAGGAAAGAATAAGAAATTAACTCAAAGTTGGAGTTTGAATTAATTAGAATCTTAAATAAAGCTATACCATCAGGTTGAGCAGCATCATTCTCACAAACGTCCATAGGGACTTCCTCATTTTCTTTTTCAGGAACTTCTTCCTCAGAAGCTAGATTCACTAGGGAGTGAATGTCTTTGTTAGATACAAATATCAAATTGAAGTCCTGATTATATCCTTTGGAGGAAGAGTTTTAAGGTTTACCTTCTGGTTCTTTCTCTGGAATCTCTTAAGGTTCTTCTACAGTTCCTTGAAGGGGAAGAGAAGAATTATCCTGAAGGGTCAGGGCATCACCTGAGACCACTTCAACAGACATCTCCCCCTGCATGACTTCAGTGGGGACTGGAGTCATGCATCTTACAGAAGGGGGCTCAGCAAAAGATGAGATGGATTTGATGGCATCAGTGAGAGAATTGATGGAGGCAATGAGAGAGGCATTTGCAGCCTCAATCATTTTTTGAATGGAGGGAGTAATGAGCTCGACAATATGTGCAAGCAATTCAGGGGTTATCTGAAATGCTGATGATGTGGAGGTGGATGGAATGGAAGCAGGATGATCTGCCACATGAAAAAATGAGTCATGTGGAGATGGGTGAACATCAACATGAGTGTGTGATTCATGTTGAGAAAGATGCGTGAGGATGGTAGCAGTCACCATGTCAACACTGGCTGAAGCTGCCAGATGTTGTGGTGTTGGTGACTAGTGTGGAGATGCAGGTGGAATGAAGGATGCATGTTGTGGTGGCACTGCAGGTGTTGTAGAAAGTAATGCAGGAGAAGAGGATGCAGGGGTAAAGAGGGAGGATGAAGGGATTGCTGAGCCTTCCCCAGTAAGCGGGAGAGCGGCCGAATCAGCCCTTCTGTCTGAAGGAGGGTTAGGATCAACCCTGGCTGACTTCTTGATAATCCTCTGGGATTTCTTGAATAGAGAAGGGTCCAACCTCTTGCTGGCATTTACTGCAGACGGTGCAGAAACAAGCAGCAGGGGTGCTTTCACATACAGAAACACACCCAGTACCCTGGCAAGATTTACTTCCTTCTGATTGTTCTTTCTCCTTATTAGTTCAAACAGAACTTTTCCCCAGGCAATCTGTGCCTTATTCACCAAAGCTGACATCAGGGCAAACTGTTGCCTGTTGATGTTGTCATGAGCCGAGTGTTTTCCCAAAACAACCTTGCCCACCAGGTCTGCCAGAAACTTGTATTTTGGAGACAAGTTTATCTTCAGCAGCTTAGCCGGAATCCCTTCGGCATGGCCCATCACAGTGAGCATGCGGCCATATTCCTCTGTGCTTTGCTCATATTCCTCAGTTCCTGTTGGCAGTCCAAACAGCTCAGTCAATACTTCAGGAGTCAGAGTGACCTCCTCGCCATTTATCTTTCCTGTCATGGCGTCGTCGCTGGAGGACGAAGTGTATACCCATTCACGAATCTCTGGTATATGAATCTTAGGAGAGAACGACATAAATTTCTTGAGCCCTTGGTCTTCACATAGCTTCAGAATATCTTGGATTGGTTGATCGCATCGGCTGAAAGAATCGAAGTCGACACAGAAGCCAGTGTCGAACTTCATCCCAAAGAGAACAGCAGAAGGAATCGCCATAGGATTTGAGAGAAGATGGCGAATCGAGGAGCAAAACAGGGGAGAAGAGAATCGCGCGGGATTAGAGTTCGAGAGCGAAGTCTAAGCCAGAAGAAGGAATATGAAAAGACGGAGCGGAAGGACGACGATCTTCAGACCTAAATCGACTATTAGAAACAAATCTGCGATCGTCGAACCCGGAATAAAATCGGTCGTCGAACACAGACCGACGATAGTCAATGTTTGACTAATCGGTAAATATCGACCGACTACACGCAATTACCACGATCGTCGATCAATATATGATGGTCGACGATTCTCCACACAGCACAGAAAATCTGTCGTCGACCATTGGTCGACGATAGATACCTAAGGAGAAATCGTTGACCAGTTGGTCGACGATTTCTGCCTTACTACAGAACGAGCTGTCGTCGACGGTTGGTCGACGATAGTTCTGACCTGGTCGAAGATCGTCGATCAGTCGTTCGACGATTTTAGACAGAAAACAAAACTAACCAAATTTTCACTATTCTGAACCATTAATCATGCCAAGCTGGTTCAGGAAGAACAAATGCTTTTGTTCATCAAGGGGCTTAGTGAAAATATCTCCTCTCTGCAGGTCTGTGGATATAAATTCCATTACTATCTTGTTCTTTTCCACATTATCTCTCAGAAAGTGATGTCTAATCTCAATGTGCTTGGTTCTGGAATGGTGCACAGGATTTTGAGCAATTGATATTGCACTGGTACTGTCACACAGAATTTTTGTGTTTGAGTGTGTGTACCCATAATCCACTAGCTGATTTTGAATCCACAGGATCTGTGAACAACAGCTAGCTGCTGCTATATATTCAGCCTCAGCAGTTGAAGTAGACACAGATGCCTGTTTCTTGCAAAACCAAGAGACAAGTCTCTCTCCCAGGAACTGACAAGTCCCTGAGGTGCTTTTCCTGTCAACTCTACAACCAGCATAATCAGCATCTGAATATCCAATTAATTCAAATCCTGACTCAGCTGGGTACCACAGTCCTAAGTTAGGACATCCCTTAAGGTATCTCAAGATCCTCTTGAGAAGAGTTAAGTGAGATTCCTTTGGGTTGACCTGAAACCTAGCACATAGGCATGTAGCAAACATTATGTCAGGCCTACTTGCAGTCAAATACAGCAGGGAACCAACAATGGCTCTATAATTCTTTTGATCAACAGACTTGCCATTGACATCAGAATCAATAACTGCATTTGAGGCCATAGGTGTGCTCATTGATGAAGCATCAGACATTCCAAATCTTTTAACCAGCTCTCTGGCATATTTTGATTGAGAAATGAAAATGCCATCAACACTCTGTTTCACTTGGAGACCAAGGAAATAGGATAGCTCACCCATGCTGCTCATCTCAAACTTGGAGTGCATTAGTTCAGAGAACCTCTTGCATAGTTTGGGATCAGTAGAACCAAATATAATGTCATCTACATAGATTTGAACTAACAGTTGTGAGTCCTTATGATGTCTAATGAACAGGGTTCTATCTACCACACCTCTCACAAACTTGTGTTCTAGAAGAAAATTTGCTAAGGTCTCATACCAAGCTCTAGGAGCTTGCTTAAGTCCATATAGAGCCTTTTGGAGTTTGAACACATGAGTGGGTAAGGTTGATGAAACAAACCCTGGTGGTTGTTCAACAAACACTTCTTCCTTTAAATCTCCATTGAGGAAGGCACTCTTCACATTCATTTGGAAGACCTTAAATCTTTTATAGGCAGCATAGGCTAGGAAAATCCTAATGGCTTCTAGTCTGGCTACAGGGGCAAAAGTCTGATCATAATCTATGCCTTCCTCCTGTCTATAGCCTTGAGCTACTAGCCTAGCCTTATTCCTAACAACTATGCCTTGGGCATCAAGCTTGTTTCTAAACACCCACTTGGTGCCTATGATCCGTTGGCCTCTTGGTCTTGGAACCAAGGTCCAAACTTTACATCTTTCAAACTGGTTAAGCTCCTCTTGCATTGCTATAATCCAGTGGGGATCAAGCTCAGCATCTTTAATGGTTAGGGGCTCAACCTGAGAAAGGAAACAAGCAAACATCACATTTTTGTTGAGTTGATGTCTTGTCTGGACTCCTGCTGAAATGTCTCCAATCACTTGAGATACAGGGTGATCTCTAAGTGTGACAAGATCAGTAGGTTCAACAATGATCTGATCTTCAACAGTTTCAAGATTTAATTCCTCATGTGGAATTTGATCAACTGTTGGAGCAGGTGCTTTAACTTGAAAAAGTTCTACATCAGATTCAGAATCTGAAGAAGCAGCCTGAGGAGTTTGTTGGGGATGATTCTCCTGTGTGAGTTTCAAACCTTCCAAATCCTTACTTACTCCTAGGACTTGCACTGTACTATTAGAGGAAGAGTCCTTCTCCTTATAATACATGACTGCCTCATCAAAAGAGACATGTGCAGACTCTTCTATCTTAAGAGAGGATTTATTAAGGACCCTATAGGCTTTGCTTACTTGAGAGTATCCTAGAAAAACTCCCATTGATGCTTTTGCCTCAAATTTTCTAAGGTATTCTTTGTTATTGTTATGAACAAAAGCAACACAGCCAAATACTCTAAAATAGTCTATTTTAGGTTTCACTTGCTTAAGTAATTCATAGAGAGTCTTACCCTTAAGTTTATGTATCAGACTTCTGTTCAATACATAATTAGCTGTGCTGACTGCTTCAGCCCAAAAGGACAGAGGCATGTTAGCATCTGCCAACAATGTACTTGCAGCTTCAATTAGGGTTCTGTTTTTCCTTTCAACTACCCCATTTTGTTGAGGAGTTCTAGGAGCAGAGAAGCTATGTTTGATACCTTCCTTCTCACAGAATTCTTGCATAAGAAGAGACTCAAACTCAGTACCATGATCACTTCTGATCAAGGCAATCTGAGTAGAATACTCACTCTGTATACACTTTAGAAAATCTGTAAGAACCTTGAAGTTATCAGCCTTAGTTCTCAAGAAGAATACCCAAGTGAACCTAGAGAAGTCATCTATAATTACTAAAGTGTAAGACTTCCCTACAAGACTCTGTACAGCAATAGGACCAAATAAGTCCAAATGTAGCAAGTACAGAATCCTGGGAGAATCACTTTTATTAACTGATTTAAAGCTATTTCTTGTTTGCTTTCCTAGTTGACAAGCTTTGCAAAGGCCTTCCTTCTTGTAGGGGCAAGAAGGTAATCCTCTTACAAGATTGTATTTAGCCAACCTAGAAATGTTTTTCAAATTTACATGACTAAGTCTCTTATGCCAAAGGGTATTATTACTGGTTACTTCATTAAATAAGCATATTTCAGATTTGGAGGAATTAAAATCTACAACATAAACATTTCCAATTCTAATACCTACTAACACCACAGTATTATTTAAAGAAATATTGCAAGCAGTGTCAGTAAACCATACCTTGTACCCAGCATCACACATTTGACTTACAGAGATTAGGTTGTGCTTTAGTCCTGAGACATAAGCTACTTTCTTGAAGGTTACAGCTCCTATGGTGAAGCTGCCATACCCTTCAGTCTGTCCACAGCTGGAATCCCCAAATACAACTTTTGGTCCCAGCTTGGCTTTGAAACCTGACAGATTCTTCTTCTTTCCTGTCATATGCTTTGAGCATCCACTATCCAGATACCATTTGTCATGTATGACTGGATAGGTCTTCACCTGCAAAAAGAACAGTTATATATTGTGGACCCAGGTTACCTTGGGTCCAGTATTCTTCACGAAAGAAAAACTAGATATAAAAGATTTTGCAGGCTTAGATTTATATCCTAAAGGGTGTGATCTCCTAGGTGGGATAATCCATTCAGTTGAAGGATTAAACAACCTGGGGTGGTGATTAGGATTTGAAGTTCTGGAAGTTTGATTTTTATTTTCCAGCTTAAGTCCAGATCGTCGATCAATGGTCGACGATCGCAAGCCATATCGTCGATCATTTATGGTAGAACGATGTTCTGGATTCCACGATCGTCGATCACTGGTCGACGACTCAAGATGAGATCGTCGACCTCCTGCACCAAAGCTATTATACTCAGTGTAGGTGTTCAGCGATCGTCGATAGTCGTTCGACGATTGGTTTGACGATCGTCGATTAATGTTCGACGATTTTTGTAAAGCTAGAAATTTTTTCTTCCTATTCTCTTTCTTAATCTTGTTCTGAATTTTCTTGCATTTTTCAATTTCCTCAGTATTCTTTATTCCTGATTCAGAAACAAATTTTACTGGAGTGCTAAATCTCTCCTTTGTGAGGAGGATGGGTTCACTAGGTGTAGCACCTAAGCCTAGTTTATCATTACCAACCCTAGTGTTTGCTATACAGGTTATTTCAGATAATTTAAGGCTTCTGCCATTTAATTGTTCTTCTAACCTCTTAGATTTAGCTAGTTCTAACTTTAGGAATGTTACTTCTTCTTTTGAGCTCTCTAATTCCTTTTCTAATCTGATTATTTCAATACCTTCCATGTCTAGTTCCATTATTTTTAATCTAAGTGACTTAATTTCTTTTTCAGATAATAGTAAATCTAAACATAGAGTTTTAAATTTTAGTTTGAACTCAGGAGATGAGAAATCAAATGAGTCGATTACCTGGTCCTCCATAAAGGAATCTTCTTCATTGTCTCCTTCTTCTTCAGAATTCTCTGCAGCTGACAGAGAGCTGCAGGCATCAATAGCCATGAGGCAGACCTCTTTGGCTTTCTTCTCTTCTTCTTCTTCAGAATCACTGGAGCTAGAGGAGCAGGTATCCTCTTCTGTTTCACTCCAGGTAGCAGCCACAAATCCCTTGTCCTTCTTCTTGTATTTGTGTGATGAGGACTTGGAGTGGTGCTTCCTGTATTCTTTCTCATGTTTCTTCTCCTTGTACTTCTTCTCTGGACAATCTGGGGCAATGTGTCCAGGCTTGCTGCAAACATAACAAATGATTTCTTTAGATGGAGTCTTGTCATAACTTGGCTTGTCCTCATGCTTGGAGAACTTCTTTCTGAGGTCTCTTCTTCCCATGTTGAAGAACCTCTTGGCAATGAGTGCCAGTAACTCCTCATTTGATTGACTTCCTTCAGAAGTCTCAGCAGCCTTAAGAGCTAGAGAGTGCTCTTTCTTTGTAGGAGTAGGAGTCTTCACTTCAGTTACAGCAGCTCTACTCTTTAAGGTTTGCTCATATGACCTGAGCTTTCCCAACAGAGCTTCTGTGGAGAGTTCCACAGTGTTTCTTCCATCCTTGATGGGCCATATCCTTGAGTCCCAAGAGATGGGAAGGCACATCAGGATCTTGTCATTTACTTCTGACAAAGTTATCTCCTTGTCCAAAGACCTCAGTTCACTTATTATTGAACTGAGTCTTGTGTACATTGTGTCAATGTCTTCAGCATCATCCTTCTTGAAATTTTCATACTGAGAGGTGAGATTGGATCTCCTGTCCTTCCTCTCATCAGCTGAGCCAGCAACTATGTGGTTGAGGGAATCCCACATAGCTTTGGCTGAGGTACATTCAGCCAGCTTCTGGAATATCTCATCAGACATTGTCTGAGCTAGGATATTCATTGCTTTAGCATCAGCTGCTTTTGCCTTCTTGTAAGTTTCATTGTAGTCAGGTGGTGGCACAGCACTGAGATCAGTAGAAGTGGAAGCAGCAGCAGGCCTAGCAGGTGGTCCTGTCAAAATAGAAGAAAAAAATATCTTCATCAATAGAATTCATGTATAGTCTTATCCTGGCCTTCCATATGCCAAACTTGGACA
Organism: Platanthera zijinensis; assembly: GCA_039513925.1. NCBI lineage: Eukaryota > Viridiplantae > Streptophyta > Magnoliopsida > Asparagales > Orchidaceae > Platanthera > Platanthera zijinensis. Next base: position 124,096,269 of record CM077087.1, read on the forward strand.
AGTTGCATACAGGAGGTCTGGTGCTTGAATAATCCTTAGACTGGGCCATGTGTGAAAGTGTTTGTGAATGGTATCAGAAAACAACTTATCACAGGATCTTTTAACTCAGGTGTTAGCCTGTATGAACAGCTAACCTCCCTCTGATACCAATTGAAAGTGAGGGGATAAGTTGTAAACTACTCTAGAGGGGGGGTGAATAGAGTATTCAAAATTTTATGAACACTTAGTCAGCTCCCTTGGAGTTTATTTGCGGAATAAAAAATCTGATACTTGAACCCTAAGAGCCTAACACAGTGAAGTGCACAAGTGGAGAAGTTGACTGAAATTTCAGTTAACTACAAGCCTATCACAGCAACTAGCAATCTTAGGTAGTTATATCACAGCCACAGAATAAACAAATCAGCAAGAACCAGAGAGACACAGGATATATAGTGGTTCCCTTTAAATAGGTACATCCACTCTTCTACCACCCTGGTAGGAATCCACTACAGGTTTTTGCTAAGGTGCCCTGCCACCAATGATCTGATTCAGGTAGATCAAACAGACCCTTTGAGCTTTTGATAAGGATGCTCAACCACAGGTTGTTGATAAGGTGCCCTGTCACCAACGTTTACTTTTGAAGAGGTGTGAACAAACTCTTTTTACAAAGGGGTTGAGAGGGTTAGATTATCTTCTCTGTTTTAAATACAGATTAGAGAAGATTTGTGGATTCTCTAAAGAATCAAAGTCTCCCCCTGGCTCAGTGGAAGTCCAGGGAAAGCCTTCGCTTCAGGATGAAGGAGTTTCAGATAAACTGGAACTAAATCCTCAGAGATCTGAAGACTGATTTTTATCAGGTCTTAAGATTCTGGAGCACTTGAAGCAGAACTGGAGCTCTTTCTGAAGTCTTGAAAACTCTAAGCAAATGCTCAGGAGACTTGAGAATGAAAGATGATTGCTCTGGGCTTTTGCTTCAGGAAAACTTTTCTTCTTCTTGTTGTGAGATTGTGAAGAGCTGCTCTGATGATGCTTGAGCGAATGAATAATATTTCTCTGTGTCTGTAACTTCTTCTTTTCTGAGAGCAGAATCTCTTTTAAATATGTCTTCACGTTTTTCCTTTGGAACGGCTCTATTGATTTGAATTCTCGAGCCCTGCAACAGATTATCTCAAAATAGAATATAGTAATAGGAATAAAATGGCCTATTAACTTTCTGTCAGTCCCAATAAGGAATAAAATAAGCGGGAAAAATATCTCAGCATAAAGACGTACCATTCTTGGAAATAGTACATAGTACCAACGGCTAGAAAACAGGCTGGAAAGATAAAGTCAACGCAATTTGTATAATAGGACAAAATGCTTTATCAAGAATACTGAATCCCGTGATTTATGCTTGAAAGAATTTGTAATCAATTTATTTGAATTTAAACCATAAATTTAGCAACAATAACATCAGAGAATCAATCTAACCACCAACTAAAACACTTGGAAATAAACCAAGGAATAGAATAAATACAAAAAGATAAAGGCAGACAGAAATCGTCGAACAGGAGTTCGATGATCGTCGACCTGCAAATAGATCGTCGACTAATAGCAGGAATCTGTCGGAACAGAAATCGTCGACCAGAAATCGTCGACCAGCTAATAGATCGTCGACCGGCTAACAGATAGTCGACCAGCAAACAGATAGTCGACCAGCAAACAGATAGTCGACCAGCAAACAGATAGTCGACCAGCAAACAGATAGTCGACCAGCAAACAGATAGTCGACCAGCAAACAGATATCTGTCGAGACAGAAATCGTGAAGCAAGAACACGATCGTCGATCTGTTGATGACAGATCGTCGACCAACCTTCAGAGCGTAGTAAGCTTGCTCTGAGATCGTCGACCAACGGTCGACGATAATTGTCTTGTCTTCAACGATTCAATAGCCCTGCTATCGTCGACCAATGATCGACGATCGCGAGGCCTCGTTCGACGATGGTCGAACGGAAAAGCCTTAACTACAAAAACATCTAGAACTTCTAACCTAAGCTCTAGGTCAGTTATATACTGCCCTAGGGAGACTAAGCAAAGTCTAAACATGATCATATATCTTTATATGGATCAAGAGGGGCTGGAAAGGGATTACATAAGCCAAATCACATCTAGGGTACCAACAGACACACCTTAATCTTTGATTAAGAGTGTCAAAATGATTTTGAATTCTTAAAAGAGAGATTAATTAATTATCCTATTATGATAGCACCTGATTTTACTCAGCCGTTTGAGATCATGTGTGACGCTAGCAGTTTTGCGGTAGGAGCTGTTTTAGGACAACGATGAAACAAACATTTTCATCCTATATTTTTTGCTAGTAAAACACTTAATAATGGATAAGAGAATTATACTACTACTAAAAAAGAACTTCTAGCAGTGTTTTTTGCCTTTGATAAATTTAGAACCTATTTAGCATTGTCCAAGGTGGTAGTTTACAGCGATCACTCTACCCTTAGATATTTGCTAGCCAAGACATAAGCAAAGTCTCGTTTAATCCGTTGGGTTCTTCTATTGCAAGAATTTGATTTGTAAATTAGGGATAAACGAGGAGCAAAAAACTTAGCGACAGACCATCTTTCACGTCTAGAAAACCCACAACTAGAAATGTTAGATGAATATGAGATTTCTGATACATTCCCTGAGGAATAGTTATTTGCCTTATCTTCGAATATAAATCCTTATTATCCATGGTTTGCAGATTATGCAAACTATCTTGTGGCTAAGGTCCTCCCAAGGGATTTTTCATATCAGCAGAAAAAGAAATTTTTATCTGATTTTAAATATTATTTCTGGGAGGAGCCTTTTCTTTTTTGGATATGTGCAGATTCCATTATTCGAAGGTGTGTATCAGCAAAGGAAGGTTGGAGCATCCTGGAGTAGTGTCATTCAGGTCCTACCGGTGGTCACTATAGAGCAAATCGCTCTACGAAAAAGGTTCTTGATTCGGGTTTTTATTGGCCCCTTCTATTCAGGGATGCCAAAAGGTATGTGCTTTCATGTGATTCTTGTCAGAAATCAGGTAATATTTCTAAATTACATGAAATGCTGCAAAACATTATTCTTGAATGCGAAATATTTGATGAGTGGGGGATAGATTTCATGGGTCCATTTCAAGTTTCATTCGGGAATAAGTATATTTTGTTAGCAGTAGATTATGTATCAAAGTGGGTTGAGGAGCAAGCTTTGCCTACTAATGATAGTAGAGTAGTAATCCAATTTCTAAAATCCTTATTCGCACGATTTGGAACACCACGTGCACTTATAAGTGATAGGGGTACTGTAACATCCCAATTCGCGCTAGGCCCCTCGCACGAGTTTTGAGTCAAGAAACTTGACTTGGGCTCGGGGCACACTGGCAAAAGGTGTCAAGTGCGTTGGATGGAGTGTAGGGTGGAGTGATATCCAACGGATCGAAAGGGAATGGCCTAAGGGAAAATCGTCGAGAATCACCTGGTGATTCTCGCCGATCGTCGAGTATCGATGAGAATACTCAACGCTCTCAACGCCAGATTTCCGATAAGAATGGCCTAATGGAAAATCGTCGAGAATCACCTGGTGATTCTCGCCGATCGTCGAGTATCGATGAGAATACTCAACGCTCTCAACGCCAGATTTCCGATAAGAATGGCCTAAGGGAAAATCGTCGAGAATCACCTGGTGAAACTCGCCGATCGTCGAGAATGACAGATGATTCCCGCCGAATTTGACTTGTGCGTTTTCTTCGCCCAGGCAGATTCGCTGGCTTGCATAGGCGGACCGAACCGGGCTTCGGGATTCGTGCTGGATGATTCCTTGGAACAGGTCACTTCAATATGACCCATTATGGGCGGTCCAATGGGGCGTTGACACGTGGCAAAGGATGTAACCTAATACATCGGCTTATAAAAAGGGAGTTAAAAGCCGAACCGTAGCCTTGCGCCGATAAACCCTTGCCATCATCGTGGATCTCACGAAACTATCTAAGCCGAGGGACGTCGGAGCTCTTGGAGGCGGCCTTCTCTCTCTCTCTCTTTCCTTTGCCGTGAAGAACAAGCACCAAGCGAGAGATGCCGCAAAGGAGAACGACTAGATCAATGGCCGGGAATGTTGGTACCGCCGGAAACGAGGTGAGCTTCCTCCCCTCTCCCTTGGTGCTAGATCTGTAGATATATTCTAGGGGAGATATCGACTCCATAGAGTCTTGATGGTGAGGAGGAGATTTCCTAGGAAAGCCATGCCAAGGTTTGCTTTCTAGGTTTTAGCCCCTCCAACCACTTTAGTCTTCAAAGTGAAGATTAGAGAAGGATTCGTGGAGAATATGGCTTCGTGAGGGTGAATAAGGGTGGACGATTTTCTGGAGGAGATTTTGGGAGTTTGATGCAAGGAGGAAGATGAACGGATGCCGTTCATCTCGCCTTAAGATGCGTGCAGAAATCTGTTTTCTGCACGCAGCGACCTTCGTGGCCAATTTTGGGGGTGTTCTGATCAAATCTGGGTTTTCGACTAAACACAAAAGTCGTAGACCTCGAAATTATCTTTCCAACGAGTGGTTGCACGTTCCCAGGTGATAACTGTAGCCACAGGAAAGTCTGTTCGAATATTCTACGGTTGGGGGAAATTCCACCTAGGATATCTGTACCCTCTACGCAGCAGGCTTCGAGTGGATTTCTGGTGGGATGCGATCAAATCTGTGCTTTCGACTAAACACGAAAGTTGTATCCCACAAAATTATATTTCCAAAGAGTGGTTACAAGCACTCGTCGGATCTCTGTAGCCTCGGGAATCCTTGGTCGAAGTGGCTGCCTGGATTAAGGCTGCACCTAAATTATGGGCTTGTGTAACGTGGAATGCGATGTGGTGGAATTTAATGTTGCGATCCAACTCGAGGCTTGGGTGGAATCTTTTGACATAATCATCATAGTGACGAGATAAGTTGAGGTTATGAATCTAAATTCATATAACGAGTTGTGGACAAGTTTAATTGAAGGAAAGAACCTGATTTAATTTGGTAAATATGATTGGATAAATGTATAAATGAATTAACTATGGCCATGATACATGTTGGATGGATAAAAAGGGAATTAGTAATCCAATGCTTAGAGTGTCGTCTCCTTACGGGTAGCATTGTGGAAGTAACAAGTACGCTGTTGACAATCACTAGTTGGAATGAGATTGAGATGAGTAAAGTTGGATGGTTGGGGTTGGCCCTCGGTGTTCATGTCCCGAGGCTCCTTCCGCATTTGATGGATGGTTGGGCTTGGTACTCGGTGTTCACGCCCCGAGGCTCCTTCCATGTCACGATATTGTGAAATTGCATGTGGTGTTAGTCGACACACGGTGTCGTAATCCCGGGTTTAGGATAGTGTGGCAGGTCTACGGGCTCGCCAATCGTCACACCGATGGGAGTCGACAGCTAGACCTTGGGCGGTTTGGCTTGGTACTCGGTGTTCATGTCCCGAGGCTCCTTCCGTGCCAAGTGAACGATTGAGCTTGGTCCTCGTGTTCGTTTTCGAGGCTCCTTCTGTGTCATGCATAGGCCAGTTAGGGGTTAGGATCTTGGTGCTCACTTACCCAAGAGAACCCGCTGAGTCGTAGTACGTATGTGAGCTTCGCTGTTGTGTCTTTAGCATTGAGGCATACGGAGGCCTAAGCCAGGTAGTGTGGAGACCAGCCTAGTAGTGGAGATGCCCGCTCTACTGTCACCATATGGCCACAACGGTTGATGCCTGAGAGGTTAGCTACCTTCTCGAATAGTGGGAACTATAAGTCTGTGTCGACATAGTGATTGCATGTACATGATCATGGGTGTGTTATTGCATTGCATTCATAGCATTACACTTCATTGCATACTTAAGACCCTCATCGTATAAGTTTGTATGGGCACTCCTATACGATGAGTTACTTATTGCTGAACGACCCTCAACTTATATGCTTATATGGGCATCCATATAAGTTGAGTTACTTACTGTTGTAGCTATATACTCTCTTGCTGCTGTAGATAGGAGATTTGTAAACTAAGAGCTTGTTTATTATACACTACTGCTGTTGCTGCTTATGATATGTATATTCACTTCACCTGTTGTACTCTGTTATTTATATATTGTACCTGTTCCTTTCTCCGCCCGGTGCCGAGGAGTAGCCGGGGGAGCGGAAGTGAAGCCACTTAGTCTTTATGACTAATGGTTGCTACGTCTTCCTTTTTAGGAGGAAACCCCGTAGGTGGAGCAGCAGGCTATGCAGCCGGACAGCCAGGACAGGACGACAGGGCCTAAAGGGACGGTACCCTCACTACCGTCGGCTACAGATGTGAGTGAGAGAGATTTTGTTGTAGCCCTTCGTGGCATATACATTCACGTACTCTGATTATGTAGAAGCTTGTTAGCTTCTCTTTTGCTGTACTTATGGACTCATGCTTAGTGTGGATTGACTTCTTTATATTATTATGGTTGGGTTGACATTTACGTGTTGATATTAGTTGTAGCCGGCAGGATAGGCGTCTTGTGGTACGGGCTAGCCCGAGTGCTAGTGTTACCGCAAGGCAGCTGTTCTGGGCATAAGACCCCTCTCGTACCGTGTTTTATGTTCCGGGAAGGGGGTCTTACAAATGGTATCAGCTTGCTACGATCCTCCAAGGAGAGAGTCACTTAATCATGGTGCCACCCCCGTTCGATTAGTCAGTTTGGGGACAAGCTGACTTAGCGGAAGCAGTGGTGTGCCCATATGTAATTCACACTAAGTTGTCCATCTTTAACATTTGATTAGCCAACCTAACCCTAGGTTTGTACCTTAAGTGTAGATCCTAGTACATGCTAAGCCAGTAAGGGGCACCCCCACCCGGTCCGTACCTACACAATTCCAACAATCAGAGCTGGGGCAGACGCTCATAGATATTCTGGATGCCTTTAGGTCCCAATCTCAGCTGACACCTGTACAACAATAGGGTCCGGGATCTAGTTGGTTAAGCGTCTTCCGAGCTCTCTCCCCTCCCTGTTATATTGGGACAGAGTCGGCAGTGCGTACGGAAAAGTGGCTCGACACTATACAAGATTTGTTGGCAGGAATAAGATGTCCAAACAATATGGCGGTGACCCTTGTGGTTACACTCTTAGAGCTGCACGCCAAAAGGTGGTGGAAGTCCCTCATGGGCTCCACTTTTCATGGAAGAGTGTACACGGACATTAGTTGGAGCGAATTTTCCGAAGCTTTCTTAGAGCATTTCATCCCCTCGGCCGCTCAAAATGGCCTGGAAGAGAGATTTTTACAACTAAAGCAAGGGTCCATGTCGGTGACGGAGTACCAACGGGAGTTTCAGCACCTGGTTAGATTCGCTGACTCCTATGAGCTGGATGATAGAGGGTACTCCAAACGATTATACAAAGGCTTGCGAGATCCCCTAAGGCAAGCCCTTTTGTTTATAGCGGATTCTAGTCTGGCGGAGATTATTGATATGGTGAAGAGATTGGAAGCGGACCACTTGGGAAGTGGTAAGAGGCCAGCGGAGGGAGTGATGGAAGCCGGCCCCAGCAATAGAAGGAGATTCGACAATAAAAGAGGAAGAGGATATCGGAGGGGTGGCGGGCGTTTCCCCCAGAACTTTAGAGAGTAGCGCTCGGTTCCACAACCGCCAGCATTACCTCCACCTCCACAGTTTCAGCAACACGGCGGAAGGCAGGAACGGGTGTGCTTTTATTGCAACCAACCGGGCCACATTCGACGCTACTGCCCGCAACTATTTGGAGATGCGCCTTTCCCTCTCCCTCCAGCAGCCCCGCAGGGGAGAGGGTATGTGCGTGGTCGAGGACGAGGACCACGAAGAAGAAACACCGGACCCGCTCGAGATCAGATGTATGCCTTGGACATGACTCAAGAGCGGAACCCTCAAGAGATGATTGTAGGTACGATTTGAATTAGTCATTTTGCATCCATTAATATTCTCTAGTGGCTTAAGATATATTAGACGTCAAGCTCGACTATTATTAAATGACACTTAGGCACCGTGATGGTCGGCGGGAAACCGGCTTATACGTTATTTGACACCGGCGCCTCACATTCTTTCATGTCTGAAGACTTCATCAAGAATATACCCGGAGTGCAATATTTCACTGGTATTGCCCAATAAGTACGCCTCCCAGACAGATCTGAGATGACGGCAACCGCGAAGTGTGAGCTAGAGATAACTATTGGGGGAAAGACCTTTGATACCCCTACCATAATTTTGAGAATACCAGAATTCGACCTCATCCTGGGCATGGCGTGGCTGGATTGGCACCATGCAAGAATCGACTGTCCGGAGAAGCGCATCTATTTGAGACATGGGGATACTGATGTAGTCTTCCAAGGTATAAGTTTCGCACCATGAATATTGTTATCCTCAATCCAGACCTTGAAAGCTCATATGAGGGGGGATGGAGTCTACATGATATGTTTCGAACTAAAAGAGATGAAGGTAGATGTGAAGGATGTGCAGGTAGCACGGGATTTTCCTGAGGTATTTCCTGAGAAATAGCCAGGGTTACCCCCGCATAGAGAAGTGGATTTTCAGATAAAGCTTGTTCTAGGAGCTAAGCCTGTCTCCAAAACCCCTTATCGGATGGCCCCAAAAGAACTCGCGGAGTTTAGAGTTCAACTGCAGGAGCTGGTAGAATCAGGGTTTGTTCGCCCCTGCTTGTCACCTTGGGGAGCCCCTGTTCTATTCGTCAAGAAGAAAGATGGAACCCTGCGTTTATGTATAGACTATCGGGAAGTCAACCGACTGACAGTACGGAACACCTACCCGTTACCTCAGATCGATGAGTTTTTCGACCAACTGGTGGGAGTGCATTGGTTCTCCAAGTTAGATTTGCGCTCGGGGTACTACCAATTGAGAATACAGGAGGATGATATACAGAAAATGGCTTATATGAGTTCACAGTGATGTCGTTTGGGCTCACCAATGCCCCATCAGCTTTCATGATCTTGATGAATAAAGTGTTTGAGCCCTACTTAGATGTCTTCATCATTGTGTTCATTGACGACATCTTAGTCTACTCGAAGATGGAGGAAGAACATGCCAGTCATTTTGCCTCAGTTCTGGAGAAGCTAAAAGAGCACGCCCTATTCGCCAACTTTAACAAGTGTGAATTCTGGCTTAGAGAGGTGGCTTTCTTGGGTCACGTAATCAGTGGGGCTGGACTAGCTGTGGATCCGGCCAAGGTGCGTGCTGTGAAGGAGTGGTCTCCTTTGAAGTCGGCGGCCGATGTGAGGAGTTTTCTTGGACTTGTCGGATACTACCGCAAGTTCGTAAAAGGATTCTCCAAGATTGCCCTCCCGCTTACTTCCTTGATAAAGAAAGGAGTGCCATTTGAGTGGACACCCCAGTGTGAAGCGGCATTCCAGGAATTGAAGGATAGACTTACCTCCGCCCCCATCCTTGTCCTTCCGTCTGGGAAGGAAGGATTCCAAGTTTACACAGATGTGTCTTATCAGGGGTTGGGAGCGGTATTAATGCAGCACGGGCACGTAATTGCTTATGCTTCAAGACAATTGAAGAAGCATGAAATCAATTACCTGGTGCATGATTTGGAGATAGGAGCGGTGGTGTTAGCCTTGAAAGTATGGAGGAATTATCTATACGGCGTCCACTGCGAAATCTTCTCGGATCATAAAAATTTAAAGTACGTCCATACCCAGAAGGAATTGAACTTAAGACAACGGCGGTGGTTAGAGTTTCTATGCGACTATGAGTTCACCTTGAACTACCACCCCAGAAAAGCAAACTCGGTAGTCGATGCGTTGAGTAGGAAAGTACCCGGCTCGAACCCAGAATCTCGATTGATGAGCATGGAGTTGGCACGGATGATCGAGGAGATGGACATCACCTTAATATTTAAAGCTTCTTCGGAATATATGGAGTACCTGTCCAGCATGAGCATTGTTTGTGATATCCGGGACCGGATCCGAGTGGAGCAAGGATTGGGTGCGGCTTTGTCCCTGGCAATAAAGTTAATCGAAGACGGGACTACCGACGAGTACACACTAAAGGACGACCTCATTTACTTTCGCGGACTACTTTACATTCCCAAAGAGGCAGAATCCGGGAGGATATTATGAGAGAAGCACATTGCGCTCAATATTCCGTGGACCCAGGAATTTCAAAGATGTACGCCGACTGACGGAAGACGATGTGTTGGCCAGGAATGAAGAAAGATGTTCGGTACTTTGTCACGCATTGTGAAGCCTGCCAAAGAGTGAAGGCAGAATGTAGGAGCCCCAGTGGCCTGTTGCTATCATTGCCAATCCCCGAATGGAAGTTCGAGGATATCTCCATGGACTTCGTACATGGGCTACCTCGCTCCCGCTAAGGAAATGATTCAGTGTGGGCGATCGTTGACCGCCTGACGAAAGTTGTCCGGTTCATTCCTATGAAGAAGGAGTCTCATGTGGATGTCTTAGTACGTCTTTTTGTTGAGCAGTTTGTACAGTATCACGGCGTACCTAATACGATTGTTTCAGACCGTGATGGTCGTTTTACCTCCAAGGAGTGGAAGGCGGTACAGGCATATTTGGGCTCGCGCCTTACATTCAGCACTGCATTTCATCCACAGACGGACAGGCAGTCTGAGCAGACCATCCGAACATTGGAGGACCTGTTGAGGTTGTGTGTGATAGATAGGGGAGAGCCGTGGGAAAGACTCTTGCCCTTAGTGGAATTCTCCTACAATAACAGCCATCAAGCTAGCATTGGCATGGCACCCCATGAAGCCCTATATGGAAGGAGGTGTAGAACCCCCTTGTATTGGGTGTAAGATGAAGACCCGAAGACTTTGGGTGTTGAATATATAGATGACACGAATGTGGTGGTTAGGTTGATAAAGTATTGTATGTTGGAGGCTCAAAGTCGGCATGCAAAGTATTACAACGCTAAACACCGGATGGTGGAATTTTAGGTAGGAGACAAGGTGTATCTGAAAATCCGACCGATGCATGGAGTATCACGAGTACGAGGAGTGAAGAAGCTCAACCCACGGTATGTTGGACCCTATGTCATAGTGGAAAGGATTAGCCCTTTGGCCTATCGACTGGAGCTACCGCCCGAGTTAGAAAATCTCCACGATGTGTTCCATGTCTCGTCGCTTCGGAAAACGCTGTTGCGGCCCGAACAATACATCCCCACGACTGATGGTGCTGTGGCGTCTGACAGTTCTGTGCGACTGGAGCCGGTACGAATCGTTGATAGTGATATAAGAACCCTGCGCCGCAAAAGTGTGCCTCTGGTGAAAGTGCTGTGGCCTAATCATGGGAAGGAAGAATTTACTTGGGAGCCGGTGGACTTGATGCAGAAGCGCTACCCGGAGCTGTTCTTCCAATGTAAAATTTTATAGCGCATATTATTTAGTGCTTGCATCCCCATAGCCCTAGCCTGATTTCGGGGACAATATCTTTTATTTTGTTTATATGATTTGTAACGTCCCAATTCGCGCTAGGCCCCTCGCACGAGTTTTGAGTCAAGAAACTTGACTTGGGGTCAGGGCACACTGGCAAAAGGTGTCAAGTGCATTGGATGAAGTGTAGGGTGGAGTGAAATCCAACGGATCGAAAGGGAATAGCCTAAGGGAAAATCGTCTAGAATCACCTGGTGATTCTCGCCGATCGTCGAGTATCGATGAGAATACTCAACGCTCTCAACGCTAGATTTCCGATAAGAATGGCCTAAGGGAAAATCGTCGAGAATCACCTGGTGATTCTCGCCGATCGTCGAGTATCGATGAGAATACTCAACACTCTCAACGCTAGATTTCCGATAAGAATGGCCTAAGGGAAAATCATCGAGAATCACCTGGTGATTCTCGCCGATCGTCGAGAATGACAGATGATTCCCGCCGAATTTGACTTGTGTGTTTTCTTCGCCCAGGCAGATTCGCTAGCTTGCATAGGCGGACTGAACCGGGCTTCGGGATTCGTGCTGGATGATTCCTTGGACAGGGTCACTTCAATATGACCCATTACGGGCGGTCCAATGGGGCGTTGACACGTGGTAGAGGATGTAACCTAATACATCGGCATATAAAATGGGAGTTAAAAGCCGAACCCTAGCCTTGCGCCGATCAACCCTTGCCGTCATCGTGGATCTCGCTAAACCGTCGGAGCCATGGGACGTAGGAGCTCTTGGAGGCGGCCTTCTCTCTCTCTCTTTCCTTTGCCGTGAAGAACAAGCACCAAGCGAGAGATGCCGCAAAGGAGAACGACTAGATCCATGGCCGGGAATGTTGGTACCGCTGGAAATGAGGTGAGCTTCCTCCCCTCTCCCTTGGTGCTTGATCTATAGATATATTCTAGGGGAGATATCGACTCCATAGAGTCTTTATGGTGAGGAGGAGATTTCCTAGGAAAGCCATGCCTATGTTTGTTTTCTAGGTTTTAGCCCCTCAAACCTCTTCAGCCTTCAAAGTGAAGATTAGAGAAGGATTCGTGGAGAATATGGCTTTGTGAGGGTGAATAAGGGTGGACGATTTTCTGGAGGAGATTTTGGGAGTTTGGTGCAAGGAGGAAGATGAACGGATGCCGTTCATCTCGCCTTAAGATGCGTGCAGAAATCTTTTTTCTGCACGCAGCGACCTTCATGGCCGATTTCGGGGGTGTTTTGATCAAATCTGGGTTTTTGACTAAACACGAAAGTCGTAGCTCTCGAAATTATCTTTCTAAAGAGTGGTTGCATGTTCCCAGGTGATACCTGTAGCCACGGGAAAGTTTGTTCGAATCTGCTGCGGTTGGGGGAAATTCCACCTAGGAAATCTGTACCCTTTACGCAGCAGGCTTCGAGTGTATTTCTGGTGGGATGCGATCAAATCTGGGCTTTCGACTAAACACGAAAGTTGTAGCCCACGAAATTATCTTTCCAACGAGTTGTTACACGCACTCGTCGGATCTCTGTAGCCTCGGGAATCCTTGGTCGAAGTGGCTGCCCGGATTAATGCTGCACCTAAATTATGGGCTTGTGTAACGTGGAATGCGATGTGGTGGAATTTAATGTTGCGATCCAACTCGAGGCTAGGGTGGACTCTTTTGACATAATCATCGTAGTGACGAGATAAGTTGAGGTTATGAATCTAAATTCATATAACGAGTTGTGGACAAGTTTAATTGAAGGAAAGAACCTGATATAATTTGGTAGATATAATTGGATAAATGTATAAATGAATTAACTATGGCCATTATACATGTTGGATGGATAAAGAGGGAATTAGTAATCCAATGCTTAGAGTGTCGTCTCCTTACGGGTAGCATTGTGGAAGTAACAAGTGCGGTGTTGACTGTCACTAGTTGGATTGAGATTGAGATGAGTAAAGTTGGAAGGTTGGGGTTGGCCCTCTGTGTTCATGTCCTGAGGCTCCTTCTGCATTTGATGGATGGTTGGGCTTGGTCCTTGGTGTTCACGCCCTGTGGCTCCTTCCATGCCACGATATTGTGAAATTTCATGTGGTGTGATTCGACACACGGTGTCGTAATCCCGGCTTTAGGATAGTGTGGCAGGTCTACGGGCTCGCAAATCGTCACACCGATGGGAGTCGATAGCTAGTTCTTGGGCGATTGGGCTTGGTCCTCAGTGTTCATGTCCCGAGGCTCCTTCCGTGCCAAGTGAACGGTTGGGCTTGGTCCTCGTGTTCGTTTCCGAGGCTCCTTCCGTGTCATGCATAGGCCAGTTAGGGGCTAGGATCTTGGTGCTCACTTACCCAAGAGAACCCGGTGAGCCGTAGTATGCATGTGAGCTCCGCTGTTGTGTCCTTAGCATTGAGGCGTATGGAGGCCTAGGCTAGGTAGTGTGGAGACAAGCCTAGCAGCTGGAAGGCCAGGCCAGGACGACAGGGCCTGAAGGGACAGTACCCTCGCTACCATCAGTTACAGATGTGAGTGAGAGAGATTTTGTTGTAGCCCTTCGTGGCATATACATTCATGTACTATGATTATGTAGAAGCTTGTTAGCTTCTCTTTTAATGTACTTATGGACTCATACTTAGTGTGGATTGACTTCTTTATATTATTCTGATTGGGTTGGAATTTACGTGTTGATATTAGTTGTAGCCAACAGGATAGGCGTCTTGTGGTACGGGCAAGCCCGAGTGCTAGTGTTACCGCAAGGCGGCTGTTCTGGGCATAAGACCCCTCTCGTGTCGTATTTGGTGTTCCGGGAAGGGGGTCATACAGGTACACATTTCTGTAATCTACAGCTAGATAAGGTATTACAAAAATATTGAGTCACACATAGGATCGCTACACCATACCATCCACTAACTAGTGGTCAAGTTGAGGTGTTGAATAGACAACTTAAATGAATCATAGAAAAATCCATTGAAGGGAATAGGAAACAATTGTTTAGGAAACAATGGTTTAGGAAACTTAACAATTGTTTGTGGGCCTACATGACCGCATTAAAAACACATATAGGGACCACCCCTTTAGATTAGTCTATGGTAAATCTTGTCACTTTCCTATAGAGTTAGAACACAAGTCATATTCGACAATACACTATCTAAATTTTGATACTAATTCTATAGGGGAGAAGCGTAAACTTCAACTTAATGAACTAGATGAGTGGAGGACTATGGCCTAAGAGAACTCCAGGATTTATAAGGAGAAGACCAAACTATTTAATGACCGTCACCTTCGAAAACCTAAGGTATTCCAAAAGGGTGATCAAGTTCTCCTTTTTAATTCTAGACTCCATTTATTCCCAGGGAAATTGAGATCTAAGTGGTCCGAACCCTTCATAGTCAAAGACGTCTTTCCCTATGGTACCGTTGAGCTATCTCATCCTGAGAAAAGAGATTTTAAAGTCAACGGGCACCAATTAAAACTTTACTATGGTGAACTTCCTTAAAACTTCACTCGTTTAGAAACTTGCCTCTTCCTAGACAAGGAGTACATCTAGTTAAATAAATGTTCGATATAGTTTGTCAAATTATTGATAAAAATCATAGATGACTGTTAATATAAACTTAGGAAAAAAAATTTCAATAGGGAGAATTTTCACAATCAGAGTAGAACACGGGTACCCATACGGACGTGTTTGTAGCCAGGTCCGTAGATTAGCACTGTACCCAGCCGTGTCCAGTGTAAAAATCCAGCGGAGAAGAATTTTTCCTGAGCACCATATGGCTTGACACATACCCGTGTGTCGAGCCGTGTGCGTGTTCATATTTTGGCTGCATTCGTCCCGAGCACTACACGGCAGACTACTCAGCCGTGTTTGTGGTAGTGTCTTTATTAGACGTTTCCCGAGCACAACACATCATAACACACACTCGTGTGTGGTGCCGTGTTCGCGACATTCATTTACCCATATTTGGCCAGAGAAGAGCACATGTGAAAACCTGGGCGTGTGCTCTCCCGTGTCACATTTCACAATTTCCACCCTTTTTATTTCCATTGCCTTCTTTCAGACTTCGTGGATCAGCCCCATTTTCATTTCTCTTAGGTAAAATTTTTTGCTTTACGTTCTTGTAATTTGTTTGTTTTTAGTTCTTAACCATTCTATTCTTCCCTTTAATTCTCCCTATTCCAACAAAATAAACCTCACTTTTGTCCACAGATCATGTCTTCCTCACGCAACCAAGGCGGTCGCCGTCACCGCCCAGAGATTCAAGCATTGTCTACGGAGAGGTACGACGCCGCTTCACTGCTAATCTTCACACACCCAACACATAACAATCGCTATAACCGCCTTCAATCGAAGAAATTTTAGGATATTCGTACAATCGACTGGAACGTCTTGGAAGAGATCAATCTTGCGGGAGATGTCTAGGAGCTGATCTCCGTTGTAGGGTGGCAAGAATATTTCTCCATCGAGGAACTAGGATTTAGAGAACTCGCACTAGAGTTCTTGTCTACCTTTTATTTAAACATTCGGCCTTCCATGATGGAGGGTGGAAACTCGCATGAGGGAATTATTTCATTTCGGGTGGCGGGCACTTTTCATACGCTCACCCTTCTCCAATTCACCCAATACTTTGGGGTGTATGAGGAGTCCTTCGTCACTTCTGCCACCTATGCTGAACTACATTTTTACCTCCCTACGCGCGACCTTGCGGGCGATATCTAGGCCCGTCTCTCCTTTGACGTCGACCCTTATGATGCCAAGAGGTCTAAGGCCTCAAAGTTGGATACAACCGCCCTCCAATACATCGAACATTTACTTAGTCATACTCTGAGCGACCGAGACGAAAGCTCTGGTGTTGTTAGTAGGTCAGATATTTTATATTTGTATAGTATGACGTCTCGTTATTCCCTCCACCTGGGCTATATGCTCACCCAGTTCATTCTTCTTCAGGCAGATAACTCCCGCGTCGGGTCTATTTGAGTAGCCCCCTACATCACCCACCTGGTGAAAATTATGGGCATACTCCCGTATTTTCCCCCAATTACTGTGGTGGCGAAGACCGTGCCCATCAACATGGCTAGCCTTCGCTCCATCCGCCTCGTCACTGCCCGTCAGGGCCATGGTGGGATTACATATACCATTGCGATCCATGGATGACATGTACCTGCCCCTTTCAAAGATGATGAGGTCGATCTTTACCTCGATAAGCCTCGCATCCTCCCCCAGCTCGATCTACTTATACTCAGGGGGAGTCCTCTACTGCCCAGCCTCTGTGGCAGTCTCGCTACGCGCAGGAGCTAAAACACTTCTACGAGACACAGATCTCGCCGCGCCTTCAGCGTATCGAGGACACGCAGCAACGGACTGAGGATGCCATATATCAGATCCGACATCACTTGGGGATCACCAGCCCACCACGGCCAGTTCCTCGCCAGCCTCCGCCCCAGGATGATCAGGATGATTCTTCTATATACTTCTGATATATATCACTATCAATTTGGCTATGTAGTGTTGTAGTTTTTATTTTTATGCTCATGTATTATCTATTTCAATATCTATTATAAAATTTGCCCTTCTTCCTTTCTGTGCTCCTTTATATTCATGATCGTAAGTTCTCTATAGGCTGGTGCAATTACTCTCTCAAATTTTTTACATTACAATGAGGACATTGCAACATTTAAGTATGGGGGAGGATGTCTTTCAATTTTAAAAATTTCTGCGATGGACATGATTACAATTAATTATATTTTCTCTATCATAGTACTGAATGTTGTTATAAACCCCTAAAAATTTTCTTTACTTCTCTTTAAGCTTTCATTACTTCACTCATTTGGGAGTATAACTATCTTATTTACTTTCGCACGCAGATTAAACGAATTCATGTTCAAATTTGTTGTTTAGTAACTACGTATAGAAATTCATTAGCCTACTTTTCTGCATATAATTTATTTTAAAAATGATTGTCCTTTATATTATTAACTAATAATCACTCCATTTTAGAAAATATATTTATCTATACTAAAGTGAGTCGATGAGTGTAATATTTTGATAATTTTGTATTAGGAAATCAAAATATAGAATTCGCTCTATTGGTGTCTAGAACTTACTAGCGATCCT
Source organism: Platanthera zijinensis (assembly GCA_039513925.1). NCBI lineage: Eukaryota > Viridiplantae > Streptophyta > Magnoliopsida > Asparagales > Orchidaceae > Platanthera > Platanthera zijinensis. The sequence goes on from CM077087.1 coordinate 124,113,737, forward strand.
CAAAACATTTGAACAAGTAAATTTGTAAGGGTGGAAATGACTTAGGCCTCCTTTTGAATCGCTTGAGCCTTTCAATCCCAAAACCTTAAACATTATACCCTTACACAACCAATTTGGACCTAATCCTTATACCTTTTGATACTCCACCACTAAAATTCACCAAGGCCAAATACTTACCTATTAGCACACCTATCATTGAGACCTTCATGGAATGAGTTTGTCCATAGTTATATGTGGCCTGAGTGCATGTATTCTTGCATCCACTTGGAATGACCCCTACTATCAACCCAAAAAGGAAATATAATTGAAATTGTTATATGTGGCTTGAGTGCGTGTATTTTTGCATCCACTTGGAATGATCCCTACTGTGGAACCTTGAATGAGAAAAAAAATAAATTTGAGAGTATACATCTAAAATATGGGACTATAAAAATTGCAAAGGCTGGGGGTGCTCTTATAATATTGATATATGTTAAGGTATTTAAGAAATAAAAAGGCTCAATTGTGATGTAGGTGTGATAAAAACCATTGAGTTATCTTTACTTACCGCACCTATAATCACCTATCCTAAGGCAAAAAGGTTACACCATAATACAAGTCCTAAGGATCCAACCTTACAAATTCTCACTAGTGCCGTGGAGAGGGTGTGTAAAGGAAAGTGTATGACTATCAATATGGTTATTTTTAAGTTTTGAAATATTAATGAATATTTTATTAAGATTGTTATTTTCTCGTCACAATAGTTTTGGATAACTATAATCCTAATTCTAAGAAAGAGCGAAAAATAGTTAAGATATGTATTGGAGGAATTTTAAGATAAAGCTATATTTAGAAAAGTCTGCTGTACTATTTCCTATATAATTGCAGCATCAAAGTTTTATTTGAATTCATAACAACCAGTGTGCGGAAGAAGAATTATGTATCGGTAACCCAATTATTTGAATTAGTTTGCTTAGGGACAAGCAAACACTCAAGTCTGGGGGTTTTTGATGAGTACAATTATGATAGGCTTTTTACTATCATAATTGTAATCACGTCCATTGCTTTCTACCTCTTTATCATGTAATTGCGCGAGAATAGTTAGGAATTTGCATTATAATGAATAGTAGAGCATAGTTTGGAATTTCAATTATTTCATGTATTGAGCTATTCACTTACTACTTCATTATTCTAATACAATTACGGCGAACAAGTGGAACTAAAAGTCTTGGAGCAAACAGGGGAGTTGACGGGACCAACATGGCTGATCACAGGAGAAGAATTTGTCACACACGGGTAGGAACACGACCATGTTCCTACCCATCTTCTATTCCGGCTTTATCCAATTTATTGGAGGAGGAGTCAGAGCACCACATGGGTGGGAACTTGCCCGTGTTCCCAGCCCGTGTCCTTTTCGGGACAAATTGAAGAATTAAAACCGACTAGCCCGTGTCTGAAGAACATGAAGAACAACACGGTTGTGTTCGCCAACACGGCCGTGTCAGTAACCGTTTCAATAACCATATCAAACAACACGGCCCACGACAAGACACGCCTATTCATGTGGAACCACCCTGGAACTGTCAACACGGCTTGTAAAATGGGCGTTTTGGAACCCATGTTCGACCATATTTGCTATGAGACTACAAAAACCTGGAGGAAAAAATTAATCAGGACTTTTGGATCAATTTGCAATGGAGCTTTTCTGGAGGACGAAAGTGGAGCACCCAAGAGAAGGATAATTTAAGAGGATTTTCGTATGCCTATAATCCTTCATGTATCTTCTTAATTTTGGTCTTATCTTGCTGATTCAACTTTCCTTATTTAATATTTTACATAAACTTTGTATTTGAACAATTTGTTTAATCATGCATCGCATTGTTTTCACCAATTTTTTGGTAGTTTATGCGGCTATAATCCTTAGAAAAAAAATAATTATCCTTAATATGAATTTAGCCTATGCAAAGGAAGAAGAGCTTCACATGCTCAAGTTGAGAATTGTTACCCTTGAAGTCTGCTTTGGCGCCATGAAGAACTAGACGGACGAAAGGCTTTTCAAGGGAATTCTCTCCACGGATCTAGTCTCGATTCTCAATTTCATGCTCCGATGCTCCGCCGGTGGCCGGATTCCTCCCCTTCCGTCATCCTTGCTCTATCGACTCTCTAACTCCTTAGAAAGAGAAAACTTAAGAGGAAATGAGGAATTAATCCTCTATTACCGAACTTAAGAAAGCAGGAACTCATCTGGGCTGTCAGATCTTGTTTAAAGAAAACGAACGGCTCAGATTTGCCTAAAATCTCTTAATCCTGGGTCAAACACGGCTTTGCACACAGCCTGTCCCATGCCGTGTGCCTCGATCAAGGAACTATAATCGAGTACAGAAAAGAACATGGGTTAGGACACGCCCGTGTTGTAACTTGACACGGCCGTGTCGGGTAATCGACATGCCCGTGACCAGTGGAGTTTCACGAATAATCGCCACGCCAACCGTCATGACCCTTGGGGGACACGGGTGGCCACACGCCCGTGCCGAATCTAACACGCCCGTATCATACAGTACTCGCCCGTGTTCTGGGCCGTGTCCCAAGTCAACACAGGACCAAACTTCAAGAGGAGTACACGGCCAAGTGACACGCCCGTGTCACATGTCGTGTGCCTGACACGCACTAGGACACGCCCGTGTCACAGGCTATGTTCGAGCACTCAATGCTCGTCAACCTCAACTCGACAACCCTAGAACGTCACGGCCATGTAACACGCCCATGTCACAGGCTGTGTTCACCCTACCAATACTTGAACTGTGGATAACAAATTAGAAAAGAAAAGAGGAAGACTGGTGAGAGTACGAGTTCCCAAGAATCCATTGCTGCTTTGAGGAAGAGGAGCAAAGAGTTATGCAGCTTCTATGGCTGGCCAGGCCACTTGCTTGAGAAATACTTCAAGAGGATAGGAGCTAAGACAAAGGAGCAGGTCCATGCAATCCGGGGTGCTCCTATGGGAGATTTGGTTTGTACTTCATGAAAACGGAAGGGGAATGATGTTGCCCACTGTTGGGATAAGGTTAGAGTCTGCTTTCGGTGGGGATAGAAAGGTCACGTCAAATCAAAGTGCCCGCAGCCTCAGCCTACGCTGCAACCAGTTCCGCTTCAGGCCTTGCCATCGCTGTAGCCTGTAGACAAAGGGAAGGGAAAGCTGAATGTGCTGTCTCTAGAGGAAGCCTAGACTTCTACCCAAGTGATTTCAGGGTAGTTCCTAACCTAGTTTTATTTCTTTTTAGCTCATATCTATAGCTTCGATGTTGTTCGATTAGTTATGTAAGCTTTTATAAGGAAATTTAAGGTAAAGAATCGCTGGGCGCGTGTCCTTTTTGATTTCTGTGATACCCACTCATATTTTGCTAGGGCTTTCATAGAGCGTTATCGTTTGGCTCTCGATCGGGTTGGTGATATGTTTTGTGTCAAGTTTCCTTCTGGTAATTGTGTGATATCAGACCAAGGTATTCAGAGTTGTCCAATTATGTTAGGCGATTTTATTATTGTTGTTGATTTGAAGGTGATATACTTGGAAGATTTTGATGTGATCTTGGGCATGGACTGGTTGTCCAAATAGGATGTTGTTTTCCAGTGCAAGGGTAAGCGCTTGGATTTCAATATGGACAATGGTAAACCTAGGAATGTTTATGGATATCCGCGCCAAGTTTCACCAATTATTTCTGCGGTATGTGCTCAAAATGTTTTTGATTCCGGATGTTTTGCTTGTTTGGTTTCAGTTTTTGAAACCGTTGTTAGCTTGCCGCGTGTAGAGGAGATTCCGACGGTACGTGAGTTTCAGGATGTTTTTTAGCTAATCTTCCTCGTCTTCCACCTGAGAGGGAATTGGAGTTTGTTATAGATCTAGAGCTGGGCACCCGTCCTATTACTAAGGCGCCGTAACGTATGGCCCTGCGTGAGTTGGAGGAGTTGCGTGCTCAGTTAGATGAGTTGATCCTGAATGGTTTTATTAAGCCGCGTTCTTCGCATTGGGGTGCTCCCGTCTTGTTTGTAATGAAAAAGGATGGATCAATGAGGCTATGTATTGATTATATAGAACTTAATAAAGTCACCATTAAGAACAGATATCCTTTACCGAGAATAAATGATTTGTTTGATCAACTACGTGGTAGCACAGTATTTTCAAAGATTGACCTTCGTTTGGGCTACCTCCAGTTAAGGATTCGTGAGACGGATATCCCACAGACTGCTTTCTCTTTCAGGCATGGACATTTTGAGTTGTTGGTAATGCTGTTTGGTTTGAACAATGCTCCCTCTGCCTTTATGGATATGATGAACCACATGTTTAAGGATTTTCTGGACCGTTTCGTGGTCGTGTTTATAGATGACATTTTGGTGTATTCCCGCAGTGCTTATGAGCATGCCCAACACTTAAGTTTAGTTTTTTCTTCCTTGAGGGACCATAAGTTGTTTGCTAAGCTGAGCAAGTGTGAGTTTTGGTTGCCTCAGGTTTCGTTCTTGGGTCATGTGGTAAATAAAAATGGAATTTTAGTTTACCTTAAGAAGATAGCTACTGTTATTGATTGGAATAGGCCAACCACACCTTAAGAGATAAGGAGCTTCCTAGGGTTGCCTGGAAACTATAAAAGGTTTTTAGAGGGTTTCTATATGTTGTCTGCACCACTGACTAAACTAACGCATAAGAACGCAACTTTTTTCTGGAGCGATAAGTGCGAGGAAGATATCCTGGAATTAAAGAAGAGATTGTGCACTACTCTAGTTTTGTGTCGGCCTACTGAAGGGTTGGAATATGCTGTGTATGTGGATGGGTCGCACGTTGGACTTGGTTGTGTGCTGATGCAAGAAGGAAAGGTAATTGCATACGGGTCGAGAAAGTTAAAGATTCATGAATGAAATCACCCTATGCATGATTTTGAATTTGCGGCAGTTATTTATGTGTTAAAGTTGTGGAGGCACTTGCTGTATGGTTCATTATGCAAGATTTACACAAATCATAAGAGTTTGAAATACGTTTTCACTCAATGGGAGTTGAATCTGCGCCAGTGAAGATGGTTAGAGTATGTTGCATTTTGGACCATGGATGAGCGTGGGATAAGCGACTCCGATTGATGGAGTTTGCATACAATAATAGTTATCAAGAAAGTTTGCAGATGAACCCGTTTGAGGCTTATATGGAAGCGATGCAGAACTCGCTTGTTTTTGGCAGAGGTTGGTGAGAGACCGTTGCTGGGTCTCGAAGCGTTAGAACAAATGGATATTTCTGTGAAGCTTATTCGGCAAAAGCTTCAGATAGCGCATGAATGATATGAGAAGAAAGTCAATCGGTGTAAGACTGATTTAGAGTTTTTTGTAGGGTACTTGGTGTTTCTCAAAGTTTCCCAAGTGTCTGGAGTAAAAATGTTTTGTAAGAATCATAAGTTGGATCTGAGGTATGTGGGACCTCATATGGTTGTTGAGCGTATTGGTGTATCAGCTTATAGGCTGTATTTGCCTGCAAATTTTCCTGGTGTGCACGACTTGTTTCACGTGAGCCAGTTGCAAAAATGTGTGCTCAGCAACCGACCGATTCTTTATTATGTGCCCCAGTTAGAGCCTAATCTTTCCTATGTCGAGATTCTTGTTCGCATTCTGGATACTCAAGACCGAGTGTTGCCGAGGAAAACCATACCAATGGTTAAAGTTTTGTGGCGAAACCAAGACATGGAAAGCATCACTTGGGAGTTAGAGTTAGCTATGAAGGAGGCTCATCCTCATTTGTTCTCCTAGTTTCTTACGGTTTGTATTTCCCCTTATATAATCTTTGATTATATTCCCTTTTTGTTGAATCTTTTGGTGCATATTATTTCGGGACAAAACTTCTTTTTAGGGGGAGTGGCTGTAGCGCCCCTGATTTTTCGATGTTTAGTTATTTCTTTTTTTACGTAATTATGACGTCAGGGCATTACGTTAACACATGATGGGGTGTGCCATTGTTAGAGCATGGGTTTTAGCTATTAGGTTTTCTGTGTGTGGCTGGGTTTAGGCTGTTTGGAAGATTTCCTAGCGAGGCGGGTCTGTTTTAGTGACTCGGTGGAGCCTCTTTGGGAATGCTTGTGTTTTTGCTTCAGGAGGTGTTTACTCGAGATTTGTTAGTCAGATTTTCATTTCGAGTTCATCGTTAGATTCGTAGCATCGGTACTTAGCTACGGTGCGATTTTCGTAAAATTCCGGGTATGTTTGGTTTTCGGGTTGATTTGACGTTTTATTTAATTAATTATGTTATCCTATATTACAATAATAAGATAAAGTAGTATAAATTGAAACCCATCGCGTCAAAACCCTATTTATTGTCTCCCTCGTGAAACCGTCGGCCAGTTGTGAAAGAACGAGAGTTGCAGACATCCCTAAGCCTTCGGCCGTCAATTTATTGAGCTTGGTGCTCGATTTTCGTCTTTGGAGAGTGGATCCGGGTAGATATCTCCTAGATCTACATTTCGACGGTAAGTTTTCCCAGTTTCATAGATTTTTAGAGGTCTAGGTAAGCGGTTTTTATCCTATTCTCCTCTCAAAAGTTTCAGGTTTGCTGCTTAAGTGTTCTTGCAGCCAAATCTGTGAGGTGGGGCATTGCTTAGCCGAATTTCTGGATATTTGAGGCAAGTCGTGATTTTCCCCTTGCTTGTTCTTCCTTTCACTTTTGTTTCCTTGATATGTATAAGGAATGATTTCTTGTAGGATTTCCAAACTAATAGAAATCGGTTGGATTAGGGTAGGATTTCCCCCGTGTAAAAAATGATTTTCTATAAATCTTGAGGAAAGTTGTGCTTACAACCTTACCAAACTTTTTGCCCTTCGGTTTTCATTTCTAGTAGGCCAGATGATTCTTATCATGATAGTAATAACATCTCTGGTCTAGGTTATACATAGTTAGAAATTGTTAGTATTGTACTGTTGGGATGATAACCCTCTGGCAGGTTTCTGTCTAAAATCTTTGAGTGGAGCTGAGTGTATATAACCTAAAGCTTTGAGTGTAATCTTATTGTAGAAGTTTAGTTTTTAGCCTAAGTGTAAAAGCGTTGAGTGTGTTGAATGCACTCAATGCCTTGCTGACTATTCTGAGAAGCTAAGTTAAAAGCATAGCGTTGAGTTAGTGGAACTCACTCAACGCGGCGTTGAGTGAGCTTAACACACTCAATGCCATTCTGTAAATTCTAGAAGCTAAGTATAAAAGCGTTGACAGCGTTGAGTGAGCTTAACTCACTTAATTCCATAACTTTGATCGATAGCATCGACAGCGTTGAGTGAGCTGAACTCACTCAACGCCGCCTCTTAAGTCTGTTTAAGCTATGTGTAAAAGCGTTGACAGCTTTAATTGAGCTAAACTCACTCAACTCCATCACTTAGATAGAAAAAGTGTTGATAGTGTTGAGTGAGCTGAACTCACTCAACATCTTCGCTTTGATTTAAAAGCGTTGACAGCGTTGAGTGAGCTGAACTAACTCAATGTTGTAGCTTTAACTCTGCAAGCTAAGTGTTAAAGCGTTGAATGCGTTGAGTTTGCTGAGCTCACTCGACGCCGTCATCTGATTTTGGCAGCTAAGTGGTAAAGCGTTGAGTGAGCTGAACACACTCAACAACATCGCCTATTCTTGCTGCTATGTTTAAGCATTGATTTTATTGAGTTGTGACTTCGAGTGCGTTGACTGCACTCGATACGGCGTCGAGTGTACTCGATGCTTTTTCCCATAGAATCTTGTCATTTCACCGATTTGTCGTGTATCTCCAAATGCTAAATTTGCCAAGTTAGAATCGTCGGGTTTCTGCTGAATTTCTCGAGTTTGGGTTTTATGGGTATTTGGGATATGAGGTTTTGTTTGGTTGGCTTAGTTTCATCAATCACACCCGAGCATGTTTGGGTCTTGTTTTTTGGGTAGTTGGGTTGTGATGGACCATATTTACCCCACCATAGTCCCGTTTTTGAGATGTTTGGGGTCTGTTAGTTCGGGTTTGACCGGTTGGTACTGACTCAGATCCGGTTACGTTACGGTGTTAATGATTCACGTGTTTTTTGAGCCTTTGTCTCGTTTTTGGTTCTATGGATTAAACTTACGCTATTTCTGCCTATTCTCGTAGATGTCCTCAGAGTATGACTCCGTTCGCACTCTGTTCAAATTTCTTTATTTTTTTTAACTTTATAAGTTAACTCTTTCGTTCATAATCTCTAGTTAGTTTGCTGTGTTTTCGACAGCTATTCAGGTTTCGATTAGTAACCTTACAACTCCCTTGTTTACTGATAGTTTTGTTTGCCACTTGTATTTTTCTTGCTGAGCTGTTCTTTCTTTGAATGCCTCAGGTTCAGGACTGTAGCCGGTTGAACGTCTAGGTTTGGTGTTTGCTAGTGGACTGCATTATTGCAGAGGTTTACTCTACCTTGAGAGGTAGTTCTTTGTTGTTTTCTTGTTAGTACAGACACACATACTGACCAGTTGGTTCGTGTCATTTTGTTGACACCCACTAGTTGTTTTCTTTTGAATTGTTAAATACTTCGCTAAGCTGATAGTTTTTCCTTTTGTGGTTGTTTTTAATCGCTCTATCAGAATGATTTATGCTAGGTTGCATGTTAGGTATTTTCACTTATAAAGGCATTACTACTAGTACTTCATACATCTCATATTTTTAAAACTAAAATACTATTTTCTAACTAACGTAAAGATAATTTTCATACTTATAATAAATCTAGAGTCTTGCAAGCCATGATTATCCTTTGGGGATGTTTATAATCACATCGGGTATTAATCAACATAACCCAAGTATTTTTCGTAGCATATAACTATACTTTTACTCGTGGACTATTTGATCTACTGTGTCGAGGGATACGACCATCCAATTTAAACTGGTTTTAACTTAATAACTTATGGATTTCATATAAACTGTAGAGTTTGGAGTTTTGCCTGAGCGCCAGCAGTTATCCCATGCACGGCGTGGCATCACGACGCGTATTTTCTCTTACTATAATATAACTTAGATGTTGAGAAAATGTTGGTTGTAACACCGACGCCTACTATCGCAATTAAAGATTTTTTGTTACTGCACGTCAACCTGTATCTGACACGCCCCGTACACGAGCGTGGCCCTTAGGCGGTGTAGTACCTTTTCTGATGACTGACGTATTTCCGACCAATGATTTTTATGTGACGTGCTTTACACCCCCTCCTACACGGGCGTGTCCCAAGGCATGTCCACCATTGTACAGAACCAATCATCATTCTTGCCAGAATCTTGCTCCTGAGGTCAACCATATACTTGATACACCCCCCAGACACCCCGTCCGCAGGAATGACGTGGGGTGTGACCCAGACAGATTTTTGCCTATAAATACAAGGCCATTCCAAGTTTTCCAGACCATGTTTTGGGGAGAGGGAAGGTGTTGCTAGTTTTATTCTTAGGTTTTTTGTGTTTTTATCTTATGTTTTTTCTCTCTCTCCCTCCATTTCTAGTTTACTTTTCAAGTGTTGTACTTTACTTACTTGTAACCTCTTTTTATTAGTGTAATATAAGTAGTTAGCTTTATTTTTATGCACTTGTAATGTCAATTTGGTAGTTGTAATCGCTTTTGTTTATAATGAATTTTAGTTAGCTTTCTCTCTTTCTCTTCATTCTGTTCTTAATAGACTTTTATTATCAACCCCTCTTTTTCCTTATTACCATGATTAACTAATCCTCCTTTGTACTCGATCGCAATGATCTGAGAATTAGTTGATCAAGTTATGATGTTTTAGCTTTCTTTTTCTTCTTAAAGTAATTTCCTTTGATTTACTCTTGGTTTTTATTTAGTGGAACTATATTGCCGGTATATAGTTTCATTTTAGATTTTCATTCTTAGTTAGCCAAGAGGCTCGTAGTTTTAATCGATCACCCAAGAGTAAAGAGAGTTGCATGTACCCCTCGAGAGAGGAAGACATTAAATCTCCCGGATTGAAGTTAAATTCAATAGCGGGGTTCACCACGTAAAGCGAGCTTTAGCTCTTCGATTTGTACTAGAGTTCATTCAGACCTTCCTAAACATAGTTGGGCACGACTTAAAGAGAAGCGTACCCAAATTTCCATAACATCCAAGGTCAATGTGTTTTACATTATTTAGAATTAGTTTGTTACTTCATTTTGATTTTTGTATTTCAAAGTGACTCAAGATTTAGTACTCCACTTTTATCTTTAGCTCTAACCATTTATTTCTACAAGTAATTTAGTTTTCTTTTTAGCTTAGTAATTTAGTTCCGATTTTTAGTTAAGTAAATTAACAAAAAAATCGATTGATAAATAATTGCGATCTCCTTGAAGTAGAAGTAATAATTACGCCCCAGGGAAATACGACCCTGATATTAATCTTTAGTATCATATACTATAAAAGATAATGTACGCTTGCCTTTTTCGGATATAGAATCGTAGAATATTATCAACTTCCACCACATCCACCTTCTCTTCACTTTAACCCCTCTTATCCACCTTTGCGATTCTTAGTATCATGTTTTTGCAAAAACTTGGTGTCTGCTAATCATGAAGAGAATAAAAACTTAACTAGCAATCAAACTAGGAATGTATACCTATTAAATTGTAGCTATGGGGCACAAGTGTCATATTAAAATCTGAGAACCGTTGAGTAATCTTACTCACATGAAGACTATTATCTTATCCAAGAAACTTTTAGGGTTGTTAACTAAATTAAAAGGAGAGGCTACTTGAATAAAGAAAAACACTTGCACCTAATCTGGGAGAACACAACTAATAATTAAGACGAGGGGTAAAACAATTATAAAGAAAAGCACTCGATCGAGAATCACCTCGGCCTAAGATGATCAAAAATGCGATAATAAACTCTAACATAATAAGGCAAAGGACCTTGACTGTGGAGCTTCCTAAAACATGAACACGCTTCTCTCAAAGTCGTGCCCATCTGAGTTTAGGGAGGTCCGACCGAACTCTCGTCCAAATCAGAGGCCTAAAGCTCACTTTACACTGTGAACCCCGCTATTGGATTTCATTGCAATCCTAGAGATTTAACGTCTACGTCTCTCATAGGGTGAGTGCAACTCTCTTTACTCTTGAGTGTTCACTCCAAATTACGAGCCTCTCGACTAGCTAAGAGTGGAAATAATGATGGAAAATATATATCGATAATATATCTCCAAACACGATTAATAAAGATTAAATCAAGGTCTAAACCTTACAAAGGAAAAGTAAACTAGAGCATCATAACTTAATCAACTCGAACCTCAGATCTTCAATATCGAGTATAAGGAGGATGAGTTACTCATGCTAAAGTGAATAAAGAGAGATGAGTATGAGTGCATGAAAAAAAAATAGAGACAAGAAAAAACAACCATACTTTATATTAATTCAAACAGAGAGCTACAACTTGAAATATAAAAATATAACACTTACAAGAAATGACAAATAAGCTTAAACTAAAAGTAAACCACAAAAGAAATTTCAAAAACTATTACAGAAGTAGAAATACTGAAACTAAACTACGAAAAACTAAAATGAGAAAGGAGAGAGGAAGAACAAAAAGGAAGAAATGAAAATGGCAACACTTCCTCTCTCCCAAAATTCTATTTTTTCTTCACAAGGGTCGGGGCTCTATTTATAGATTTTTCAAAGAGCAGTAAATGCCCATGCATCCTGCCATGCATGAGTTTTGACCTTGGTACAAATTCTAGCGGGAAATGATGATTGCCTCGGTATTCGTGATGTATAGTTATGGCGGCAGCAGGCTTTTGTGAAAAAGCAGGACTTTTCCTCTTGGTGCAGGTAAGCTCGACAAATGAATGAGAGAGGGCTCAAAGAAATCAGAAGAGAAGGAGAGAGGTTGAAGAACGGAGGAAAACGTCGAACTGATGGCGAGGTCAATGAAATTGAAGACGTTCGTCAAACGCAGAACTGAAGGCTCAGCTCGACGAATGTCGAACGCAGAAAGTGGATGGAGGTCGACGAACGTCAAACTTAAGGAGAGGTCGATGAATTTGAAGATGTTCGTCAAACGCAAAACTGAAAGCTGAGCTCGACGAACTTGGGATGAAGGAACCTTTTGTCCAATGCAGAAGATGGGGTCGATGAATTCTGAACTGAAGGCGAGTTTGATGAAATGAGCTCGACGAAAAGGCATTGAAGGAACAGTTCGTCAAACAGAGAAGATGAGGTCAACAAATTCTGAGTTTGACGAATGCTGAGGTCGATGAATGTCAAACACAAAAAGTGGAGGGAGGTCGACGAATGTCTAACTGAAGTCGAGGTCGACGAATTTAAAGACGTTCGTCGAACGCAGAACTAGAGGCTGATCTCGACGAACATCGAATGCAGAAAGAAGGCGGAGCTTGACGAAATGGCAAAGATCCATGAACTTGTTGAGCTCGACGAAATGGATGAGCTCAACGAAATTGCTGAAAACCTGCAAATCTTTAAAAGAAAGAAAATAAACATTAGTGTTACTAATATATACACTAGGAGGTCAAATTAAAGCATTAAAAGATATGATTTTTATAATAAAAACCTTTATTTACCCTAGTAGTTTAAATTTAAAAAATTATTATCAAGGACCCCCTCCCAGAAAACAAGACATGACTGAGGGGAGTCTTATTCCCAAAATAGTCGCCTTGCGGTAATGCCAACACACAGGTTGGCCGATACTACAAGACGCTTATCCTGCCGCCCAAACCAATATAATTCATGCCAACCCAACATAAAGAGTATAAATTAGAAGTCAAAATCCACACATGTAACGTTCTGATTCACGCTAGGCCCCTTGTGCATATTTTTGGTTCCTAGAGAGCTGGTGTAGGCTCAAGGGGGTGCAGGCGATCAGGTGCGCACTCGCGGGGAACAAGAAAATAGGCTGAAAACTTGTGTTGAGCTTGACACGGATAGGGACACAAGCGTGTCCCTACACGTGTTCAGTGGCGCTGAGTGACTATGGTGCTGAGTGATTCTTAAATTGTGTTGAGTGGTGTGTCCCGAGAAGGACACGGGTAGGGACACGGGTGTGTCCCTACCCGTGTTTAGTGGCATTGAGTAGTGTGCCTAGAGAAGGACACTGGTAGGGACACATGTGTGTCCCTACCCATGTTCATTGGCTTTGAGTCTATCCAGAGAAGGACACAGGTAGAGACACGGGCGAGTCCTTACCCGTGTGCTCTAATGCAAGCAAGACGAGAAGTGACCCGACCAAGAAATGGGTATTGACACGAACATAACCACGACCGTGTCACCTGGCACGGGTACCGACACGGGCGTGTAAGTACCCATGTATGAGCATGAAATTCCAGTCAAACCGCTGATGACCTTTTCGCCAGGACTGAACACGGGTAAGGACACCGCCGTGTCTCTACCCGTGTCACTCTTGTATAAAAAGGAAAAGTGAAACCCAAGCAATCTCATTCTCTTCCCAAAACCTATTTTCTGGTGGGAGATTTCTGGAGGAGGAGATTTTGCTAGAGCAAACCTTGAAGGAGGAGAAACGCCACCGTCATCAAGGAAAAAGCGATGCCGCCGAGGAGGATGACAAGATCCATGGCCGAAAATGTTGGTACCGCAGGAAATGAGGTGAGCTTACTCCCCTCTCCCTTGGTGCTAGATCCTTAGATATTCTTAGGTGATACATCGACTCAAATTAGTCTTTATGGGTGAGGAGAAGGTTTCTTAGGAAGGCCTATCTAGAACTTTTTTTTCTAATGACTAGTCATCTTCAACCTCTCCTTCTTCGAAGTGATGATGAGGGTGGTTTCTTTAAGAGGACTGGCCTTGAGAGGGAGAATAAGGGTTGAGGAACTTCTGGTTACGATTTGGGGTGATTGGCTTGAGGAGGAAGATGAACCGATGCCGTTCATTCAGCTTCAAGATGCGTGCAGAATCTATGTTCTGCACGCAGCAACCTTCTTTGCTGTTTTCAGTCAATAAATTGTCTGATCTGGGATTTTAACTAAACACGAAAGTTGTAGACCTTAAAATTACCTTTCCAACGAATGTTTATACGCCTTCGGGTGAAGCCTACAGCCACAGGAATGTCTTATCGAAGTGAAGTCTGTAAACTAAGGGCACAGAAATTGTATTTGTTATGTTGTAGGCTTTGAAGCCAATTTCATTTGGGTTTGTCTTATCTGGGTTGCCAGCTGAACATGAAAGTGGTAGCTAGTGGAAACCTTTCCATCGATGGGTTACACACACTAATCGGATTCCTGTTGTCACGGGAATCCTCGGTTGAATTTGTTGTCCAGATTTATTCTACACCTAAATTTTTGGGTAGTGTATAACATGGATTTATATTCGGTGGAATTAATGTTGCAATCTAACTCGAGGTTCGGGTGAAATCTTTTGTGGTAATCATCATAGTGATATGAAGGTTGAAGTTTATTAATTTGAATTCATATAACGAGTTGTGAAGCTAGCTTAGTTGAACGAAAGGACTTGATATAAATTGGTATACTATCATTTATGCTCATTGTTTTTTATTATGTTGAAATCATTCGGATGGACATGTAGATGGATAAACTATGGCCATGATTTATGTTGAATTGATAGAATGAAATTTGGTAGTCCAATGTTTAGGTTGTCGTTTCCCTACGGGTAGCATTGTGGAAGTTAGTAAGTGAGGCGTTGGCCTTCACTAGTCAGGATGGTGTTGAGATGAGTAAAGTTGGACAATTGGGCTTGTCCCTCGGTGTTCATGTCCCGGGGCTCCTTCTGTTCCATGTGGATGGTTGGGATTGGTCCTCGTGCTTTCTCTGAGGCTCCTTCCATGCCACGCTATAGTGTAATTGCATTCGGTGTGAGTCAACATGCGTTGTCGTAGTCCTGGGTTAAGGATAGTGTCGCAGGTCTAGGGGCTCGCCAATCGTCACACCGATGGGAGTTAAAATATATAATTTGGGAGGTTGGGCTTGTCCCTCGGTGTTCATGTCCCGGGGCCCAAACCGTGCCAAGTGAACTGATGAGACTTTTTGCAAAGAGATTCTTCAAGATGAGGAGAAAAGAATTTAGAAGAAAATCATCAAGGAGTTATGATAAACCAAGGTATGATAAAACTCCTTCTAAAGAAATCATTTGTTTTGGTTGCAGAAAAGCTAGACACATTCTTCCAGAGTGTCCTGAAAACAAGCACAAGGAAAGGAGAAAGGAGAAAGACTCCAATAAGCACTCCAGCAAACCATCCTCTCATAAACACAAAAAGAAGGAGAGAGGATTTGTTGAAGAAACATGGAGTGATTCTGAAGAATCATCTTCCTCCAGCTCTAGTGAAGATGAAGAAGAAGCAAAGGACAAGGAAATTTGCTTAATGGCAATCAATGCTTAAAAAAATGTCTCAGAAGAAGAAGAATCTGAAGAATGTTAAGATTGTGATCAGGTATTGGAAGATTTTGACTTTACCTTTGAAGATTTTAAATAAAACTTTAAATCTATGTGTAGTGATCAAATTAGGTATGAGAATGAAATCAAACTTCTCAGAGATAGGCAAGTTAACTATGACATCTTAGTATCAGAAAACAAAAAATTAAAAAATGTAATAGACTAGTATAGTGAACAAATAATTTTTCTTAAAATGGAATTAAGTAAGGCAAAATAGCTAGAGGAATCATTAAATGGAAGAAGTAAACAACTAGAATAAAAAACCAGCACACTCAATGCTAGGCTTAATAAAAGTAAGTTGGGATTAGGTGCATCATCTAGTGAACCACCAGTCATAAGGAAAAATCATCTCTCACAACCCATAAAGTTTATTTCAGAAAAAGGCAAGAAAAATACAGAGCAAATTAAAAAGGTTAATAAGGTTCTAAAACAAGTTGAGAAAAATAAAGAAAAACAAACAACTAAGTCTCAACAAAAATCGTCGAACAAAGATTGACGATCTCAGCATTATGCGTCGAACGCCGATCGACGATCTCAGATCCCCGAGCTTGAGTTCAAACAATCTACAAACGGTGATCGACGATATCACAATGTATCATCGACCAGAGATCGACGATCGTGGAACCCAGATAATAGCTACTATTACTCTGAGAACTGAGATAACTGACATCAATGCTGGTCATCGAAAACAGATTGACGATCTCAACCTAAATCGTCGAACTCAGAACAGAGTAATCAAAACTCTAATTTCAACAAAAACAGAAATCTCAATAAGAACCCTAACTGTAAATCATTTCATCCCTTAACTAAATTGATAATACCACCTAGGAGATTTCATCCCTTAGGCTATAAATATCAACCTGAATATTCTTATATTTCAAGTTTTAAGTATGAAAAGAAGTCAGGACCCAAGGTTACCTGGGTCCAAAATATATAATCTGCCTTCTTGCAGGTTAAGACCTATCCTACCATATAGGATAGTTGGTACATGGATAGTGGGTGCTCCAAGCACATGACAGGAAACAAGGCCAACCCAAATAACTACAAGGTAAAGCTGGGTCCAAAAGTTATATTCGGTGACTCAAGCTTTGGCCAAACAGAAGGATATGGAGAATGCACACTTGGAGATGTCACATTCAGGAAAGTGGCATATGTAAATGGTCTGAAACATAACTTGATATCCATAGGTCAGTTATGTGATGCAGGTTATGAGGTATGCTTTACTGATTCAAAGTTTAATATTTCTTTAAATAATAATATTGTGTTGTCAGGATATAGGTTAGGCAATATTTACTTAGGTTATTTTCATTCTGCTTATTCAGAAATCAGTTTATTTAATCAGGTTAGTAATAATAACACTTTATGGCATAAAAGGCTAGGGCATGTAAACCTTAGAAACATTGCTAGGTTATCTAGGGACAACCTTGTTAGAGGATTGCCCTCTTGCCCCTACAAGAAGAAAAGCCTTTGCAAGGCTTTTCAAGAAGGAAAGCAAACTAAAAATAGCTTTAAATCACTTAATAAGAGTGATTCACCTAGGATTTTGTATCTGCTTCATTTGGACCTTTTTAGACCAATTGCTGTACAAAGTCTGGGAGGGAAGTTCTATACTTTAGTCATTGTAGATGACTTCTCTAGGTTCTCTTGGGTTTTCTTCTTGAGAAACAAGTCAAATAACTTCAAGGTTCTTATAGACTTTCTAAAATACATAAAGATTGAGTACTCTACTCAAGTTACATTGATCAGAAGTGATCATGGCACTGAGTTTGAATCTCTTCCAATGCAAGAATTCTGTGAGAAGGAAGGTATCAGGCATTGCTTCTCTACTCTTAGAACACCCCAACAAAATGGGGTAGTTGAAAGGAAAAATATAACACTCATTGAAGCTGCAGGCACATTGCTTGATAATGCTCACATTCCTCTATCATATTTGGCAGAAGCTGTAAGCACATCAAATTATGTCCTGAACAGAAGTTTGATACACAAACTTAAGGGCAAGACTCCCTATAAATTACTCAAAGGGAAGAAACCTAAAATAGATTATTTTAGAATTTTTGGCTGTATTTGTTTTATTCATAATAACAACAAAGATTACCTTAGAATGTTTGAAGCCAAAGCTACAATGGAAATTTTTCTAGGATATTCCCAAGTTAGCAAGGCATATAGGGTTTTCAATAAATCATCTTTGAAAATTGAAGAATTTGTTCATGTTACTTTTTATAAAGCTAATATATTTTACAAGGAGATGGAAGCTTCTACCAATAATCTCTTGCAGGTTCTAAATCTATGTGAGAAATTTGATAAATTGAATTTCACCCAAAAGGTGATATCTCATCCCTCTCCATAGATTGATCAAGATAGTGAAGAAAAGTCTCTAGAAACTGCTGAAGGCTCTCCAACAGTAAACTTAATTCAACAAGAGGAATTAATACTTGATGTTGTTGTTGTTGATTAAACTCCACCTCCTGACTATGTTACACTTATAGATCATCCCATATCTCAAGTGAAAGGAGACATCTAAGTGGGTGTACAGACAAGGCATCAACTCAATGAAGATATGATGCATGCCTGTTTCTTATCTCATATTGAACCCTCATCCATTAAAGATGCAGAGCAAGATCCACACTGGATTATTGCAATGCAAGAGGAGCTAAATCAGTTTGAAAGATGCAAAGTTTGGAATTTGGTTCCTAGACCCAAAGGAGAGCTAGTAATTGGAACTAAATGGGTCTTTAGAAATAAATTGGATGCTCAAGGCATAGTTGTCAAAAACAAAGCAAGATTAGTAGCACAAGGCTACAAGCAAGAAGAAGGTATTGACTATGATCAGACCTTTGCACCTGTTGCAAGGCTTGCAACTATCAGAATTTTCTTGGCATATGCTGCTCACAAGAAATTCAAGGTATATCAAATGGATTTCAAAAGTGCCTTTCTCAATGGCGAACTTAAAGAATAAGTACATGTGGAACAGCCACCAGGTTTTATCACTTCAACTCACTCCTCCCATGTTTTTCAAATTGCATAAGGCTCTGTATGGTCTAAAGCAAGCTCCAAGAGCTTGGTATGAAACCTTAGCTAGCTTTCGTTTAGAGCATAAATTTTCCAAAGGCACTGTAGATAGGACTTTATTCGTTAGACATCATCATGATAGGATTCTGTTAGTCCATGTATATGTTGAAGATATTATATTTGGATCTACTGATTCTAAACTTTGCAAAAGGTTTTCTGACCTTATGCACTCCAAGTTTGAAATGAGTAGCATGGGTGAACTCTCTTACTTTCTTGGTCTTCAAGTAAAGCAAGCTCCTGATGACATCTTCATATCCCAGTCCAAATATGCTAAGGAATTAGTAAAAAGGTTTGGGATGGCTGATGCCTAAGCTATGAAGACACATATGGCTTCTAATGCAGTAATTGATTCTGATGAAAAGGGCAAACCTGTTGATCAGAAAAATTTTAGGGCCATTGTTGGGTCCCTATTATATCTTACAACAAGTAGACCTGATATAATGTTTGCAACATGTCTTTGTGCTAAATTTCAAGTCAATCCTAAAGAATCTCATTTAATTCTCCTCAAAAGAAATTTAAGATATTTAAAGGGTTGTCCTAATCTAGGAATTTGGTATCCTACAGAGTCAGAACTTGAATTAACTTGATATTCTGATGCTGACTATGCTGGATGCAGAGTTGACAAAAAAAGCACTTCAGGAACCTGTCAGTTCCTGGGTGATAGATTAGTTTCCTGGTTTTGCAAGAAACAATCTTCTGTGTCTACATCAACTGTAGAGGATGAATATATAGCAGATGGTAGTTGTTGTTCACAGATCTTGTGGATTCAAAATCAGCTACTGGATTATGGGTACTCTCTCAAAGATTCCACCACATTTTGTGACAGTACTAGTGCCATATCTATTGCACAAAATCCAGTCATGCATTCTAGAACCAAGCATATAGAAATAAGGCATCATTTTCTTAGAGACTGTGTTGACAACAACAAGATTAACCTCAAGTTTATCTCCACTAATTTGCAAAGAGGAGATATTTTTACCAAGCCTCTAGATGTGCAAAAACATCTATTCTTTTTGAATCAGCTTGGAATATTAAATGGAATGGATTAATCCTGAATTTTGTCTGTGTGAAGATGTGGTCAACGATCGTCGAACGGAGGTCGACGATCTTTGAACTTATCTTGAGCTCAATCGTCGACTTGAGATTGACGATAGCTCTGTGTGAAGACAAAAATCATTTACCGAAGATCGACGACTTTGCTTCAGAAAATTAATCATCGACCTCGGCTCGACGATTGATTTTCCGACTTAGATCAGAGACCAAATATATTATTTTCTTATAAATGAAATCTTTGACCTAAGATCGACGTTTTTGTTTTTATCGTCGGCCAGAGATCGTCTCTTCATATTCCAAAAACCTATATGTAAGTTTCTTCTCGATCTATGTCCCGCGCTTTCATATTTCCCCTCTGCTCTTGATTTTTTCTCTCTCTAGTTTACAGGTTTTCCATGGCGATCTCTGCAGCAGTTCTCGTAGTGATGAAGTTCGACATAGGATTTGATGTTGACTTCGGCTCTTTCAGTCATTGTGATGTTATGTTTCAGGAAATTCTATATCTTTGCGACGATCAGGGGTTGAAGAAACTTATGTCTATAAGGATAAAGCTATCTGTTGCTGAGATAAAGGAATGGGTTTACACCTTCTCTGTCAATGATTCTTCGATGATTGGTTCCATCTCGGGACAACAGGTTACTCTAAACCCTGCATCTCTTACAGAAATTTTTGAGATAAAGAATTGAACAGATGATTTGGATCAGTATAGTGCGGAATATAGTAGGATGCTTCTGGAGATGGGTCATGCCGAGGGCATTCCATCTAAGTTATTAAAGAAAAACTTATCTGTAGGGTTTAAGTTTCTCGCGGATATAGTGGGCAAGGTTATACTGGGAAAGCACTAGGCCCATGATAATATCAACAGGCAGTAGTTTGCGATAATGTCTGCTCTAGTAAATAAGAAGGCCATTTATTGGGCCAATTTGTTTTTCGATTTGATTAAGAGAAAGAATAACAAAAAGGAAGTCTGTCAAGGAAGGATTATAGGAATCTTCCTTCAACATAAAGCCCCAGAGCTTTTGTTTTCTCCAACCATAGCTATTAATGCTAGCAAAAGGATGGATTCATCTTTGTTCGGGAAGTGGGAGAGGTCAATTCAGAAACCCTCCAGGGCTGGAACCTCCTCTCGCACATCTGAGGACACTAGGGCTGTCACAGCCGCTCCTCATCTAACTGATGAAGTTCCCTCCCTTCCTCCTCCACCCCTGTATCTCCAACCATCCCTAATGTCTCTTCTCACCCTGCCACTGCCTTTCCAACTCCTCCTTCATCTCAAGCCACTCTTTCCTCTCCTACCCAGTCTCCTCAACACCATATTTAATCTCAACTCTTCTCAGACTTGTCATCTCCAAATTTTGATATGCTCTCTCCTCACTCATCCCCTTCACATCAACCTAATTCACTAATAAACATTGAATCCTCTCCTCATGACTCTCCTCAAAATTCCCCCATCCGTTTCCCAGAAACTCTCCAATCCAGGATGAAATCATGACAGATTTCACTCCTCCTCCCTCTCATACTTCTTTCTCAACTCAGACTCAGGCTGATTTTCTTTAAGATTATCCTATCTCTCTCTCTCTCTCTAATATTATGGGACTTCTTACTCCGACCCTAAAATCCCTGATAGCAGAGGAAATTTCACCTCTTGCTCAATCTATTTCATCTATTTCTTCCCTCATCACTTCTTCTCTCTCTACTTCCTCTGTCCTTCTTCATCTAGGGGCCTTGTTCCAGTCCTCACTAAAACCAGACAGGGGGAGATGTCCCATGAAGATGCTGCAGGCCTAGTATCAGCAGAACTTCAGGTTCAGATTCCTCCAGTAGAACAGGAAGAAGAAGCTTTTCAAAAGTTTTGTGCAGACATTTTTCAAT
Source organism: Platanthera zijinensis (assembly GCA_039513925.1). Lineage (NCBI taxonomy): Eukaryota > Viridiplantae > Streptophyta > Magnoliopsida > Asparagales > Orchidaceae > Platanthera > Platanthera zijinensis. Next base: position 124,135,094 of record CM077087.1, read on the forward strand.
TTTTAGATTTGTTGATAACAGATGAGGACACTGATGTGTCAATCCTTGAGATTTCCAGTGGTTATTATTTTATTAACCCATCTATTGATTTGCAAATTCTTTTACATTCTTTCTCTATATTCAGAACAGTTTTGTTTTCAGATGAGGCTATTTCTTCCAGGGCTATGGTCTGTTATACCAGACCCATAAGTCCCTCTGTTATGAAACATCTTCTGTAGAATAAATCAGCTCCAGCTTGTTCTGACACTCTATCAGTTACAAAATGTACAGATATATCATCCTCTATAGATGTTGAGTCTTTGCTTTCTTTAGAAAAGAAGAATGAGAATGATGCTCTCTCAATTGCTGATGATTTACTTGATCTAGTGGCATCAGAAAATTTGGCTTTAGCCCTACAAACAAGTCTAATCAATCTTTATGAGCCTATTCATTCTTATCCCTCTTTGGATGATTTGACTGCTAATGACATTCTTGAAGAAGCCAAAGAAAAGGCTGCTAAGAAGATAAATGACAAGCAAATAAAGGAAATAGATGAATTATATGACAATCCTCAAGTTTTATCTGATGATGTTGATTCAGATGATAGTGATTCTAAGAAAAAGAAAGCCTTAAAGAAAAGAAAATCTGCTCCCCAGGCTGCTCCTAAACCAAGAAATACTAATGATACACCTTATTACATTTTGAAAGGAATTACCCCATACCCTGGCATGGAGAGATGGATGTGGCTATCCAAGAATAAGCTAAAAGCAAGAAAGAAGAGCAGGAGATATTCTCCACCTCCTCAGAAATTCAGAAGAGGTCCTCCTCCTCCTCCTTCTGCTGCTGCTGGTGCTTCAGGTGCTATCTCTCAAGCTTCTGGTGCATCTTCCCAGCCTTCCTCTTATTCAAGATCATCTCAAAAGCAGGATAGATTCTCCAGAACTCAGTTTCAGGGAAGCAGTCAGCAGCACAGAAGTCAGAGCTCCTCAGAGTAAGTGAAATAAGTAATTTATCAGAATCCTTCATCTTCTCCTTCTCTCCAACAAATTGCTTCAAAGACTCAAATGATAGCTACTTACCAAGTCAAAAACATGATGAATCTCTCAGATCTAAAGGAAAATTTAGTGAGGCTTCCCCTCATAGTTCTCTCTACTCCCAAAGTGATGAACAACTTAATTTAACATGCTTTTAAGCTCAATCCACTCAGTTCAAAGCAGTCACTGTATTGCCTCCTCAATAAGATCAGCTATTTGTTGAACAGGAACTTGACCCAAACTTCAGGAAGGCTAGACTTTAGGAACTGATTGGCCTTTCTCAGATCAGAAAAGCTGTAGAAGAAGGGAAAGATCAATCTTCATTCTCTATAATGTCATCTTTCAGAGAAAAGGAGCTGGATAAACTTCAAGTAAGCAAGAAAGTCTTAAATCAAGTTGATTATATGGGTGTGCATACAGAAGCAGTTGTGCCTAGAATCAACACTCAGACATCTCTTGGTGGGCAAGACTTGATGACATCCAAGAAGAATGTACCAGACCCAAGCAGGAAGATAATTTTCTCAAAACATTCATCTGGCTCTTCATATGATAAACCATAGTTTATGTTATTTGTTTAATGATTAACTGATTATGTACAATGTACTACTATAACATATCTGTTGGTGGTATTTAATTACTTCATATATTTATGGTCTTTGCATTTCATTTCTTTTCAGTTTTGTTTTTTAGTGACCTCACACAAATAGGGGGAGATTGTTGGAACCACTGTTTGGTTTTGTGCTTGGTTCACACTTAGGGTTTTTAGACCCTCTTATATTGCCAGGGTCTCTTTCTTTAGTCTTAGTTAGATCCCCTTTAGATCAAGTTTGGACAGACCAGCTTTGCATTGGACTCAGATTCAGATTCAGATTATGTTGTGATCAATCTATAACAGTTCGACTATAGTCGAACTCAGCTCGACGATCGTCGATCTCCCATCGACGATCTCAGAGTCTACTGATCTGAACTGAGCTCGACGATCCATGAGCTCAGGTCGATGATCTCTTGTTTATTTCCAGCAATCAAAGCTCGACGATAGCCATTCTCTTGTCGACGATCTCTTATCTCTGGTCGACGATCTCTGAACCGAGACTTATGATCTGATGCTTTCTTCTTCTATCAATTTTTCAGATCAGTCAGAAGTCTTTATTTGGTATGTCTATGTTAAATTATTTTAAGGCAAGATATATTCTTATAATAAATGTTGATACTCCCAAGGATGATAGACGTATTTCTTGAAGCATTTATTATGGAATTCACAGAATATTGTGTTGAGACAGTTATGGATTGTATTTATGACTGCCAGCCATTCTAGCCGTTTGGGCTCCTTATTTCTTGCAGTTAATTATGCCTTGCCTTGGGAATTCAAATTCAGTCCGTTTTTCTTCTCACTGACAGAACATATATCTCAATATAACAAAAAAAGTGAGAACAAGACAGTACGCAATTCAGTAATCAAACAGAAAGAAAAAAAATCTTTTTCTCTCAGTGGATATTGCATGCTTTGCTAAGAAGAAGAAGAAGAAATCTCTCTGAACAATTTTTCACCAATCTTCTTCTCTCTTCAGTCTTCAAATATTCACAGAGAATCTCAACATCAACCACTGTTATCAGATTCAAAAAGGGCTTTACAATTTTTTTCCCTTTGAAGTCCTACACTCAGGGTCAAGCTTCATCTTCCTTGATTCATACAATATCCCAGGGGGAGCTTGGACATTTTATTTAATCCACATAATCTTCTCACTTGTCTGAGAAAGAGAAGATTCTCATATACTTTTTCTTTTACCTCCATCTGTAAAGGGTTATCTCTCCCTTCAAAAGTGAAATCTTTGGTGATAGGGCACCTGATCAAAAACCTATTGGATTTTTAGCTCCTAATCAAAAGCTCAAAGGGTTTCTAGATCTACATGAAGCAGATCTTGTTGTAATAGGGCACTTGATCAAAAACCTAAGTGGATTCCTACCTGGGTGGTAGAAGAGTGGATGTAACCAGTTTTTGTGAACCACTATAAATTTTCTTGTGTCGTTTGTGTTGTCTTGTGATTTCTTTTTATGGTGTGTTGTTGTTGTAGTCCTTATTTCATTTCTCTAGTCTCTTTTATTAGTATTTCTTTTCCGCAATTAAATTTTTAAATAAGTTTTAAATACTCTTTTCACCCTCCTCCCCCCTCTTGAATAAGAACCTATCTATCCCCTCACTTTCAAAATTCATCTTCCCGGTGGATTTTGTCATTGAAAGAATTGATTTAAAGAACCATTAAACAACTAGAGGGGGGGTGAATATGTTCAATTCAATAAACTTAGGCAGTTAAAACTTAAACACAGTTATGTTAGTTATACTACAGCAATCGCAGCATAGATAATTAGCAAACACAGAATACACATCACAGTACAAATAGATTTATAGTGGTTCCGCACTTTATGGGAACATCTTCTATCCCCCTTCTCCTTTCTAGCAATATATTAGATTCGGCCCAACTTCCTTCCTCTTTTTCAGATCCTCAGATCTTACAACTCAGAACCCCAAATGGTTCCTAGAACTCAAAATTCTACAAGTCCTATAACTCAAGTCCTCAAGATCTTACTGCTCAGATTATTCCCAAGAACCCTACCTTAGAGTTAGTCCACACTCCTACCACTCAGGCAGTCAAGCCCTACCTCAGCCCTTATAACCAGGCCTATAACTCAGAGAAATTAATCTCCTACACTATGATCTATGAATAGATCTTACAGAACATTTATAAGGTATTTTGTTATATCTTCAGCCAGATAGAGAGAGAGAGGTGAAGGGTTTCATACATATCTTGAATGATCTATCTTCATATGATCCTTGCTGTAAAACATCTAATCCAACCTCACTTGGCTTATTCAAAGCTTCTTGAAAATAGAAAATTAAGGTTGATCTTCTTGAGAAATTGGAGTCGCTCCACGATCCAGCTTCTTTCTCCTTACAGATTTGAATCTGTAATCTCTGATAAATCTGATGAGATATTGCCTTCTTTAGAAGTTCTTCTTCTTCTAACTCTTCTGATTGTTAATTAGATTCTGAAAGCTTAGCTTTCATTCTCTAGGCTTGTTTTTTTCGTCTCCTTGTTCTCTGATAGAACAACTTCTTATATAGATCCCGTCAGAGGTTACCGGCTAATCCAGTAGATAACCGACATCTGATAGTTCTGACAGTTTTGACAGCTTTGACAGTTCTTACAGCTTTGACAGCTTTGATAGTTCTGACAGCTGTCAAGTCCCCGATCTTGAGATCTGTAACTTAGAGTATTTAATTCAGCTTATAGTGTCGAGACACAAGTATAGTATGTGTTGACACAGATGAAGTATATGTCGACACAATTTCCAGGGTGTCTACATAACTCCTTTGATGTTGTCGACATAATTCAGAAACTGTCAACACAGCTCTTTATTCAGTCTCGACATAAATTTTGTAGAATGTGTCGACAAAAGTCCCGTATGTAGACATTGCTACTCCATTTATAACTGATGTCAACCCAAGTCATGGGTATCGACACAGGTGCTTCTGCTAATGTCAGCACTTCAAGTCTATGTGTGTCGAAACTAGTCCTGAGTGTCGACACAACTAATGTCGACTAAAATTCTGTTTGTTGACATAAGTCATGTGTGTCGACACAGCCTTGCTTCTATTATCGACACAGCTCCTTCAAAATTATCGACACATTATAAGTGTCTCGGCACTTTTGTACATTGAATATTCTCTGCATTCTTTAGCCTGTAGAAGTAAACTCAATATACCATGAAATACAAACTGATGTATATCATTGAGTTGAGTGAGGCTTCTCCAAATCAGGTACATAATTTCCAATATACCAAACAATCTCCCACTATTTGGAGAATTCATAACCCATAGTAATTGATATACACTATTAAAATAAAGGTAACAAATATGATGTACACAGATATTTCGAAGACATGGTTATACTTAAGTAGAAATAGCATGTTATACACAACATTCCCAAAATGAAACGTAATAAAGGAAAACATGTAACTTAGAGATAGAATCAATAAAAAATGATATAAAATATTCATCCTATCAAGGAATTCTTAATTTTATAATGATAAGACTTAGGATTATAAGGTTTTATAGAACAAAAAGTTACAGAGTTCTCAACATTGTCAATCTAAATGTAAGACTGATTAGGTTCCTTGATGATTATCCCCTTGCCAGGTAGAACAGTAGCTTTAACTTCTATTTTAGTATCAACAGTTGGCCTCTCTCCTTTTATGTCCTTTGACTTGAGTTGAGAATACTTAAGCTTTTGCCTCTCAAAGTAATGAAATGGCTTTAGGAAATATTTGCATGGCTCTGTGGAATTTGTAGGAATAACCCCACCCTTTAAGTCCCTCATGAACTTGTAAATTTCATCCACTTGTGTAAGATACTTTTCCCATTCTTGCTTGGAGTGCCACTTCCCCTGGCATACTTATAATCATTAACTTCCTTCTATGTAGTTAAAATGATATTTCTAGAGGTTGGACTCCATTGTTCGAAGTCAGGCCTTGTTTCTGCATATTCTCTAAACCTTTTCTTTGATATTTAGGCTTGTTTCTCTTTCATTTTACTAAATCAGCCATCTCCACTTCTTCTAAAATCACTGGCACTGTATTAAGAGGAGGGCTTTATTTGTGCTGGAATGCCTGCTGATTTCTTCAAACTATGGAGGAGGATAGATGACTTGTGCCACTTCCTGTTCAATCCCCTCCAAGAGAGCAGGTTGACAGGTAGAGTCTGCCGTGTTGTAATCATCACACAGGGGTGAATATCCCAAATTATCTCGGATGATATTAGATATCGATTCAGTATGATCATAGCTAGCTTTGACTAGCACTCTCTCCCCCTTTATGACTTCTTGTGCAATATGATCTCTTAGATCATTCTTCTAAAACCTTACCTGATCTACTACATGATAGTTGCTAGTGGTGTAGTAGTCCTTAAACTTCTTTACTTTATTAGAAATTGTAGACTTAGAAGTCTGTATTGAAGTATTGACTACTTCCAAATCTAGTTGTATTTGTGCTTCTACATCAGAAACTTTGGTATCCAAATAAGCTTTAAGTGTAGTGGTTTTTCACCCATTTTTTCCAGAGTGATGGAATGTATGTCAACCAAATTATCATTCATTTTTTTCTTATTCTCTAGAACATAGCCTTGCTTGATTACCAGATATCAATCTCAGTATTAGTTTCTTGTTGTTGTTTGGCAATATAGACAACAACATCGCCTCCCTTGTCGAAGCAATCTTTGATTTCCTTCTTTAGTAGATTGACTTAAAGTAATATAGATTTTATGTCCTGTGCCAAATGGAATTGCAGCTCCTTGTGTATCTCATCAACATACTTCTCTAGAGCAATCCTTTGTGCATCAAGCTTGACTTGCTGTTGCACTAGTAGTGAACTAAAGTCCATTTCTGGAGCAGGAGATGGTGTTCCAACCTTGAAGGATTTCTTGTAACCAGAGCTCTTCTTCCTTAGCTCCATAATTTTCCTTTTCTTTAGGACAGAGGCTTCTTCCTCATTATCTGAATCAAATGAGCTATCTATTTCCACTATTTTTCCTGGAGCATCCGCATCTTGTCTTGAGGCTAGTTCTAGCACCTCCCCCTCAATCCTTGCATTATGTGGATCAATAGAAATGTTTTCTTTCTTAATCTCTAGTTGCTCTTCAAACTGAGAAAAATTCTCCTCATGTTTTCTATTTTTCTCCCCTAGAACTCAGTTGTCTCTTCAAGGTGATTTTCTTTCTCAAGAACTTGGGGCTGATCAGGAACTTGCACATCTTGTGCTCTTTCTCAATAGTTTCTATCGCAGTGTCTATTTCCATTAATACTTCCATGATAGTGAGATTGGCAGTCTTACTGTCCAAGGCTGCTTCATTGATATCTCCCCCTGCGACTGATACCTCTTGGTTGTTTGTCACCTGGATAGTGTACCTCTGAATTTTAACTTCAATACCAGGTGTTGGTCTAGAAGACTTCCTTGGTTGTGCAGTGACTTCTTCATTAGAACTGAACTTTACCCTTTCCTCTAAATAACTGGAGGATCCAAATCATTGGCTGCAGATTTCTTTTTCTTCACTTCTTTCAGCTGTTGCTTTGGTGCAGGAGCATCTTTGGACAATACCCTGTCCCACCTAGACAAAATCCTGATGTACGTTCTCCATATATGATTTATCTTTGAGCTAAAACTTTGGTCTTGTATTTCTGGTATACAAGAAACAAAGTACAGACTGAGAATTCTTCCCAGATTAGGCTTCTTAATTCCTTCCTTTATCTTCTTAAATATAACCACTGTCAAGTCTATCTTCACCTTAAATATTATCCTTGTCATAAGGCTAAACATGTAGGAAGAGATTCTATATTGTCCACCTGTCTTGTAGAGAATGACTTTTCCTATCACTTCAGAGAGGAACTTTCCCTGGGAATTCATTTCCTTTCTGTTCATTAATGATCCAATCTTTGTGGATGATATCAGCCTAGACAAATTTACTACTTCAGCAGTCATGGATGAATCAATATCATATTCTTGTTTGATCCTGGGAAGATGGAGGAGCTTGGTCAGACTTTTGAACGAGATTTTCACCTTTGATCCTAGAATAATAGACTTGATTTTTCCTCCTTTCAAATCCAGGGAAGAATTTGAGTACAATTCGATTACTTCTTTCTTCTAGATCCTTGTAGACTCAGAAATAATAAATTCCACACCAGCTTTGTGGATTAGGTCAACTACATCCTTATGCAGCACCGTCAAACACTTGTCGAACTAGATAATACCCGTCGTTAATGATATCATCCATCTTTGGCTCCATTGGAGGTGGAAGAATACCACTTGAAATAACTGAAGTTTGAAGTGTGATGACTGGAGATTCCTTTATCTTGACACTCAGGGTTCAATCTCTTGAAAGTTCTAAGTCGTGTGGTCGACTAGTTCTTGTTGCTTCTTATTATAGTATTCGATAAGGAAGGCCAAACGACGCGCTTAAATTAGAACATCACGTGTAGACACATGGTTTCTTGTGTCGACACCGACTACTAAAGTATCGACATAAAATGTCAAGTATATTCAATTCTATGTGTCGACACTAAAATCTAAGGTCTCGACAGCATTGTGTCGACACAATCTGTTTACTTTGTCAAATGTTGAGTGAAAGCATTGAATTTTCTAGTATACCACTTAGCTGACTTTATTCTCTATTTAACATTCCTAATTCAATTGTAAAGCAATTTAATTTACTTTTTTCAAGAGGTTTAGTGAAGATATCAACTACTTATTTTTTAGTAGAGACAAACTCTTGACTATTAACTTCTTTCTCAACATGTTCTCTAATAAAATGATATCTAATTTCCATGTGCTTAGTTCTGCTACGTGAAATAAGATTTCTAGCAATAGAAATAACACTAGTATAATCACAAAATAAAGGGGTTCTACATAACTTGATGTCATAGTCTTCAAGATGATGTTGAATCCACCGTATTTGAGCATAGCAGCTGCCTCCAACAATGTATTCTGACTCTGTAGTGGAGATATCAATACTAGTCTACTTCTTGCTGCTTTATGACACCAATATTCCACCTAGGAATTGACATGTAGTAGTGGTACTTTTCCTATCTTCCTTACAACCTGCAAAATCTGCATCTAAAAATCCAGTTAGCAGAAAATCTCTATTCCTAGTACACCATAGACCAAGATCTGGTGTGCCCTTGAGATACCATAAAATTCTTTTTGTAGCAGAATAATGAGATTCTTTAGGGCATGCCTGATATATAGCACAGACACATGTAGCAGACATGATATCAGGCCTACTTGTTGTTAAATATAAAAGGGAGCCAATTATCTCTCTATACAAAGACTCATCAACAGGTTTCCCTGCCTCATATATGACTATAGGCATACTTGACCCCATTGGAGTTCTCATGGTGGAGGCAGTCTCCATACCATATTTCTTAATTACCTCCCTGTTGAACTTCGACTTGGATATAGACAAGTCATCACCAGTCTGTCTTACTTTGAGTCCCAAGAAGAACTTTAGCTCACCTAAGCTTCTCATCTCAAACTTCCCTTGCATGAGTTTGGCAAACTTCCTGCAAAGGTTGTTCTCAGTAGTTCTAAATATAATATCATCAACATATATCTGGACTAGTATGATCTTGCCCTTGGATTCCCTTAAGAATAGGGTCTTGTCTATTTTTCCCCTTGAGAATTTGTTCTCAAGGAGAAAAGAAGACAATGTCACAAACCAAGCTATAGGGGCTTGTTTTAACCTATACAGAGCTTTCTTAAGCCTATAAACATAATCAGAAAAGTGAGGATCTACCAAACCTGATGGCTGATCCACATATACTTTCTCTTTTAAATCTCCATTCAGGAATGCTGACTTGACATCCATCTGAAAGGCCTTGAATCCTTTATAGGCTACATTGGCAAGGAATAGTCTTATTACATCCAGCCTTGCTACTGCGGCATAGGTCTGGTGAAAATCTATCCCTTCTTCCTGCATGTAGCCTTTTTCCACCAATCTGGCCTTTTTTTATACAGTAATTGCATTCTAATCTAACTTATTCCTGAAGATCCACTTAGTCCCTATGATATTATATCCCTTTGGTCTGGGAACCAGATTCCATACTTTACAACTTTTGAACAAGTTCAACTCTTCCTTCCTGGCACCAATCCAGTATGAGTTTTGGATATCCTCTCCAAACTTCTTTGGTTCCAATTATGATAGGAAGCTTGAACATAGAGCTGAGTTCAAGCTCTTTGTATGATCCTTAGTTGGATTTGGGCAAGGATCACTAACTTAGGCTGAGTCGGACCCAAAATTTTATAGCAGGGACATGTTTAGTTGTCGTAGAGTTTAGTCTAAGTCCTGATTAGGGCCGCCTCCTTGGACAGGCATAAGTGGACTTCAGAGACTAAGATTTAGAAGTTTTCAAAAGACAGTGATCAGTTCGAAATTCTTCAAACTCAGCTCGATGATCGTCGATCTATGATCGACGAACTCAGAGTTAATTCTTTGAGATGAGCTCAATGTTCCTAGAGCTTAAGTTGATGCTTAGTTTTCTTCTGTCAGTTTCTGTAATGACTCCACCCGTTAAACAACATATAATAGAAGGTCCGGCCGGGGCCCCAAACTATATGCCACAAACAAACGGCGAGGTCACAGGTTAATACCACTACAACATCGCATCCTAACTTAGAGCATGCTAGCGGAAGATTTTAACAACAACGATGAACTCATACAAGGAATGTACACTATATATATATATAAACCACATTTATATATCAATTCATAAAAAAGTGTACAGCAAATACACACAAGCTGACCTTTAGGACTTACAGTTCCTTTTTTCAAAGTGTGGATTACATACATCGGTGCGTAGGTCGACCACATATGAAAAAAATACAAGAGAAAGAAACCTTCAATGGATAGCAGCAGCACCAACATCCACAGGGACTACAGCCCTTTCACTTCCCACTCGGCTCACCAGCACCTGGACAGGGACAGCCCACCCAGAAGGTAGTAAAAAAGGCAACGGTCAGCATTCAGCTGACCAATTTATAACAACCCTACTCCTTTCCCGGGGCAGTGACATTCCTCCCTGCATAGACAGATATCATATATATTGTGCTCTCATGCACAAGCAATCCATGACAACTGTCAGCCACACGGACCGACTATTCGTGCACTCAGGGCATATTTTTGGTGCACCGGCGAACCAGGGTCAACACCACTATTTACATGGTATTGAGCATTTAGTCTTACTAGCGCGCAAGCCTAAGACTTTCATTATGCCACTGACGAAAGCTCAATTCCTTGACGCTCTCTTATAAAGTCGAGATAACGCAGGTACGGATCAGCCACCCCCCATTGCTCAAGTCGCCTTGCCATCACCGAGTACGGTGTACTCGTAGCAATAACCAAAGGCACTGGTCGATTTAACCTTTCCTATTCGGCACGAAGCCTTATTAAGAGCATTCAGCTCACAATAGCCACAAAGTACACCAATGACTGGATTCACACTGACCATGCTGTCCGCCAAGGACTGGCCTCACAATGGCCATATTGCCCATAAAGGACTGGCCGCAGCACAAGCAATACAAGGGTATTTCCTGGAACTCCTCATTTTAGTACATCCTGCTACTCCTCTTCACAAGCACAACCCTTCGACTCCATAAACCACACATATTTATACGCGGAGTCTTCTCCGGTGCAAAATATGCAACATCACCAATCAAGTCCAACCTGTCCAGATGGGATTCACACAACATGCCTATCCTATACTACACATTTCCGGGTCTAAATGCATACTCAATTGGGGATAACAACTATCAACCCACGGGGATCACTTACTTTTCCATATTTTGGTGGAGGTTCCCATACTCATGCATAAAGGAGGACTTCACATGTCCAAGAAGGAACATCGTTACTCTTGACTATCTCTTGGGAGCGATAAAAATTTTAGCCGATGGAAAGGACCACAGCGATCTTTCCTCCACAGATCTGACCTCAGATCTCTCGACAGAACTCTAACGCTTCCGCGGTGGTTGGATCATCTCCTCTTTCTCCTCCTAGCTCTACTCTTTCACTAAGCACTTGAGAGAGATAACGGTTAAGTTAAGAATGATATCTTCACTCAATCTCGGAGATAAACCCAGCTGGGAATACCTGGTGTTATTGGATTAAGGATGAGGGAAATGAACTACCACAAATTGGCTGAAAAGTCTAATTTTGTGGCTGACACGCCCTGTGACACGCCCATGTCATAGGTCATGTACTATAAGCTGTACACGAACTGACTCATCCAGAAAAGGACACGGCCCTGTGGCACGCCTGTGTCACAGGACGTGTGTCCTGACATATCTTCAGACATGCCCGTGTCAAGCCCGTGTTTGAAAAGCCTAATAACCTTGTCAACAACACGAGAGGGACACGCCCTCAGACACCCCCGTGTGGCTGGGTGTGTTCCTCACTCAATGATTATAAAGCTCATTGCATTGAGTGTCGAGAGCATGGCATTGAGTGCACACCGAGAAGGACATGGCTTGGGACACGCCTGTGTCGTTGGCCGTGTGCCTCACTCAACGCCTTCTCGAGAAGTCCAAGAAGGACACGCCCTTGGACACACCCATGTCCTAGGCCGTGTCTATGACTTAATTCCAAACATTGGAAATTTGGGATTTTGGGGTGTTACAACCCTCCCCTCCTTAAAAAAATTTTGTACCGAAATTTAGGAACAACATGGAAACCCAGCAATAAATAAAGATATTTGTTATATAATAAAATGCACGATCAACAAAAGTTGCACGATTATACAGTTTAAATAAATAACTAGGTAAACTCTGCATGCATGGTCTTCTCCAGCTCCCATGTTAGCTCTTCACAGCCACAATTGTCCCACCGGACTTTGACCATCCTGATTGTCTTGTTCGACAACTGTTTCTCGGCTTTGTCTTCGATCCAAATGGGCCTAACCTTCGTCGTTAGACCATACTTGAACGGTACACTATCATTCTCCACCACTTGAGCTGGATCCTTGACGGCTTTTCCAAGAAATGAGATGTGAAACACATCATGCAAGCCACTCAGCTCTGCCGAAAGAGCTAGTCGATAGGCAGCTTCCCCAATTTGCTCCACCACTTCAAATGGACCAAGATATCTCGGACTTAGCTTTTTCAACCGCCAAATCCTGGACACGCCTTTGAATGGTTTGATCATCAAATATACCAAATCGCCCACCGCGAACGCCATGTTTCGGTGTTTGGCGTTGTAGTACTTTGCTTGTCAATCCTGGGCTATCAGTAGCCTCTCACAAATAGAGCGTATCATTGAAGTAGCTTCTTCGACATCCTTGTGCGGATATACCTTTGATTCGCCTACTTACGCCCAAGCTAGCGGTGTACGGCATTTCTGATCGTATAAAGCTTCATATGGAGCCATACCGATGCTCGCTTGGTAGCTATTATTGTAGGAAAACTCCAACATATAGAGTTGATCTTCCCATCTCTTACCAAAGTCCAGGGCACACATTCAGAGCATATCTTCCATCGTCCTATTGGTCCGCTCAGTTTGGCCATCTGTTTGGGGAGGAAAATCCGTAGTGAATGCTATTTTTGTGCCCAACAACTGATGGATTAGTCTCCAATCATTCGGCGTAAATCGCCCGTCACGATTACTGACGATGCTCTGGGGAACACCCAGCAATCAGACAATCTGCTCCACATAGATCTTTGCCAAGGTTTCCACTGAATCATCCCTCTTATTAGGTAGGAAGTGAGCCACTTTTGTCAACCGGTCTACAATCACCCAAATTGAATCATTCCCGCATTGAGATCTTGGCAACCCGTGAACGAAATCCATTGAGATATCATCAAACTTCCACTCCGGAATCGGAAACAACTTCAGGAAATTGCCAGGCTTCTTGCATTCTACTTTCACCAAAATACAAGTTTGATATTTAGCCACATAACGAGTTATGTCACTCTTTAAGCCTGGCCAATAGAACTGCTTCTTCATGTCCTTATACATTTTTGTGCTCCCAGGGTGAATTGAGTACTTTACAAAGTGAGCTTCGTACATCACCTCTTCTCTCAATTTACCCGCACTTGGGACGCACAATCGGTCATCTTTGTGTAACAAGCCATCATCCCAGGAGAATTTTCCATCTGACAAATCTTTTGCATAGCATTGGAGACTCTCATTAAGCTCCGTTTCTCGTCGTACCCTATCCGCAAGGTCATACTGTACCTCATCCAGTTCAAGCATGCCTCAGCTATGGAATTCTTGTCAATAAAAGAAATCTCTAACGCTTCCAGCTCCTGGATCAGACGCTTATCATGCATCTGCAATAAACTTCCCTACATCGGAATCATACGACTCTAGGCATCAGCAACCACATTACCCTTCCCGGGAGTATAGTGAATATCAAAGGTGTACTCCCCAAGGAACTCCATCCACCATCGTTGTTGCATATCCAGCTCTTTCTGGTCAAACAAATACTTTAGGCTCTTATGATCTGTATAGATATCCACTTTTACGCCATATAGATAGTGTCGCAACAATTTAAGCGCAAAGATCACCGCCGCCAACTCCAAGTCGTGGACATGATAATTCCACTCATGCACTTTTAACTAGCATGAGCCATAAGCAATAACTTTACCAAACTGTAGAAGAACGCAACCTAAGCCGCTCCCTGACGCATCAGTATAGATCTCATAGCCGTTTGTACCACATGGCGATGTCAACACAGGCTCCATGGTCAAACAACTCTTCAGATCTTCAAACGCTCGTGCGCACTCTAATGTTCAAACGAACTTCTGATCCTTTCTTGTTAATGTGGTAAGAGGCAAAGCGATCCGTGAGAAGTTTTCTACAAACCGCCTGTAGTACCCTGCCAAACTAAGGAAACTTCTAACTTCATCCAATGAGGACAACACCAACCACTCCTGTATGACGCTTATCTTTGACGGACCCACTGCTATGCCCTCTTCACTTAAATCGTGGCCAATAAAAGCCACTGACGACAGCCAGAACTCACACTTTGAGAACTTGGCATAAAGCTTGTTCCTACGCAAGGTGTGCAACACCATCCGCAAATGATTCGCATGATCAAATTCTGACTGAGAGTACACCAATATATCATCAATGAATAAGATCATAAAGAGATCCAAGTTCTCTCGGAACGTTCGGTGCATTAGATCCATGAATATCGAAGGCTCATTACATAGCCCAAACGACATTACCGTGAACTCATAATGATCGTAGCGTGTTCCAAATGCTGTCTTGGGAATGCCACCTTCCTAAGTCCACAATTGGTAATATCTCGATTTCAAATCTAACTTCAAATAGACGGTTGACCCCACTAGCTGATTGAACAAGTCATCTATCCGTGGAATTGGATACTTGTTTTTCTCCGTCAGCTTATTTAATTCACGATAGTCAATACATAACCATAAACTGCCGTCTTCCTTTTTCACCAACAGAACAGGTGCGCTCCAAGGTGACATACTTGGGTGTATGTATCCCTGTTCAAGCAACTCTTGCAGTTGGACCTTTAACTCCGCCATTTCTTTTGGCGCGACGCGATATGGCGAGCGGGCCACAAGTTTAGCACCTTGCACCAACTCGATAGAGAAGTCAATCACCTGCTAAGGTGGTAACCCAGGAAGATCCTTAGGAAATATATCGGTAAACTCCGATACAATCAGAACCTCATGCACACTGGCCTTCAGCTCATCAGCCTGAACAAGCGTGAAGAATAACTCTGCGCCCTTCCGAACAGTATTGACGACTTGGAGTGTTGACATCAAGGTCCCACTCACTCCTCGCATACAAGCGAACTTAGTCTCAAGCTCGGTATTCTGGCCTTGTGCGATCTCCTTTGAATTGCAATCAATACAGGCACGCTGCTCCGAGAGTAAGTCCATGCCAAAGATCACATCAAACTCCGATATCGGTAGAACAGATGCACTCAAACCAAAATCTCGACTTCCTATTTGAATTTCAACATCACAAGCTTTATCCGCAATCATTACACAACCATTCGACAATAATACCTTCACCGTATCCGTCGTCCCACGACTTGGTACTCCAATTCGCAACACAAAGTCCTTAGACAAAAAAGAATGTGAAGCACCCGTATCAAACAGGGCTCTCGTCGGGTTGTTCCGAATCAGGACAAAGCCTGTAGCACAAACATCATGCACAACCTACAAACAATTTATTCAATAAAACCAAAGCAAGCAATATCTTCAATCATACCTGTAACGACGTCACTCTGCTTTATAGCCTCCTACTGGCCAAGATTATAAACTCTGGGTTGCGCCTGGGATGCAGAGGACTCTACCACTGCTTTGCCCTTCTTAGCATAAGATGCACCCGTCTTCTTTTCCCCCTTTGGCTGAGCAACACTAAAATCGCGGGCTATATGCCCCACTTTTCCATAGGTAAAGCAGGTACGAGGCTCCTGCCATGATGTTGCTCCCGACGTCAAAGTCGTAGAAGTTTACCCAGAATGCTTGGACCTCTTAAGCCATTTCTTTCGGTAGTATGATTTTCCAGGGCGGGGTGCTTTGAACTCTAACTTTATCACATCCAACTCCTTTTTACCTTGCACCCGGTTCATATCTTTGTCCAGCGCACGCGCAGTATCAACCAAGGCTTGGAACCCTTGGGTCACCGAACTGGAGAGCAGGAACCTCAACTCGTCCCGCAAACCTTCATAGAACCGATTTGTTTTCCGTTGTTCATCCGCGATGATCGACCACTCATATCATCCCAATATGAAAAACTCATGCAAGTACGTATCAAAGCTACTTTCTCCTTGCATTAATCGTTGGAGCTCGTTCTCCATAGCAATGCGTTGTGCCGCTGGTAAATGCTTTTCCATAAACATTCGAGAGAATTCCTCCATCGACACTTGAGTCAACTGCCCGCCTGCTAAATGGTGTTACTCAACCTTGTCCCACCATAACCAAGCCTCACCTTCTAACATGAAGGTAGCTAAGGTGACCTTCTGATTTTCCTCCGTTCCGATCGTCATCAATATACGCTTGACGCGCGATAACCAATCCTCAGCCTGCTTTATGGATCCCTCGCCCGTGAATGTAGGTGGATTGAAACTCATAAAGTGTTTTAACCGACGTTCAACTGCTCGAGGGTCCACAACCGCAATAGGTTCCGGCCTTATAGCAACCCATTCTAGCACTGCTGCCGGCTTTGCTTGCCATACAGGCAGTGCTTTAAACATTGTAAAGAGGGCCTCATCAATTAAGCGGACAGTTTCCGCAAGAGGAGGTGGTGTAGGAACCTTAGCTGGTGTCGTACTCTAATCAGATCGCTGGGGCTTAGACTGCCCAGCACCACTACGAGTCACCTATAGGTGGACAAGACACACATTAGCGACCTCACGCAAGCAATAACAACAAGATAGTAACGCGCAGGTCCCTCAAACAAGTGTATTTGCATTACTTAGTGGACATTCAAGAGTTCATTAGTGTTAAAGCGGTTCGCACAGACACGTGCTCGCCTCCCCACAAAAGAATTTGACCATGAATTCGAAAGAGGAAGACTGAGACAAGCTGATTCCAAAATGTAACGACTCCACCCGTTAAATAACATATAATAGAATGTCCGGTCGGGGCCCCACACTATATGCCAAAAACAGACGGCGAGGTCACAGGTTATTACCACAACACCATCACATCCTAACTCAGAGCATGCTAGCGGAAGATTTTAACAACAACGATGAACTCATACCAAGAATGTCCACTATATATATAAACCACATTTATATATCAACTCATAAAAGAGTGTACAACAAATACACACAAGCTGGAATTTCGGCCTTACAGTTCCCCTTTTCAAAGTGTGGATTACATACATCGGTGCGCATGTCAGCCACATATGAACAATATATAAGAGAAAGCAGCCTTCAAGCTCTAGTAGAAGTATCCGCAGGGACTACAGCCCTTTCACTTCCTGCTCGGCTCACCAGCACCTGCACAGGGACAGCCCACCCAGAAGGTTGTAATCAAGGCAACTATCAGCATTCAGCTTACCAATTTATAACAATCCTACCCCTTTCCCGGGGCAGTGAAATTCCTTCCCTGTATGCATAGCAATGCATAGACTGATATCATATATATTTTGATCTCAGGTACAAGCAATCCATCACAACGGTCAGCCACACGACCCAACGATTCGTGCACTCAAGGAATATTTTTGGTGCACCGGCGAACTAGGGTCAACACCACCGTTTACACGGTATTGAGCATTTAGTATTACTGGAGCGCAGGCCTGAGACTCTGATTATGCCACTAACAAAAGCTCAATGCCTTGACGCTCTCCTGTACAGTCGACATAACGCAGGTACGGATCAGCCACCCCCTGTTGCTCAAGTCACCTTGCCATCACCGAGTACGACATACTTGTGGCTATAACCAAAGGAGCGGGTCGGTGTCACCTTTACTATTCGGCCCGAAGCATTATTAAGAGAATTCAGCTCACAATAGCCACAAAGTCAACCAAGGAATGACTTCACAATGTCCACGCTGTCTGCCAAGGACTGGCCTCACAATGGCCACATTACCCACAATGGACTGGCCGCAGCACAAGCAATACAAGGGTATTTCCTGGAACTCCTCATTCCAGTACTTCCTGCTACTCCCCTTCATAGGCACAACCCTTCGACTCCACAAACCACACGTTTATACGCAGAGTCTTCTCCGGTGCGCAATATGCAACATCACTAATCCAGAACAACCTGTCCAAATGGGCTTCACACAACATGTCTATCCCGTACTACACATTTCCGGGTTTAAATGCAGACTCACTTGGGGATAACAACTATCAACCTACGGGGATCAGTATCTCTTCCACCTTTTGGTGGAGGATCCCATGCTCATGCATAAAGGAGGACTTCACATGTCCAAGAAGGAAGATAGTTAACCTTGACGATCTCTTGGGAGTCATAGAAATCTTAGACGGTGGAAAGGACCACAATAATCTTGCCTCCACAGATCTAGCCTCAGATCTCTTAGCAGAACTCTAATGCTCCCGCAGTGGCCGGATCTTCTCCTCTTCCTCCTCCTATCTCTCCTCTTTCACTAAGATCTTGAGAGAGATATTGGCTAAGTGAAGAATGATATCTCCACTCAATCTCTGAGATAAACCTAGCTGGGAATACCTGGTGCCATTGGATTAATGATGAGGGAAACGAACGGCCACAAATTGGCTGAAAAGTCTAATTTTGCGGCTAACACGGCCTGTGACACGCCCGTGTCACAAGCTATGTACTGTTAGCAGTACACAAACCGAGTCATCAAGAAAAGGACACGGCCCTGTGACACGCCCATGTCACAGGCCGTGTGTCCTGACACAACTTCTGATACACCCGTGTCTAGCCCGTGTTTGACAGGCCTCATAACCTTGGCACAACCCGAGTGGGACACGCCTGTGTGGCTGGGTGTGTGCTTCACTCAACGATTATAGAGCTTATGGCATTGAGTGTTGAGAGCATGACGTTGAGTGCACACCGAGAAGGACACGGCTTTGGACACGCCCGTGTCCCAGGCCGTGTGCCTCACTCAATGCCTTCTCGAGAAGTACAAGTAGGACACGCCCTGGGACACGCCCGTGTCCCAGGCCGTGTTTTAGCCTGAATTCCAAACTTTGGAAATTTGGGATTTTGGGGTGTTAAAGTTTCTTAGCTCGACGAACTTGAATTCTCTGGTCGATGATCTTTGATCTCTGGTCGATGAATTCCATTCAACGTTCAAAGTTTTTTATGTAGTTCCAGAATGATTCTTTCCTTCTTTTGTTCCTTATCTTCCTTATTTATTAGCAGTATTATTATTAGTATTTAATGCAAATATTCTTCTGAATATAGCTGTTATTGGCTGCATTAAATATGGTATTCATCAGAATAAATATTTTCTTATTCTATCAAGGACAGTTGGGGAAACTAATTAATGCTCTTATTCTAGCTGTTTTCTATTCTCCAGATCAGCCAGCATTTATGGAAAGAATTCAAAAATTCAAAGGAGAATTTTGAGTAGGAGAATAAAAGAGATTCTCTCTTTTTCGTGACACATTGTTAGAGATACAGAGAGAAGAAATCAAGAAGCACGACACAGAGAATATTCAACCAGCATTCGACGCTCTCAACGCTTTTTTTATTCTCTGCAAACATTCTTGTTTGAAGAAGAACAAATCCTCTAGATCAAGAGTCTTCTTCAACTCTTGTTCAAGAAATCCTCAGAGACATTCTATTCAGCATCAATCACTAGATTTCCTGGACCTCTGCAGATCAAGATAAAGGACTACTCACCATTAAGCAAAGCTCTTTCTTCCTGAAGAATTCATTTCTCAGGGGGAGCTTTGGCAACACAAGAATCAACACAGTCTTCTTAAGTTGTATTGAGAAAAGAGAAGATGAAAGAGGGATAGATACTACTCTAGAGGGGGGGTGAATAGAGTTATCAAATTTTGCACAGACAAAACTTAATAGTCTACCCAACTCCCTTGGAGTGAAGTGCGGAATGAAAAGATTATAGATATTGATTTAACCTTAAAGCCTAACACAAGTGATGTGTACAAACACAAGCTAACTGTAATTACAGTTAAGCTTGAAAAAACCTAATCAGCAACTAGCAACCTAGTTATATCTAATCACAGCCACAATGCAGGAATTAAACAATGGAATCCAGACGACACAAGGAAATTTATAGTGGTTCCCCAAACAACTTGGGTACGTCCACTCTTCTACCCACACGGTAGGAATCCACTCAGGTTTTTGATCAGGTGCCCTGCCACAAACAGGATCTGCTTCAGGTAGATCCAGAAACCCTTTAGACTTTTGATCAGGTGTCTAAAAACCAAGCACAGGTTTTTGATCAGGTGCCCTGCCACCAAGGGATACTTTTGAAGGGAGTAATAACCCTGTACAGGAGGGGGAAGAAGGTTAAGATGTCTTCTCTATTTTACAATAGATTAGAGAAGCACAAAAGCTTGCACTGAGCTAGAATGCTCTAAAGAATCAAGGCTCCCCCTGGCTCAAAGATGTCCAGGTGAAGTCTTGCTTCAGTGCAGAAAACTCTTCAGAAAGTTCTGAAGGAAAAGCTACAGTAAGAAAGTAAATAATAAAATCAAATATCTTCAAGCAGCTATCATCTTCTTCTTCTTCTTCAAAGGAACTCTGAGTTGAACTTCCTGAAAGCAGGAGAACTCAGGTGAAGAAGAGATGAAGATCTTAACACTTCTCAGTTAGATGGAGATTGCTGAGAGCAGGAAGCTTGAACTTGATGAAGGCTTGAGTGCTTGAGAATATGTGTAACACTGGTTAGCTATTAGCTAGCTTGAATCCTTCTTCAAAGGGTCCTTTATATAATCATCAGCAAGCAACGGCTCTCTTCCATTTGAATTATTTGTCTTCTTCTGAGCCTTGAGACCTGGGCTGTAAATATCAAGAAGACAGAAACAACTCTGCAGCAAAACATTCTATAAAAGGAATGAACCTCTTTCTAAGAAGCTGCAGGCTTAAATCAAATAACAGAAGGACTAAATAAAGTCACATCAGAAATAATCTCTTTATAGTAAAAGAAGACTTTTCAGTCTAACGGCTATAAAGGGCTGACAATATATAAAGTAAATTACAATGACAGCTAATGAGACAAACAACTTTATCTCAAAAAGATTTGACTCAGGCAAAAAGAATAGAGCAAATAATGCCTGGAAATATTATCATTCAGCTTAAAATAAAGTGCCAGAAAATGTATTAATTAATTAATTATAATAAATAAATACAAAATACAAAGGCAGACAGAAAACGTCGAACGACCCTCGAAGATCGTCGAACGACGCACGGAGATCGTCGAACTATCGGGCAGATTGTCGAACGATCCAGATAGTCGACCTATCGAAGAAGATAGTCGAACTACCCCGGCGGATAGTCGAACTATCAGAACAGATAGTCAAACTATCAGATAGTCGATCTATCTAGGACAGATAGTCGAACTATCAAGCGCACAGAGATAGTCGACCTATCAAGCAGATAGTCGACCTACCTCAGAAAACAGATAGTCGATCTATCAAAAGATAGTCGAACTATCAAAACCAACCAGATAGTCGATCTATCAGCAGATAGTCGAACTATCAGATAGTCGACCTATCAGGACAGATAGTCGAACTATCAAAGGCAACAGATAGTCGAACTATCAACAGATAGTCGAACTATCAAGACGAAACAGATAGTCGATCTATCAACAGATAGTCGAACTATCAAAGCGGAACGGATAGTCGAACTATCAACAGATAGTCGAACTATCAGATAGTCGATCTATCAGAACAGATAGTCGAACTACCTCGCCAAGCAGATAGTCGAACTATCAACAGATAGTCGAACTATCAGCGCAAAACAGATAGTCGAACTATCAACAGATAGTCGAACTATCAACGCAGACAAAGCGTCGACCAACTGATAGACGATCGTCGATCAGCCGATAGACGATAGTCGAGCGGCGTTCGACTATCGTCGAACGAAAAAACTACTTAACCAAATTCTCAATCTGGAAAAGTGAGGACTCTACATCTAGACTCCTAACCATTGACCATAGATATTTCTTGGGTCAAGGGGCACAAAGGAGAGGACTGAACTCAAATCAAAACTAGGGTACCAACAATCTCCCCCTATTTGAGTTAAGTCTCTCAACATTTAAAACATAAAACTAGCTAAAGAGCAATAAAATAATACAGCAATTAACTAGCAGATTATCAAACAGATAAACAAATATAGCACAGCAGATAATCAAACTATGGATCAACAGAGTCAGGCTTAGCTACAGAAGAGCTAGAAACAAAAGAGATTATTCTTAGAGGATCATCAGATTCTTTCTTTGACATTTTCAGGTCCTGCGCACCAATGATCTTCAGCTCTGTAGCTCTTGGAACTACTGCTTCAGGATGTTTTTCCATATATTTTGATGGATCAAAAATCTCAGGATTAACCTGGAACTTTTCAAATTCTTTCTTTCTATAATCAGACATGGTAGTAAGACCAGTCGTATCTTTACCTTCGGCTCTTGCTTTTCTTATTTGGGCTGCTCCAACTAGCTCTTGAAAGCGAGCCATCCTAAAGTTAGGATTGAGCTCAGGATTTTCATACACAGGCTCAGGAGAAGCAGCATCAGCTATTATATCTTGAATAACTAGAGAAGACATTAGAGTATACTTAGCAAAAGGGTTCTTGCTAGATATTTTAAAGCAAAGTGAACTATTTATCTTTTGAAACAGTTTCCTCAGTCTGAACTGGTGTTGGAGATGAAATTCTCTTCTTTGGAGAAGGAGGTGGGGAAAAGGTTGGTCTTTGAACCACAGCCTCCTTCATTTGTCTTTGAGAACCAGAAAATGATTTGCTTTGAGAGCTTTGATAACCTTGTCTAGGCTGGGGCTGAAAGGAAGCAGATCTTTCAGAAGAAGCAGCAGGATTAGCTGATAGGTTCCCAGAGGCTCCTGCATCGGGAGGAGGAGGAGGACCTCTGGGAGTCCATCTTGAGACAGGAGTATCATACCTCTTAGTCCTTTTTCTTTCTTTTTGCTGATTCTTTGAAAACCTCATCCAGTGCTGAAAATCCTTGGATTTAGGGTCAATGCCCTTCAGAATATAATAGGGAATATCATTATCCTTACTGGGAGGTGGAGGAGGAGCAGCTTTTCTTTTCTTTGAGGCAGCTTTCTTTCTCTTTGACTTCTCAGAAACATCAGAATCATCATCATCATCAGAATGAGATGAGGGAGGATTTTCATAAGGATCATAGGCTTCTGAAACAGCCTTTTCTTTAAGCTTTGAAGCAGATTTCTCCCTTTCCTCTTCCATGGCATCCAGAGCCAGAAGGGAATCTAAGTCCAACCCTGGAGAGTCATCCCAGATGGTTGACTTTTCAATTTGCAAATCTTTCTCTTTCTCTTTTAAAGATTGAACTCTTAACTCCCAGGCAGCTCTTGCTTGAGCTTCTTCCAAACTCAGAACAGGAGAGTCAACTTTGACTTCATCTTTCTCAGACTCATCTTCTTTATTATCTAAAAAGAATTCTAATTCAGGATCTACTTGAGTATCAGAAACACTTGGATCAGCTTCAACAACAACTGCTATGATCTGAGCAGTTAAATCTTCTTTAATAATATCTGTAAAATTATGAATACATATCTGCTAAATAAGCGATAATCATCCCCTCAAGGTATTCACAAACTATCAAATTAATCGAATCATCAACAAAACGAATGAAAGAGTTACCTTCATACTTAACCATCTCCCATGATTCATTCAGATATGAAGTTATAATTCCCTCTAGGAATCTAGCAATCACAGAAGAGGTAAGATCTTCTAAGCAGACTTTAACTGCAATCTCAGATAACAAGATTCCATCTGCTATTTCCTTATCAGACAATACTGGAACTTTTTCTTTCTCAGCAGGAGCTATTTCTTCCTCAGTAGGAGCAGATTCTTCCTGGGCAGGAGCTATTTCTTCCTGGGCAGTCATTTCAGCATCTGGAACTATTTCTATCTCAGCTTGAGCAGATTCTTCCTGGGCAGTCATGACTGTATCCTTTATTGCTGGAGGGGAGGCAGGATGGTCTGAGGCATCTTCATTGAACATCTCCCCCTGCCTGATTTCAGTGGATACTGAAACCAGGCCCCTTGAGGAAGATGGCTCAGCAGATTTTGAAAGGGATTTGATGGAGGTAGATAAGAGATCAATGGAGGCTGCAAGGGGAGCGATTGCCTCTTCAATCATGGTTTTGATTGAGGGGGTAATCAGCTCCACAATGCGGGAGATAAGCTCAGGAGAGATCTCAATAGATGAAGGATGTGAGGTGGATGGAGCTGCAGCAGATATGGTAGTGGTGCTGGGATGAGAAACGGTGTGGACAGGGGATCGAGCCGGAGATGGAGCAGGTGATGGAGCAGGAGAGTTAATTGGGGAATGAATGGGGGAATGAACGGGAGATATAGGAGGAGTAGGAATTCTCTCTGATCCTAACAAATCAAAGCTAGGAGCAGATATCCTAGCCAGATGAGCAGGTAGAGGAGACAGAGGAACAACCGTAGTTGTTTCTGGAGCAGCAGAGGAAGAAGGTCGTACCTCAGCTGAAGTTGATGGTACTTCAACTGAGGCAGACAGCAATGCAGAGGAGGAGGAAGGAAGAGCTGAGCCAGCTTCAACATGGTGAGGAGCGACTGATTCAGTCCTTGTGTCCTCAGATGTTGCTGGAGCAGGTTTCACAAACGTTCTCTTCCACTTAGAGAACAAGTTGGGGTCCATTTTCTTGCTCGCATTGATTGTTGTTGCAGTTGAACTTAGCAGCTGGGGGTATTTTTCTTTGAGGAAGATTCCAATGACCCTTCCTAGGGTGACTTCCTTCTTACCAGTCTTCTTCCTGATTAAATCAAATACAACTGCTGCCCAATCGATCCTTTTTCGATTAACAATTGCACACATGAGTGCAAATTGCTGCCTTGTTATATTGTCGTGGGCAGAGTGCTTACCCAGGAGCACTTTTCCTACTAACTCAGCCAGAAACTTGATTTTGAAAGGAAAATTCACTTTGAGCAGCTTCGTGGGAATGCCCTCAGCATGTCCCAGCTCAACCAGCATTCTTCCAAATTCCGGAGCATCTTGCTCATAATCCTCATCACCAATAACTAATCCAAAAACATCAGATAAAACGGCCGGAGTCAGTGTTACCTCTTCTACGCCGATGGTACCGATCATCGATTCGTCTGTGGAAGACGACGTGAAAGCCCATTCTTTGATTTCTGGAATGTTGATCTTAATCCTTTCAACCATTAACTTCTCTAATCCCTGATCCCTGCATAGCTGTAGAACTTCTACTATTCCTGCATCGCAGCTGCTGAATGCGTCGAAATCCACGCTGAATCCTGCATCAAACTTCACGATGGCTAAAACTGCTGGAGAGACCGCCATGGATTCGCTGGAGAAAGCTCGAGAAAGCTACAGAGAACGAAGAAGACGAAACGCCCGGAAATCGCAAGCGGGAAAGCAGAATGCAAAAGGGCACGCTCCGTTGACGATAAAACACAAGATCTTTTAACCTAGGTCGACTATCGGCTTTATATTAGACCGGGAATAGTCGATCTATTAAAAAGATACTTGACCCGATAGTCAAACGGCCGTTCGACGATCGGCTCAGAAGCAGAGTAGTCGAACCATCGTTCGGCTATTTCTGGCTTCACCAGCAACAAGCTGTCGTCGTTCGGAGATCGACGATGAGCTCAATCTGTTCGATGATGGTCGAACGTCGATCGACGATCTTCAAACAGATAAGCTATCATTAACCAGAGGTCGACGATAGGCTTAATCCGTTCGACGATCTTCGATCATCGTTCGACGATCTTCAAGCAGATTTCAACATAGGCAGATATTGTCACACTTAGTCTCGTTCATTGATCATGCCTAGTTGAACTAAAAAGAACAGATGCTTCTGTTCATCTAAAGGCTTGGTGAATATATCACCTCTCTGAAACTCAGTGGATATGAACTCAAGACAGATCTTGTTCTTTTCCACACAATCTCTCAGGAAATGGTGCCTAATCTCAATGTGCTTGGTTCTAGAGTGGTGCACTGGATTTTGTGCAATAGAAATGGCACTGGTACTATCACACATGATCTTGGTTTTCTTGTGTGAGTAACCATAATCCACAAGCTGGTTTTGAATCCACAGGATTTGTGAACAACAACTGGCAGCTGCTATATATTCAGCCTCTGCAGTTGAAGTTGAGACAGAAGCCTGCTTCTTACAGAACCAAGAGACCAATCTCTCTCCCAGGAACTGGCAAGTTCCTGAGGTGCTCTTCCTGTCAACTCTGCAACCAGCATAATCAGAATCAAAATATCCAATTAATTCAAACTCTGACTCAGCTGGGTACCAAAGTCCTAGATTTGGACATCCCTTCAGGTATCTCAGGATTCTCTTTAGAAGAATCAGATGAGATTCCTTGGGGTTGACCTGGAATCTAGCACAAAGGCATGTAGCAAACATTATATCTGGCCTACTTGCAGTTAGATATAATAGGGAACCAACAATGGCCCTATAATTCTTTTGATCAACTGGCTTGCCGTGATCATCAGAATCAATAACTACATTAGTAGCCATGGGTGTAGGCATTGCTGAAGCATCAGCCATCCCAAATTTCTTTACCAATTCTTGGCATATTTGGATTGGGAGATGAAGATACCATCAGCATCTTGCTTAACTTGGAGACCAAGAAAGTAAGACAGTACACCCATGCTACTCATCTCAAACATAGAATGCATCAAGTTGGAAAACTTTTTGCACAGTTTGGGATCAGTGGAGCCAAAAATAATATCATCTACATACACCTGAACTAACAGGATTGTGTCCTTGTGATGCTTGACGAAAAGGGTTCTATCAACTACTCCCCTAGTAAAGTTTTGCTCTAACAGGAAACTAGCTAAGGTCTCATACCAGGCCCTTGGAGCTTGCTTTAGTCCATAAAGAGCTTTCTGTAACTTAAAAACATGAGAAGGCTGAGTTGAAGAAACAAACCCTGGTGGTTGTTCAACAAACACCTCTTCCTTAAGCTCACCATTTAGGAATGCACTTTTGACATCCATTTGGAACACCTTAAACTTCATGAAGGCTGCATAGGCCAAGAAGATCCTTATTGCTTCTAGCCTTGCAACAGGAGCAAAGGTTTGGTCATAGTCTATACCTTCCTCCTGTCTGTAGCCCTGAGCTACAAGCCTAGCTTTATTCCTTACTATAATTCCATTTGCATCTAACTTGTTTCTATACACCCACTTGGTGCCTATGATCAGTTGGCCTTTTGGTCTTGGAACCAAAGTCCAAACTTTACATCTCTCAAACTGATTGAGCTCCTCTTGCATTGCAATGATCCAGTGGGGATCTAGCTCTGCATCTTTAAAGGTGAGGGGCTCAACCTGTGAGAGGAAACAAGCATGCATCACATCCTGTCTTAATTGGTGTCTTGTTTGCACACCAGCTGATATGTCTCCAATCACTTGAGATGTGGGGTGATCTCTAAGTGTGACAATATCAGCAGGTGGGATGTGATCTTCAGCAACAGTTGGGATTAATTCCTCAGGAGGAATTTGATCTACTGTTGGTGGTACAACAACAGCTTCAACAGCTTCAGCAATGTCTTCATCAATATCTGATTCAGTGATCTGAAGAGTTGATAGTTGAAGAATTTCTTTAGGGGCATCAGGTACCTGCAAAGAACTAGAGGAAGAAGAATTTTCCTTCTCCTTGTAAAACATCTGAGACTCATCAAAAGTCACATGCACAGATTCTTCTATCTTACAGGTAGACTTGTTATAAACCCTATAAGCTTTGCTTACTTGGGAATATCCAAGCATAATTCCCATTGAAGCTTTTGCTTCAAATTTTCTAATATATTCTTTATTATTATTATGAATATAAATAATACAGCCAAAAATTCTAAAGTAATTAATTTTTGGTTTCTTTTCTTTAAGCAACTCATAAGGAGTTTTACACTTAAGTTTGTGTATCAAACTTCTATTCAAGACATAGTTGGCTGTACTAACAGCTTCTGCCCAATAGGATAGAGGCATGTTAGCATCTGCCAACAATGTACTAGCAACTTCAATTAGTGTTCTATTCTTCCTTTCAACTACCCCATTTTGTTGGGGAGTTCTAGGAGCTGAGAAGCTATGTTTGATACCTTCTCTCTCACAGAATTCTTGCATGAGAAGAGAGTCAAACTCAGTACCATGATCACTTCTGATCAAGGCCACATGAGTAGAGTACTCAGTCTGCACACAAAGTAGAAAGTCTGTAAGGGATTTGAAGTTATCAGACTTAGTTCTCAAAAAGAAAACCCAACTGAACCTAGAGAAGTCATCTACAATTACTAAAGTGTAATACTTCCCTCCTAAACTCTGTACATTTATTGGGCCAAAAAGGTCCAAATGTAATAAATACAGGATTCTAGGAGAATCACTTTTATTTACAGATTTAAATGAATTCTTGGTTTGCTTGCCTAGCTGACAAGCCTTGCATAGGCTCTCCTTCTTGTAGGGGCAAGAGGTAAACCTCTAACAAGGTTGTGCTTAGATAACCTAGATATATTTTTAAGGTTTACATGACTAAGCCTTTTATGCCATAGGGAATTATTATTAAGGGTTACTTCATTAAACAGGCAGATTTCAGAATGAGATGAATTAAAATCTACTAAATAAATGTTACCTATTCTAATACCTACTAAAACAACATTATTATTTAAAGTAATATTGCAAGAGAAATTAGAAAATGAAACCTGGTAGCCAGCATCACATAGCTGGCTGACTGAAATCAGATTATGCTTCAGTCCATTGACATAAGCAACTCTCTTGAAAGTAACTGCTCCAATTGTGATCTTGCCATAGCCTTCTGTCTGACCACAGCTGGAGTCTCCAAAGATAACCTTTGGGCCGAGCTTAGCTTTGAACTTTGACAGTAGATCTTTATTTCCTGTCATATGCTTAGAGCATCCACTATCCAAATACCACTTATTTTGAGTGATTGGATAGGCATTCACCTGCAAGACAATTATTTAGACAGAGTGGACCCAGGTAACCTTGGGTCCCTTGTTTTTCACATAAGAAAAACTGGAAATATAAGAGAATGCAGGCTGAGGGTGATAACCTAGTGGGTGAGATCTCCTAGGTGGGATTCTCCATGCAGATGATGGGTCAAAAACCTAGGGTTTCTATTCTCATTTAGGTTTCTATGGAATTGATTATGATTTTGAAAATCATATTGAAATCGTCGATCGACGTTCGACGATGGGCGCTCAGATCGTCGAGCTTCGTTCGACCATGGAGCTTCCGATCGTCGAGCGGCGTTCGACGCTCTTTGCATTTCTTTGAAAAACTTCTTTCTCTTTTCTCTCTTAGCTTTATTTAAGGTTTTATTTACCAGATTTACTTGCTCAGTGTTCTTCTTTCCACTAGCTGAAATGAAGTTCACTGGAGTTGAAAGATTATTTTTAAGAAGGACTGGGGGTTCACTGGGAGAAGCTCCTAAGCCTAGTTTATCATTACCTGACCTAGTGTTAGTCATGCTGGTAATTTCTAACAGCTTAAGGCTTCTACCATTAAGGGATTCTTCTAATCTCTTAGACTTAGCTAACTCTATTTAAAGAAATTTAACTTCTTCACTACAAGTAGTGAGTTCTTCCTTTAACCTAACATTTTCAGAGGCTATTGATTCTGAGTCAGCTAACCTATTTCTAAGTTCTTTTATTTCCTTTTCTGAGCTAATTAAATCTAAACATAAAGATTTAAATTCTAACTTAAATTCTTCTGAAGTAAAATCATAAGAAGAAAGTACCTCATCTTCAGTAGGCATCTCTTCATCAGAATCAGAACTCTCTGCAGCAGAGTGGTTGCTGCAGGCATCTATTGCCATTAGGCAAACTTCTTTTGCCTTCTTCTCTTCCTCATCTTCACTAGAGCTTGATGAGGAGGATTCTTCATCAGAATCACTCCAGGTTTCAGCAATGAAACCTCTCTCCTTCTTCTTGTTTTTGTGGGAGGATGGCTTGGAGTGCTTCCTGTATTGTTCCTTTTCTTTTCTCTTTTCCTTGTTCTTCTCCTCTGGACACTCTGGCAAGATGTGTCCAGGCTTCCTGCAACCATAACAAATGATTTCTTTAGCAGGAGAGCGATCATACCTTGGTTTGTCTTCATAGCGTGAAGACTTCTTTCTGAACTCCTTTCTTCCCATCTTGAGAAATCTTTTGGCAAACAATGCCATAAGTTCCTCATTAGATTGGATGCCTTCAGAAACATCTGCAGCCTTAAGAGCTAGGGATTGCTCTTTTCTTGTTGGAGTGGGGGTCTTGGCTTCAGCTTCTGCTTCTCTGGTCTTCAGCACTTGCTCAAAAGACTTGAGCTTGCCGAGGAGAGCTTCAGTTGAGATCTCATTAGTGCTTCTGGCTTCCTTGATGGGCCAGATTCTTAGATCCCATGTGCTAGGGAAGCACATAAGAATCTTATCATTGACCTCTGTCAATGATATGTCCTTGTCCAGGGTCCTCAGCTCATTGATGATTGAGCTGAGCCTGGTATACATAGCTTCAACTGATTCAGCATCAGTTTTCTTGAAGTTCTCATACTGTGAGATAAGGTTGGACCTTCTGTCCTTCCTTTCATCAGCTGAACCAGCTACAATCTGGTTCAGTGTGTCCCACATGGCCTTTGCTGAGGAGCAGTCAGCTACCTTCTGGAACACCTCATCAGACATTGTCTGAGCCAGTATGTTCATTGCCTTGGCATCTGCAATTTTGGCCTTCTTGTATTCATCATTGTAATCTGGAGGAGGCACTGCACTCATATCAGATGATGAGGCAGTGGCAGCAGCAGGTGCTCTTGGGGGACCTGACAAAATAGAAGCAAAAATGCTTTCATCAATAGAGTTCATAAATAATTTAATCCTTGCCTTCCAGATGCCAAACTTTGCTAAGTTGCATGCTGGAGGTCTGGTACTAGAATAATCCTTAGACTGGGCCATGATAGTGAATATCTATAAGCTCTTGGTATCTATCAGGATCTTGTGACTTAGGTGTTAGCCTATACAGTCAGTTAACCTCCCTCTGATACCAATTGAAAGTGAAGGGATAGATACTACTCTAGAGGGGGGGTGAATATAGTTATCAAATTTTGCACAGACAAAACTTAATAGTCTACCCAACTCCCTTGGAGTGAAGTGCGGAATGAAAAGATTATAGATATTGATTTAACCTTAAAGCCTAACACAAGTGATGTGTACAAACACAAGCTAACTGTAATTACAGTTAAGGCTTGGAAAACCTAATCAGCAACTAGCAACCTAGTTATATCTAATCACAGCCACAATGCAGGAATTAAATAATGGAATCCAGACGACACAAGGAAATTTATAGTGGTTCCCCAAACAACTTGGGTACGTCCACTCTTCTACCCACACGGTAGGAATCCACTCAGGTTTTTGATCAGGTGCCCTGCCACCAACAGGATCTGCTTCAGGTAGATCCAGAAACCCTTTAGACTTTTGATCAGGTGTCTAAAAACCAAGCACAGGTTTTTGATCAGGTGCCCTGCCACCAAGGGATACTTTTGAAGGGAGTAATAACCCTGTACAGGAGGGGGAAGAAGGTTAAGATGTCTTCTCTATTTTACAATAGATTAGAGAAGCACAAAAGCTTGCACTGAGCTAGAATGCTCTAAAGAATCAAGGCTCCCCCTGGCTCAAAGATGTCCAGGTGAAGTCTTGCTTCAGTGCAGAAAACTCTTCAGAAAGTTCTGAAGGAAAAGCTACAGTAAGAAAGTAAATAATAAAATCAAATATCTTCAAGCAGCTATCTTCTTCTTCTTCTTCTTCAAAGGAACTCTGAGTTGAACTTCCTGAAAGCAGGAGAACTCAGGTGAAGAAGAGATGAAGATCTTAACACTTCTCAGTTAGATGGAGATTGCTGAGAGCAGGAAGCTTGAACTTGATGAAGGCTTGAGAGCTTGAGAATATGTGTAACACTGGTTAGCTATTAGCTAGCTTGAATCCTTCTTCAAAGGGTCCTTTATATAATCATCAGCAAGCAACGGCTCTCTTCCATTTGAATTATTTGTCTTCTTCTGAGCCTTGAGACCTGGGCTGTAAATATCAAGAAGACAGAAACAACTCTGCAGCAAAACATTCTATAAAAGGAATGAACCTCTTTCTAAGAAGCTGCAGGCTTAAATCAAATAACAGAAGGACTAAATAAAGTCACATCAGAAATAATATCTTTATAGTAAAAGAAGACTTTTCAGTCTAACGGCTATAAAGGACTGACAATAGATAAAGTAAATTACAATGACAGCTAATGAGACAAACAACTTTATCTCAAAAAGATTTGACTCAGGCAAAAAGAATAGAGCAAATAATGCCTGGAAATATTATCATTCAGCTTAAAATAAAGTGCCAGAAAATGTATTAATTAATTAAATATAATAAATAAATACAAAATACAAAGGCAGACAGAAAACGTCGAACGACCCTCGAAGATCGTCGAACGACGCACGGAGATCGTCGAACTATCGGGCAGATAGTCGAACGATCCAGATAGGCGACCTATCGAAGAAGATAGTCGAACTACCCCGGCAGATAGTCGAACTATCAGAACAGATAGTCGAACTATCAGATAGTCGATCTATCTAGGACAGATAGTCGAACTATCAAGCGCACAGAGATAGTCGACCTATCAAGCAGATAGTCGACCTACCTCAGAAAACAGATAGTCGATCTATCAAAAGATAGTCGAACTATCAAAACCAACCAGATAGTCGATCTATCAGCAGATAGTCGAACTATCAGATAGTCGACCTATCAGGACAGATAGTCGAACTATCAAAGGCAACAGATAGTCGAACTATCAACAGATAGTCGAACTATCAAGACGAAACAGATAGTCGATCTATCAACAGATAGTCGAACTATCAAAGCGGAACGGATAGTCGACCTATCAACAGATAGTCGAACTATCAGATAGTCGATCTATCAGAACAGATAGTCGAACTACCTCGCCAAGCAGATAGTCGAACTATCAACAGATAGTCGAACTATCGGCGCAAAACAGATAGTCGAACTATCAACAGATAGTCGAACTATCAACGCAGACAAAGCGTCGACCAACTGATAGACGATCGTCGATCAGCCGATAGACGATAGTCGAGCGGCGTTCGACTATCGTCGAACGAAAAAACTACTTAACCAAATTCTCAATCTGGAAAAGTGAGGACTCTACATCTAGACTCCTAACCATTGACCATAGATATTTCTTGGGTCAAGGGGCACAAAGGAGAGGACTGAACTCAAATCAAAACTAGGGTACCAACAGAAGACTTCCATCAAACTCTTTCCACCCCATTGTATAGGGTTATAGCTCCCTTCAAAAGTTAGTTTGGTTGATAAGTCTCCCTCCAAAAAACTTGAAGTTGGTTTTTGGGCACCTGATCAACAGCCTGAAGGGTTTCCTGATCTACCAAAATCAGATCTTGTGGTGGCAGGCACCTGATCAAATCTTGCTAGTGGATTCCTACCTAGGGTGGTAGAAGAGTGGATATACCCATGTTTAGGGGAACCACTATAAACTTCTTGTGTCGTCGGGTTGCTCTATTTCATTTGCTTTATTTTTGTTGTGCTTTTTATATTTGGAATAGTTAGAATAGTTTTCTTATTCTTAACTAATATATGGTATCATTATATTTACTCTATTATAAACTAGAAAAAGAGCCAAAGTTTTAATACTCTATTAACCCCCCCCCCCCCCCCCCCCGTCTAGAGTAATCAGATCCAACCCCTCCTTTCAATTGGTATCAGAGGTGTGTTTTTGTTTGGTTGTACAAGTTAAAACTTTAATCAAGATCTAGTTAGATCAGATTTTCTTCTTCCCAACTATTCTCTATCACAATTGCACAAAACAAGTATTATGCAAGCACCATACCTCCAGTATGCAACCTAAATAAGTTTGCCATCTGGAAGGTAAGAATTAAGTTGTATATGAACTCTATTAATGAGGATATATTTTACTCTATCTTGACATGACCTCCTACTGCAGCAACTGCTTCAACTTCTACTTTAAACACTCATGTTGTTCCACCACCTGAGTGGACAGATGCCCAGAAGAAAGCCAAGATTGTAGATGCAAGAGCTATGAACATTGTAGCTGAAACTATGTCTGATGACATTTATCAGAAAGTGGCTGAGTGCACTTCAGCCAAAGCAATCTGGGATTCCCTAAACAAGATAGTGGTTGGATCTGCTGATGAGAAAAGTACAGAAGATCCAATCTCATCTCTCAGTATGAGAACTTCAAGAAGGAATAAGTTGACTCAGTAGGTGACATGTACAATAGGCTAAGCTAAATCATAAAAGAGCTAAGGACCTTAGACAAGGAAATTACTCTTACTGAAGTGAATGATACGATCCTTACGTGCTTCCCCAGCACATGGGATTCAAGGATTTGGCCTATCAAAGAAGCCAGAAGCATTACTGATATCCCAACTGAGTCTCTCCTTGGAAATCTTAAATCATATGAGAAACTGATGAAGACTAGAGAAGCAGCAGCTGAAGTAAATACTCCAACACCTACCAGGAAGGAGCACAACATTGCTTTGAAGTCTGCTGAGGACTCTAAAGGGACTCATGTTAATGAAGAACTGATGAGTCTATTTGCTAAGTTATTTTTCAAAATGGCAAAGAAGGACTTCAGAAGGAATTCATCTAGACAAGATGACAAACCAAGGTATGACAAAACAACTTATAAAGAAATTGTCTTTTTTTATTATAAGAAGCCAGGACACTACATCTCTGAGTGTCCAGAATCTCAGAAGAAAGATAGGAGAAGAGAAAAAGAGTCAAGAAGAACTCATCACAACAAACCCTCCTCAAGCAAGCACAAGAGGAAGGAAAACGGTTTTGTTTCTGATATCTGGAGCAATACAAGAGAAGAGTCATCCTCTTCCAGCTTTAGTGATGATGAAGAAGAGGAAAAGGCAAAGGAAGTTTGCCTAATGATAATTGATGCCTGTAGCAGCAAATCAGATGATGAAGATTAAGATAATGAAGAATCAATATGTATTGAAGACCAGGTAATTGCTTCTTATGATTTTGAAGAAGAAGAATTTAAATCTGAATTTAAAAATCTTTGCATAGACTTAATAGGATCTGAGAAGGAAATCAAACTTCTTAGAGAGAAATTAACTACTCAAGATAAAAATCTTGCTGAAAATGCTAAATTGTCAAATGAACTCAATTCAGCTAATGAACAAATAGTTTTTCATAAAATTGAACTAAGAAAGGCCAATAAACTAGAGGAATCTCTAAATGGCAGGAGCATGAAATTTCTAGATATAACTAGTACCTTAAATGCTAGGACTAATAACAGTAAACTAAGATTAGGTGCCTCATCTAGTGAACCACCTCTAATCCAGAAGAACAATCTATCAAAACCTGTAAATTTCATTTCAGATAAAGGCAAGAAGAACACTGAACAGGTTAACAAAGTTAATGAAGTTCTAAAGCAAATGAAATTAAAACAAAAATATAAAAACAAGAAAAATAATAGATATAACAATGTTTAGTTGTTTTCGTCGAACTTAGATCGACATAACGTGAACTGTTCGTCGACCTCAGAATGACGAACTCTGAACACAAACCATTATAATAAGAATTCTTCGATCTACGATCGACGAAACTAGTACGGTTCGTCGACTAGAGATCAACGACATTTGTGCCCTGAGAATGAATACTCTCATTCTTCGAGCAGAGATCGTAGATCTCATTCCAATTCGTCGAGCTCAGGTCTACGAACTCACAAGAATTCGTCGATCCCAGATCAAAATTACAAAAACTTAAATTTCAACTGAAACTGTAACAATAAACCTAATAAACATAGGGAGAACATCAACCCATTCACCCAATGGATAATTCTTGCTAGAAGATTTCACCCATTAGGTTATAAGAGCCAACTTGAATGTTCATTTATATCAAGTTTTTCATTTTTGAAGAAACAAGTACCCAAGGTTACCTGGGTCAAGAACTTTTAATTTGTTTCATTGCAGGTACAGACATATCCTATCACTCAAAATAAGTGGTATCTGGATAGTGGGTGCTATAAACAAATGACTGGATGCAAGGAAAGTCTCATCAACTTCAAGGCCAAGCTTGGTCCAAAAGTAATCTTTGGAGATTCATGCTCTGGATAGACTAAAGGCTATGGAGACATCAATAAAGGAGATGTCACTTTCAAAAAGACAACATATGTTAATGGTCTCAAGCATAACCACATATACAAAAGTCAGTTATGTGATTCAGGTTATCAGGTTTGCTTTTCTGAATCTCAATATATTATTTCTGCAAACAATCAAACCGTTTTAACTTGAATCAGATAATATAACACATACTTAGTAAACATTAAATCTTCCAGTTCAGAAATTTGTTTATTTAATCTTGTTAGCAATCAAAATGATTTGTTGCATAAAAATTTAACTCATGTAAATTTGGGAAACATTGCTAGGCTTTCTAAAGACAACCTTGTTAGAGGATTTCCTTGTTACCCCTATAAGAAGGAAAGTCTCTACAGGGCTTGTCAGTTAGGCAAGTAAACTAAATCTAGTTTTAAATCATTAAACAAAAGTGACTCACCTAGGATATTATACTTACTACATATGGACCTTTTTGGCCCTATAGTAGTACAAAGCCTAGGAGGGAAATCTTATACTTTAGTGATTATAGATGACTTTTCTAGATTTACTTGGGTATTCTTTCAGAGATCTTTGTCAGATACTTTCAAGGTTCTTACAGATTTTCTCAACAACATACAGATTGAGTACTCTACTCCAGTTGCATTAATCAGAAGTGATCATGGTACTGAGTTTGAGTCTCTTTTTGTGAAAGAGTTTTGTAGGAAGGAAGGTATCAGTCATTGCTTCTCAACTCCAAGAATACCTCAATAGAATGGGGTTGTGATGAGTCCAAATTATACACATATTTTTGGACTCATCTGGGCCAGTTTTATCATTATTGCACTGCACTTGAGAGCCATAACCGCTTATATTTATTTATCTATCCATTTCATGATTAAGTGCACCTTAAGCCCTTTTTCAGTATGGTTTTTTTGTTTCGGTATTTTCATTTATTTTACTTGTTCTCTCGCTGTGTCTGGAGAATGTGGTGTGCACTTTTGGTTGCCTATCTGATTCAACTGCAGGTGCATGGGTCGCGTCCGTGTTTCGTAATCGCTCAGGAAATCCCGAATGGTACAAAAATACTATGCACGATCACTGGACTCACTTTGCATGACCACTAGTCGTGCGCCACTTATCGTGCGCACAATATTCTCCATTTCCCCATTTCTGCCTTGACGATCGCACTATCACTGGACCTATTTCCCATGACCACTGGTCGTGCGCTAGTGATCGTGCACTCTGTTCTATTCATTTCCCTTATTCTGCCCGGGTAATCGCACGCACACTGTACATTGTGCGCACGACCACCGGTCGTGCGCCACTGCTCGTGCGCGTTAACCTCATGTTTCTGCAATTCTGTCTTTTCCAATCGCACGATCAGTTGATTCAGTGCGCACGACCACTGGTCGTACGCCACTCATCGTGCACATATATGCAGATATTTCTGTCCAATTTGCAAATTCATTTTGGAATTGCGCACGATGATCGGTCGACTGTGCGCCCGACCACTAGTCTTGCGCCACTGATCGCGCACTCTGCTTATTCTGCATCCGTATTTGAGGGCCTTTTCTGTGATTTAGGTAAACAGGGGGTCATTTCTGTGATTGGGAAGTGCGCGGGAAGTGCCATTCTACTTCTCAATAATTCCTCCACCAATCTACACCCTCCGAGAACCATTCTCCGGCCATCCGAAGCCATCCTCAATCTTCGGAGAGCTCCCGGCCATCAGCAACAAGCAATCGGAACTCTTAGTGACATTTCTCTGAACGAAAGGAAGAAAAGATCTAAGGGACGGAAAGAAGATGGAGAGGAACAAGTTGATTGACAACCCACATGCATCCGGTAGAGACCACGGTCCGTTTCGTGAAGTGGATTGACAACCCACCACTCCATCCAAGAGCCACGGCTACGCCTTCCCTCTTGCGGTTTACTCTACCTTTTCTCTAGTGGATTGAAACTTTAAGCTTGTAATCGACTTTAACTTACTTTTCATTTGTCTATGTATGAAGTATGTTTCGGTATTTACTTATTCTGTTGTAGTTGTGATGCACTCGCCTCCGTTTGCACTCAATCACTAGCATACTAGATTCCACTCTAGTAAGGGCTAGAGTTGGTCTTTGCAGAGGTGTTTACGACCCTCAATCTCGCATTTGCTCTCCGTCCATCTGCATTCTGAAGCACGACATAGCGGCCTGCACTCACTCATCCACAAGCGAAGTGGTGCTGGCAACCCGCAGTAGTTTTATTTCTGTTTGGTAGAATTAGGAAACCAAACTAAAACCTCATGTTGTTTATTTTTGCTCTAAGTGACGATCTTCACACAACACTATCACGTACCCTTCCTGCATTCCCTCGAGATAGATATTCGGGGAAGCTATTCTCAAATTATTACTTGATAGTGACGAGTACATTTGCCTTCTGCGCATCAAGTTTTTGGCGCCATTGTTGGGGAATTACAGGCGTATTGTTGATTGTGTTTTATGAAGGGAGTTATGTCAGAGTTGCTCATTTTTGAATTTGATTTTTGTTTTTCCTTTTTTCCGAAGTTAATTTGGCTTTTATATCGGTTGGAATTGTTAGACTACCTATACAAGGTAGTTTATTCCTTGAAATTCATAATCTCTGCAATGTGGGCCAGCTTTAAAGTCGGTTGCCGCTGGTGTGGAGATATCTCTCAAGCAAGTGATAAATGTCCTAAGGAGTATGGTAGCCATGACCCTCAAGGATCTATATATGAGCACCAACCTTGTTTGGTACTCAATATGCTAGACATAAGCCAGTAAGATACTCATCCGTGCCTCCATTACCACACTACTTCTTTTTGGCATCAACACCCATTGTACCGACAAGGCCGTCTAATAAGTGTTTATGCTTTCAGAGTTGGGATCACTCTGTGATGGAGTGTGTTGCTTTTTTGGCGCAGTTGGAAGAGGATGATGAACCTGACATTCGGATTGTCTCCACACCATCAACTTGCAGCACCCCTTCTGTATCTGAGTACGTACTAGTGCCGCCTTCAGATTTTTAAGGGAGCGATGCTAGTATTCACACAGATACATTTATGGATATCAAACCTGACACGGATGTATTTACTCTTGATGTACATGTATTGTCTTGTATTGAGTCTACTAGTAGTGAGGAGTATGCGTTTGACATTTTTACGAGAACTGCTCCTCTATCTTCTACCTTGCATAGCAATTTTTTTGCTTCTAACACTTTTGAGGAGGTTGATTCACAGTGAGATGCTGTTTTTTGTAGCAGTATGCTAGATCCAGTCAAGGAGTACATTTGCATGGATGAGGTTGCTACCTCAGTCCTAAGTAAGGAAGTCTTAGGCGAGGACGAGGCAGATGCAACTATAGCACATTCTTGCCCCAGCCCAGACAGCAGTGTGGATTTACACACAATTCCGCTGATGGGTGATGACACCGGGATCATCCCAAAGATTAAGGTTACTTTTAGTCATTCTTCAAATTTATTTCTTAACCCCTCACTCGAGCCTACTTCTATGCAGGACCATATTGTGGAACCGGTCCAAGTAGTGCAAGGGCTTAAAATGCAGTCTATCATTGATGGAGATCGGGTGCAGGTGGAGTTTGATTCATCGAGCTTCACCACATTTATTCTACCCATGCATGTTGTTCAAGATAGGTATACCTATACAGGCAGGTGGGTAGTTGTTCTGTCGCTGTTTCGGTACCCTATACTGAAATGAGAATTTTAACAACTGCCCGAGCACTTAATATTTCATACGCCCATCAGCTAGGAAAGGGCATGGTTCCCGAATAAGTCATGTTGGGAGACAATAAACCCAACAGTTATCTAGGGTAGTATTACTTTTGTTTTAAAATATATGTACCTTTTGTCTTTAGTTAATATTTGTTGTTAGATTTATCTATCTAAGGGGTTGTGGTAGCCCAGATGTGTGATGAGCTCTATGGTGTGCACATGTGGTCAGTAGTGTGAATTTGACTATAAAACTGGGCGCGCGAAAAATTTCACCACACACGACCACTGATTGTGCGCACTATTTAACACCGCACGACCACTAGTCATGCGCTGACCCAGTTTCTTTAAAATTCAGTCGGTCGACCACTGTGCGTGCGCCCTAGATCTCTCGATTCGTCTGATGCTTGTGCGTCGTTCGTCGGCCATCTTCATTCTATTTCCCCTTTGGTGATCGGGCCCTTCTCCTCTGGTACGATCTTGCATCCTCAACCTCCTTTTTCTTCCTTCTTGTATTGTAAAGGAGCCTGGACACCTCCATGTGGTAAAGGCCTACCAACACTCCGGCTGATCTTCGGCACCTCTTGCTCAGATCTTGGGGATAATGGGAACTTTTTCTAAGGCAGAGTGTTGGAACACCCTGTTACTAATTTGTGTCAGGATCACTATGTCTATTGGATTATTGCATTGACCTTGTTGTATAGAGTAAAGGTCAACTAGTTAGGGTCTAAAGCTTAGGACTTAGGTTTGAAACTTTCCCTAAGACATCCTAGTTCAGATAAGAAGCCCAGATATAGAGTTCAACTTGTCGTCAAGCTCAGATCGACGAAGCGCCGAACCCAGTCCGACTATCTCTGAGCTCTTGTCGATGAGGCGTCAAACTCAGTTCGACAATCGCTGAGCTCAGATCGACGCTTTCTGTCTAAGACTAGTTCCAATATCTTTGAGCTCAGTTCGACGATAGTTGAGCTCAGATCGATGATATTCTTTTGAGATCGATGATTTCTGGAATTCTGTCAGTTTGTTAAGGGTTTCAAATTTCTTCAAGTCAGAGCATTTATTGAGGAAGATTTTTAGCCGTTATATTAAATCTGGAGCAAGTTTCAAGGAAACAAAAAAGGAATGTTATTTAGTTTTTTCCTCCAGAGACAGTTGACATTTAAGGAAAGCATTTATGATTTTGCTAACGGCTATCTAGAATATTTGAAGACTCGATTTCATATTATGATTTAGAGAAGAAGAAATACAGATAAGAAAAGAGACAAAAAAAAGAAGAGAAGATCAATAACACAGAATAGAGAACAAGCTTCTATTCTTTCTGATTCCTTCTGATTCAAAGTTTCTCAAGTCTTCAACATTCATACTCCAGACAACACACATTTCAGTTCATTCTGAAATCATCTTTTGCTGGAGCATTCTTTTCATTGAAGACCTATCACCCTTCAAAGCTTCTATTCCTTAACTCTTGCTAATCGTAGGGGGAGTTTTGATAACATCAACATCCACTTGTGCTTCTTTCTGATTGTTGATAGAGAAGACAACCTAACCTTTTTCTTTTTATTTCCTGTAAAAGGGTTCTTTA
This sequence comes from Platanthera zijinensis, assembly GCA_039513925.1. Taxonomy (NCBI): domain Eukaryota; kingdom Viridiplantae; phylum Streptophyta; class Magnoliopsida; order Asparagales; family Orchidaceae; genus Platanthera; species Platanthera zijinensis. Next base: position 124,176,701 of record CM077087.1, read on the forward strand.
AACTCCCTTCAAAAGTTTTGTTTTGGTTTCTGAGACCTGATCAAAACTCAGTGGTGGCAAGACACCTGATCAAAAAATATGGTTTGGTTTTTGAGCACCTGATCAAAAGCTCATTGGTGCCTAGGACACTTGATCAACTCATCTTGTAGTGGATTCCTACCAAGGGTGGTAAAAGAGTGGATGTATCCAGGTTTTGGGGAACCACTATAGTTCTTTGTGTCTTCTGGTTGCTTAATTGTTATTTTGTTTGTTGTGTGTTGTGCATTTGCTTCTTGTATTTGTTTTATTCTGATTTCTGTTAAGCACTCTACACTAAGTAAATTAAGTCTTCCACTGCTAAAGTAATTTTTATATTTGCAAAATTATTTTAAAACACTCTATTCACCCTGAAAGTGAGGGTAAGATCTATCTTTACTCTAGAGGGGGGGGTGAATAAAGTATATTAAAATAATTTTCCATATTAAAATTTAATTGGCAGTGGAAGACTTGATTTATTTATAGGTGCATTGTACTTGCAAAGAATGAATCAAACTAAAGCAAGAAGTAAAAAACACAGCACACAGCAAATAAAACACAGCTACCAGAAGACACAAGGGTCTATAGTGGTTCCCCAATCAACCTGGGTACATCTACTCTTCTACCACCTTAGGCAGGAATCCACTGCAGGAATAGTTGATCAGGTGTCCTGGGCACCAATGAGCTTTTTATAAGGTGCTCAAAAACCAAATCAGATTTTTTGATCAGATGTCTTGCCACCACTGAGTTTTGACAAGGTCTCAGAAACCAACCACAAAACATTTGAAGGGAGTTTTGAGAAACCCTTTTACAGGAGAATAAAGAAAGAAAGAAAAGAGTTTTTTGTTCTTCTCTATCAACAGTCTAAGAGAAGACTAGTGGATTGTTGTTGTCAAAGTTCCCCCTGAGATTTGCAGTTGTTCAAGAAGAGAAGCTTTGTTGAGGTTGATAGGCCTTCAGTATGATTGAGATCTCCAGCAAAGAATGATTTCAACAAAGGTTTAAATGTGATGTGTCTTGAGTCCTTGATTGACGAAGCCTTTGAACACTTGAATAAGAAGATCTTGAAAGAATAGATAAATTCTTTTTTGTGTGTTGATCTCCTTCACTGGTGTATTCCTTATGTTCTGTATGAATTCTAACTTGTAATCCTGTAGGCTTGTGTCTGAAAGATTGATTGATATCTCATCTGTATTTCTGAAATGATTCTAAAGAGATATATTGAAAACCAGCCTTCTTGATAGCCGTTTATCAGTCATAAATGACTTCCTTAAATGAAATTTGTCCCTAGAGGAATGTCCTAAGAGACATTCTTTTTTGTGTTCCTTGAAACTTGCTCAAGATTAGTTGAAACGGCTACAAAATCCTTTGAAATAAATGTTGATAATAAATCAGATTGAATTCCATAACTGATTGAATTTGAATTCCTGAAATCGTTAATCTCTTAAGAAAAGTGTCGATCATAGCTCGACAATCATCGACCTGAGCTCAGAGATTGAAGCTAGACTGAAAAAAGAAATCGTCAATCTGAGCTCAACTATCGTCGACCTGAGCTCAGAGATTTGATTTTTGCTAGAGATAGAAACGTCGATCTGAGCTCGAAGATCGTCGAACCGAGTTCGACGACTCGTTGAACTGAGCTAAGATATAGTAGAACTGAGTTCGACGCCTCGTCGATCTGAGCTCGACGAAAATTTCCTTAGTCTTTCTGCACTTGTATACATAACTAGAAGGTCTTGGGGGAAGCTTCCAAACCTAAGTACTAACCCTTAGACTCATTCTAATTGACCTTTAAGACTATACAACCAGGTCAAAGCAATTTACTAAGAACATAGTGATCCTTGCCAAAATTAGTAATAGGGTGTTCCAACAATCTCCCCCTATTTGGGTTAGGAATACTATTTACATGACAAATAGGAAATAACAAGCATACAGGCAGAATTAAAAAGCAAAAACAACAAGCAGAAGAATGAATTGCAGCAATGCAGAAGCACAGATAGTATCACAGTAGACATTCAGAATTAGATATATATATTGTTAGCTTATATATTTACTTCTTTTCATTGCCCTTCTTGAATAAGATTTCTCTGTTAGGGTTTAGAGCTTCCTTCTTAGATCTCCTGTCATCATCAGCACCTAAGGAGGTTTGAGATTTGGGCCTGGGAACCACAACCTCTGGGTGCAGCTTCATATAACTTTCTGGATCAAAGAATTTTCTGGATGAGTATCTTTCTAGTTCCTTTTTTCGTTTGCTCAGATAGAGTAGTTATATTTGAAGCATCTTTTCCCTGTTCCCTTACCTTCTTTATTTGATCCAAAGCACCCAACTCTTTCATTCTAGCAGTCAAAGATATTGAATTATTTTCTTTATCTTCAAAAGGGACAGGAGGTTTATATCTATTCATTGTATCATCAATAGAGGGAGTTCTTTAAAAAACAGTATCTTTCAGCTTATAAGGGAAAGGACCAGAAGTTGAGTCAATGGATCCTTGTCCTTCCCTTTGATATGGATATTGTATAGATTGATCTCTGGAGAATACTTTATAATCTCTTTGGCTTCCTCTGTACTAACCTCTCCTTGAATGATGACCTCTATGTTTATATACTCTTGATTAAGATCTGTCTTGAGATTAAGAGAAGCTTTGATTTGCAGCAGATGAGATCTGAGAAGAAGAACCTCCACCAGTTCCTATATCTGGAGGAGGAGGAGGAGGATTAAAGTGAGAAGATCCTTTATCATACTTATCATACTTCCTCTTTTTCTTCATGGCCATGAGCTGGTTCTTTGAATATTTCATCCAGGGTTCAGAGATGGGGCAATCATGTAGAATATAGTATGGAATATCATTGTCATCTTTCACTTTCTATGGAGGTACCCTCTTCAATGCTTTGCTTCTAGCTTTCCTATTTGTTGCAATAGTTGCAGAGGAGTCATCAGAATAAGTTTTGAATTTGTCACTGTCTGAACTCTGAGGATTGTCATACAGTTCATCAATTATTTTAATGTATTCCTTTTGTTATTTTGATTGATCAGTAGAAATAATTGCAACAGTAGTAACAGTGACAGAAGCAGCACTAAAAGATATAACAACAGCAGCATGCTCAACAATAGCAGAAATAATTGGGGAAACAGGAGCAACAAAAATAGAAACTTCAGCAGCAGATTCTGGAATAATATATTATGGAACAACATCATCAGTATCAGCAGGTTCTGAAACAATATCATTAGTATCCACAACATCAACAGAATTAATACTTTCCACAGCCTTGAATGACTTGATATATGAAGGAATCAGGCTGGGCTCACAGCTGGCAATAGGCAAAATGGCCTTAGTAAGGTCTTCAGCTTCATAAGCTGGAAGAAATCTGTTGTGAAGAGCATCAAAATATGACAGTAGTGACTTAAAGTCAACTGTTCTGAAGGAAAGCACTAGAGCTGAAGCTGTAACTAAAATCTCTAGCAGGAAATATTCTGAGGCAGGCACCATCTCTTCTTCATGAGGCATCTCCCCCTGCCTATATTTAGTATACACTGGATTAATGCACCCCACAGAAGGGATTGCCTTAGGATGAGAAAGGGAATAGATCCTGGCAGATAACTCCTGGATGGATTGCAGGAGTGGATCCATGGAGGTCTCTAGCAGGAGTGCTAGTTTGGGAGCCAACATCATATACAGCCTATCTGCTAGGGCAGGAAGGTCTATTTGCTCAAGTGAAACTTGAGTAGAGGTAGAGGAGAGAGAGACAGAGATTGGTGTAGAAGGCACTGCAGATATAGGAAAAGAAGTTTTGGATGTTAGGAGGGATGGTATAGAGATTGGAATTGTGGAGATGGAAGTTATTTGAGTGGAAATGGATGGGGTGAAGGATGGTTGTGTAGGAATGTCTTGGAGTAGTTGTTGGTAGGTGGTAGAGGATGATGAGAGCTCAATAGGTGAGGAATGGGAATCATCCATGTAGGAATCATCCAGAAGACTGAAAGATGGAATGGATGAGTCAATATCAAGGGGTGGATAATAATGTAGGGGATGGAAAAGGTCTACAGAAGTTGCTGGTGGAGGTGAAGGAGTTGAGATTTGAGATGAATTGTTGATGGGGGATGAAATTGAAGTAGTGATGGTGAAAGAAGGAGTGGTTGAAGATACAATGGGTGGAGATGAGGAGGAGGCAGGCAGTTCTTCCAATGGGGAAGTTGCCTGTGGGGAAGTTACTTGAACAGTCCTGGTTCCTGAAGTTGAGATAGCGGTGGAGCTCTGCTTGGTTTGACAATCTGCCTGTCCCATTTTCCAAATAGGGAACAGGACAACCTCTTAGAGGCATTAATGTGCATCCCACTGGAAACAAACAACTGAGGGCACCTGTTAAGAAAAAATAGTCCTAGTATCCTCCCAAAATTATCAAAATTCTTATTCACCTTTTTCTTGATTAAATCAAAGAAAATCTCTCCCCAATTCAAATGTTTCTTATCCACTAAAGCAGCCATAAAACAAAATTGATACCCTCAAATGGTATCATGAGAAGAATGCTTGGCTAACAGTACCTTTCCCACAACATCAGCTAAAAATCTATATTCAACTGACAGATTCTTCTTAAGCAGCTTGTTAGGGTTTGCTGCAGAGTGACCCATTCTATCAAGCATACTTGCAAACTCTTCTTCAGATAACTAAACTGAATAATCCGCAGAACTCAATTGAAAAACTTCTATAAAGAGGGCAGGAGTTAGGGATACCTGAGTACCGACTATTGTACAAACCACTGTGTGTTGTTCCAGGTTATGAGCCGTATACACCCACTCCTTGATTTCATCGGCAACAAGTTTCATCCTTGTGGACATGATATACACCATTTTCTATTCCTTGAATAATTCTTGTATGTCTTTGAAGATTTGGTCACGACCGTCAAAAGTGTCCATGTCGATGTCGAATCCAGTATCAAATTTCATCGCGGCTAGAGCTGCAATAGAAACGGCCATTGTATACCTGCAAAAATGAACAAACGAGACCAAGTGCAGAGAAGTTTGGAGGGAAAGAAAAGTTCTGCAGAGAATATGATTGCGCAAAAGAGAACGACGACCGAAAATAGAATTTTATTTTAGGGTTCGACGCAGAAAAGGAAAGAGCATTAAACTCCATTCGACGATCTAGGATCCTAAAGGAATCTGGAGGGTCTTCAACATCGTCGATCTCCGTTCGATGATATTGGAGAGCGTCGAACTCCGTTCGACGATCTCTGACCGGAAGGAGATAGCCTAGTACTATCTAGAAAACGCAGAACTCCGGTAAACGATTGCTGTGATCGTCGATCTCCGTTCGACGATCTTGGGGAAAAATGTCTAGCGCAGTTCAGAGAAAAGAAATAACCTATAGACACTAGAAAAATCAAGTTTTTAGCCTAGTCTTGGTCAATTTTAGAGTTTTAAATTCTTGGATCTTATTTTAAACTTCCTCCATCTAATATACCAAACTGATTCAGGAAGAAAGTGTGTTTCTTTTCATCTAATGGTTTGGTGAAAATGTCTCCCCTTTGCAAATCAGTTGGAATATATTGAAGTTCAATTTTATTATTCTCATCATTATACCTTAAAAAGTGATGTCTAATCTCTATATGTTTTGTCCTACTATTGAGGACTTGATTTTGTGCTATAGAGATAACACTGGTGTTATCACAAAATATTGTTGACCTTTCTAAGTTGTAACCATTGTCTAGGAGCTAGTTTCTTATCCACAAAATCTGTGAGCAACAACTTCCTACTGCCATGTATTCAGCTTTAGAAGTTGAAGTGGACACAGATGTTTGTTTCTTACAGAACTAGGAGAAAAGTCTGTCACCAAGAAACTTGCAAGTTCCACTGGTGCTTTTCCTTTCTACTCTGCATCCAGCATAATCAGCATCTGAAAATCTAGTTTATTCAAATTCTGAGTCTTTTGGATACCATAGACCTTGATTTGGAATAATTTTATCATACCAAAGAATCCTTTTTACTAATGTTAGGTGTGACTCTCTAGGTCTAACTTGGAATCTTGCACATATGTATGTAGCAAACATTATGTCAGGTGTACTAGTTGTAAGGTACAATAAAGTGCCAATAAATTCTCTATATGTTGTCTGATTAACAGGTTTCCCATGTTCATCAGCATCTAATACAGCATTAGTAGGAATTGGTGTTTTCATGCAGGATGCTTCAGACATACCAAATTTCTTAACCAACTCTTTTGCATACTTTGTTTAAGAAATGAATATGCCATCAATATGCTGTTTGACTTACAATCCTAGAAAGAAGGAAAACTCACTCATGCAACTCATTTCAAATTTAGAATGCATTAGGTTGGAAAACCTCTTGCACAAATTTGAATTAGTAGAGCCAAAAATAATATCATCTATATAGATTTGTACTAGTAGGATATTGGACTTATGGGTTCTAATAAAAAGAGTTTGGTCTTCTCTACCCCTTATAAAATCAGTTTTCAAAAGAAATCATGCTAAGTTCTCATACCATGCTCTAGGAGCTTGCTTAAGACCATATAATGCTTTATGCAATTTAAAAACATAATCAGGATGAGTTGGAGAGATAAAACCTGGGGGTTATTCTAACATAGACTTCTTCCTTGATATCTCCATTGAGAAATGCACTTTTTACATCCATCTAATAGACCTTGAATCCATTTTGAGCTGAATAAGCTAGGAATATTCTTATGGCCTCTAACCTTGCAACTGGTGCAAAGGTCTGGTCATAGTCTATTCCTTCTTCTTGAGAGTATCCTTTTGCAACTAGCCTTGCCTTGTTCTTTACAATGATTCCTTGATCATGAAATTTGTTTTTAAACACCCACTTTATTCTAACAATGGAGTGATCCTTAGGCCTTGGCACTAGTTCCCAAACTTTGTTCCTTTCAAATTGTTGAAATTCATCTTGCATTGCAATGATCCAGTGTGGATCTTGTTCTGCATCTTGTATGGATTGAGGTTCAATTTGAGATAAAAAGTAGGTGTGCATCAGATTTTGGTTGACCTGATTTCTGGTTCGCACACCAGCTGAGATTTCTCCAATCACTTGGGAGATTGGATGATCTCTTGATGTTACTTAATCAATAAGGGGTGTTGATTGTTCACCAACCTGCATTGTTGTTTCCTGTTGTGGAACAATAACTGGCTCTTCAAGATAATTCTCACCATGATGTTGAGGACCCTCTTCATCTTCACTACTTTCACCTCTTTGTTCGATAAGTGAATGTGTTGTATCCTTTTCTCCGGTGCGCAATATGCAACATCACTAATACAGACCAACCTGTCCAAATAGGCTTCACACAACATGTTTATCCCGTACTATACATTTCCGGGTCTAAATGCAGACTCACTTGGGGATAACAACTATCAACCTACGGGGATCACTATCTCTTCCACCTTTTGGTGGAGGATCCCATGCTCATGCATAAAGGAGGACTTCACATGTCCAAGAAGGAAGATAGTTACCCTTATTGATCTCTTGGGAGTCATAGAAATCTTAGCCGGTGGAAAGGACCACAACAATCTTGCCTCCACAGATCTAGCCTCAGATCTCATAGCAGAACTCTAATGCTCCCGCAGTGGCCGGATCTTCTCCTCTTCCTCCTCCTATCTCTCCTCTTTTACTAAGATCTTCAGAGAGATATTGGCTAAGTGAAGAATGATATCTTCACTCAATCTCTGAGATAAACCTAGCTGGGAAAACCTGGTGCCATTGGATTAATGATGAGGGAAACGAACGGCCACAAATTGGTTGAAAAGTATAATTTTGCGACTGACATAGCCTGTGACACGCCCGTGTCAAGGGCTGTGTACTGTAAGCGGTACACAAACAGACTCATCAAGAAAAGGACACGGCCCTGTGATATGCCCATGTCACAGGCCGTGTGTCCTGACACAGCTTAAGATACACGTGTGTCTAGCCCGTGTTTGACAGGCCTCATAACCTTGGCCATAACCCGAGTGGGACACGCCCTCTGACACGCCTGTGTGGATGGGCGTGTGCTTCACTCAATGATTGTTGATTTTATGGCATTGAGTGTTGAGAGCATGACGTTGAGTGCACACCGAGAAGGACACGGCTTAGGGAACCCCCATGTCCCAGGCCGTGTGCCTCACTCAATGCCTTCTCGAGAAGTACAAGTAGGACATGCCCTAGGACACGCCCGTGTCCCAGTCCGTGTTTTAGCGTGAATTCCAAACTTTGGAAATTTGGGATTTTGGTGTGTTACAGTTTCTTAGCTCGACGAACTTGAAGTCTCTGGTCGATGATCTTTGATCTCTGGTCGATGAATTCTGTTCAACGTTCGAAGTTTTTTATGTAGTTCCAGAATGATTCTTTCCTTCTTCTGTTCCTTATCTTCCTTATTTATTAGCAGTATTATTCTGAGTATTTAATGCAAATATTCTTCTGAATATAGCTGTTATTGGCTGCATTAAATATGGTATTCATCAGAATAAATATTTTCTTATTCTATCAAGGACAGTTAGGGAAACTAATTAATGCTCTTATTCTAGCCATTTTCTATTCTCCAGATCAGCCAGCATTTATGGAAAGAACTCAAAAATTAAAAGGAGAATTTTGAGTAGGAGAATAAAAGAGATTCTCTCTTTTTCGTGACACATAGTTAGAGATACAGAGAGAAGAAATCAAGAAGCACTGCACAGAGAATATTCAACCAGTAGTCAACGCTCTCAACGCTTTTCTTATTCTATGCAAACACTCTTGTTTGAAGAGGAACAAATCCTCTAGATCAAGAGTCTTCTTCAACACTTGTTCCAGAAATCCTTAGAGACATTCGATTCAACATCAGTCACTAGATTTCTTGGACCTCAGCAGATCAAGATGAAGGCCTACTCACCATTAAGCAAAGCTCTTTCTTCCTGAAGAATTCATTTTTCAGGGGGAGCTTTGGCAACACAAGAATCAACACAGTCTTCTCAAGTTGTATTGAGAAAAGAGAAGACTTTCATAAAACTCTTTCCACCCCATTGTACAGGGTTATAACTCCCTTCAAAAGTTAGTTTGGTTGATAAGTCTCCCTCCAAAAAACTTGAAGTTGGTTTTTTGGCACCTGAACAATAATCTGAAGGGTTTCCTGATCTACCTGAATTAGATCTTGTGGTGGCAGGCACCTGATCAAAACTGCTTGTGGATTCCTACCTAGGGTGGTAGAAGAGTGGATGTACCCAAGTTTAGGGGAACCACTATAAACTTCTTGTGTCGTCTGGTTGCTTTATTTGATTTGCTTTATTTTTGTTGTGCTTGTTATATTTGGAATAGTTAGAATAGTTTTCTTATTCTTAACTAATATATGGTATCATTATATTTACTCTATTATAAACTAGAAAAAGAGCCAAAGTTTTAATACTCTATTAACCCCCCCCCCCCCCCCTCCCCCCCCCCCCCCCCCCCCCCCCCGTCTAGAGTTATCAGATCTAACCCTCCTTTTAATTGGTATCAGAGGTGTGTTTTTGTTTGGTTGTACAAGTTAAAACTTTAACCAAGATCTAGTTAGATCAGATTTTCTTCTTCCCAACTATTCTCTATCACAATTACACAAAACAAGTATTATGCAAGCACCAGACCTCCAGTATGCAACCTAAATAATTTTGCCATCTGGAAGGCAAGAATTAAGTTGTATATGAACTCTATTGATGAGGATATATTTTACTCTATCTTGACATGACCTCCTACTATAGCAACTGCTTCAACTTCTACTTCAAACACTCATGTTGTTCCACCACCTGAGTGGACAGATGCCCAGAAGAAAGCCAAGATTGTAAATGCAAGAGCTATGAACATTGTAGCTGAAACTATGTCTGATTACATTTATCAGAAAGTGGCTGAGTGCACTTCAGCCAAAGCAATCTGGGATTCCCTAAACAAGTTAGTGGCTGGATCTGCTGATGAGAAAAGTACAGAAGATCCAATCTCATCTCTCAGTATAAGAACTTCAAGAAGGAATAAGTTGACTCAGTAGGTGACATGTACAATAGGCTAAGCTAAATCATAAAAGAGCTAAGGACCTTAGACAAGGAAATTACTCTTACTGAAGTGAATGATAAGATCCTTACGTGCTTCCCCAGCACATGGGATTCAAGGATTTGGCCTATCAAAGAAGCCAGAAGCATTACTAAAATCCCAACTGAGTCTCTCCTTGGAAAGCTCAAATCATATGAGAAACTGATGAAGACTAGAGAAGCAGCAAATGAAGTAAATACTCCAACACCTACCAGGAAGGAGCACAACATTGCTTTGAAGGCTGCTGAGGACTCTAAAGGGACTCAAGTTAATGAAGAACTGATGAGTCTATTTGCTAAGATATTTTTCAAAATGGCAATGAAGGACATCAGAAGGAATTCATCTAGACAAGATGATAAACCAAGGTATGACAAAACAACTTCTAAAGAAATTGTCTTTTTTTATTGTAGGAAGCCAGGACACTACATCTCTGAGTGTCCAGAATCTCAGAAGAAAGATAGGAGAAGAGAAAAAGAGTCAAGAAGAACTCATCACAACAAACCCTCCTCAAGCAAGCACAAGAGGAAGGAAAAGGGTTTTGTTTCTGAGATCTGGAGCAATACAAAAGAAGATTCATCCTCTTCCAGCTTTAGTGATGATGAAGAAGAGGAAAAGGCAAAGGAAGTTTGCCTAATGGAAATTGATGCCTGTAGCAGCAAATCAGATGATGAAGATTAAGATAATGAAGAATCAATATGTGCTGAAGACCAGGTAATTGCTTCTTATGATTTTGAATAAGATGAATTTAAATCTGAATTTAAAAATCTTTGCATAGACTTAATAGGCTCTGAGAAGAAAATCAAACTTCTTAGAGAGAAATTAACTACTCAAGATAAAAATCTTGCTGAATATGCTAAATTGTCAAATGAACTCAATTCAGCTAATGAACAAATAGTTTTTCTGAAAATTGAACTAAGAAAGGCCAATAAACTAGAGGAATCTCTAAATGGCAGGAGCATGAAATTTCTAGATATAACTAGTACCTTAAATGCTAGGACTAATAACAGTAAACTAAGATTAGGTGCCTCATCTAGTGAACCACCTCTAATCAAGAAGAACAATCTATCAAAACATGTAAATTTCATTTCAGATAAAGGCAAGAAGAACACTGAAAAGTTTAACAAAGTTAATGAAGTTCTAAAGCCAATGAAATTAAAACAAAAATATAAAAACAAGAAAAATAATAGATATAACAATGTTTAGTTGTTTTCGTCGAACTTAGATCGACGTAACGTGAACTATTCGTCGACCTCAGAATGACGAACTCTGAACACAAACCATAATAATAAGAATTCTTCGATCTCCGATTGACGAAACAAGTACGGTTCGTCGACTAGAGATCAACGACATTGGTGCCCTGAGAATGAATACTCTCATTCTTCGAGCAGAGATCGTAGATCTCATTACAATTCGTCGAGCTCAGGTCAACGAACTCACAAGAATTCGTCGATCCTAGATCAAAATTACCAAAACTTAAATTTCAACCGAAACTGTAACAATAAACCTAATGAACATAGGGAGAACATCAACCCATTCACCCAATGGATAATTCTTGCTAGAAGATTTCACCCATAGGGTATAAGAGCCAACCTGAATGTTCATTTATATCCAGTTTTTCATTTTTGAAGAAACAAGTACCCAAGGTTACCTGGGTCAAGAACTTTTAATTTGTTTCATTGCAGGTACAGACATATCCAATCACTCAAAATAAGTGGTATCTGGATAGTGGGTGCTATAAACACATGACTGGATGCAAGGAAAGTCTCATCAACTTCAAGGCCAAGCTTGGTCCAAAAGTAATCTTTGGAGATTCATGCTCTGGATAGACTAAAGGCTATGGAGACATCAACAATGGAGATGTAACTTTCAAAAAGACAGCATATGTTAATGGTCTCAAGCATAACCACATATATATAAGTCAGTTATGTGATTCAGGTTATCAGGTTTGCTTTTCTGAATCTCAATGTACTATTTCTGCAAATAATCAAACTGTTTTAACTTGAATCAGACAATATAACATATACTTAGTAAACATTAAATCTTCCAGTTCAGAAATTTGTTTATTTAATCTTGTTAGCAATCAAAATGATTTGTTGCATAAAAATTTAACTCATGTAAATTTGGGAAACATTGCTAGGCTTTCTAAAGACAACCTTGTTAGAGGATTTCCTTCTTACCCCTATAAGAAGGAAAGTCTCTACAGGGCTTGTCAGTTAGGCAAGAAAACTAAATCTAGTTTTAAATCATTAAACAAAAGTGACTCACCTAGGATATTATACTTACTACATATGGACCTTTTTGGCCCTATAGTAGTACAAAGCCTAGGAGGGAAATCTTATACTTTAGTGATTATAGATGACTTTTCTAGATTTACTTGGGTATTCTTTCAGAGTTCTTTGTCAGATACTTTCAAGGTTCTTACAAATTTTCTCAAGAACATACAGATAGAGTACGCTACTCCAGTTGCATTATTCAGAAGTGATCATGGTACTGAGTTTGAGTCTCTTCTTATGCAAGAGTTTTATAGGAAGGAAGGTATCAGACATTGCTTCTCAACTCCAAGAACACATCAATAGAATGGGGTTGTGATGAGTCCAAATTATACACTTATTTTTGGACTCATCTTGGCCAGTTTTATCATTATTGCACTGCACTTGAGAGCCATAACCGCTTATATTGATTTATCTATCCATTTCATGATTAAGTGCACCTTAAGACCTTTTTCAGTATGGTTTTATTGTTTCGGTATTTTCATTTATTTTACTTGTTCTCTCGCTGTGTTTGGAGAATGTGGTGTGCACTTTTGGTGGCACATCTGTTTCAACTACATGTGCATGGGTCGCATCCATGTTTCGGAATCGCTCAGGAAATCCAGAATGGTATAGAAATACTATGCATGATCACTGGACTCACTTTGCACGACTACTAGTCGTACGCCACTTATCGTGCGCACAATATTCTCCATTTCCCAATTTCTGCCTTGACGATCGCACTATCACTGGACCTATTTCCCATGACCACTGGTCGTGCGCTAGTGATCGTGCGCTCTGTTCTCTTCATTTCCCTTATTTTGCCCGGGTAATCGCACGCGCACTGTACATTGCGCGCACGACCACCGGTCGTGCGCCACTGCTCGTCCGCGTTAACCTCTTGTTTCTGCAATTCTGTCTTTTCCAATCGCACGATTAGTAGATTCAGTGCGCACGACCACTGGTCGTGTGCCACTCATCGTGCGCATATTTGCAGATATTTCTGTCCAATTTGCATGTTTATTTTGGAATTGCGCACGATGATCGGATGACAGTGCGCCCGACCACTAGTCTTGTGTCACTAATCGCGCACTCTGCTTATTCTGCATCCGTATTTGAGGGCCTTTTCTGTGATTTAGGTAAACGGGGGGTCATTTCTGTGATTGGGAAGTGTGGGGGAAGTGCCATTCTACTTCTCAACAGTTCCTCCACCCATCTACACCCTCTGAGAACCATTCTCCGGCCATTCGAAGCCATCCTCAACATTTGGAGAGCTCCCGGCCATCAACAACAAGCAATCAGAACTCTTGGTGACATTTCTCTGGATGAAAGGAAGAAAAGATCTAAAGAACGGAAAGAAGACGGAGAGGAATAAGTTGATTGACAGCCCACATGCATCCGGTAGAGACCACGGTCCATTTCGTGAAGTGGATTGACAACCCACCACTCCATCCAAGAGCCACGGCTACGCCTTCCCTCTTGCGGTTTACTCTACCTTTTCTCTAGTGGATTGTAACTTTAAGCTTGTAATCGACTTTAACTTACTTTTCATTTGTCTATGTATGAAGTATGTTTCGTTATTTACTTATTTTGTTGTAGTTGTGATGCACTCGCCTCCGTTTGTACTCAATCACTAGCGTACTAGATTCCACTCTAGTAAGGGCTAGAGTTGGTCTTTGCAGAGGTGTTTACGACCCTCAATCTCGCATTTGCTCTCCGTCCATCCGCATACCGAAGCACGACATAGTGGCCTGCACTCACTCATCCACAAGTGAAGTGGTGCTGGCGACCCGCAGAAGTTTTATTTCTGTTTGGTAGAATTAGGAAACCAAACCAAAACCTCATGTTGTTTATTTTCGCTCTAAGTGACGATCTTCACACAACACTATCACGTACCCTTCCTGCATTCCCTCGAGATAGATATTCGGGGAAGCTATTCCCAAATTATTACTTGATAGTGACCGGTACATTTGCCTTCTGCGCATCAAGTTTTTGGCGCCATTGTCGGGGAACTACAGGCGTATTGTTGATTGTGTTTTATGAAGGGAGTTATGACAGAGTTGCTCATTTTTGAATTTGATTTTTGTTTTTCCTTTTTTTTCCCAAGTTAATTTGGCTTTTTATATCGGTTGGAATTGTTAGACTACCTATGCAAGGTTGTTTATTCCTTGAAATTCATAATTTCTGCAATGTGGGCAAGCTTTAAAGTCGGTTGCCGCTGGTGTGGAGATATCTCTCATGCAAGTGATAAATGTCCTAAGGAGTATGGTATCCATGACCCTCAAGTATCTATATATGGAGCACCAACCTTGTTTGGTACTCAATATGCTAGACATAAGCCAGTATGATACTCATCCGCGCCTCCATTACCACACTACTTCTTTTTGGCATCATCACCCATTGTACCGACAAGGCCGACTAATAAGTGTTTATGCTGTCAGTGTTGGGATCACTCTTTGATGGAGTGTGTTGCTTATTAGGCGCAGTTGGAAGAGGATGATGAACCTGACATTCAGATTGTCTCCACACCGTCAACTTGCAGCACCCCTTCTGTTTCTGAGTACGTACTAGTGCCACCTTCAGATTTTTAAGTGAGCGATGCTAGTATTCACACATATACATTTGTCGATATCAAACCTGACACGGATGTATTTAATCCTTATGTACATTTATTGTCTTGTATTGAGTCTGCTAGTAGTGAGGAGCATGCGTTAGACATTTTTACGAGAACTGCTCCTTTATCCTCTACCTTGCATAGCAATTTTTTTGCTTCTAACAATTATGAGGAGGTTGATTCACAATGCGATGCTGGTTTTTGTAGCAGTATGCTAGATCCAGTCAAGGAGTACATTTGCATGGATGAGGTTGCTACCTCAGTCCTAAGTAAGGAAGACTTAGGCGAGGACGAGGCAGATGCAACTATAGCTTATTCTTGCCCCATCCCAGACAGCAGTGTGGATTTACACACAATTCTGCTGATGGTTGATGACACCGGGATCATCCCAAAGATTAAGGTTACTTTTAGTCATTCTTCAAATTTATTTCTTAACCACTAACTCGAGCCTACTTCTATGCAGGACCACATTGTGGAACCAGTCCAAGTAGTGCAAGGGCTTGTAATGCAGTCTATCATTGATGGAGATCGGGTGCAGGTGGAGTTTGATTCATCGAGCTTCACCACATTTATTCTACCCATGCATGTTGTTCAAGATAGGTATACCTATACAGGCAGGTGGGTAGTTGTTCTGTCGCTGTTTCGGTACCCTATACTGAAACGAGAATTTGAACAACTGCCCGAGCACTTAAGATTTCATACGCCCATCAGCTAGGAAAGGGAATGGTTCCCGAATAAGTCATGTTGGGAGAAAATAAACCCAACAATTATCTAGGGTAGTATTACTTTTGTTTTAAAATATATGTACCTTTTGTCTTTAGTTAATATTTGTTATTAGATTTATCTGTCTAAGGGGTTGTGGTAGCCCGGATGTGTGATGAGCTCTATGGTGTGCCCATGTGGTCAGTAGTGAGAATTTGACTATAAAACTGGGCGCGCGAAAAATTTCACCATGCACGACCACTGTTTGTGCGCACTACTTAACATCGCACGACCACTAGTCATGCGCTGACCCAGTTTCTTTAAAATTCAGTCGGTTGACCACTGTGCTTGTGCCCTAGATCTCTCGCTTTGTCCGCTGCTCGTGCGTCGTTCGTCGGCCATCTTCATTCTGTTTCCTCTCCGGTGATCGGGCCCTTCTCCTCTGGTAGGATCTTGCATCCTCAGCCTCCTTTTTCTTCCTTCTTGTATTGTAATTGAGCCTGGACACCTCCTTGTGGTAAAGGCCTGCCAACACTCCGGTCGGTCTTCGGCACCTCTTACTCAGATCTTGGGGATAATGGGAACTTTTTCTAAGGCAGAGTGTTGGAACACCCTATTACTAATTTGGGTCAGGATCAATATGTCTATAGGATTATTGCATTGACCTTGTTGTATAGAGTAAAGGTCAACTAGTTAGGGTCTAAAGCTTAGGACTTAGGTTTGAAGCTTTCCCCAAGACCTACTAGTTCAGATAAGAAGCCCAGATATAGAGTTCAACTTGTCGTCAAGCTCAGATCGACGAAGCGCCGAACCCAGACCGACTATCTCTGAGCTCTTGTCGACGAGGCGTCAAACTCAGTTCGACAATCGCTGAGCTCAGATCGATGCTTTCTATCTAAGACTAGTTCCAATATCTTTGAGCTCAGTTCGACGATAGTTGAGCTCATATCGATGATTTTCTTTTGAGATTGACGATTTCTGGAATTCTATCAGTTTGTTAAGGATTTCAAATATCTTCAAGTCAGAGCATTTATTGAGGAAGATTTTTAGCCGTTATATTAAATCTGGAGTAAGTTTCAAGGAAACAAAAAAGGAATGTTATTTAGGTTTTTCCTCCAGAGACAGTTGACATTTAAGGAAAGCATTTATGATTTTGCTAAAGGCTATCTAGAAGATTTGAAGACTCGATTTCATATTATGATTTAGAGAAGAAGAAATACAGATAAGAAAAGAGACAAAAAAAGAAGAGAAGATCAATAACACAGAAAAGAGAACAAGCTTCTATTCTTTCTGATTCCTTCTGATTCAAAGTTTCTCAAGTCTTCATCATTCATACTCCATACAACACACATTTCAGTTCATACTGAAATCATCTTTTGCTGGAGCATTCTGTTCATTGAAGACCTATCACCCTTGCAAAGCTTCTATTCCTTAACTCTTGCTAATCTTAGGGGGAGTTTTGAAAACATCAACATCCACTTGTGCATCTTTCTAATTGTTGATAGAGAAGACAACCTAACATTTTTCTTTTTCTTTCCTGTAAAAGGGTTCTTTAAACTCCCTTCAAAAGTTTTGTTTTGGTTTCTGAGACCTGATCAAAACTCAGTGGTGGCAAGACACCTGATCAAAAAATCTGGTTTGCTTTTTGAGCACCTGATCAAAAGCTCATTGGTGCCTAGGACACCTGATCAACTCATCTTGTAGTGGATTCCTACCAAGGGTGGTAAAAGAGTGGATGTACCCAGGTTTTGGGGAACCACTATTGTTCTTTGTGTCTTCTGGTTGCTTGTTATTTTGTTTGCTGTGTGCTGTGCATTTGCTTCTTATATTTGTTTTATTCTTATTTCTGTTAAGCACTCTACAATAAGTAATTTAAGTCTTCTACTGCTAAAGTAATTTTTATATTTGCAAAATTATTTTAAAACACTCTATTCACCCTGAAAGTGAGGGTAAGATCTATCTTTACTCTAAAGGGGGGGGGGGTGAATAAAGTATATTAAAATAATTTTCCAAATTAAAATTTAATTGGCAGTGGAAGAATTGATTTATTTATAGGTGTATTTTACTTGCAAAGAATGAATCAAACTAAAGCAAGAAGTAAAAACGCAGCACACCGCAAATAAAACACAGCTACCAGAAGACACAAGGGTCTATAGTGGTTCCCCAATCAACCTAGGTACATCTACTCTTCTACCACCCTAGGAAGGAATCCACTGTAGGAATAGTTGATTAGGTGTCCTGGGCACCAATGAGCTTTTGATAAGGTGCTCAAAAACCAAATCAGATTTTTTGATCAGGTGTCTTGCCACCACTAAGTTTTGACAAGGTCTCAGAAACCAACCACAAAACATTTAAAGGGAGTTTTGAGAAACCCTTTTACAGCAGAATAAAGAAAGAAAGAAAAGAGTTTGTTGTTCTTCTCTGTTAACAGTCTAAGAGAAGACAAGTGGATTGTTGTTGTCAAAGCTCCCCCTGAGATTTGCAGTTGTTCAAGAAGAGAAGCTTTGCTTAGGGTGATAGACCTTCAGTATGATTGAGATCTCCAGCAAAGAATGATTTCAACAAAGGTTGAAATGTGAAGTGTCTTGATTCCTTAATTGACGAAGCCTTTGAACACTTGAATCAGAAGATCTTGAAAGAATAGATAAATTCTTTTCTGTGTGTTGATCTCCTTCACTGGTGTTTTCCTTGTGTTCTATATGAATTCTAACTTGTAATCCTGTAGGCTTGTGTCTGAAAGATTGATTGATATCTCATCTGTATTTCTGAAATGATTCTAAAGAGATATATTGAAAACCAGCCTTCTTGATAGTCATTTATCAGTCCTAAATGACTTCCTTAAATGAAATTTGTCCCTAGAGGAAAGTCCTAAGATACATTCTTTTTTATCTTCCTTGAAACTTGCTCAAGATTAGTTGAAACGGCTACAGAATCCTTTGAAATAAATGTTGATAATAAATCAGATTGAATTCCATAACTGATTGAATTTGAATTCCTGAAATCGTCAATCTGTTAAGAAAAGCGTCGATCATAGATCGACTATCATCGACCTGAGCTCAGAGATTGAAGCTAGACTAAAAACAGAAATCGTCGATCTGAGCTCAACTATCGTCGACCTGAGCTCGGAGATTTAATTTTGGCTAGAGACAGAAACGTCGATCTGAGCTCGAAGATCGTCGAACCGAGTTCAACGAATCGTTGAACTGAGCTAAGAGATAGTAGAACTGAGTTCGACGCCTCGTCGATCTGAGCTTGACAAAAATTTCCTTAGTCTTTCTGCACTTGTATACTTAACTAGAAGGTCTTGGGGGAAGCTTCCAAACCTAAGTTCTAACCCTTAGACTCATTCTAATTGACCTTTAAGACTATACAACCAGGTCAAAACAATTTACTAAGAACATAGTGATCCTTGCCAAAATTAGTAATAGGGTGTTCCAACAATCTCCCCCTATGTGGGTTAGGAATACTATTTACATGACAAATAGGAAATAACAAGCATACAGGCAGAATTAAAAAGCAGAAACAACAAGCAGAAGAATGAATTGCAGCAATGCAGAAGCACAGATAGTATCACAGTAGACAGTCAGAATTAGATATATTTTGTTAGCTTACATATTTACTTCTTTTCATTGCCCTTCTTGAATAAGATTTCTTTGTTAGGGTTTAGAGCTTCCTTCTTGGATCTCCTGTCATCATTAGCACCTAAGGAGGTTTGAGATTTGGGCCTGGGAACCACAACCTCTGGGTGCAGCTTCATATAGCTTTCTGGATCAAAGAATTTTCTGGATGAGTATCTTTCTAGTTCCTTTTTCCTTTGCTTTGATAGAGTAGTGATATTTGAAGCATCTTTTCCCTGTTCCCTTGCCTTCTTTATTTGATCCAAAGCACCCAACTCTTTCATTCTAACAGTCAAAGATAGTGGATTATTTTCTTGATCTTCAAAAGGGACAGGAGGTTTATATCTGATGCGCGTAAAATACGGCAAGCGTACCGGTCGCACAAGTAATAAATTTGGGAATAAATCCCCGGATGTCAGTCTCTTGAGGAATGCAATTAGCGTCGAACGATTTAGACTCTAAAACTATTGTTATGAGAGTTAATTGAAATAAACAGAAGAAGAAGGGGCTTTGGTTGGTGGTCTTACGACCGATTACACTAATGTAAACTATGCGGGTCGCAATCACTGATTCTCAAGGCGAGATGGATGTAGCGGCCGCGATGCCGTACTTCGGTTGGTGAGTGGACGGAAGTCTAGCGAGTGAGGTGATTAGTGCGGAGTGAAATTGAGTGAAACGAACGTGTGGAGTGGAGCGAGATGGAGCGAGGCGCATCAAAGAATAATTCTCATAAGCAAGATGAAACACAAATGATCAAATTAACACTAGAAATTGATGTTCATTACATGCATAAACATTCCATGCAACAAGAAAAGGTAGAAAATGCAAAACCACGAGATTGAAGATCCACCGCGGTTGTTGGCCGGAGGTGCGGGTTGTCAATCCGCTTCCAAGCGTAGTCCGAGGAGGGCTTCCGGTAACACCGAGCTGTCACCTCGAGGGCCTGTAATTCAGTTCTCTAGGTATGCTTCGTCTTCTTCCTTGGTGGAAAGCTCGGAGAAGAATGCTTCAATGGCCGGGAGGATCACCAGAGGATGCGGAATGCTTTGGAATCGCCCTAAGAAGGTCCTCCCGATGGTAGGGATAAAGGTGGAGGCGAATGGAACTGCTGGAGGGCGAAACGGCGGACTGGCGGAGGTTTCGTAACAACGTTCGTTACCCTAATTCGCGGAACAGGGCTTTTTATAGCTTGCAGAATAAATAGGGCGCACGACCACTGGCGCACGACCAGTGGTCGTGCGCGACCAAGGTCATCGCCCGTGCGGGAGCAACCTGTAGACCTGCATCAGAAAATCAATGGTCGCGCACGATCAGCAGCGCACGATCAGTGATCGTGCGAGGCAATGCTGATGATCGTGCGGAAATAGCCAGGCAGAACTTTGTAAAATGGGTATGACTGCGCACGAGCAGTGGTCGTGCGCGGTATGGTAAGTGATCGTGCGGAAGGTTCAAGACAGGGATTTCACAAATGAGTCCGGACTGCGCACGATCAGTGATCGTGCGCCAAGAGGTCGATGGTCGTGCGTGGGTAAAAACGCACGACCACTGACTCCTTTGCCAAAAATAGTGAAACGCCTATCCCGAATGCCCTCACGATCCCGAAAACTGCAGGAAAATTGCACGGGACATTGATCGTGGCAGCCACAGCAAACAATAATAATCATAACAAGAATGCAAATGCACACAAGCACAGAAATGGGCTAAAAAGGTGCACAGGGCGTGGAATGCCGTAGCTAACCAAAAGGAGTACTAATGGCGCTAAATGATAGTGCAAAGCTGAGGAAAAAGGCCTAGATGAGTCCAAAATAAGGTATAAAATAGGGACTCATCACACCCCCATACTTAACCATTTGCACGTCCCGGGCAAATAATCACCTTGTGGACTCAAAAATGGCTAGCTGACGTAGTAATTTCAAAATACAGTAGGACGAGAAATCAAGAAACACAAGTGCATAGAAAATATAATAGAAGGAGTTTTTAATCATGCTATGTAATTTATAATTTTCGATCAACGTAAATAAATACTGTCACTACTCAAAGGTTGAATTTCCGGAGAATCGCGCGGTCATGTGTAGGAAGAAAATAGGCAAGTCGGATGGTGGAGCATTGCCAAAGAGCGGGGCTCGTGATCACCTCCAAAGGAATCCACCAATGTCGGGGACCATATGCTTGCCCGTTCACACTTTCTCCACGATGCTAGTTTGACTCGAGCATAAATCCGTAGGACTTTAGGTGAAGAGTTGGGGCTTGGGTGTAGACGTAGGTATGGATGAAAAAGATGAAAACGAAGGCTACGCACAACCCAACGGAGCTCGCACAATTACAGATTTCCCACTAGCAAAATGAATGCGAGTGCACCACACCCCCAGACCTAGTTTTTACAACATGGGTGTGTGCACCGCCTACCCCAAAACAAATTTCTCAAAAACAGATTTTCATTTATACTTTTTATTTTCTCTTTTTCGTTTCTTTTTCACAATTTTTGCTTTTCTAAATTTTTCTTTTTCAAATTCTTGAATTTCAGCAAATATAACAAGATGGCAAATCCACATTTTTCACAAAATCACTTCCCACATCAACAACCCAATGAGAAAATGCTTGGAACTAGAGCTCGACGCGGGTGTGCGACTAGGATTGGCTTGAGGCATTGGTGAATTGAGTGTGGAGCTGAAACAAAAGGAAGGTAGGCTCAACGGGGCTAGCGAGGGCTATGTTAGGATGGGTGCACGGCTTAACTGGGCCAAAGTGATGGCCTACGTCACGCTCACGCTCGACTAACCGTGCAACAATGCTTCGAAAGTAGCCTGGGGCAAGTTCTTAGTCACCGAGAAAAGTGATCCGTCCTCCCGACTCGAGCAATACAAAGCTAGCGACGCCTACACACATTCCTACACTACCGAGTGATTACTCCGGATTCATAGATTTGAGTAGGACAGACAGTATTTACGAGTGCAGAAAAAATATAAATTGCAAGCATAAAGAAAAACTAAATCTATACAATTTCTACACAACGTGAGCACTCGATTAGGAGCACTGCACGAGTTTCAAACTACTATAAATCAAAATCCTACTTTAGCACCACCATCTTAAAGTTTACACGAAATAATACATCAACTCGAGCCGCACGCGTGGTCAAGTGCGCGCTCATGTGGGTGCCAAAGTGTGTACAGCAGGAGTCAAAAACAATGAAGCAAAAAGGAAAACTACTGGCATGCGAAATTAAATGTGCTCGTGGAGTGCACAAGCGGCTCTTCCCCCCAGACTTGAATGAAAACATAAGCAAGTAAAATAGACATTCAACCAAGGAATGAAATCTGAAGCGAGAGAGAGTACCTATGCTCCAAAGAGGGGAGCATGCCAGAAGATTGCGTGATGATTCGCGGGAGTTGCTGCTTCGCACAAAAGATACGCTAAACCTGCGAATTAGGCCGAACAACAGAAAATACAAAAAATAGAGAACATGAAATAAAAAGCATAAACGAGGGGACCAAAAGGTCCAAGGATGGGTTGTCTCCGGAATAGCCCTTTTGTTTACCGTCCTTAAGGTGGACCAAATACCTGTATTAGCAGTTGTATATAATGTTTTTGCAGCAAAATAAAAGCTACGAAATAGAGAGCGAAATAAGGTCCCCAAGCAACTAGGAGAATAAGCAGGAAAAGCGAGGCAAAGCGGCAAAGAAGAAATCAGCTATATGCCGATTTGTGGTAAGTCTTTCCGGCGGTGAGCGAAGGAGAAGCAGAATTTTTCATAGCATCTTGAGAAGGGGATTTCCCCTTGCTCAGATGGTGCGTGTCTTCGCGCTGGAAGGAAGAATAACGCTTATCGAGCAAGCGCTTGGCCTCCTTCAGCTTCTCAACCGATGGAGACTTCCAAGGAGTGGATTCCACAGTTTTCCCAGATTTTATGATCAATGGCGTCATTTCCGGCACCGCGACGACGATCGGATCAGCCCAAGCGACATAACGCTTAGCACAGTCATGAATATTATTACAAGAATAAATGTCTAGGGATTTCTCCCGCATGGAACTAGGAATGTCATGCTCAACAACAGCATCGGTGGGAAATGGCACGGTCGCCGTGTCTTTGGTGCACTCGAACATCTTCATGGTCAATAAGTCATTCTTCTCATCAGTCGTCTCGGTCAATCCTCCCTTTGTTTTCTTATCCGTAAGGGTTGCCTTCAAAGCTTGGATTCCAGAATCTTCCTTGAAATCTGCACTACTCAGAAAAACGTCGTTTTGAAAAGGAGAGGGGTGTACGGTGTAACGACCCCATCCGTTACATGACGTATAGTAGAAGGTCCGGCCGGGGCCCCACACTCTATGCCACAAACAGACGGTGAGGTCACAGGATAATACCAAACCATACACGAATCCTAACTCAGAGCATTCTAGCGGAAGCTTTAAGTTGTAATTTGAACTCTAACCAGGAATGTCCAATATATAAACCACCTTTATATATATAGCCACGGAATGTACAACAAATACATAGAGTTTGGCCTTAAGGCCTTACAGTTCCTCTTTCCACACCGTATGGTTTACAAACCTCGGCGCGCAGGCCGGCCATACATGAGTAAAAGAAAACAAGCAAAAACATTCGCTTAGCCTTCAAGGGCTAGCCGCAGCAGCAGCAACAACAGCAGTAGGGCTTCAGCCCTTCATTTACCACTTGGCTCTCCAGCACCTGCATAGGGACAATCCACCCAAACGGTGGCAAACAATGCAACGGTCAGCATTCAGCTGACCCAATTATAACAATCCTACCCCTTTCTCGGGGCATTAGCATTCTTTCCCTGCATAGCATGGCATCATCATATAGCAACTATGTGCGCGCAGGCACATTCAAGCCATTACAACCATCGGCCATACGGCCCGACAGTCCGTGCACTCAGGGAACATTCTTGGTGTACCGGAATACCAGGGTCAACACCACCGTCTACACGGTATTTGAGCATTCTAGTCTTTCCGGCGCGCGGGCCTAAGACTCTCATTAGGCGCTCCAACAAAACCTATAACCAGGCTTCCAAGTCGGACGGACCTAACGCAGGTACG
This sequence comes from Platanthera zijinensis, assembly GCA_039513925.1. Lineage (NCBI taxonomy): Eukaryota > Viridiplantae > Streptophyta > Magnoliopsida > Asparagales > Orchidaceae > Platanthera > Platanthera zijinensis. The sequence continues at coordinate 124,200,977 of CM077087.1, forward strand.
GATCAGCCACCCCCCCGTTGCTCAAGTCGCTGTGCCACCTCGAATACGAAAGTATCCATGGCAATTTATAGGCGCGGGTCGGTTTCACCTTTCCTGTTCGGCAATCTGCCTTTTCATCGAGTTGCAGCCCAACGGCTCAACCGCACACAAAGTGTCAACGCACTACCACAAGAGTTGCATCCAACCCTCTTCATTTCCTGGACATCATCCAGTACTTCCTGCTGCACCAAGCAACAGGTAGGCACAAGGCAACACAAGCCATAATCACGGAGCCTTCTCCGATATGCAAACAAGCATCACCAATCCAGAGTAGCATGTCCAGATGGGCTTCACATAGCATGCCTAGATCCGTACTCCAATTCCAGACTCTAACAAGGGGGACTTCACATATCTACCCCAAGGGACACCACAACCCACCGCAAACTCGCGGGGAAGGGTTTTCCCTATGCAATGAAGAAAAGAAGGACTTCACATGTCCAAGAAGGGAGATCGTTACCCTTGTCGATCTCTTGGGAGCCATTGAAAACTAGCCGGTGACAAAGAACCGCAGCAGCTTCGCCTTCACAACGCTGGCCTCAGATCACGAATCGGACCACAGGAGCTCTGCCGGTGGCTTGATCTCCTCCTCCTTCTTCTTCCTCCTCTCTCTTTCTCTCTTCCTTAATCAAATGAAGAATGACTTTCTTCATCAGCCTCTGCTGTTTAAATCCAGCCAGGAATCACCTGAGCCCTTGGATCCAAAGAGAGAAATTCAACGACCACGATTTTCCCAAAAACACACATTTTTGGCTGACACGGCCTGTGACACGCCCGTGTCACAGGCTGTGTACCCTTAAGCGGCACACGCGGTATTCGTACCGACTGATATTTACCAGAACACGGGCATCGACACGCCCGTGTCAAACCTGACACGCCCGTGTCAATCCTGAGACACGCCCGTGTCCCCCTGCTTCATCGAGCTCCAAACTCAACCAGCAGTACACGGGTAGGCACACGGCATCGGACACGCCCGTGTCCAATCTGACACGCCCGTGTTCAAGGCTTGGTTCCAGGCCGTGTAATCTTCTGACTCAGAACGCATTTTATTTGAGTGACACGCCCTGGGACACGCCCGTGTCCTAGGCCGTGTACCCCCGACACGCCTTGGGACACGCCCGTGTCCCAGGCCGTGTAAACCAACCTGCACCTCAAATCCAAATTTGAGATTTTTGGGGTGTTACATACGGAAGTATCATCGAGGGAGAAATCATCGGCCGGCTAGGTGACGCGTCCTTTGGAAAAATCCAGGGATGCGCCACTGGCCGTCAGGAATGGGACACCAAGTATCGGAATGGAGTCATTTTCTTTTGGTCCCATGACCTGAAAATCAGTGGTAAAATGTTTGTCGTTAACCTCGATCTCAAATTCCCTCATACCACCTTCAGTATGAACCACATTTCCATTAGCTAAAATAAGTGATTTCCGGTCTTCGGTGTTTATTTGCAATTGCATCTTCGCGATATCCTGCAGAGTGAGGATGTTGCTAGATTCTCCAGAATCACATAAAGCAATGGTTTCAACATTGTTGATCATACAACTAATCACGAGCTCGTTGTTATTCCCCAGCTTTTCCTCCCCAAGGCTTTTCCCTTATTCGTGGGGATTTTTTTCAGTGTTGCTTGGGAGAGTACCATGAGTGCGCTCCGAGACCATTTGAGTCAATTGGCCCAACTGTGCCTCAAGATTACGCATTGAAGAGGCTTGGTTTGTCATGTTCGTCTGGGAAACTTCAACAAATTTTTCAAACATTTCAGCCAATGAATTGGATTTTACGGCGGGGGGCCCTTGGGGGTAATTCGGGTGAGGCGGCCGCGGTTGGCTTCCGGAGGCAGAGGCATCATTTTGATGCTGCCCCGGTTGCCATCGTTGGCCCGGTGCGTTTTGATTCCATGAGAAGTTCGGGTGATTTCTCGCACCCGGATTATACGCATTTCCATAGGGCGCGCCCTTGTTTTGATTCGCGATAAATTAACAGTTTCATTGGAAAAGGCGGGGTCATACGTTACCTCCTCTCCAGGGCACTCAAAGCTATGATGATCGGCTCCTCCGCATCCTTGACACGAAATGGCCAACACTGGAGCAGCAGCAGCGGGCCTTGATTCTTCCACAGCAAAGACTCCACTTGTCCCAGGGGGGGGGGGTATTCCTTCCTGCAGTCCAAAAGGCGCTGTGCGTGGCGTTGTCCTGCAAAACTCTCAAAGCATCCTCAGGAGCAAGGTTCATAATTGTTCCACCAGAGGCGGCATCAATCATGGCGCGGTATTGAGGTTTGATGGAGAAGTAGAAGCTTTCCTCGAGATTCCACGTTTGGAATCCGTGGTTGGGGCACTTCCGCAGTAACTCATTGAAGTGCTCCAAAACTTCCGCTAAGCTCTCTTGGTCGTTTTGCCTGAAATTAGCGATGGCCCGTCTCAAGCTCACGATACGGTCGACCGGATGGAATTTGTCTAGAAACTTTGTGGTAAGAGCCTCCCAGGTTGTGGCAGTTCCAGGAGGAAGGGCATGAAGCCATGACTTGGCTTTGTCACGTAGAGAGAAAGGGAAGAGACGGAGCTTGACCGTATCATCTGGAATCCCAGCATAGCGGAAAGTAGCGCAGATTTCCGAAAAGTCTGCCAAATGAAGATGGTCATCCTCCGTGGCCATTCCGGAGAACTGTGTGTTGTTCCAGATGATGTTAAGAATTGCTGGTTTGATCTCGAACTGCTGGTTTGCGATCGCCGGTCCGAACCCAGGGTAATTGCTCCCTATAGTGGGAATGGTGTATTATCTCATAGTTCGGACATGCGGAGGATTCACCTCATTCTCATCCCCATTCCGGTAATCATGGAGGTTCCCTCCAACACGAACTCCGTTGTCATTGTTCAACTGATCTCCCATTGTGATTGGATTGATAGCAGCTGCACGCCTTTGCGCATGAAGAGTTCGCTCGATCTCAGGATCGTAAGTAACAAGATCTCATGCAGTACGTCCCTGCATCCACTGAAGCAATAAAACAAAGAAACAAAAATCAAAAAGCACTAACTCTTATACCAATACTTCCAGAAATCATAATCATTCAACAGTTGCATTCCCCAGCAACGACGCCAAAAACTTGATGCGCGTAAAATACGGCAAGCGTACCGGTCACACAAGTAATAAAGTTGGGAATAAATCCCCGGATGTCGGTCTCTTGAGGAATGCAATTAGCGTGGAACGATTTAGACTCTAAAACTATTGTTATGAGAGTTAATTGAAATAAACAGAAGAAGAAGGGGCTTTGGTTGGTGGTCTTACGACCGATTACACTAATGTAAACTATGCGGGTCGCAATCACCGCTTCTCAAGGCGAGATGGATGTAGCGGCCGCGATGCCGTACTTCGGTTGGTGAGTGGACGGAAGTATAGCGAGTGAGGTGATTAGTGCGGAGTGAAATTGAGTGAAACGAACGTGTGGAGTGGAGCGAGATGGAGCGAGGCGCATCAAAGAATAATTCTCATAAGCAAGATGAAACACAAATGATCAAATTAACACTAGAAATTGATGTTCATTACATGCATAAACATTCCATGCAACAAGAAAAGGTAGAAAATGCAAAACCACGAGATTGAAGATCCACCGCGGTTGTTGGCCGGAGGTGCGGGTTGTCAATCCGCTTCCAAGCGCAGTCCGAGGAGGGCTTCCAGTACCACCGAGCTGTCACCTCGAGGGCCTATAATTCCGTTCTCTAGGTATGCTTCGTCTTCTTCCTTGGTGGAAAGCTCGGAAAAGAATGCTTCAATGGCCGGGAGGATCACCGGAGGATGCGGAATGCTTTGGAATCGCCGGAGAAGGTCCTCCCGATGGTAGGGATGAAGGTGGAGGCGAACGGAACTGCTGGAGGGCGAAACAGCAAACTGGCAAAGGTTTCGTAACAACGTTCATTACCTTAATTCGTGGAACAGGGCTTTTTATAGCTTGCAGAATAAATAGGGCGCACGACCACTAGCGCATGACCAGTGGTCGTGCGCGACAAAGGTCAGCACCCGTGCACGAGCAACCTGTAGACCTGCATCAGAAAATCAATGGTCGCGCACGATCAGCAGCAAACGATCAGTGATCGTGCGAGGCAATGCTGATGATCGTGCGGAAATAGCCAGACAGAACTTTGTAAAAATGGTATGACTGCGCACGATCGGCGGCGGACGAGCAGTGGTCATACGCGGTATGGTAAGTGATCGTGCGGAAGGTTCAAGACAGGGATTTCACAAATGAGTCCGGACTACGCACGATCAGTGATCGTGCGCCAAGAGGTCGATGGTCGTGCGTGGGTAAAAACGCACGACCACTGACTCCTTTGCCAAAAATAGTGAAATGCCTATCCCGAATGCCCTCACGATCCCCAAACCTGCAGGAAAACTTCACGGGACATCGATCGTGGCAGCCACAACAAACAATAATAATCATAGCCAGAATGCAAATGCACACAAGCACAGAAATGGGCTAAAAAGGTGCACAGGGCGTGGAATGCCGTAGCTAACCAAAAGGAGTACTAATGGCGCTAAAAGATAGTGCAAAGCTGAGGAAAAGGCCTAGATGAGTCCAAAATAAGGTATAAAATAGGGACTCATCAATATCTATTCATTGTATCATCAATAGAGGGAGTTCTTTAAGCAACAGTATCTTTCAACTTATAAGGGAAAGGACCAGAAGTTGAGTCAATGGATCCTTGTCCTTCCCTTTAATATGGATATTGTATAGATTGATCTCTGGAGAATACTTTATAATCTCTTTGGCTTCCTCTGTACTGACCTCTCCTTGAATGATGACCTCTATGTTTATATACTCTTGATTAAGATCTGTCTTGAGATTAAGAGAAGCTTTGATTTGCAGCAGATGAGATCTGAGAAGAAGAACCTCCACCAGTTCCTATATCTGGAGGAGGAGGAGAATTAAAGTGAGAAGATCCTTTATCATACTTATCATAGTTCCTCTTTTTCTTCATGTCCATGAGCTGGTTCTTTGAATATTTCATCCAGGGTTCAGAGATGGGGCAATCATGCGGAATATAGTATGGAATATCATTGTCATCTTTCACTTTCTATGGAGGTACCCTCTTCAATGCTTTGCTTCTAGCTTTCCTATTCCTTGCAATGGTTGCAGAGGAGTCATCAGAATAAGTTTTGAATTTGTCACTGTCTGAACTCTGAGGATTTTCATACAGTTCATCAATTATTTTAATGTATTCCTTTTGTTATTTTGATTGATCAGTAGAAATAATAGCAACAATAGTAACAGTGACAGAAGCAGCACTAACAGATATAATAACAGTAGCAGGCTCAACAACAGCAGAAATAATTGGGGCAACAGGAGTAACAGAAATAGAAACTTCAGCAGCAGATTCTGGAACAATAGATTCTGGAACAACATCATCAGTATCAGCAGGTTTTGAAACAATATCATCAGTATCCACAACATCAACAGAATTAATACTTTCCACATCCTTGAATGACTTGATATATGAAGGAATCAGGCTGGGCTCACAGCTGGCCATATGCACAATGGCATTAGTAAGGTCTTCAGCTTCATAAGCTGGAAGAAATCTGCTATGAAGAGCATCAAAATATGATAGTAGTGACTTAAAGTCAACTATTCTGAAGGAAAGCACTGGAGCTGAAGCAGTAACTAAAATCTCTAGCAGGAAATATTCTGAGGCAGACACCAACTCTTCTTCATGAGGCATCTCCCCCTACCTAGATTCAGTATACACTGGATCAAGGTACCCCACAGAAGGGATTTCCTTAGGAGGAGAAAGGGAAGAGAGCCTGGCAGATAACTCCTAGATGGATTGCAGGAGTGGATCCATGGAGGTCTCCAGCAGGAGTGCTAGTTTGGGAGCCAACATCTTATACATCCTATCTACTAGGGCAGGAAGGTCTACTTGCTCAAGTGAAACTTGAGTAGAGGTAGAGGAGAGAGAGCCAGAGATTGGTGTAGAAGGGGCTACAAATATGGGAAGAGAAGTTTTGGATGTTAGGATGGATGGTATAGCGAATGGAATGGTGGAGATGGAAGTTATTCGAGTTGAAATGGATGGGGTGAAGGATGGTTGTGCAAGAATGTCTTGGAGTAGTTGTTGGTAGGAGGTAGAGGATGATGAGAGCTCAATAGATGAGGAATGAGAATCATCCATGTAGGAATCATCCAGAAGACTGAAAGATGGAATGGATGAGTCAATATCAAGGGGTGGATAATAATGTAGGGGATGGAAAAGGTCTACAGAAGTTGTTGGTGGAGGTGAAGGATTCGAGATTGGAGATGAATTGTTGATGGGGGATGAAATTGAAGTACTGATGGTGAAAGAAGGAGAGGTTGAAGATACAATGGGTGGAGATGAGGAGGAGGTAGGCAGTTCTTCCAATGGGGCAGTTGCCTATGGGGAAGTTACTTGAACAGTCCTGGTGCTTGAAGTTGAGATAGCGGTAGGAGCTCTGCTTGGTTTTACAATCTGCCTGTCCCATTTTCCAAATAGGGAACAGGACAACCTCTTAGAGGCATTAATGTGCATCCCACTGGAAACAAGCAACTGAGGGCACCTGTTAAGGAAAAATAGTCCTTGTATCCTCCCAAAATTAACAAAAATCTTATTCACCTTTTTCTTGATTAAATCAAAGAAAATCTCTCCTCAATTCAAATGTTTCTTATCCACTAAAGCAGCCATAAAACAAAATTTATACCCTCAAATGGTATTATGAGAAGAATGCTTTGCTAACAGTACCTTTCCCACAACATCAGCTAAAAATCTATATTCAACTGACAGATTCTTCTTAAGCAGCTTGTTAGGGTTTGCTGCAGAGTGACCCATTCTATCATGCATACTTGCAAACTCTTCTCCAGATAACTAAACTGAATCATCCCTAGAACTCAACTGAAAAACTTCTATAAAGAGGGCAGGAGTTAGGGATACCTGAGTACCAGCTATTGTACCAACCACTGTGTGTTGTTCCAGGTTATGAGCCGTATACACCCACTCCTTGATTTCACCGGCAACAAGTTTCATCCTTGTGGACATGATATACACCATTTGCTATTCCTTGAATAATTCTAGTTTGTATTTGAAGATTCTGTCACGGCCGTCAAAAGAGTCCATGTCGATGTCGAATCCAGTATCAAATTTCATCGCGGCTAGAGCTGCAACAGAAATGGCCATTGTATACCTGCAAAAACGAACAAACGAGACCAAGTGCAGAGAAGTTTGGAGGGAAAGAAAAGTTATGCAGAGAGTATGATTGCGCAAAAGAGAACGACGGCCGAAAAAAGAATTTTATATTAGTGTTCGACGCAGAAAAGGAAAGAGCATTAAACTCCATTCGACGATCTAGGCTCCTAAAGGAATCTGAAGGGTCTTCAACATAGTCGATCTCCGTTCGACGATATTGGAGAGCGTCGAACTCCGTTCGACGATCTCTGACCGGAAGGAGATAGCCTAATACTATCTAGAAAACGCAGAACTCCGATCGACGATTGTTGTGATCGTCGATCTCCGTTCGACGATCTTGGGGAAAAACGTCTAGCGTAGTTAAGAGATAAGAAATAACCTATAGACACTAGAAAAAAATCAAGTTTTTAGCCTAGTCTTGGTCAATTTTATAGTTTTAAAATCTTGGATCTTATTTTAAACTTCCTCCATCTAACATACCTAACTGATTCCGGAAGAAAGTGTGTTTCTTTTCATCTAATGGTTTGGTGAAAATGTCTCCCCTTTGCAAATCAATTGGGATATATTGAAGTTCAATTTTATTCTTCTCAACATTATCCCTTAAAAAGTGATGTCTAATCTCTATATGTTTTGTCCTACTATGGAGGACTTGATTTTGTGCTATAGAGATAGCACTGGTGTTATCACAAAATATTGTTGACCTTTCTAAGTTGTAACCATTGTCTAGGAGCTGGTTTCTAATCCACAAAATCTCTGAGCAACAACTTCCTTCCGCCATGTATTCAGCTTTAGAAGTTGAAGTGGACACAGATGATTGTTTCTTATAGAACCAGGAGAAAATTCTGTCACCAAGAAACTGGCAAGTTCCACTGGTGCTTTTCCTGTCTACTCTGCATCCAGCATAATCAGCATCTGAAAATCTAGTTTATTCAAATTCTGAGTCTTTTGGATACCATAGACCTAGATTTGGAATAATTTTCACATACCAAAGAATCCTTTTTACTAATGTTAGGTGTGACTCTCTAGGTCTTACATAGAATCTAGCACATATGTATATAGCAAACATTATGTAAGGTTTACTAGCTGTAAGGTACAATAAAGAGCCAATAATATCTCTATATGTTGTCTGATCAACAGGTTTCCAATGTTCATCAACATCTAATACAGTATTAATAGGCATTGGTGTTTTCATGCAGGATGCTTCAGACATACCAAATTTCTTAACTAACTCTTTTACATACTTTGTTTGAGAAATGAATATGCCATCAGCATGCTGTTTGACTTACAATCCTAGAAAGAATGAAAGCTCACTCATGCAACTCATTTCAAATTTAGAATGCATTAGGTTGGAAAATCTCTTGCACAAATTTGAATTAGTAGAGCCAAAAATAATATCATCTATATAGATTTGTACTAGTAGGATATTGGACTTATGCGTTCTAATAAAAAGAGTTTGGTCTTCTCTACCCCTTATAAAATCATTTTTCAAAAGAAAGCATGCTAAGTTCTCATACCATGCTTTAGGAGCTTGCTTAAGACCATATAATGCTTTATACAATTTAAAAACATAATCAGGATGAGTTGGAGAGATAAAACCTGGGGGTTGTCTAACATAGAATTCTTTCTTGATATCTCCATTGAGAAATGCACTTTTTACATCCATCTAATAGACCTTGAATCCATTGTGAGCTGAATAAGCTAGGAATATTCTTATGGCCTCTAACCTTGCAACTGGTGCAAAGGTCTGGTCATAGTCTATTCCTTCTTCTTGAGAGTATCCTATTGCAACTAGCCTTGCCTTGTTCCTTACAATGATTCCTTGATCATCAAATTTGTTTCTGAACACCCACTTTGTTCTAACAATAGAGTGATCCTTAGGCCTTGGCACTAGTTCCCAAACTTTGTTCCTTTCAAATTGATGAAATTCCTCTTGCGTTGCAATGATCCAGTGTGGATCTTATTCTGCATCTTGTATGGATTAAGGTTCAATTTGAGATAAAAAGTAGGTGTGCATCAGATTTTGGTTGACCTGATTTCTGGTTTGCACACCAGCTGAGATTTCTCCAATCACTTGGGAGATTGGATGATCTCTTGATGTTACTAAATCAATAAGGGGTGTTGATTGTTCACCAACCTGTATTGTTTTTTCCTCTTGTGGAACAACAACTGGCTCTTCAAGATAATTCTCACCAAGATGTTGAGGACCCTCTTCATCTTCACTACTTTCACCTCTTTGTTGGATAAGTGAATGTGTTGTATCCTTTTCTATAATGTGTAATCTGTCCAAATTATCATAAAGAGAATGTACCTGCAAGGGCTCTATGATAGAAGTATTCTACTCCTTGTAAGACATGTTAGTTTCATCAAAAGATACATGTACAGATTCATTAATTTTAAGAGAAGTTTTGTTATACACCCTATAAGCTTTACTGATCATGGAGTATCCCAGAAACACTCCTTCATCAGCTTTAGCTTGAAAATTTGCTATGTATTTCTTTTCATTATTATGTATGTAACAAATGCAACCAAAAATCTTGAAATAATCTACTTTAGGTTTCTTCACTTTGAGTAATTCATAGGGAGTCTTGCCCTTCAGCTTGTGTATCAAACTTCTATTCAACACATAATTTGAGGTGTTCACTGCCTCTGCCCAAAAGTATAGAGGAAGGTGAGCATCTGTCAATAATGTAATAGCAGATTCAATAAGGGTTCTATTTTTCCTTTCAGCTACCCCATTTTCTTGAGGAGTTCTAGGAGCTGAGAAAATATGCCCGATCCCTTCACTCTGACAGAACTCTTGCATAAGAAGGGAATCCAACTCTGTCCCATGATCACTTCTGATCAGGGCAATGTGAGTATTGAACTCAATCTGTATGCATTTGAGAAACTCTGTCAAACACTTAATGTTATCAGACATCTTCCTCAGAAAGAACACCCATGTAAATCTAGAGAAGTCATCTACAACCACTAAAGTGTAAGATTTCCCTCCTAGGCTTTGTATAGTAATGGGTCCAAAAAGATCTATGTGTAACATATACAAGATCCTAGGTGAATCACTCTTATTAAGTGACTTAAAACTATTTTTTAGTTTGCTTGCCTAATTGACAAGCCCAGAAAAGTCCTTCCTTCTTGTAGGGGCCAGAAGGTAGTCCTCTAACAAGGTTTTCCTTGGATAGCCTAGCAATGGTTCTAAGGTTTAAATGCCCTAATCTTTTATGTCAAAGTTCATTTGGTTTACTAACAAGGTTGAACAGGCAAATATCTACCTTAGTTGAATGAAAATCTACCAGATAAATGTTACCTTTCTTTTTACTTGTCAACACAGCTGTGTTGTCCTCTGATTTGATTTTGCATGAGGATTTGTTGAATGTCACATGGTAGCCTTCAATACACATTTGACTGATGCTAATTAAATTATGCTTCAGTCATTCCGCATAGGCCACCTTCTTGAATGTGACTGATCCAATTTGGACTGCACCATATCCCTTGGTCTGTCCAAAGTTTGAATCTCCAAATATTACTTTGGGTCCAAGCTTGACTTCTAAGGATGTTAAATTATCCTTGCTTCCAGTCATGAGCTTAGAGCACCCACTATCCAAATACCATTCCTGGTTCAATTTTGGATAGGTCTTCACCTGCACATAAAACTATTTTTTTTGTTTTTGACCCAGTTTAACTTGGGCCTAGGTTGATAACCTTTAAATTATGAAATAAAAGACATCCCTGGCTTAATCTTATAACCTTCATGATGATATCTCCTAGGAGGTATTATCCATTCAGTATAAGGGTTAAAGCTTTGGAATGTAGGACCACTAGGATTGAATTTTGATTTACCTTTAAAAATTTGTTCATAACTATGATCTATGTTCGACAATCTCTGAGCTGAGTTCGATGATCTTGGGTCAGATCGTCGAGCTCCATTCGAAGATCGATTTTGCCAGAGTTCAGAGTTCGGCGATCGTCGACCTGAGTTCGACGATTCAGCTTGAGATCGCTTAGCTCTGTTCGACGATCATCGGGCTCTGTTCGACGTTTTTCGTTGAACTTTGTTTTTCTTAGGTATGTCAGGATTCTTCCTAGCTACCTCTACAACTCCCTTTCCTTTATCTGAGATAAACTTAATTGGAGTTGTTAACACTATAGGTTGGCTGGATGAAGCACCCAAGCCTGGTGTACTATTAAGTCTTGAGTTTACTGTACTTGTAATGTCCATCAGTCTGATGCTTCTCCCATTAAGGGATTCTTCAAACTTCTTTGCCTGAGATAGTTCACTTTTCAGTGAGGCTATCTCTTCCCTACAGCATTCCAACTGCTCAGAGAGTTTGAGGTTGTCTGATTTTAAAGTGCTGTGTTCAGACAATTGATTTTTCAGAGAGATGATCTCTTTCTAAGACTTTAGCAAGTCTAAACAAAGTGCCTTAAATTCAAATCTAAAGTCCTCTGAATTGAAATCAAAAGAATCTATTACCTGATCTTCTTCAGCTTCATGTTCATATTCAGATTCTGACTTTTGCTCTGCATCAGAATTATGTTGAGAGGCATTGATAGCCATCATGCAGAACTCCTTCTCTTCAGCATCATCTTCATCATCACTTGAACTTGAAGATTCCTCGGATTCTTCTTTAGTTTCACTCTAGGTTTCAGCTACAAATCATTTCCTGGTGTGTTTGTTCTGTATGGAGGAGGATTTATCATTGTTGTTTCTTCTAAAATCCTTATCTCTTCCCCTATCATTCCTTGGCTTCTCATGCCCTCTGGATGACCTCTTTCTGAAAACTTTCCTGTCCATCTTATAAAATCTTTTGGCCAGTAAGCTCATGAATTCTTCATTGCCTGTGAGCTTGTCTTCAGGATGTTCTTTTGTAGCTTTGAATGCTATTGTCTTCTCCTTCCTGAATGCTGGAGAAGCAACCTTTTGTTCTTCCTCTCTATTCTTGATGAGCAGCTCATAGAACTTGAGCTTGCCCAAAAGAGCCTCAGTGGTGATCTCAGTTAGGCTTCTAGCATCCTTGATTGGCCAGATCCTTGAGTCTCAAGTTCTGGGGAAGCACATTAGGATCTTATCATTGAGTTCAGTCAATGAGATCTCCTTGTCCAAGGTCTTCAGTTCACTGATAATTAGACTAAGTCTGTTGTACATGTCAGCAACTGACTCAGTTTCTCCTTTCTTGAAATTCTCATACTGGGTTATGAGATGGGATCTTCTATCCTTTCTTTCTTCAGCTGATCCTGACAAAAGCTCAGATAGCTTGTCCCAAATTTCTTTTGCTGAGTTGCACTCAGCCACCTTTTGAAATATGTCATCAGACAGTCTGGGAAAATATGTTCATTGCCTTGGCAACAACAACTTTCCACTTTTTGATTTCTGCATCTGTTCCTAAAGGGAGTGGAACAGTACTTGTACTTGTACTTGCTAGAGGTCTTGGACACACTGTCAAAACAGAATTAAAAATGTCCTCATCAATAGATTTAATGTATAATTTGATCCTTGCCTTACAAAGTGCAAACTTAGAAAGATTGAACACTGGAGGTCTTGTGCTAGCATAATCTTTGTTATGTCCCATGGTTTTATATGACAATAAATATAATAAAAGTAATAACCCTCTATTAAAGATTTATCTTATCAGAGATCTTTTGGTTCAGGTGTTAGCCTGTAAAACAACCAACCTAGTGAAGATCTAGTTGTTGAATAACTAACCTCGCTCTGATACCAATTGAAAGTGAGGGTAAGATCTATCTTTACTCTAGAGGGGGGGGGGTGAATAGAGTATATTAAAATAATTTTCCAAATTAAAAAATAATTGGCAGTGGAAGCCTTGATTTATTTATAGGTGTATTGTGCTTGCAAAGAATGAAATAAACTAAAGCAAGAAGTAAAAACACAACAAACAACAAATAAAACACAGCAACCAGAAGACACAAGGATCTATAGTGGTTCCCTAATCAACCTGGGTACATCCACTCTTCTACCACCCTAGGTAGGAATCCACTGCAGGATTAGTTGATAAGGTGTCCTGGGCACCAATGAGCTTTTGATAAGGTGCTCAAAAACAAAATAAGATTTTTTGATCAGGTGTCTTGCCACCACTGAGTTTTGACAAGGTCTCAGAAACCAACCACAAAACTTTTGAAGGGAGTTTTTAGTAACCCTTTTACAGCAGAATAAAGAAAGAAAGAAAAGAGTTTGTTGTTCTTCTCTGTCGACAGTCTAAGAGAAGACTAGTGGATTGTTGTTGTCAAAGCTCCCCCTGAGATTTGCAGTTGTTCCGGAAGAGAAGCTTTGCTTAGGGTGATAGGCCTTCAATATGATTGAGATCTCTAGCAAAGAATGATTTCAACAAAGGTTGAAATGTGATGTGTCTGGAGTCTTTGATTGATGAAGACTTTGAACACTTGAATCAGAAGATCTTGAAAGAATAGAGAAATTCTTTTCTGTGTGTTGATCTCCTTAACTAGTGTATTCCTTGTGTTCTGTATGAATTCTAACTTGTAATACTGTTGGCTTGTGTCTGAAAGATTGATTGATATCTCATCTGTATTTCTCAAATGATTAAAAAGAGATATATTGAAAAACAACCTTCTAGATAGCCGTTAATCAGTCATAAATGACTTCCTTAAATAAAATTTGTCCCTAGAGGAAAGTCCTAAAAGACATTCCTTATTGTCTTCCTTGAAACTTGCTCTAGATTAGTTGAAACGGCTACAGAATCCTTTGAAATAAATGCTGATAATAAATCAGATTGAATTCCATAACTGATTGAATTTGAATTCCCGAAATCGTCGATCTCTTCAGAAAAGCGTCGATCTGAGCTCGACTATCGTCGACCTGAGCTCAGAGATTTAAGATAGACTGAAAACAGAAATCGTCGATCTGAGCTCAACTATCCTCGACCTGAGCTCAGAGATTGGATTTTGGATAGAGACAGAAACATCGATCAGAGCTCGAAGATCATCGAACCGGGTTTGACGACTCGTTGAACTTAGCTCAGAGATAGTCGAACTGAGTTCGACGCCTCGTCGATCTAAGCTCGACGAAAATTGCCTTAGTATTTCTGCACTTGTATTCTGAACTAGAAGGTCCTTGGGGAAGCTTCCAAACCTAAGTTATAACCCTTAGACTCATTCTAATTGACATTAAAGACTATACAACAAGGTGAAAACAATTTCTTAAGAACATCGTGATCCTTGCCCAAATTAGTAATAGGGTGTTCCAACACACCCCCATCTAGAGTGAAGAGTTGATCTTACACTCACTTTCAATTGGTATCAGAGGGAGGTTAGTTGTTAATACAGGCTAACACTTGAACCAAAAGATCTCTCTTAAGATCCATCGTTAATAGAGGGTTATTTTTATTATTTTTATTTTAATCTAAATACATGGCACAGAATAAAGATTATACTAGCACCAGACCTCCAGTGTGCAATCTCTCAAAGTTTGTACTTTGGAAGGCAAGGATCAGATTATACATGAATTCCATTGTTGAAGATGTTTTTAATTCTGTTTTGATAGATTGCCCCAAGCCTCCTGCAGACACAAGCACAAATATTGTTCCACCTCCTTCAGGAACAGATGCTGACATAAGAAAATGGAAGGTTGCAGATGCTAAAGCTATGAACATACTAGCTTAGACAATATCTGATGACAACTTCCAGAAGGTAGCTGAATGCAACTAAGCTAAAGAGATTTGGGACAAGCTATCTGATCTTGTGTCAGGATCAGCTGATGAGAGAAAAGATAGGAGATCTCATCTCACCACTCAGAATGAGAATCTCAAGAAAGATGAAAATGAATCAGTAGCTGACATGTACAATAGACTATGTCTTATTGTTAGTGAACTCAAGACATTGGATAAGGATATCTCTCTCACAGAGATAAATGAAAAAATCCTAATGTCCTTCCCCAGCATTTGGGATTCAAGGATTTTGCCCATCAAGGATGCCAGAAGTATAAATGAAATCACTACAGAAGCTCTATTGGGCAATCTCAAATCATATGAGAAGCTCATCAAGAATAGAGAAGAAGAGCAGAAGACAACTTCTCCAGTAGTCAGGAAGGAGAAGTAAATTGCTTTCAAGGCAACAGATGAACAGCATTAAGACAAAGTCACAGGCAATGAAGAACTGATGAGCCTCCTAGCCAATAGGTTCTACAAAATGGCAAGGAAGGACTTCAGATAAAGGTCATCCAGAGGCCAAGAAAAGCCAATGTATGATAAATAAAATAATAAAGAGATTATTTGTTATGGTTGCAGGAAAAAAGGACACATACTGCCTGATTGTCCAGAAAGTCAAAACAAGGACAAGAAGGACAAGAGAGAAAAGTGAAAAGATAAAGACTCCGGAAGAAATCACTGTGATAGATCCTCTTCCAGCAAGAACAAGCACACAAGGAAGGGATTTATTGCAGAAACATGGAGTGAAATAGAAGAAGAATCTGATGCATCATCAAGTTCAAGTGATAATGAGGATGATGCACATGAAAAATATTTCCGCATGATGGCAATCAATGCATCTTAGAACAAGACTGATTTAGAACATGTATCTGAATCTAAATCTAAACTAGAGCTTGAAGAAGACCAGATAATATATTCATTTGATTTTAATTCTGAGGACTTCAAGTATGAATTTAAAGCACTGTGTTTAGATCTACTCAAGTCTGAGAAAGAAATTATCTCTCTCAGAAATCAGTTATCTGAATACAGTACCTTAAGTTCAGATAACCTCAAACTCTCAGATGAGTTAGAATATTGTAGGGATCAGATAGCTTCACTGAAAAGTGAACTATCTGAGGCCACGAAGTTTGAAGAATCACTCAATTGGAGAAGTATCAAGCTGATGGACATCACAAGCACAGTGAACTCAAGATTCAATAGTACACTTGGCTTGGGTGCTTCATCAAGCCAACCTATTGTGTTAACAAATCCCATTAAATTTATCTCTCATAAAGGAAAAGGAGTTGTGGAGGTAGCAAGAAATAATTCTGATCTACCCAAAGAGAACAAAGTTCAACTGAAATCGTCGAACAAAGCTTGACGATCTTCGAACAGTGCTCAGTGATTTCATGCTGAATCGTAGAACTTAGGTCGACGATCTCTGATTTCTGAACACATACAAGATCAATCGCTTAACGGAGCTCGATGATCTGACCCAAGATTGTCGAACTCAGGTCCACGATCGTCGAACGGATCTCAGAGATATGACCAGTTCTCAAGGGGTACATCAAAAATTAATTCTATATATCCTACATCTCAAGGGTTCAACCCTTATACTGAATGGAAAAATTCTCTTAGGAGATATCATCCTGAAGGTTATAAGAGTCAACCAGGGATGTCTTATATTTTTGATTTCAAAGGTTATCAAGCTAGACCCAAGGTAAACTGGGTTAAAAACAAATGAACTGTTATTTGTGAAGGTGAAGACTTATCCAACCATGGACCAGCACTGGTATCTGGATATTGGGTGCTCCAAACACATAACTGGAAGCAAGGGTAACGTAATATCCTTCAAGGCTAAGCATGGACCCAAAGTGATGTTTGGAGATTCAAACTATGGACAGACCAAAGGATATAGTGTAGTCAAAATTGGGTCAGTGACATTCAAAAAGATAGCATATGTGGAAGGACTGAAGCACAACCTTATTAGTATTAGTCAGTTATGTGATGAAGCTTACAAAGTCACATTCAACAAATCTTCATGCTTCATCAAATCAGAAGACAACACAACTGTGTTGATAGGTAACAGAAGAGGTAACATCTATCTAGTAAATTTTCATTCAACCAAGGTAGATATCTGTTTATTTAATTCTCTTAGGAAACCTAATGAATTATGGCATAAGAGATTAGGACATGTTAACCTTAGAACCATTTCTAGGCTATCCAAAGACAACCTTGTTATAGGACTACCTTCTGGCCCATACAAGAAGGAAGGACTCTGCAGGGCTTGTCAATTAGGCAAGCAAACTAAAAATAGCTTTAAGTCATTTAATAAGAGTGATTCACCTAGGATTTTTTATTTATTACATATGGATCTATTTTGACCCATTACTGTACAAAGCCTGTGAGGGAAATCTAATACTTTAGTATTTATAGATGACTTCTCTAGATTCATATGGGTGTTCTTTCTTAAGAAGAAGTCTGATAACTTCAAATGTTTGACAGAGTTTCTCAAATGTATACAGATTGAGTTCAATACACACATAGCCCTGATAAGAAGTGATCATGTGACAGAGTTTGATTCTCTTCTTATGCAAGAGTTCTGTCAGAAGGAAGGTATCAGGCACACTTTCCCGACTCCTAGAACTCCTCAACAGAATGGGGTAATTGAAAGGAAGAATAGAACCCTTATTGAATCATCCACAACATTGTTGACAGATGCTCACCTTCCTCTATCCTTTTGGGAAGAGGCTGTGAACACTACAAATTATTTTCTGAATAGAAGTTTGATACATAAATTAAAGGGCAAGACTCCCTATGAATTACTCAAAAGAAAGAAACTTAAAGTTGATTATCTTTGAATTTTTGGTTGTATTTGCTACATTCATAACAATAATAAGAAATACTTAGCAAAATTTGAAGCCAAAGCTGATGAAGGAGTGTTTCTGGGATACTCCATGATCAGTAAGGCCTATAGGGTTTTTAATAAATCATCTCATAAAGTTGAAGAAACAGTGCATGTCTCTTTTTGATGAAACTAATATGTCTTACAAGGAGAAGAGCACTTCTACCGTAGACCCTTTGCAGGTACATTCTCTATCATAAAATTTTGACAGGCTGAATATCATTGAAATAGATCCATCACCTTCATCCACTCAACAAGAAGCTGAAAGTAGTTAAAATGAAGATGATAGTCAGATTTTAGCAAGTCATGATGACACTCAAAATAAAGAGCCAGTTGTTGTTCCACAAGAGGAAAAAACAACACAGGTTGGTGAACAATCAACACCCATTTTTGATTTAGTAACAACAAAAGATCATCCAATCTCTCAAGTGATTGAAGACATCTCAATAGATGTGAAAACCAGAAATCAGATCAATCACCATTTGATGCACACTTGCTTTCTTTCTCAAATTGAGCCTCAATCCATACAAGATGTAGAACAAGATCAAAACTAGATCATTGCAATGTAAGAGAAATTAAATCAATTTGAAAGAAATAAAGTTTGGGAGCTAGTGCCAAAGCCAAAGAATCATCCCATTATTTGAACAAAATGGGTTTTCAGAAACAAGTTAGATGATCAAGGAGTTATTGTAAGAAATAAGGCAAGGCTGGTTGCTCAAGGATATTATCAATAAGAAGGCATAGACTATGACCAAACCTTTGCACCAGTTGCAAGGTCAGAGGCCAAAAGAATCTTCCTAGCATATGCAGCTCACAAGAAGTTCAAAATATCTCAAATTGATGTCAAAAGTGCATTCCTCAATGGTGATATCAAGGAATAAGTTTATGTAAAACAACCTCCAGGTTTCATCTCTCTAACTCACCCTGATTTTGTTTATAAATTGCATAAAGCATTATATTGTCTTAAATAAGCTCCTAGAGCATGGTATGAGAGCCTAGCTTGCTTTTTCTTGGAAAATGATTTTAAAAGGGGTAGAGTAGACCAAACTCTTTTTATTAGAACCCATAAGTCCAATATCCTACTAGTACAAATCTATGTAGATGATATTATTTTTGGTTCTACTGATTCAAATTTGTGCAAAAGGTTCTCCAACCTAATGCATTCCAAGTTTGAAATGAGTAGCATGGGTGAGCTATCCTTTTTTCTAGGATTGCAAGTCGAACAACATGCTGATGGAATGTTTATTTCTCAAACCAAGTATGCAAAAGAATTGGTTAAGAATTTTGGTATGTCTGATGCATCCTCTATGAAAACAACCATGCCTACTAATGTTATATTAGATGCTGATGAACATGGGAAACCAGTTGATCAGACCACATATAGAGCAATGATTGGCTCCTTATTGTATCTTATAGCTAGTAGACCTGATATAATGTTTGCTACATGCATATGTGCTAGATTCCAAGTCAGCCCTAGAGAGTCACACCTCACATTTGTTAAGAGGATTCTTAGGTATGTGAAAAGTTGTCCAAATCTAGGTCTCTGGTATCCAGCTGATTCAGGATTTGATTTTACTGGATTTTCTAATGTTGATTATGCTGGATGTAGAGTAGACAAGAAAAGCACCAGTGAAACTTGTCAGTTTCTTGGTGACAGACTTGTCTCCTAGTTTTGCAAGAAACAAACATCTGTGTCCACATCAACTGCTGAAGCTGAATATATGGTAGCAGGAAGTTGTTGCTCACAGATTTTTTGGATTCAAAATCAGCTCCTGGACTATCACTACAACTTAGAGAAGTCCAAAATATTTTGTGATTATACTAGTGCTATTTCCATATCTCAAAATCCAGTCCTCCATAGTAGGACCAAACACATAGAGATTAGGCATCACTTCTTAAGGGATAATGTAGAGAAAAGTAAACTTGAACTAGAATACATCCCAACATATTTACAAAGGGGAGATATTTTTTCCAAACCATTGGATGAAAAGAAACACACTTTCTTCCTTAATCAGTAAGGAATATTAGATGGAGGCAGTCTTAATTAAGTTCCAAGATCTTAAAAACCTAAAAATTGACAAAGTCTAGGTTAAAAATTTGAGTTTCCTAGGGTCTGTAGGTTTTCTCTAAACTTTGAACTGCGCTCGACGATTTTCATGAAGATCGTCGAACGGAGTTCGGCGTTTCCAGATAGTGCTAGACTATCCTTCTCGGTTAGCAATCTCAAATATGGTCGAACGGAGATCGACGATGTTGAGAACCTTCAGTTTCCCCTAGAGCCGTAGATCGTCGAACTGAGTTCAACGATCTTTCCTTTTCTGCGTCGAACCCATATATAAAATCATTTTTCAGGCGTCGTTCTAATTTGCGCTTTCATACCTTCTGCAAGAATTTTCTTTCCCTCCAAACTCTTCTACAATAGATCTTGTTTGTTTTTGCAGGAAATATGTCGGTCTTAGTCGCCTTCTTAGCCGCAATGAAGTTCGACACCAGCTTTGATAGTGATATGGAATCTTTCGAGGGGACTGATCAGATGTTTAAGGACATTTTGGAACTCTTCAAGGAACAACAACTTGTAAATATTATGTCTACCAGAATCAAGTTAGCAGCAGATGAGATAAAAGAATGGGTATATACTGCCCATAATCTGGATCAAAATACAGTTGTCGGAACCATCTTAGGGACACAGGTATCCCTAACCCCAAATATTCTTACAGAGGTTTTTGGATTAAGTACTCGTAATGATAGCATAGAACTATCAGGAGTAGAATTTTCTGCAATGTTAGATAGAATTGGTCATAATTCTGAGAACCCAAAAAAACTGCTGAAGAAGAATCTATCCATGGAATATAGATTTCTAGCAGATGTTGTCGGAAAGGTAATTTTGGCCAAGCATTCAGCCCATGATACAACTTCCAGGTATTAATTTTGTTTAATGGCTGTAATAGTGGATAAGAAGCACCTGGATTAGGAGCAATTTTCTTTGATTTGCTTAAGAAAAAGATAAATAAGAATTTTGTAAACTTTGGTATGATTTTGGGCCTATTCCTGCAGAATAGGTGCCCACAGTTGTTGGTGTCCAATGGGATTCATATCAATGCATCAAAGAGGGTTTCTTCTGCCCTATTTGGCAAGTAGGAGAGACATATTGTCAAACCTGGCAGGGCTCCTGCAGCTAAAGCTTCTTCAGGCATAAGGAGTGAAATAGTCACTCCTCCTCAGTCCCTTGCCCCATTAGAAGTTTTGCAATCCATTTCCATATCCTCTCCTCCTCCAGCCACCCATCAAGAAGATTTCCATCCACTACATTACTTCCCATCCATAGATTTAGATCATCCCCCCATCTTCCTTCATTCCACCTTCTAGATGATTCCTTCATGGATTCTTCTCCATCTTCACCTCAAGCCATTCCATCCACCTCAACATCCTTACAACAAATCCTACATGATATCAAATCTCAACCATCCTTTCCCCCTTCCATCTCCTCATTCCTACCATCAGTCACTATCCCAGTTCCATCAATTACATCCATTCTAATATCTCAACCATCCATACCACTTCAATCTGCGTCAACTCCATCTCTCTCTGCAGCTACTTCCTCTACCTCTACTCAGGTTAATCTTGAGCAAGTAGATCTCCTTCCTCTAGCAGATAAGCTATATGAGTTTTTGGCACCCAAACTAACTCTCTTATTGGATACCTCCTTGGATTTCTTTGTCATGACATTGAATGATTTATCTGTTAGGATTTCTTCTTCCTTCTCCCTTCAGGTAATCCCTTCTTCTTGGGGCCTAGATTCAGTTCTTACTAAATCTAGGCAGGGGGAGATTCCATATGATGAAGTTGATGGTTAAAACGACAGCTCTTATTTATTGGAGGTAAGTGGAGGTGGAGGTGATTTTATTTTATAAAAAAGAAGAGTGTTTTATTTTGTTAGAAACCGAGTTTTAACGAAAGGTAGGCAAGTGCACCTATCGCGTGTAGTACAAGATATTCCCGTGTGGAGGAATATCGGAGTCGTATTGTTCTCGGGGATGACTTACCTATTTCTACTCTTTCCCTGAAATACCTATTATTTTACCGATAATATTTTAGTTTGTTATAAAAGAAAATGACATAACATAAAAATATATTAAATGCATAATAATAATAAAGCATAATAATAATAAAAGCAGGAGATAAAAAATGCAGGAAATAAAGTGCAGAAAGCCGATGAAGAGCTTAGCGCGACGATATAAAAAGAGAACTGAACTAAAATAACTTTTAATAAAAAGAGATCCTAAATTTCAAATTAATTAAGGCGGAGACTCGGCCGTGGAGGTTCCATAGATATGAGCTCACCTTGGTCTAGGGATATCGCTCACCTGAACGCTAAGACTATTCGAACGATCGCTAGACCTACGAAGGATTCCTCTTAACTCCCGCATTATGATAAGAACCCCGCTATTGGGTAGGGAACCCAATCCGGTAGAGTCACGCGCCTCCTCTCTCGAGGGTTAGCGCGGAGCTCTCTTTACCAAAGGGTGATCGGTCCATACGCACGGCCTCTCGACGTTGCATATGGATAATGGAAATAGAGCCCGCACATTGATATGCGGTCCTATGCGTCGTTAACACGGGGCAAACCTTAAGAAATTTAATTAAACTGAAAAACAGGACCTTGAATTATTTAAAGATACTTTATCTGTCCAGATACTCTTCGATATTGAGGGCTAAGGGCGGTTAGACACTCATCGGAATGGGGACACTTACACTAGAAAGCGATAAAATAAAGCTGTAAAGAAAGCAGGAAATAAAGCAGAAATGGAAAGCAAGAAAATTGCGAGTCCCGGCTCAAGCGAGTGGGCGGGAGAAGAAAGCAGTAAATGCAAATCCCGTTTCAAATGAGTGGGCGGGGGTAAATCTATCATATACACGCACACACTCTACTTGAAATTAAAACACACACTCACTCTACATGGAATTAAAACAAACACACGCACGCAAAGTTTCCTACTCAAGTGAGTCGGAGAAAATGAAAGCAATAAAAAGATCAATCCCACTCAAACGAATGGGCGGGAAATGAAAGCGGAGTGCCATTTAACTCTTAACGAGTAGGTAGAAATAAATGCATACGCACACACACACTCTACATAAATGAAATAAATCTATAAAATCTAATTCATACACGCACGCACGCTTACAAAAATAAGAAAAAGAAATGCTCAGAAAATTAATACAACTGCATTTCTACTGCAAGAATGCGGTAGAAACGCATAAAAAGAGAAAATAAAAATTAACCGAGCGAAACGTTTTTGCAAATAAACCCAACATGAAAGTGCTCGAAAAATTAAAACGATGACATTTCTACCGCTATAATGCGGTGGAAACGCGTAAAAAGACGAAATAGAAATTAAAAGAGCGAAAAGTTTTGAAAATAAAATGAAAAGCTAAGTTGGCGAAAAATTAAAACGAGCATATTTTCATTCTTATATTTTCATAAAAATGCATAAAAAGTGGAAATAAAGAAAAAAGAGAACGAAAAGTTTTACGATCCTAAAAAAAACTAAGTTAAAGAAAATTTAAAAACCATCTTTTAAACACTTTTATAAAACTATAAGAATGAAAACAAACCTAAAAAGAGAAATCTAAACCTAAAATGTGCGGAGTACGAAAACAAAATGGGCGGCGTAATGGCTAGAAATGCGGATAAAATCCTAAACTAAGCTAAGTTATAAAACTATAAATGAAGAAAACATAAAAAGCACAAAACGGGGAACGAAAAATCACTTAAGTTATGGTGCTTCCAAATGAACATTTCATACTATGCAAAGAGAAGAAAATTTCATATTTTATAAAAATATAATGAGATTACAACAAAGCTAATACAAACACTAAGGAGGGGGGGGGGGGATTCTCCTTACATTAGCATTAGAATCCATTTGGGCAGCACCTCCCCTAAGCAAAGTGGTCAAAAAGTAGACAAGAAAAGCTTTCTAAAAGCTTTTATTTATAGACAAAATTTCGGGTGTGACATGCCCTAGGTTATGGGCGTGACAGGGGGCGTGTCAATCAAAGTCATGTTTGACTCAGCTTCTGTGGCTGGCTGGCTTCGTTCTGGAAGGTCGGGTATTTGACATGTGTCGGTCATAGGCATCACAGGCTTCAAACACGGGCGTGACAGGCTTGGGTCGACGATCTTCAAGTGGCGATCGACGATCTGGAGGCTTCTGGAAGGAACACGTGGCGATCACGGGCGTGACAGGATTGGTCACGGGTGTGTCGGGGGGGGGGGGGGGGGGGGGCGTGACTTGGACAGCTGACAGTCCTGATGTCGGCAGCGTCGATTGTTGAAAGGGCATTGAGTGTCAACATCGACACGGGCGTGACGAATCTTGACACGGGCGTGATTGGGTCGTGTCTGGACGACATTGAGTGTTGAACAGTAAAATCATCGAGTGTCGACTGGCGGAAGGCGTTGAGTGTCTTACACGGGCGTATCGAGCATGGTCACGGGCGTGACAGGGCAAAAAAATATTTTTTCTGTAATTTTTCAGAAAACAAAATATATTAAGTTAGATATAAAATTTACAAAAAAGAAATAATTTATTAAAGAAAACAAACTAAAAAAGACAAAAATAAACAAAAATAACTTAAATAAAATACAAAAATATATGTATATTTACAACTCATCAGAAGTGTGCCCTCAGAGATTTCAGAAATGCAAGTATCAGAAGTTCCAGCTTCAGAGAAAGTTCCAGTTCCAGCTCTTGTTCCAGCTCCAACCATCAGTCCTGTAGTAGACCTCCATTCATTATTGGCTTCATTTGATTCATTTAATAGAAGTTATCTTCCAGCACCTCTCCCTGCTAAAGATTTATCCAAGGCTATAGTTCCCTTCTCCTGCTATGATCCCAATCTGCTACAGATGTATATCAATTCTGTTAAGACTGTGGAAAGTGTTCCTTTGTTTCATGCTTCTGCTGCTATTGTTTTCTAAGAGGCTGTGATAGAGTCAGTTTGTTTAGTTTCTGAGCCTACTACTTCAGTTGATGCTCCTACTATTTCAGCTACTGCTCCTATTATCTCTACTACACCTCCTGCTTCAGCTTCTGTTCCTGTCTCCATTTCTAAAGAAGTGTTAAGGCAAATAGATGCTTTATTTGATGAGCCTCAGAGCTCTGATGATGATGAAATCAGAACCGACTCTGAAGACTCTTCTACCAAAACACCTCCAGAATTCTTAGAATCATCTTCTCCCTCGTTCTCTCTCATCTTAGAATCCAACACACCCCTTCTAAAACAACTGATAACAGAGGCTATTTCACCTCTTGCTACTTCTATCTCAATCCTTACTGCTCAGCTCTCTGCCTTCCCTGTACCATCTTCTTGTGTCAGGGGCCTGTCTCCAGTAGTCACTGAAACTAGGGAGGGGGAGATACTCAGTGAAGAAGTTTCTCCAGTAGTAACAACAGCAAAAGCTCTAGTAGTAGTAGAAGATAGAGATTTTGTAGCAGAAGCTGAAGCTCCAGTAACTGAAAGTATGGCAGAAGCTGAAATTATTGATACTGAAGTTATTGATACAGATCTTATTGATTTTTTGGATGTTGATATTGAGATTCCTCCTTTGGAAATTCCTTATGGAGATTGCTTCACCATTCTAGATTTTGACCTAGATTAAGTTCTAAGATCTTTTTATCTTTTGTACAGAAATTGTCTTCTTTTTGTATCTTTTCAACGGTGTATAGATATTATTTGCTACTCAGCTTCCATCAGTTCAGAGACCTTGAAGAAGATTAAGAAAATTTTTGAAGCTCCTGAGCCTGAACTCATCTTAGTTCTAGAGGCTGAGCTTATCCAAGTAGCTGAGGATGAATCTTCTAAGCCCAAGGCTTTTTAACCTCCCACCTTGTTTTCTCTACCTCTCCATTGCCTGATATGGATGATATTTTTGCTAAGGATATGGATCTGGAAACTGAAGAAGTTTCTACTAAAATCATTCCACCTCCAATAGTTCCTCCTCCAATTGTCCCTCCTCCAGCTGCAAAGCAAGTTCCAAAAGAAGTTATTGTTGATATTGATGTTATGTATGATAATCCTCAAGGATCTTCTGATGATGATCAAACTGATGACTCAGATTCTAATGATAGTAAAAAAGAAAGTGTCTAAGAAAAGGAAAGCCCCTCCTAAGGCAGTTCCAAAGCCAAATCAAAGCAATGACATTCTATACTATATATTGCAAAATATTACTCCGTAGCCTGGTATGCTAAGTTGGATGTGGTTGTCAAAGAATGAGCAGAAAGAAAGAAAGAAGAAGAGAAGGTATGGGTCTCCTCCAAGACAAGTCAGGAAAGACCCTCCTCCTCCTCCTCCCTCTTCAGGTTACTCAGGCCACTTATCTCAGAAATTTGCTTCTATGACAAGAACTAATCAGAGACAACCCAGACAAAGCTATCAATAGTCTTCCTCAAGCAATCCACCTTCAGATTCTTCAAAGAAAGTCCCTACTGAAGAACCAATGCACTATTCTTGTTCAACCAGGCCAGAGTCTACTCAAATTCCTTTTTTTGATCTAGAACAGGAGACTTCTGCCAAGATGGCTAGATTCCATGAGCTTATAGGACTTTCTCAGATTAGCAAAGCAAAAGCTGAAGGCAAAGACATATCTCAATACTCAAATATGTCAACCTACAGAGAAGAAGAATTGATCAGGTATGCTAAGGCTAACAAGTATTTCTATATTGATGATTATATGAAACTGCACCCAGAGGCTGTTTTACCCAGAACTTCATCTCAAACTATAATTGGAGCATCTGACATATACATGTCAAAGAAAGAAGTTGCCAATCCTAACAGGGTAACCAAATTCAGACAACCTTCTGAAGGATCAGACAAAGACAAAGCTAAGAAGAAGAAATGTGTTTCTTTTCTGTAATTTTTCTAATTATCTTTTGTACTATATTCTCTAAGTTTATCATGAAGCAAAACTCTGTAAATATCTGCTGAATATTTTTTTTTGTCAGATATATTTTCTTTTGCTTTATTATTGTTTTGTTTTTGTGTTAGTGACCTCACCCAAATAGGGGGAGATTGTTGGATCCCTAGTTGGATTTGGGCTAGGATCACTAACTTAGGCGTAGTCTGACCCAACATTGTATAGCCAGGGTCATGTTTAGTTGTCCTAGAGTTTAGGCTAATTGCTGATTTGTGCTTCCTCCTTGGACAAGCCAGCATTGGACTTCAGAGACTCAAATTTGGTAGTTTTCAGAAGATTGTGATCAGTTCGAAATTCTTCGAATTTAGCTCGACGATCGTCGATCTCAGATCGACGAACTCAGAGTTAATTATTTGAGCTGAGCTTGATGTTCTAAGAGCTCAAGTCAACGCTTAGTTTTCTTCTATAAATTTCTCAGTTCGACGAACATGAATTATCAGGTCGACGATCTTTGATCTCAGGTCGACGAATTCTGTTCAGCATTCGAAGTTTTCTCTATTGTTCTAGAATGAGTCTTTCCTTCTTCTATTCCATATCTTCCTTTTTTATTAGAAGTATTATTCTGATTATTTAATGCAAATATTCTTCTGAATATAGCCATTATTGGCTGCATTAAATATGGTATTCATAAGAATAAATATTTGCTTATAATATCAAAGAAAGTTGGGGAAACTCATTATTGCTCCTATTCCATCCGTTTTTTATTCTCCAGATCACCCACCATTTATGGAAAGAACTCAAAAACTCAAAAGAGAATTTTAAGCAGTAGAATAAATGAGATTCTCTCTTTTTCATGACACATAGTTAGAGATATAGTGAGAAGAAATCAAGAAGCACTGCATAGAGAATTTCTAACCAGCAGTCGACGCTCTTAACGCTTTTCTCATTCTCTGCCAACACTCTAATTTGAAGAAGAACAAATCATCTAGATCTAGAGTCTTCATCAACCACTGTTACAGAAATCCTCAGAGACATTTTATTCAACATCAGTCACTAGATTTCCTAGACCTTGGCAGATCAAGCTGAAGGCCTACTCACACTTAAGCAAAGCTCTTTCTTCCTGAAGCATTCAACTTCTAAGGGGGAGCTTTGACAACACAAGAATCTACATAGTCATCTCATGTTGTATTGATAAAAGAGAAGAATTTCATCAAACTCTTTCCACCTCATTATATAGGGTTATAGCTCCCTTCCAAAGTTAGTTTGGTTGACAAGTATCCCTCCAAAAGACATTAAGTTTGTTTTTGGCCACTTGATCAAAAGCCTGAAGGGTTTCCTGATCTACTTGAAAAATATCTTGGGATGGAAGTCACCTGATCAAAACCTGCTAATGGATTCATACCTAGGGTGGTAGAAGAGTGGATGTACCTAAGTTTAGGGGAACCACTATAAACTTCTTGTGTCGTCTAGTTGCTCCTTTTCTTTTACTTTGTTTCTTTTTGTGCTTGTTATTCCTGTAATAGTTATCCTAGTTTTCTAATTCTTAACTAATATATGGTATCATTATATTTACTCTGATATAAACTAGAAAAAGAGCCAAAGTTTTAATACTCTATTCACCCCCCTCTAGAGTAGTCAGATCTAACCCCTCCTTTCACTCTTGCTTCTGGTCATTACACCATGTCTTGCATCACCAATAATTTTATGAGTTGGATGGTCTCTTAGATGTCTCATAGCTGGAGGGAATATTTCATAAGCTTGCTATTCTTCATTTCCTGCAGCTTGCTATTCTCCATTTCTTGCAGCTTACTATTCTTCATTGTCTTCAGCTGGATGTTATTCATCCACATCTTGTGAGTCTTAAGATCCCCCGAGACATCATCTATAATCTTGTATATCATGTCCTGCTAGAATATCTTCCTTAATGGTTAGCTTGTCCATCTTATCATTAAAACCTATAGAACTAGATGAAGTGCTTGGTAGATCATTTTAAATTAACATAGACTCATCAAAAACAACATGGACAGATTCTTCTACAACTTGAGTAGTCAAGTTATAGATCCTATATGCCCTACTATTGTTGATGTACCCAACAAATATCCCTTCTTGGGACTTGGCAGCAAACTTAGTCACATAAGACTTACCATTGTTAAGTACATAGAACTTGCTACCAAAAATCCTTAAATAGGATAAGTTTAGTTTTCTACTTTTCGGAATCTCATAGGGAGTCTTCATGTGGCTTTTCGTGATGGAAGCCCTATTGAGGACATGATAAGAAGTATTTACTTCCTCAGCCCAGAAATATTCTGGAAGAGAAGTGTCATTTAACAAGGTCCTACCAGCCTCAAATAGAGTTCTGTTCTTCCTTTTAGCAATTCCATTTTGCTGGGGAGTTTTAGGTAAGGAGAAGTCTTGATGAATCCCATGCCCTTCATAGAACCTTGTCATGCATTCAGACTGAAACTCAATCCCATGATCACTCCTGATTTTGACCATAGTACTGTTAAGATCATTCTTAATTTGCTTAATAAACGTCTTGAAGACATCAGAGCTTTCAGATATCTTCCTTAGAAAGAATACCCAAGAAAATCTGGAAAAGTCATCAACAACCACAAGTGTATAGACTTTCCTTCCTAGACTATGAACTGGCATAAGACCAAATAGATGCATATGCAGGAGGTATAAACACCTCACAGAGTCATTGGTTTCAAGACTTTGGATGGAAGTCCTGGTCTGCTTGCCCTTTTGACAAGCTGAGTTGATTCACTCCTTAATTTACTTAACCTTTGGAGCATTCCTCACTAACTCTTCACTAAAGAGTTTGTCTATGGTCTTGTAGTTCAGGTGAGCTAGCCTCTTGTGCCATTGGACACAATGAGAAGCTTTCTCATCTACAACTATGCATAAAGGAGAGTCCTTACATTCATACACAAAGTCTAGACAATATACATTTCCTCTCCTAAAGCCTGTCAAGATAACCCCTTAGTCACTTGACCTCCTAATTTGGCACTCATCCTTAAGTAAAGAAATGTCATAGCCAAGATCACATAGTTTGCTTATGCTAATAAGATTATGTTTCAAACCTTTCACATAGGCTACTTGTGTGATAGTGATTATGCCATTAGTTATCTTACCAAAACAATTGGTTACCCGTTTTTCTGAGCCACCAAAGATAACTTTGGGTACATACTCAATTGGAGTGTATTCCTTTAGCATACTCCTTATTCCAGTCATGTGCCTTAAACACAAACTGTCCAAGTACTATGTAGGGGTTTGTCCACTTGGACTCACCTGCATCAAATATTATCTATCCATCGGACCCCAACTTTTATTGGGTCCTAGGTGCAGGTCAGACTGAAACTGAACATGCCTACCTGCAGTTTTTTTGACAGGTAGGCTAACATATTTCTCTAAACACTAACATTGTGCCTGCAATCTATGGCATAGTGGCCCACTTTGCCATAACACAAACACTCATGAACACTATACCTTCTTTTAAGGAATTGCCTACCAGTATTTTTGTCAGCAGCTCTTGAACCAGCTAGTATAATAGCCTTTTTCTTTAGTATTCTAGCTCCAGCTTGCTTAGGTATTTTTCTGGCAGCTGAGGTACTTGGGATGTTCTAAACCCTATCAGATGCTGCCTTCTTTTCATAGTGCATGCTCCTGATTGCTTCAAATATACCCAAGTCAGGACTGCTGACAGAATTTCCTTTAGTCTGATAGTGCACTGGCGGGCTTTGTGAATGATCAGATGCATCCTGCTTGAGTGTTGGGGCTGGTACACCAAACAAAAATAGTCCATGATGGGCCATTTGGGTTTCCTCATATGCTAACCTATAGGCACTAGCACCCTTGACATTTTTATCACCATGCTCATAGTGCTTTCATGGTCAAACCTGTTAGATGGATGAACCACTTTTCTAAAAGGAACTAGAGCCTTGGAGGCTAGTGGCTGAACTTGATCTTTGTCTTTCCTTTTGGAATTGGTAGCTCTTATTCTTTCCTTTAAACCTAATCCCTTCTTACCCTTTTGGGAAGTGAAGGAATCTATTAAGGGTAGCACAAAACTAGGCTTTGAGAACTTTGCTACTAGCGCCCTCTAATTTTGGAGTCTACCTTCAAGATTCCTAATGTGGTCATTCTTGAATGTAATTGTTCCCATCTAAATAACAGTTATGTTTTTCAGTTTACTAATCTCTTTCAATTTCAGATCCAACACTTTTGCTGAGTCTTATGCAGCCAACTTATGAGAGGCAATCTCCTTTGCTTGATGTTTGGATAAGAGCCTTCTCCATTTTAGTGCTTGTAGGAGCTCACCATAATCATCAATCTATTGATTTATGTCTCCTTCTGATTCAGAGCTATCTTTATCTCTTGATATAGATGCTTCTAATTCTGGACTAGTAACATACTCAGACACTGAAGGTGAATAGTATACATTACTAGGACTAGGCTTCTCTTGGCTGTGTCCTTCCTCAGTAATAACCATCATCCCTATGCATTGGATGTCTTCTTATCCATTGATAGCATCCAACATCTGCAAGAATTCTGTCTCTACGGAATCTTCTTCAGTTCAAAATAACCCAATGTATGCTTCAACATCATCGTCTTTTTCTAACTCTGATGAAGAAGAGTCAGTCCAACTTTTTTGCTTCTTGGCAATAAAGGATTTCTCCTTCTTGCCCTTTTGCTGGTTTTTCTTCTTTTCACTAGTCTCCTTCCTTTTTACAGGATAGTCTGCTATAACATGTCCTTGCTTGCTGCAACAATAACATACCATTTTAGAAGAAGTTTGTTTACCAGGTTTAGAACCATATCTTTCCTCTTTAGAGGATTTCTTCTTTCCCTTGTAGTAGTAGTACTTGGGGTCCTACTTCTCCAGTTCTTTTTCTTCAAGAATCTCTAGAATTGCCTAGAAAAGGCAGCAAAATCTTCATCACAGTTGTGAAAGTCTGATGTACTGGAGTCTGAACTTTCTGAGTCAGTTCCATCAATTTTCCTTGGAGGATAAGGAGTCTTTCTCTTGCCCTTCCTCGTGGATTCATCTTTGAAGGACACTGATTTATCTTAGAATAAAGACCTACTACTTTTCTCCTCTTCCATTCTGGCTATTAGCATCATTTCATAAGACAACAATTTTCGAAACAAGGTTAGTGGAGGAGTATCTGCATGTCTGACTACTTCTCTGATGGCACAGATTTTGGTGTCCCAATCTTTTGTTAATGATATGAGAAAATTGTCATTCAGTTCATATGTGCTGAAAACTCTATCATAGGTCATCAGCTCATTGACAATTCTGAAGAACTGGATATAGCACTCAACTATTTATCTGTCTTGGCTTGCCTGAAACTCTCATACACTTGATTAGCATAGATTTGCTATCCTCCCTTAATTCTCTTGTCCCCTCCATGTAGACAATCAATGTGTCCCACATCTCCTTATATGTTTTGTAGTGGACTAAATTCTGAAAGGTAGAATCATCTATGGCACTAACAATTATGTTATGTTCCCTCTTATCCGAAGTGGCTATGATTATCTCATCTTTGGTCATCTCGGAATAATTCTTTGGAGTTTTCAGATTTACATCTTGAACTCATGTCTTCATAGGGATGAAAGAGCCTTCTTGAACTGTGATGTAAATTCTAGGATCAGATGCTTCCATGAATAATCTGACCCTCTCTTTTCATATGCCATAAGTTTCCTTTCTACAAATAGGAAGCTTCAAGGATCAGAGTTCTTTGTGATTTTCTCCTGATCCCAACTTGGCTTTCTAATGACTTCCTTGGAGATTAGATCATATTGTTAAGTCTCTTTTTGAGCAACCTCCCTCTGATACCAATTGAAAGAATTGATTTCAAGAATAACTAAACACCTAGAGGGGGGGGGGGTTAATAGGTTCAATTCAATAAACTTAGGCAGTTAAAACTTTAACACAGTTCTGTAAGTTATACTACAACAATCTCAGCACAGATAAATTAGCAAAAATAGCAAACACAAAATACACAACACAGTACACACATATTTATAGTGCTTCCCAAATTTATGGGTACATCCACTTTCGCCCTTCGCCTATCTAGCAATATACTAGATTCAGACCAACTTCTTTCCTCTTTTTTAGATCCTAAGATCTTATAACTCAGAACCCCAAATGGTTCCTACAACTCAGATCCTCAAGATCTTACAGCAAATATTCTTCCCAAGAACCCTACCTCAGAGTGAGTCCACACTCCTACCAATCAGGCAATCAAGCCCTACCTCAACCCTTATAACGAGGCCTACAACCCAGAGAAATTAATCTCCTACACTCAGATCTATGAATAGTTCTTACATAAAATTTATAAGGTATTTTGTAAGATCTTCACCCAGATAGAGAGAGAGAGGTGAAGGCTTTCTGATAGATCTTGAATGATATGTCTTCTTATGATCCTTGTTGCAAAAGATCTAATACAAACTCATTTAGCTTATTCAAAGCTTCTTTAAAATAGAAAATTAAGGTTGATCTTCTTGAGAAATTAGAGTCGATCCACGATCCAGCTTCTTTCTCCTTACAGATTTGAATTTATTATCTCTGATAGATCTGATGAGATATTGTCTACTTTAGAAGTTCTTCTTCTTCTAACTCTTCTGATTATTGATCAAATTTTGAAAGCTTAGCTTTTCTTCTCTAGGATTGTTTTTTTTTCATTTTTTTTCGTCTCCTTATTCTCTGATAGAAAAACTTCTTTTATAGATCCCTTCAGAGGTTACTGGATAATCTGGTTGATAACCGACATCTAACAGTTCTGACAGTTTTGACAACTTTGACAGTTCTGACAACTTTGACAGCTTTGACAGTTCTGATAGCTTTGACAACTTTGACAGTTCTAACAGTTGTCAGTCCCCAATCTTGAGATCTGTTACTTAGGGTATTTAACTCAGCTGATAGTGTCAAGACACAAATATAGTTTGTATCGACACAGATGAAGTATGTGTCGACCCAATTTTAATGGTGTCGACTGTTGGACCCCTAGTTTGGATTTGTGCTAGGTTCACTAATATAGGTTGTTTCAGACCCACATTTTATAGCCAGGGTCTAGTCTAGTGTCTTAGGTGTCACTTAGGTCAACAACTTAGTGAGACAAGATCAAGACATCAGAGACATAGAAGAGAAAAGAGACTGAACAAGGAATAAATTGACTCAGTGAAAAGAGCTCGACGATCTCCGTTCTGCGTTCGACATTCTCAAGGTTAATCTCTTTATGTTGAGATTGACGATTAATGAACTTAGTTCGACGATCTCTGATCTACTTTCAGGATTGAGATCGATGATCAACCATCTCAGTTAGACAATCTTGAAGCCCAGTTTGGATAGCTGAATTTCAGTTCAACGATCACAGGGCTCAGCTCAACGATAGAGGATGTTTGACTTCGATGATCTCGGGACTAGATCGACAATAACTGCGAGATCAACCATTCTTCTTTGCAATTATTATTTTCCTTTATTGACTGAATATTTTATTGCTTATATGACTCTGAGTAATTGATGCAAATATTCTCTGAATATAGTCATTCCTTGGCAAGCATTAATTACTAGTATTCATATAGTTATTATACAGCTATTCATGGGACAGTTAGGGAAATGAATTTTATTCCCTTATAGCCATTGCACAAGTTCTCATGATTTCGGCAGTCAATCAAGTTGTGCCAGTTCAAATTAAGATTAAATTAATCAAAAGGAATGATACACAGTGAATCAATACAGGAAAATACAAAGATTGAAATTCACACATAGAACACAAGACAGCAAAACAAAGAATAGTTTTCAGTTCTTCACACAAGTGTTCTTCCAGGAAGAAAGAAGAGACATTCTTCCCATTCTATCTAAGCTTTCTGGAAATCAAGAGCTACACCCTTAGCAAGTCTTTGGATTATTGAACCATTCAAGATTACAGGACAATCCTTGACATCATCAGGATCACTCTCAAGTCTTCTCTCATTTGTTTGAGAACAGAGAAGACAACTCAACTTTTACTTTCCCCGATGTATACAAGGTTCTTACTCCCTTCAAAAGTAATTCTTGGTTGTGAGGTCCCCAGATCAAAAGACTTTAGTGGTGTTCCGGCACCTGATCAAAAGCCAGAAAGGTTACAATAACTCCCTAGAAATAGATATTTTTTGGTGGAAGTAACCTGATCAAAAACCTGAGAGTGATTCCTAACAGGGTGGTAGAAGAGTGGATTTACCCAGATTTGGTGAACCACTATAAATTTTTTGTGTCGCCTAGTTGCTCATTTTCTTCTTACTCTTGCTGATTGCTGTGATAATTAGAATAACTTGCCTATTTTCTTTTATTTACTTATTATTAGTATCACTTATATTTTAACTATGATATAAAAGTAAAAACATCCAAAAAGTTTTAATACTCTATTCTCCCCCCTATAGAGTTTATCAGAATAACCTATCTCTTTCAATTGGTACCAGAGGGATTGGTTTCGTTGGTTGACAAGCTAACACTTGAACCAAGATCCTTGCTTATTCAGATTTTCTTTTTCCTTAGTTATTATTTTATCACATGTCACAGAATATGGACTATGCAAGCACCAGACCTCCAGTCTGTAACTTAAATAAGTTCAGTATCTAAAAGGCAAAAATCAGATTATACATGAACTAGATTGATGAAGACATTTTTAACTCAATTTTCACAAGTCCACCTAAAACAACTGTAGCCACTTCTTCTACTGCTAACAATCATACAGTTCCACCACCAGATTGGACTGATGCATAGAAGAAAGAAAAGGTTGTTGATGCCAAGGCCATGAACATACTGGCCCAGACCATATCAGATGACATATTCCAAAAGGTTGCTGATTGAACATCAGCAAAGGCCATCTGGGACTATTTGAACCATATGGTGGCAGGCTTAGTAGAAGAAAGAAAGGATAGAAGATCCCTTCTCATCTCGAAATATGAGAATTTCAGAAAAGAGGACAGTGAGTCAGTGGAAGAAATGTATGGGAGACTTAGTGCCATCATCAGTGAACTAAAGACATTGGACAAGGACATCTCATTGATTGAGATCAATGATAAGATCTTAATGTGTCTTCCTAGCTCATGGGACATAAGGATCTGGCCAATCAAGGATTCCAGAAGCATTACAGAAATCTCGACAGAAACTCTTCTAGGTAAGCTCAAATGGTTTGAGCACCTGACAAAGACTAGGGAGGCAGAGACGAAGGCTTCTTCTCCAGTCAAAAAAGATAAAAATATTGCATTCAAGGATACAGAAGAAACAGCTGCTCCCGCTGCTAATGTAGAATTCTTGAGTCTCTTAGCATAGAGATTTTATAAGATGGGCAAAAGAGACTTCAGGAAGAAGTAATCCAAACAAGAGGATAAGCCCAGGTATGACAAAACACCAACTAAAGAGGTTGTTTGTTTTGGTTGCAGGAAACCTGGACACTACATCTCTGAGTGTCTAGAGAATCATAAGAAGGAGAAAAATAAAAGATAAGGACTCCAGAAAATAGAAGTATAACAAGCCTTCCTCATGCAAACATAAGAGGAAAGAGAAAGGCTTTGTAGCAGAAACTTAGAGTGATATAGAAGAGGTTCCTTATCCTCTGGCTACAGTGATGAAGATGAAGAGGAAGCAAAGGCATAGGAAGTTTACCTATTGGCAATTGATTCTTCCAGCATTCATTCATAAGAAACTCATCAGATGATGAAGAACCACTCTCTGAATTGGACCAGGTACTCTCATATTTTGATTTCAATTCAGAAGATTTCTTACTAGAATTTAAAATTATGTGTATAGATTTAATTAGTTCAGAAAAACAAATCAAATAACTTAGAGAGCAATTAAATGATCAAAGTAATCTAGTTGCAGAGAACAATCACCTAAAAGATTATATTACACTTGCTAATGAACAAATAATCAGATTAAAAACTCAAGTAGCTGAGGCAAGGCAACTTGAAGAACACCTTAATTGGAGAAGCCTCAAGCTGATGTACATTACAAGAATAGTTAATTCAAGACTCACTATCAAGCTGGGCTTGGGTACTTCATCAAACCAACCCCCACTGGTTCAGAAAAATATACTAAGGACTCCTATAAATTTCATCTCTGAAAAGGGTAAAGAACTAATCAATAAAAAAACCCCAATTGCAAATAGAAACAAACCTAACAAATAGAATAATAGAAATATACAAAATAAAACAATAACAATGTTAGGCAGTTTTCGTCGAACTCAGATCGATTAAAGGTGAACAGATCATCGAACCAAGATCGACGATCTATGAATGAAAATATTTATTATATTCAATCGTCTTACTGCGATCGATGATTTATGTATGTATCATCGAGCAGAGATCGACGAACATGGGGCACAGAGAATGAATAGAATCCCTCTCTGAGCAGAGATCGACGATCTCAACCCATGTCATCGAACTCAGATCGACGATCTCACTTTCAATCATCGAACCCAGTAAGAAGTAATAAAACTCGTAATCCTGATAGAAATTCTAACTTAAAAAAAACTCTAATCAGAAAAGGGAAACAGTTAATCCTTTCACATATTGGGAAATTCCACCTAGGAGATATCATCCACTAGGATATCAATCTCAGCCAGCTAGTTATGTTATTTCAAGTTTTTCTTACATGAAAATAAATGACCCAAGGTAACCTGGGTCAAGAATTACTAACCTTTTAATTGTTGTAGGTAAAGAGCTATCCATCATATAACTAGCAATGGTATCTAGACAGTGGGCGCTCAAAGCACATGAAAGGATAGAACTTATCCAGTTACAAGTCAAAGCTAGGACCTAAAGTTATTTTTGGTGACTCCAACTATGGCCAGACTGAAGTCTATGGAGAAGTCAAAATAGGAGCTATCCTATTCAAGAAGGTAGCATATGTAAGTGAATTGAAACATAACTTGATCTCCATCAGTAAACTTTGTGATGAAGGATTTCAGGTATCATTCAATAAGTCCTCTTGCATTATTTCTTCAGTTGACAACATAGTTGTTTTAACTGGTTCTAGAGTAGGTAACATTTATATTGTTAACTTTAACTCAGCCATAAATGAATTTGTTTATTTAACCAATCTAGTAATCAGAATGAACTATGACATAGGAGGTTAGGACATGTAAATTTAAAATACATTGCTAGGCTATCAAAAGACAACCTTATAAGAGGATTGCCTTCTCACCCCTATAAGAAGGAAAGCCTGTGCAGGGCTTGTCAACTAGGCAAGCAAACTAAATATAGTTTTAAATTCATTAATAAGAGTTACTCACCTAGGATTTTATATTTGCTTCACATGAAACTCTTTGAACCCATTGTTGTACAAAGCCTAGGAGGGAAGTCTTACATCTTGGTTATTGTAGATGACTTCTCCAGGTTCACTTGGGTGTTCTTCTTGAAAAACAAGTCAGATAACTTCAAGGTTCTTACAGATTAACTAAAGTACATACAGAGTGAGTTCTCTACTCAAGTTGTTTTAATTAAAAGTGATCTTGGTGCTGAGATTGAGTCTCTTCTTATGTAAGAGTTCTGTGAGAAGAAAGGTATCAGGCAATGTTTTTCTGCTCCAAGAACTCCTCAACCAAATGGGGTACCTGAAGGGAAAAACAGAACCCTAATTGAAGTTGTTGGTACATTACTTGCTGATGCATAATTGCCCCTTTCCTTTTGGGCAGAGGCAGTGAGTACAGCTAACTATGTCCTAAATAGAAGCTTAATACACAAGCTTAAGGCTAACACCCTCTATGAGTTACTCAAAGGGAAGAAACCTAAAGTAGACTATTTTAGAGTATTTGGTTGTGTCTGTTACATACATATTAACAACAAAAAATACACTAGAAAGTTTGAAGCCAAGTCTGAAATGGGAATTTTTCTAGGATATTCCCAAGTAAGCAAGGCTTATAGGGTTTATTATAAATCAACTTTGAAAATTGAAGAGTGTGTACAAGTATATTTTGATGAAGCTAACATGTTTTATAAGGAGAAGAATGCTTCTACCAGTCAGACTCTACAGGTATCAACCTTGTGTGAGAAGTTAGAGAATGTAACCCTCACCCCTGAGGATGTCATACATCCTTATCCACAGATTGTTGATAGCAGTGATGAGGTGGACAATGTTCAAATAGAAGAAGTTCAAACAACGGTCTTTATTCCACAAGAGGAATCAGTCCCTGAAGCTTTTGAACAACCAACTCCTCCTACTGATTTAGTCATACTTATAGATCATCCTATATCTCAAGTGATTGGAGACATATCAGAAGGTGTGCAGACTAGGAATCAACTCCACCAGGATCTGATGCATGCCTGCTTCATTTCTTAAGTTGAACCTCATTCTATTCAAGATGTTGAGCAAGATCCCACTGGATCCTTGTAATGCAAGAGGATATCAACCAATTTGAGAGATGTAGAGTTTTGGAATAGGACCTAAGACCAAATAATTACCCATTCATTGGAATAAAATGGGTGTTCAAAAACAAGTTGGATGCACGAGGAGTAATTATAAGGAATAAGGCTAGGCTTGTTGCTCAAGGTTATAGGGAGGAAAAAGGAATTGAGTATGATCAAACCGTTGCACTAGTGGAAAGGTTAGAAGCAATCGGAATTTTCTGGGCCTTTGTTGCATCTCAAAAATTCAAAGTCTTTCAGATGGATGTTAAAAGTTCTTTCTAAATGGAGAACTCAAAGAAGAGGTGTATGTTGAACAACCACTAGGTTTTATTTCTCCAACTCAACCCTCTTTTGTTTTTAGATTGCATAAAGATCTCTATGGCCTCAAGCAAGCTCCAAGAGCTTGGTTTGAGACCCTAGCTAGCTTCTTGTTAGAGCATAAGTTTTTTAGAGGCATGGTAGATAGGACTTTGTTTTTCAAGCATCATCATGATAAAATACTATTAGTACAAATATATGTAGATGACATAATATTTGGCTCTATAGTTCCTAAACTATCTAAGAGGTTTTCCAACCTTAAGCATTTTAAGTTTGAGATGAGTAG
The DNA here is from genome assembly GCA_039513925.1 of Platanthera zijinensis. Lineage (NCBI taxonomy): Eukaryota > Viridiplantae > Streptophyta > Magnoliopsida > Asparagales > Orchidaceae > Platanthera > Platanthera zijinensis. The sequence goes on from CM077087.1 coordinate 124,240,662, forward strand.
TATGGGTGAGCTCTCCTACTTCCTTGGTCTCCAAGTGAAGCAGGCACTTGATGGTATTTTCCTATCCCAATCTAAGTATACTAAAGTGATGATCTAAAGGTTTGGGATGGCTGATGCCTCAGCTAAGAAAACACCCATGGCTATAAATGTTGTGATTGATTCTGATGAGCATGGCAAACCAGTTGATCAGGAATTATATAAGCCATTATTGGGTCCCTTCTATATCTCACAGCAAGTAGGCCTAATATAATGTTTACTACATGTCTTTGTGCTAGGTTCCAGGTGAGCCCTAAAGAATCTCACCTACGTTTATTAAAAAGAATTTTGAGATATATAAAGAGTTGCCCAAATCTAGGACTCTGGTATTCTACTGAGTCAGAATTTGAGTTGACGGGATACTCAGATGCTGAATTTTCTGGATATAGAGTAGATAGGAAGAGTACCTCTGGAACATGCCAGTTCCTAGGTGCTAGGCTTGTCTCTTGGTATTGTAAAAGAAGACATCTGTGTCTATATCAACATTAGAAGCTGAATATATAGCAATTGGTAGTTGTCGTTCCCAGATACTATGGATACAAAATCCACTCCTGGATTATGGATACAACTTAAATAATTCAACTATATTTTGTGATAGTACTAGTGCTATTTCTATTGCAAAAGATCCAGTCCATCATTCTAGGATAAAGCATATTGATGTAAGGCGTCATTTCATTAGGGAGTGTGTGGACAAAAAGAAAATTAATCTCACCTTAATCCCTACTGATTTTCAAAGGGCAGATATTTTCACCGAAGAATGAAAATAAACATCTATTCCTTATGAATCAGCTAGGTATGATTAATGGAGAAGAGATTATCTGACTTTCTTCCTGAGATCGACGATTTGTTGATAGATCGTCGGACGGAGGTCGACGATCTGCTAACATCTCATGAAGTTTATCATCGAACTGAGATCGACGATCACTTCTTAGTGAAACAATTGTCGTTGAACGGAGATTGCCGATTTTTGGTTCAGAGAATTCATCATCGATATGAGATCTACGATTTATTCTTTCACTTCAATCTGCGGTTATCGAACTAATTTTTTATTAAAATATTTCGCACAACAAAGATTTGAAGTTGTTTTTATTAGTTAATTCACCCGACTATTCCGTCTCATCGTTTTCTTAAACCTTATAATCTAGGGTTTAGACGGAAATAGTCCCGCTCTTTCTATTTCCCTTTTGTACTTTATCTTTGTTTTCCTTACAGGAACTCTCAAATGGCAATCACAGCGGCAATTTTGTCAAGATTGAAGTTCGAATCTGTCTTCGTCATTGATCTTGAATCATTCAAGCACTGTGACCAGGTTTTTTAGGATGTGTTTGAAGTTGTTTGATGAGCCAAGGTTATAGAAGTTGATGACGACAAGGATGAAGTTGCCAGTGACCGAAATTATGGAATGGGTATATATATCATCATCCCAAGATGGACAGTCGCTGGTTGGAACCATTTCTGAATAGGAAGTAAGTCTAACCACTGTCGTTCTTAGTGAAATTTTTGGTTTCGTTAATGGTGAAGATGATATTGAAATGGATAAGGAAGAGTTTGCTGCTATCCTTGCCAGAATGGGTCATGCTAATGAAAACCCTAGAAAGCTTCTGAAGAAGAACTTGTCGTCTCAATATAAGTTCTTAGCAGATAATGTGGGAAAAGTTTTGCTTGGGAAGGACACTACTCATGATAACATTTCCAGGCATCAGTTTCTTTTGATGAGTGCCTTGGTAAATCAAAAGGCAGTGAATTGGGCTGTAATTTTGTTTGAGTTTATAAAGAAGAAAACAAATAAGAGAGAGGTCTTTCTTGGTAAACTTCTAGGGATTTTCTCCCTGAAAAATTCCATGAATTGTTGACATACCCAACAGTCTTTATTAATGCTTCCAAGAGGATGACCCCAGTTCTTTTTTGAAAGTGGGAGAGGACCATCTCCAGGCCCTCTTGGGCTCCCTCCTCCCACAGGGCATCTGAGGACACAAGGACTGTTTTAGTCACCCCTCACCCTAGGGAAGATGAACCAGAGATTTCTTCTCCTCCACCTCCATATCTAGCTAGACCACCTTCTCCACTACAACATCAACCAACTCTAGCTCCAAGCCATCCTCCATCTCCTCCTCTAGTATCTCCATCACCAACTTATCTAGAGGAGATCCCTTCCTCTACCATTTCTATCCAAACCTCACCCACCTTTTAGCTTAACATTCCCTCACCAACTCCTTCTCCACCTCTTTCACCATCTCATGAACCTTTTCCCCATTAAGAACCCATGGATATCCCTTAATCAGCCATTCCCCCTACTACTTACACAATCTGTACAGCATGTGGACAATCCACTTCTTCTTTACCATCCACATCTTCTGACCCATCTGCTCTCATTGCTCTTCTGACCACTACCATCAAAACTATTGTTGAGGATGCCATTGCACCTCTCCTCGCATCCATCAATTTAATTGTTGCCTCTATATCTGTCCCATCTTCATCTAGTGGCCTGGCAGCAAACATTACTGCTACCAGGAAGGGGGAGATGTCCAGTGAAGAAGTTCCCTCTCCTACTGCATTTACAGCAGTAGAGGTAGCTACAGGTTTGTCAGATGTAAATATAGTTTTGATAGATGCAGAGCTTGAGTAATTTTTGACAGATGATCCTTTTGACTCTTTGGAAGAAGTGGTTCTTTCTCTTGGACATACTATCCATCCTTTAGGGGAATTGTCTGCTATCCCAGATCTTTTTGATCTTCTTTATAGCTCAATTCTCTCATTTGTTACACCTCAGTACTGTACAAATATTGTGTGTTGTACTTCTCCAGTGAGCATAGATATTTTGCAACTGTTTCTTCAGAGCTTTTCAGCTCCAGTGCCTGAGCTTTCTTCAGCTAAAGAGGTTTAGCCTATCAGCATGGTGTAGGTTGAGATTTCAGAGCCCAAGGTTTTTTCTCCTCCAACCTATATCTGTTCTACTTCTCCAGTCCCAGACTTGGATGAAGTTATAGCTATTGATATAGCTGAAGAACTTTCAATTTTAGTTTCAGAAGAAGTAATTGCAGAGATTTATGCTATGTATGATAATCTCTATGGATCTTCTAATGATGAACAAGTTGAGGATTAAGATTCAGATTAAGATGACAGTAAAAAGAAGAAAATGTCCAAGTAAAGGAAAGATCTATTGGAGGCAGTGCAAAAGTATAATCCTCAAGATGACATCCCTTACTTTAACAGGCACAACATTACTCTCACTCAAATAACTCCTCACTGGATGAAATTTTCTAAGAATTAGTTGAAGGCTAAAAATAAAAGGAGAAAGACTGGTTCCTCTCCTGTGAAAGTATTCAGAAAGGATCAACCACCTCCTCCACCTCCTTCAGCAGGTGCTATGGGAAATGTTGCTTCTACAAATTCTACCTCCTCCCAACTGCAGATATCTTATACCCCTTAATCTCACAGTAGACCCTCCCCGTCTTACTTTAGGGGTTATTCAAGAGGGAGAGGTAGACAGCATGTTTAGGCTTACAAAGAAAACAGTTCAGATTTCAGCTGGAAATTAAGAATTCCTAGAAAGTTTAGTGAAGTCAGTCCTCCTCCTAAACTTCATGACAGCCAGTCCAAAAATTAGCAATAGAAATTAATTTTAAATAACAATCAATTAACCACACGAAACATCAGAAGATTTCTCTTGATTTAGAAGAAGATACATCACCGAATGAACCTGAGCTAGATCTAAATTTCAGGATGGCTAGGTTTAATGAACTGATTGCTCTCTCCCAGATGAATAAAGCTAGAGAAAAAGGAGCTGACCCTTTTATATTTTCAACAATGTTTAAATACAGGGAGAAAGAGATTGAAAAATTTGTTGTAGATAAGAATATTTTTGATGTTAATGCTTACATGCAGGTTCACCCTGAGGCAGTTGATCCCAGAGCAGCATCTCTAAATGTTCTTGGTGAAACTAACTTATTGATGTCAAGACAGCAAGCAATAGATCCTAAAAGAAAAATTGAATTTTCTAAGCTAGGTCCTGACTAGTCTTAGAACTCTTTCATTTTGTGTTTATATCTCTTTCTGTAAATATCTATTGAATTCTTTTTATATTCATGATAGATAATTTGCTTTGATTTGCTGTTGTATTGCTTTTTTATTTTTTTTAGTGACCTCACCTAAATATGGAGAGATTGTTGGACCCCTAGTTTGGATTTGGGCTATGTTCACTAATATATTCTATTTCAGACCCACATTGTATAGCCAGGATCTAATCTAGTGTATTAGGTGTCAATTAGGTCAACAATTTAGTGAGTAAGATCAAGACATCGGAGACTTAAAAGACAGCAGATACTGAACAAGGTAGAAATTGACTCAATGAAAAGAGCTCGACGATCTTCGTTCTGCGTTCGATGATCTCAGAGTTAATCTCTTAATGCTGAGATCGACGATTGCTGAACTTAGTTCGATGATCTCTGATCTACTCTCAGGATTGAGATCGACGATCAACCTTCTCAGTTCGACGATCTTGAAGCCAGGTTTGGATAGCAGAATTTCAGTTCAACGATCACAGGGCTCAGCTCAACGATAGAGGATGTTTGAGTTTGACGATCTCAGGACTAGATTGACGATAACTGCCAGATCAACCATTATTCTTGGCAGTTATTGTTTTCCTTTATTGACTGAATATTTTATTTCTTATATGCCTCTGAGTAATTGATGCATATATTCTCTGAATATAGCCGTTCCTTGGAAAGCATTAATTACTGGTATGCACAGAGTTATTATACAGCTATTCATGTGACAGTTAGGGAAATGAATTTAATTCCCTTATAGCTGCTGCACAAGTTCCCATGATTTCAGCAGTCAATCAAGGTGTGCCAGTTCGAATTCAGATTGGATTATTCAAAAGGAATGATATACAGTAAATCAATATAGGAAAATACAGGGATTGGCATTCACACAGAGAACACAAGACAGTAAAAAGAAGAACGGTTTTCAGTTCTTCACATAAGTGTTCTTCAAGGAAGCAAGAAGAGATATTCTTCACATTCTGTCTAAGCTTTCTTGAAATCAAGACCTATACCCTAAGTAAGGCTTTATATTCTTGAACCATTCAAGATCACAGGACAAGCCTTGACATCATCAGGATCACTATCAAGTCTTCTCTCATTTGTTTGAGAACAGAGAAGACAACTCAACTTTTACTTTCCCAGCTATATACAGGGTTCTTACTCCCTTAAAAAGTAATTCATGGTTGTGAGGTCCCCAGATCAAAAGAGTTTAGTGGTGTTCCGACACCTGATCAAAATCCAGAAGGGTTGCAATATCTCCCTAGAAATAGATATTTTTTGGTGGCAGTCACCGGATCAAAAACCTGAGAGTGATTCCTACCCGGGTGGTAGAAGAGTGGATGTACTCAGATTTGGGAAACCACTATAAAGTTCTTGTGTCGTCTTGTTGCTCATTTTCTTCTTGCTCTTTCTGCATGCTGTGATAATTAAAATAGCTTGCCTATTTTCTTATATTTACTTATTATTGGTATCACTTATAATTTAACTATGATATAATAGAAAAAATAGCCACAATGTTTTAATACTCTATTCACTCCCCCCCCCCCTGCTAGAGTAGATCTGAATAACCTTACTCTTTCATTGAAACAACTCCTTTGATGTTGTTGACATACATCAAAAACTATCGACACATCTCTTTATTCAGTCTCGACACAGCTTTTGTAGAATGTTTGACACAATTCCTTTGTGTCGACACAGCTTCTCCATTTATAACTGATGTCGACCCAACTCCTTGGTGTCGATACAGTTGCTTCTACTAATGTCAGCACTTCAACTCTAAGTGTGTCGACACTAATCCTGAGTGTCGACAAAGCTGATGTTGACTCAAATTCTGTGTGTCGACACATGTCCTGTGTGTCGACACAGCCTTGCTTCAAGTCTCGACACAGCTCCTTAAAAGGTATCGACACATTATAAGTGTCTCGACACTTTTGTACTTTGAATATTCTCTGCATTCTTTAGCCTGCACAAGAAAACTCAATATACCATCAAATATATACTGATGTATATCAATGAGTTAAGTGAGGCTTCTCCAAATAAGGTACACAATTTCCAATGTACCCAACAATATTGGACATCGAAAAAGACGTCGAGGTTCCCCTAATCAATGTCCGAACCTTCCTTGCCACCTCCCGAGCTATCATTGACATAAGTAATTGTAAGCTCTTCCAACGAGTAGATGACGATGAAGTGACATTCCCTATCACCCCTTCGATGAAAAATACCTGGAGAATGTTGACTCCTGTTTCTTCTTAGATACCTTAAGTGATGAATCTTCCTACAATATTTTTGAAGATGAACTTTCTGATTTTTGTTCTTCCTCAACTCTTCCTATTGAAAGTCTACAATCACTATAAGAAAATTAACCTTTAGTGATGAAAAAATTCGTCACTGAATGTTAGATTTTGGTCACTAATGACATTTAGTTACCAAATTTATTTTGTCACAATGTCGTCACAAAAGCCGCATCATTAAATGTTCTTAGTGACCATAGTAATTTTCATCACTAAATATATATATTTAGTGACCATGTTAATTCGGTACCAACCTCCTTTTAGTGACCTAATTATACTGAACACTAAAACTTCTTTTAGTGACTAAATTAATTCATTCACTAAAAAACTTTTTTGTGACTAAATAAATTTGGTCACTAAAATATCTTTTAGTGATCAGATAAATTCACTTACTAAATCTTTTTAGTGGGCAAATTAGTTCTGTTATTATATATGTATATTAATTTTGTGATGAAATATGCTCAGTAAATATATGTTATAATAGTGATAACTATCACTATAGTTATTTGATTTTTCACAAAATATCATAAAAATATTTCATTTACATTTCATTTTAATTTAATTTTAAAGATTCAAACACAAGAATAAATAAAATGCTCAAGAACAAAGAGAAGTATATCTAATATTCATTATTTTATTAATAGAAAAAAAGAGGCTGCGAGATAGCCCAAACACCTCAATACAAACTAATAGTGATTTCATTTCTAATTACACAAAATACATGAAAAAAGTATATACAAAGAAGAAAAATCTATAAATTCACATTCCTATACATCTTCGATAGTCAACCAATGTCTTCTCCTCTGTTCTTTAACTATCATGAAAATCAAGCTACTACCTGCATCCGGCAAAGCATGAAATATTTTAAAAATCATTACTTATATTGTAATATCTCAATACCAAGAGTTTGGTAAAAGAAAAGATTCTATATATCAAGGAGCTTCTAAGGAATGTAAAACCTAATGGCAAAGATGAAGTAGAATGGTTCCTCATAATTGAAGAGAGATGGTAGTGTGCAAATGTTTGGATAGACATATATTTAGCCTTTAATATGTCAATTGATGTTTGATAGCAATATGTTCTAGCTTAGTAAACTAATTTTACATGCTTCAATTTGTTTGATATATATCCTAAAAGATGTTTCGTGCTAAGTTTTTAAATTTCTAATTATATTTTGCTTGCACACGTGTACATGAATAATCTTTACTAACCCCTCTGGGATAAGAACTACACTATGATACTTATCAACCATGGAATAACTACATACATTAGAAAACATAATACTTCCTATGGTTATGAGGCCAAAAAAGATTTAAAAAAATAATATATAGATTAAAAAATATAATGAATTTTTTTTATCAAACCTTATACATTTGCTCTGTAATATCTAACAGTGTGACCTCACCAAGAATAACTTGGTACACAACAATTTCATTTCAATATTAAGCAAATGAAAAGAGAAATAGAGAACAACATAACTGGAAGTTTACCATGTTGGGAGTTGATTGGAGAGTGTATTCAAAGGCTGTATGAGAAGCTTTGCTGCTAATCAGGGAAATAAAATAATTATACTGCAATAAAAATAATGCATCCTTAATTCAAGGAAAGATCCAAAATTACTCATTTTTTAGACAAATTTATATTAAGTTGATGATCATGAATCATTCAAGTATATAATTAAAATTTATATCTTTTGGCAAATTTTATAGACAATGTATAGTATTAGTATATTAAGTAATTAAGCACAGCATAAAAGATAAGTACAAAAGCTTGAGGAAGAAAACAACCCATTAAAAAATGATCTAGTTATCGTTACGAGTGGTCATGCCACCATATTCAATTATGACTTTGTGAAGAACTTTTTACCATTAATAAGATTCTTCCAAAAGGAGTTGTGTAAAACTTTAAAGATCAAATAACATCATTACTGAATAATCTATATCTTCATATCTCAAGATCATGTTAGCTTGCCGAACTTTACTAACAATGGATTATTTTTTTGAAAAAAATCTAAGTATAGTTTGAGGTAAAAATAAAGTAGATCCGAATAATTCATCAATTTCCTATTATGATTGAAGTATACTAACATCGGAAAAGTAATGTCTTCTTGAGCAGAATGTACTCCTATGAACATACCCGAAGTTTAAATTAAAATAGAAGAAAATGTCACACCCATGGAACTCTGGGATTAAAACATACCTAAAGTCGCGATAGGAATTTATCTTCTAAGTGAATCAATTGCAACTACACAATAAGCTGCTAAATTGACAGTGAATAAATGAGCCCTCCTTTTGAGTACAACAATCTCATCACCAACGAAAATTAGAAAAGAAAAAATTGTACAATGGAGGAAATTAATAACTACAGACAAAGCATGCTTCTCAAAACTCTTAACAAGATAATTATATCATTCATAATGTCCATTGCGCATACATTCGAAAATCCTTAACATGTTCGCATTGGGTGGGGATTAATTTGGGGAAGAATAACTACGAGGATGCCTAAATGGAAAAGTAAAAGGCTACCAATAAAACACTTTGCAGTAATATGAATATAATTATCTATAAAGTGCATGTGTATGCTAAAGAGAATAAAATTTTTAATGCACAAAATAAATAAGCCATGCATATCATAGAAAAGCTTTGATAAAAGAGAAATATGGGAAATGAAGCTTTGGATGCTAGGAATACAGATTGTTTATATGCATTAATATAATTAAATGAATATTTACTAAATATTTTAATAATTCAGCAATTATTATTATAATTAATATACTATAATCCAAATAAACTAAACAAAATATAAGAAAGCAAACACCTTTCTTTGACTGGCTTGTGCTAGAGCATATTCAAGTTACCTCTCCAACAACCATAAAATCTTCATGTTTATGGGCCCAATATCCTCTCCTAACAAATTCTAGTAAAGAATAATTCAGAACAACCTCGACTCCAAGAAAATCTACCACAAATAATACTAACATTATCAAATAATATCTACGCACTGATGGTTGAAAATTTTTAGAATGAACGAACAGACACATGCTACTATTGGACAATTAATGTTTTCCCGTGTTAAGCTTCTATTATACATAGTCAGCAACCCATATATTAATTTTGTTTATTCAATGCATTATGTAAATTGTCTTGTAAATGATGATTAAAGGTACTAACCTTAGTAAAAATAGATGGTCAACTTCTTGATGATTTCTAAAATTCAGGTTCATCGACAATATTTTCCTCTTCAACATGCTCATAAATTCCGCTTCCTCCAGAAATCACAACAAAATGGTGCATGCTACTAATGGATTGAAATAAATAACGGAATAACATGGCAAGGTTTCTAACAAGAAATTCTGCTAAGAATAATTCATATGTATCACTAGTTCTTGCCCACTATTTTCATTCACCCCCACCGTGAAAAACTATCAAATTTACAGAACTCACATTAAATAAACAAATCTTGCAATAAATAGTATGAAAAATGATATTTCAATGAACACATTCTATGCATCTTTTAGATCCACAAGCTTATAATATAGTTAGTTGTAGAAATGGGAAAAATTGTATATTCTATAAGGTACATTAAATAAGAGGAAGGCTTGGGGACATGAACATTGCAACAAGGTTCCAAATTCTAATAAAAAATAACTTGAAACTTTATGACAGAAACAGGGAATCCTTACATAAAGCATACCTAAGTAGTTGGAAAGAGACTGCAACCATAGAGAGTACATCTAGAGAGAAGTGTGATTGCACTGTGCGGTTGGAGGATCGTGGAGTAAGGTTTGGATGACGGGAAACATAGGAGAAGATGTACGGTCCCTAGAGAGATTGAAGACGGAGGAAAACCGCGGTGAGATATGGCCATACCAGAGATGCGCTGGCGAGGAGATCGGGTAAGAGGCCGAAGATCGTCATTCATCGGCTAATGGAAGAGCATCGATTAGGAGATTGGTTAGGGCTTTTGAGTGTGCACCTGGATGAGTAGTGGGATCGGGGAAGAAGGAATGTTGTGAAAGAGGAAAAGAGCGCATGGAAATATAGATCGGGAAGGGCTTTGGACTTCTGTTGATTTATTATAGGCTCGGAAAGGCGACACAATGTGTTTACTGGCGAGGACTCAAATTTTGGGGGATTGAAAAGAGGGATTTCATTTAAGCTGCAGATTTGTAACTATAGATTTTTATCTAAAATTAATTGAATTAGCCCTGCGAAAAAATTCTTCTATAAATATCATGTTTTGTTAATGTTTGTATCTACTAATTTCTTTTTCTCAAATTATTTGAATTAGCCATTTTTTGTTCCTTCTAACCCAAGGAAATCTTTGTAAATTTCATTTGTAGTTCCTCGAAACTCTTAACACTATGTTGAGTTTGATATGGAATCTATGTTTTTAATCATTCCATCAAAGCATAGAAAATTTGAAATTTATTTATCTTATTAATTACTAATTACCAAGCAACAAAAAACCATATCTAAAGAAATAAATAAAGTAATAAAATAATAAAATAAAGTAATTCCTTAAAATACTCACATAATTTTAAATTAAATTGTAAATATAATAACTATCGATTAATATAATTGTTATAGATGATATCTATATTTAAAAGGGTGCGTGTGCACATAACCACACCCCACATGATCTTCACCCAAAATAAGTGAGATCATGGGCTTGACTGCACACGAAATCACCATGAACGATCCTCCCGCGCACTGATCCCATCACACGTAATGAAAGAACCGCCGCGAATGCCTCCTTGCCGGAGTCAGATGGCCAGACTCATCCCCAGGTCCCGACAGCTCCTCCTCTTGCTGCCACCAGCTAGCCCCTCGGTCGCCGGTGTGCGGCCGAGGGAGCAGTCTAGACGGCCGCTTCCCCTTAGCCGCCTGTAGTGGCTATAAGATTGGCAATGCGGGCAGCTCTTCCTTGGCCGCCGGCGACGGCCGAGAGAGCGGCCACACGTACCGCTCCTCCTCGGCCGCCAGTCCGCGGCCGAGAAAGAGGCATGCCGGCCGCGACTGAGAGAGCTGTCGCACCGGCAGCTCCTGCTCGGCCACCGAGGCGCAACCGAGGAAGCGTCCGCTAGTGCGTGGATGAGGGAACGGCCGAGCCGTCGGCTCTTCCTTGAACATCACCAACAGTCAGCCTCTCACAAGCGAGATCAGCGAGAAGTTAGCTGGCCGACCGTGCGAACCCGTGGGAGCCCGTCTCCATCGTCCGATTCACATATAACCACCCACTAACTGTCATGTTAGTGAGGGAATTTTATAATTATTTTAATAATGGTGCAAATAGTAAGATTAATTATCATAATATGCACCCATAAACCATAGAAAAAGTATTTATATCGGTAGTTATGGTACGCGGATAGCCGCGTAACCACCATAACCCCCTCATGGAGACTATAAAAGGTGCCTCAGGCCTCCTCATTTCTCACATTTTTCTCCTAACCTTCTTCTTCCTCAGGTCAAAGCTCTACCAAATTTCTCCTACAAGCAACGTTCGAGCCGCACTCAATCCACACCCGAGCCACATACGAGCCACATTTAAGCCACCAGATGAAGCCAAATCGCTTAATTTCCAAGTGGCTTTCGTAATCGCAAACTCAAGTGCTCCGCTCTCATGTTTAGTGCCAGCAGAATGCCCATTAAAGCACTCTTCCGCAAAGTGCAATTTGAAACAAACTCCATGAGCGACGACCTGTCATTCGCCATGAGCTAAGTGTTATCTCACCCCAAAATTGTAACGAGACGTGGCATGTTGCCCTCCATTCGACAAACATGCTGTAACAATAAGGAAATTTTTGGACTTTGACCGCCACAGATCCAGTAACGTGGTTTTTTACCTTGTTGAGATGTTTTTCCACGTTGAAACTTCGTGTGTGCAATCAATATACTTCATTGACTACATGCAAGCTCGACCGTTCCGAGAGCTAAGGTGGTCCAGGTTATTTCGGTCCGACCGGAACATTGAGTTAAACAACAATAGTTTAGGTTTATATTTAAATTAGTAATTAAATACTGACGTTGAAATAAACAACTGAATAATTATTATGATTAATATTTAAACTTAAATTTGAACTTACTATAATAATCATTAGTGGGATAGGTATTTTAATTTAAACATGCATATATGCTTAAAATAATTTGTAATTAGAAACTAACATAAATTAATTTAAAATTTAAGATGATTAGACTTTTACTTCAATATAAAAAACGTGACTTTAGTGAATAAACGTTTACTTCGTCATCAAAGATGTGTCGTTAGTTATGAAATATATTTGATCACTAAAATTTCATCACTAAAGTTCTGTATTTAGTGACCAAACTTTTTTTTTCAATAAAGTTTTATATTTAGTGAATAAACTTTTACTTCATCACTAAAGATTTGTTTTTTAGTGACAACGCTTTTACTTCGTCATAAAAAATGTGTCTTTAGTGACTAATTTTTTTTGACGGTAAAGATGTGTCATTAGTGACGAAATATATTTTGTCACTATCTTTTCATTACTAAAGTTTTGTCGTTAGTGATAACTTTTATTTTGTCATTAAAGATTTGTCTTTAGTGACTAAACTTTTATTTCATCTCTAAAGATTTGTCTTAAGGAACTATACTTTTACTTCGTCACTAAAGTCGTGTATTTAGTGATGAAATTTTAACTTCGTCACTAAAGATGTGTTTTTAGTGACAAAATATATTTTATCACTATATTTTTATCACAAAATGTTAATTTTCTTATAGTGAAGAAACCGTCATGGCATTGATTCACCCACTTCAAATTTTTCGTATAAGTTAAAAGTCTACGAAGATATTATTTTTGAAAAAGAACTTCCAAAACATCTCATGAAGAACCCCCTACCCTAGAATTAAAATAACAACCTGAACATCTTAAGTATGTCTTCCTAGAAAAAAATTCCAAACATGCAGTGATAGTTTCGACATACTTATCTGAATTACAAAATGACAAACTCCTTCTAGTTTTATGTAAACATCGCCGAGCTATTGCCTGGAAGATATCTGATATCAAGGGCATTAACCCATCTTTCTTCACCCACAAAATCCTAATAGAAGATAATTCGCGTAATTCAATCCAACCTCAGTGCCATATAAATCAAAATATGTAAGAAGTCATAAACGGCGAGATTATGAAGCTGTTAGATGCAGGAATTATCTATCCTTTTTTTAGATAGTAAGTTGGTTAGCCCTTTCCAGGTAGTGCTAAAAAAGGGAGGGATAACTGTTGGTAGTAATGATAATAATGACTTAATCCCAACACGGACGGTGACGGGGTGGCGAATGTGTATTGACTATCGTATGTTAAATGACGCCACCCGCTGGACCACTTTCCCTTGCCATTAATCGATCAAATATTAGAGCAATTATCTGGCCATAGATTTTACAATTTTCTTGATAGTTTCTCGGGATATTTTCAAATCCCCATCTCTCACAAGGACCAAGAGAAAACTATGTTTACTTGTCCCTTCGACACCTTCACTTACTGAAGAATGTTGGTTGGGTTGTGCAATACGCCAGCTACATTCCAGCGATGTATACTAACTATCTTCGATAAGTACGTAGAAAGCATTATGGAGGTGTTTATGGATGATTTCTCCGTGTTCAATGATGCTTTTGATAGTTGTTTAAAAAACCACGAAAAAGTCTTAGAAAAATTCTAAGAAACTAACCTCGCCCTAAATTGGTAAAAAATGTCATTTTATGGTGAGGGAGGGGTTAGTTTTGGGTCATAAGATTTCTGCAAGAGGAATTGAAGTAGACCTAGCTAAGATAGAAGTCATCGAGAAGCTGTCGCCGCCTACGAACGTCAAAGCTATCAGAAGTTTCTTAAGACACGCTGGTTTCTATCGCCGCTTCAAAAAAGACTTCTCCAAAATTACAAAACCCCTTACTAAACTCTTAGGAAAAGACACCCCATTTATTTTTGATGACCTTTGCCTAACTGCCTTTGAAATAATTAAAGATAAGTTAATTAAGCCCTTATTATGATAGCTCTTGTATGTGACCTTCCCTTTAAAATTATGTGCGATGCGAGTAGTTTCTCCATAGGAGCCGTACTAGGACAACGAATATCTAAAAACTTACACCCCATCTATTATGCAAGTAAAACACTTACATCGGCACAAGAGAATAATACCACGGCCGAGAAGGAGATACTAGCTGTTGTTTTAGCTTTTGATTAATTCCGTCCTTATATTATGCTTCAAAAATTATCATTTTTACGGACCACTCAGCCCTCAAGTATCTTCTTGCTAAGACAGATGCCAAGCTACGCCTGATAGCTGGGTCATACTCCTCTAGGAGTTTGAATAAGAAATCCATGATAAGCATGGAGCCGAGAATTTTGCCGCAGACTATCTCTCACAATTAGATAATCCTTATATAAAAAAATTAGATGAAAATATTTTAATGATTTCTTACCCAATGAGAAGATGCTTTTAATTAACACATCCCCCTCTCCTTGGTTTGCACACATGGCTAACTATTTAGTGCCTCGTTTCCTCCCAAAAGAGTTCTCCTCTCAGCAAAAGAAGAAAATTTTTTTTGAGTTAAAGAACTATTTTTGGATGGAGCCGTATCTATTCTGAGTCTATGCAGACCAATTGATAAGAAGATGTGTCTCTTTTGAAGAAGGATTAGATATTTTAAAACATTTGCCAGAAGGACTGACTGGTGGTCATTTTCAAGCTGCTCGAACCGCCCGCAAAGTGTTTTGGGCGGGTTTTTACTGGACTTGCCTATTTAAAGATGCGCAAGCGTTTGTGAGTAGGTGTGATAGTTGCCAACGGTCAGGAAATATATCTAATAAAAATGAAATTTTGCAAAATTATTTCCTCGAGTGCAAAATTTTTGCCCTCTTGTGAAATGATTTTGTTGGCCCCCTTCCTTCTAGCTTCGTGAATTAATACATTTTAGTTGCTGTCGAATATGTTTTACGATTGGCTGAGGCCCAATCTCTTCCTACTAACGACGGCCGAGTCGTAATTATGTTTTTGAAAAAATTATTTTCTCGATTAGGTACGCCGCAAGATATCGTTAGCAATAGGGGTTCATATTATTGTAATGCATAATTTTCAAAAATTCTTCTTAAATACGGCGTTACACATAAGCTTTCAACTTCCTACCACCCCCAAACTAACAGACAAGTCAAAGTAGTGAATAGAGAGATAAAAAGAATTATAGAAAAGACTATTTCTACCTCTAGAAAATACTGGTCAACCAAATTAGACGATGCTCTATTGGCCTACAGAACATCGTACAAAACCGCCATCGGATGTACGTTGTATTAGTTGATTTATGAAAAATCGTGTCATTTACCCGTAGAATTAGAACACCATGCTTTTTGGTCCTTAAGGTTTTTAAATTTTGATCCCCAGTTTTTCGATGACCTTAGAAAATTTCAACTTAATGAGCTCGAAGAGTGGCGCTCTTACACATACGAAAATAACAAATTTTATAAAGATCAGAAGAAACATTATCATTAGAAACACTTAAGGCACCCAAAAACATCTAACCGGGAGACCAAGTTATTTTATATAATTCACGTTTACGTTTATTTCCTAGAAAACTAAAGTCAAATTGGTCTGGGCCATTTTCTGTTATAGAAGTTTTTTTGTATGGCTCTGTGTTAATTTCACAACCTGATAAGGGAAACTTCAATGTGAATGAGTTGCGTCTTAAATTCTATTTTTCTAGTGATGATGATGTCAGTCCGAACAATGTTAAGTTTCTTTTGCACGAAATTTAAACTAACTTGAGACTATTTATTTTTGTTAAAAACTTTAATTATTATTTTGGACAATAATCTTTTGGACAATATTATTTTGTTGCGTCGAGCTCAAACAACGTTCTAAACAAAGGGCGCTCTTGGGTGGCAACACAAGTTATTTTTCTGTTTTCTTTATTTTACAATTTTTCTCCCCGGACGGCTACGAGAAGCTGAAGCTTCTGCGATTGGCTGCTACAATGCTGCTGAATCCATCACGAAGTCCAATGAAGATATTTAAAGAAGTTCCAAAGCGCAAGCATGGGGGAGTGACATCAATCAACATTCGCGGCGTATAAATTCGGGGAAGTACCTGTCTTTCAATTCTGTACTTTCATTTCTATTTTAATTTCTCTCTCTCCTTCCCCTCCTTTCTCCATTGAGGACAATGTCCATTTTACTCTTGGGGGAGGATTTCCTCCTTCTCTTGTCTTTATTTTGTTTCCTTTAAAAAAATCAAAATCATTATTTTTTGATGTATATCTTAAAAATACACAAAAAAATAATATCTTAAAAATAATAAAAAAAGAGAACATTTCAAAAAAAAAATTATTATGTTATTTGTTCTAACTTTAATAGGTTAAAGTAATTTTTGTATTTCAATAGTACCCATTATTTTTGTTTTGTTTTTCTCAAAATTACATATATCGACTTAGGTAATTATAATCTTTATAATCGTTCCTTTTAATTATGTTTAAAAAGTAAAATGTTGACCATGCTATGTTTCTAATTCACGGTAGCATGTTAACGTGAAATGTTTTTATAAAACTCGCAATTTTTTATGCTTTTTGTTCTTTATTTTCTTTATTTTCTTGAAAATCTTTCATCCACTATTTTCCTTCACATTTTTGGATAATTTTTGTAATGTTAGCTTTTGATTACTGCAGTAGATCTGAAAGATCCAAGTCTCATATTACTTCTATTTTCAAGATAATTTCATTAGTCTTCTTTTATTATCTAGGATTTGTTTTTTGAAATTTCTCAAAGCTTATGCTTTAGATAAATTTAAAAACATGAAAATGATTTAGGCTATTTTTATTCTCGTTTAAGCCTTCTTGCCAACCTAAAATTTTTTATCCCTAGTTAGCAACTTTTGAGCCTTTTTTCGATTTCAATTGATAGCTCCACTTATCATTTCATGTTCACCAAAGCTAAAATTTTCCAACTTATCTAATCACACTAACCTTTTGAGTTTGAAAAAAAAATTCATGATTATGATAGTGTTATTTTGTGATATACTTGGAGAACCTTTTTGAAGAAGTATGCTCAAAAGAAGTGTTTACTTTTGTTTGGTCAATTTCAAAAATAAAAGAAAAATTATTTTTTGCCTTTGTTTTGAAAAGAAAAAAAGGGAAAGAAAAGAAAATGGAAAAGAAAAAGAAAGAAATATATTTTATTTATGATGAAATTTTTGAAACTCTTTATTTTGATTTAGTGTGATTTTTGAGCCTCATTGTTTATCTCTGAATTCAACTCCTAATCATAATCCTAAACTAAACATTTCGGTCCTAAAAAGCTCTTTTGATTAATATTTTTGAATTTTATTTATTAGCTAAGTAAAGAAGAAAAGTAAAATAGTAAAGTTTTGGATTTAAATTTATATTTTTGTTATTTGATTGATATAGTTATAATGTGTCTCTTGGATCTACTAACAACTCAATGCATTTTTTCATTTCATTTCTTTGCTTAAATTTATTTACAAAATTTTGTTAAAATTTTGGATGATTTATTTTCATTAGTAAAGTTTATAAATTGTTAGACCATGTTTAAGTAATTGTTTTAGGTTTACGTTTCACCTTCTCCCTCTTATAATTTCGCATAGTACTTGTGTAAGCTTTATTAGAATTTTTGATTAGTCACTTTTTATGTTCGCTAGTTTTTATATCTTTGCTTGGGGACAAGCGGAGCTAAAGCTTAGGGGAATTTGATCATACGTTTTATAGTCTAAACTATAAGGGTATTTTTAGGTTTTTAATACACAAATCATGTCTTGTAAGCTTATATATTAACCTCCTTTTATATATTTTATTGCCACTAATAATTTCCCTTCTTTTTACAGATTTTCTAAGTTTTCGGACAAAATGAGCTAACACGCTCGCCAGACACGCCCTCCCTGGGCATGTCACAGGCCGTGTAACCTGATCCCGAGGAAAATTGCTACCAGAGCCCAAATCCCGAGAAAAACACCTCACACGCCCCCCTGACACGCCCTCCCTACGCATGTCTCTGGGTGTGTCATCCTTATTACGAAGCCTGCTGCCGTATTTAAATATTTTCTATTGTTGCACATCAACAGTACGGACACGCCAACCTATACGGGCGTGTCACCGTGCGTGTTCCACCTTTTTCGTTGACTGACGAATTTTTGACCAATGATTCAGACTTAACGTGCCTTACACGCCCCTCTTATACGGGCGTGTCCCAGCGCGTGTCCACCGATGTGCATAAGCAATCATCATTTTTGTTGGAATTCAGCGCCCGAGGTCAACCCCGTACCTAACACGCCCCGCAGACACGCCCTCCCCGGGAGTGAAAGGGGGGCGTGACCAACCTGAAAAAAGTCTATAAATTCAGGCCTCCCCCATATGTCTAGCAAGTAGTTTTCGGGTGAGAGGGGAGGTGCTGCCCTTTTGTTTCTTGGTGTTTTTCATGCTTCTCCTGTCCCTCTTTCTCATTTTAAGCTTTTTAATCCTAGTTTGTGTACTCCTTTAGTATTAGTTTTTGTAATTTCTTTAGTAGCCTAATGTAAATGCTAGCATAGGTTTTTATTTCATTGCACTTGTAATCCTTCATTCCAAGTTGTAACTCTCTTTTAGTATTAATATAAAGTGCCCTTTTTTATCTTTGTTCTCTTAATGTTCTTTTACCCAACTCCCTTCCTCCACTTATCCATGATTAACTAATCCTCCTTGTTCTCGATCTTGATGAACCGAGGTTTGAGTTGACTAAGTTATGATGCTTTAAGTTTACTTTTTCTTTTTAGGGTTTAGGCCTTTAATTCACTCTTGAAAAATCATGTTTGAAGTTATATCATCGATATATAATATTCATATTTGTTTTCACTTTTAGCTAGCCAAGAGGCTCGTAGTTTGAAATGAACACTCAAGAGTAAAGAGAGTTGCAAGCACCCCTCGAGAGAGGCAGACGTTAAATCTCCCGGATTGGAGTGAAATCCAATAGTGGGGTTCACCGCGTAAAGCGAGCTTTAGGTCTCTGATTTGGACGAGAGTTGGCTCGGACCTTCCTAAACTTAGTTGGGCCCGACTTCAAGAGAAGCGTGTTGAAGCTTTAGGAACCTCCATGGTCAAGGTCCTTAACCCGATTAAGTTAGGGTTTATTACCGCATTTTTAATCAACTTTTGCCAAGGTGATTCTCGATCGAGTGCTTTAATATTTCATCGTTTCAACCCCTGTGTGTAATTGTTTTTAGTAGTTCTTATTTAACTTCAAGTAGTTCTCTTTTTACAATTTTGTTTCTTTTGTTAATTGAAATTCGTTCTCTCTTAGCAAACCCTAAAGCAATCTTTCGATAAGATAATAGTCTTCGTGTGAGTAAGATTTCTCAATAGTTCCCGGATCTTAATACAACACTTGTGTCCCCTAGTTACAATTCAATAGGTATACTTACGTAGTTGGATTGCTAGTTCTATTTTTTTTCTCTTCACGATTAGTAGACACTGGTTAGTCCCTATCACCTTGATTTGATAAGTGGACAAAATAATTAGTTTTTTGACATATCATAAATCCACTAAGTCCACAAGCATTGAGTGGATCAAGCTCAATAAATGCCAGAGGTAAGGAATCAATATTATCTAGCTAGAAATTTTCCTATGTCCACAGGATTTGAGTGAGTAGAGTTCTCTCAATGCCATATAACAAATGGCGTTGAGTCTATCTTAGTCTAACTAGTAGATAGTCAAAAATATGGCTAAGTATACAGGCGTTGAGTGTAGTCTACTCACTTAATGCTATACAGCAAAAAGCTTTGAGTCAGTCAAAGCCTAGAGAAATAGGCTTAAAATGTTGTTTAAGTCCACAAGCGTTGAGTGTGGTCTACTCACTCAATGGCATACAACTTTAGCATTGAGTGTTGTTGTTCCTATCAATACCACGGAAAAGTTGGGCAAATATTTAACTAAGTTCACTGGCATTGAGGGTAGTTTACTCACTCAACACCATGATAGAAAATCTGTCTAAGTAGAAAGGTGTTTTGTATACTTTACTCACTCAATGGCACAGAGCAATAGCGTTGACAGTATCCTTACTTATGTGTTTTCAGACACAGATATTTGGCTAAGTCCAAAAGCATTGAGTGTAGCTTACTCACTCAATGCAAGATAACAGAGAAATTCTATTAGGTAGTTTGGCATTGAGTGGAGCTTAGTCTCTCAACGCCAAGGCTCAGAAAATCTAGCTAAGGCAAAAAGCCTGGAGTTCGTCGAACTGAATTTTCTCTTTCGTCGATCTGAGTTCTGAGTTCGTCGAACTAAGCCTGGAGTTCATCAAACTGAATTTACTCTTTCATTGAACCGAGCATGGCTTTCATCGAACTGAGCTAAGATTTCCTCGAACTGAGCTTTTTGAGTAGAGATCAGAGTTCGTCGAATAGAGCTCAGCGTTCGTCGAGTTAATCGCTATCAACGCCTAAACAGAGAATTTTGTCAAAGTGTTGTGGCGTTTAGTGAAGCATACACACTAACCGCCTTTACTTATAATGCTTGAACTTTGTCTAAGTCCACAGATGCTGAGTCCTGCTGACGTCAGCAAAGTCAAAAGTCAACCAAAATTTAAATGTTGCGGGAATTACTGCAAGAGGCGCTGACGGCTAGCTGTCATCATCCTCTGCACAAGGAATGAAATATTTTCATCTTTAAGTGTTGGGGCCCACACACATCAAAGAGCCATTGAATTGAGAGTAAATGGAAAGAATGTGATGTATTGCTGAATCTCAGCCATCAATCCTGGTGGTGGGCCCACTGTTCCATTTGCCATCAAATAAATAGAAGCAAATCAGCCAGAGCAATCAATTGAATACTTGTCTAGGTTTTCTGAAAATGAAAGCGCGACCAAACTTCATCTTCTTCCTCGCCTTTCTTGTCGAGCATGGAGAAGTTGTTTTGCCCAGAATACTTAGCAGATGAAAGAGATAGCTGAAGCAATCACCATCTGCAACAGCAGGTTCAGAAGAAATTTTGAGGAAGCAAAACTACAAGCTGTACAAAAGAAAAGATAGTTGTTTGATGAAAGATTCAACTGCCAACTTCATTGTCTTCAACAACAAAAGCTTGGGCTTATATCTGCTCAGTCTGGGAAGAAGTAGACATATAGTTCTTGTTCTGGTTTCTTGTCTAATCACCTTTTATTTCTTATATATAGATTCTTTGTGAGTCTGAATTTGTGTGCCTTTTTTTATAAAGGCTAAGGTGTTTGTGACCTTTGGTTTGGCTTAGTGCCTTAGTGGTACGTCTGTGTGACCTGTGAGGTCCTGCGGGATCTATGTTGTAAGCACTAAAGGAGTCGAGTTTTGGTGGAATAGCCTCGTCTAACACACTGTTAGAAAGGAACAGAGGGACAGTGGACGTACCCAAGATTTGGGAACCACTATAAAATTATTGTGTAATCTGTGATTATTCTTGAAAGCTAAAACTAACCTAATCACTAAGCACATAAATTGGCTAACAAGTAAAAAGATTTAAATAGATACAAAAAACTATTCACCCCCCCCTCTAAGTGTTTAGCTAGCCTTGAACACAAGACTTTCACTAATGCAGCATACGGTCGGGGATGGACAGAATCGACCCGGTGGCTCCTTTTGAACCATAATAACCCGTAACCCTCTCATTTGAAAGATTCGGCGCCTAAATGCTTGAAAGAAAGCAAAAATGAAATAGATGCCATGCACGCATCCTAAAAATCGAGAGAAGAATTGTCGTTACCTTACAACTCCTCTTCCTAGCCTTGGATATCTTGGTTTGCCGAGATGAAAGTGTGTGCCTTCAAGTCCTCATCGTAGATATGACCTTGGATTGATGAACGGAGCTTTGAAGCTTCGTCAATGGAGCAAGATTCTCTTCTTATTCCCCCACCTCCAAACACTCCCAAAACCCTAACTCTCACCCAAGGATGAGAAGAATGAGGGGAAGGAGTTCTTTAGCCCTACTAAAGTGTAGGTACAGAGGATTCTTGGCCATAGGATCAATTTCTAAGAAGATCAGACGACCGAATTTCATCAAATATGAAATTACTTTCGCCTTCTACTATCGTATGGTAGCTACCAACTAGATCGCGATAGCTCACAGTGCTTCCTACCTCCACAGAATTCCCCATTCCCACCAGCGGTATCGACACAGCCGCTCGGTAACCTCTCAATACCTTCTACTAAATGCTTTCGTCTCAACGCTTCGTTTGAACACTCTGGTCTTGACAAAATAATGCTACCACCGAGCAATCGCTACCTACCTTTGAGCGGTATCTCCAAGATCCTCTAGTTCTTATAAACTGGGGTGTTATATACTATGTCTTTTGTGGGTAAGAGTTTTGTAGACCAACATCGTTTGACTCTCAATCAATTAGATGATCCTTTGAATGTTATGTTTCCATCAGGAGTTTTGGTGATGTCAAAAGAGGGTATTCTGAAATGCCTATCCTTTTAGGAGGTTTCCTAGCATATATAAATTTAAAGGTGATGGATTTAGAAGATTTTGACGTGGTCTTGGGCATGTATTGGTTGTTCAAATATAATGTTGTCATATAGCGTAAGGTTAAGCATTTGGATCTCATTATGGATAATGGCCAATCCATGTGCATGTATGGATTTTCGCATCAGGGCTCCCAGATCATTAATGTTGTACGTGCAAGGAAATTTTTAGAGACTCACTGTATCGATTATCTTATTACTTTTTTAGGAGCTACTCATATCATGTCGCGATTTGAGGACGTTACTGTAGTGCAAGAATTTTATATTAATTTTCCTACTAGTCTTCCTGGACTTCCACCTGAGAGAGATGTGGAGTTTGTTATAGAACTTGAATAAGGCACACATCCTATTATGAACAGACCTAACTGTATGGCGTCGTACGAGTTAGAGGAGTTACGTACCTAGTTTGATGTGTAGTTCTATATTCTCAAGAATTGACCTTCGTTTAGGCTATCATCAGTTGAGAATCTGTAATCCTGATATAAAACAGGCTGCTTTTCGCTCTCGATATGGCCATTTTGAGTGCTTAGTGATGTCCTTCGGATTAAATATTGCATCTTTTGCATTTAGGGACAGGATGAACATAGTGTTCAAGAATTTTTTGGATGACTTTTTGGTCGTTTTCATTGTCGACATTCTGGTCTACTTTATATAACTCCCAGAGTTTTCCGTAGCCAGGAGATGGGTTCTGTCAGACACTGCCTGGCGGTAGGGTTAACGCCGACGATAGTGTTGTGGAATTATTCTAGGAGCTCTCAGAGATTTACTGCGCCAGTTGTAGGATGATAATGCCTGGAAGTAGCATGGTCGATTAATCGATAGAGTTCTCTACGTGCTACCGCCCAACGTCAATGTTAACACAGGTGGTTATAGAGCTGATTTATTTGTAGTTCCTCTCTGTGAGGTAGCGCACGGCAGTAGAGATACTGTGCGATGGTAGCAATACCGCGCGGCGATAGCGATACCGTGCGACGGTAGCGATACCGCACGTTCGTCAAAATCGGTGTGTTGATGCGACACGTCATTTACTGTGCAGCGGAAGCGAAACCACATTTTCGTCGAAATCGATCTGTTGATGCGACAAGTCATTTACTACACCGCAATATGTTGATACCGTACGACGGTAATAGTAATGTTATGGCATGGCCATGTGTCGGCCCGTGTTTGGATGTTTTGGGTGGTTCTTGCTGAATAAGATGACGTTTGAGTTATCACATGGCGTTAGCTAGTAACCATGCGGTAGTATCTCACATTATGCCTATGATTGTTGAGTTTTACTTCATTTCTTCTATCATGCCTTTCTTCTTACGAACGACTGAGTGAGAGAAGAGCGGAGGAGACTGAGTGAATGGAGATTCCGTCATCGTTAGAGTCTTGGAGCTCCGAGTCACGAGCCGAGTTTAGATCCGCGAAGGCAAGTCCATTGCGATCATCTTCATCCGGCTAGATTCTCTCTCATTGGGTCGAAACAAACATCAAGGGTAATGATCCTTCTTCTTGTACATGTGATGTCCTTTGTTTTGGCATGTCAGGGTATATGCTCTATGAGCAAGTGGAAGCAGTTCTCCTAATGTGTAGATTAGTTGTATCCCTGTTATCTTCACATTTAGAATCCAAAATCTAAGTACGGAATATACATGTTGTGTGAACCCCATCCTGACAGCTTTGTCAAGATTGGTAATGATTATTTTGTATGCCGGAGAAGACTTCATGGTAAGCATGTAAATTTCGGAGTCGCAGGTTGTGCAAACACTGCAATAAGTTTACAGGAAGTGCCTCTAAGAAAACACCAATTTTAGGGGAAGAATCTATAGTCTGTCCCATACCGCGAGGCGTTAGCACTACCACTGGAAGCAGATCCCAGTGAGCGATGCTCCGTAAGGCCTGTCTCTTGGAGACTTGGGGGTTATAGTTTTGTGAGACATGTCTCTTGTGGAACAATGGGCCAATGTGTTGAGCTGAGAGCTCATTGGGCCTAGCTTAGGCGGTCGTGATTGCCATCCTTGGAACCTAACAGAGTTATGTATAGTTGTGAATGGGAAAGAGGAGGCTGACCCACGTCATGGATTATTGTGCCCGGAAATTTGAGCATCGCGAAAGAGTTGAACTGTACCCAGTCCTATGTCGTTCAACTAGGAGTGAGTCAAAGAGTGTGTATGGTGGATCACTATGATTTTATCGTAGCCGTAGGTGAGAGTCTTTGGCTTCGACACGGAAAGACTAGAGAATACTCAGAGTATGCTAACAGTCACTTGGAACTGAGTTGGGGCCCTAGTTATGTCTGGTACACTGATAATGTTCTTGAGTGCACGGGGCATATATCCAGTAGTACCAATGTGTAACACCCCAAGTTGCAGAACCTTTGTCACTGTTACCGGGTGAAAGTGGGTATCGCTTGGTGGCGATAACGATAAAGCGTTGAGTAGACACTCGACACATGTAAGACCCCCTTTTTTTTCAACCACCGGGGTCTTATGCCCAGAACCGCCGCTTTGCGGTGACACCTTCGCACCCCGGAAGGTCGTCACTACAACGCGCCGATTCTGGCGGCCTTTTCGATCACAATAAGTAGCACAATAATTGAAGTAAGAACAATGCAGTCCACAATAATAAATCACATGTAAATAAGATAAAATCTCCACGAAGGGAGTGTCCACAGAAAACATCAGAGTACTATAAATGCGGGCTTATGCCCGGTACAAAATGTCCTCACTACAAGTCTCTCATGCGGAAGCGAAACAGAAACTACTCAAGGTCGAGACTCACGGTCCCGGCTGTATGAACTCCGGAGCTAGACTGCCCCATCTCCAGGCGCACCGATCTCTGGGGCTGCTCCTCCATGCTGGGCTCCACGATCCCCTAAATGATGCGGTTCGAAAACCGTTAGTTATAAATACTAAGCCATATCATCCCATACCCCTTCCCCCATGGCTCCTAGGTACCGAGCGGGGAGAAAGAAAGGGGAGGACATAATTGTGGAGAATAAAAGTAAACAGGTGACAGTGGACTTAATCTAGCAAGTTGTATTCGGTGAGCAGTTAATATGAATGTTATAATAGGTCTAGCAGTAGGAAAAGCAATTATATGAATTTAAACCTTCACTTATGCGAGAACACATAAGCAAAAGGGATCTTTTGCAAGGCTCCCATCGTATAAGTGTCCCATACCAATTATACCTTGGGGTGTCGGTTATCAAACAGCAATGGTTGTTATATATTTAAATTAACCTTTGATTTATAAACTTGCCCACACAAGCTTATAGACCAAGGGGTCGTTTTGCAGGTCCTAATGTATAAGCGTCCCGTACCACTTATACTTTAGGTGTCAGGGTTAAATGAATCGATTATGCTATGACATGCTAGTGGGTATGATGAAACATGCAAGTGCAACTCACACACCCGACTCTGTGCACACAAACCTTTAGTTCCCCCTTTCGGAGCCGTTACCTCCCAGGATACCTCCGTAGTGGCGGACGGAAGCGGTGGGTTGGGCCTCGCCCACCTCAAAACAAGTAAAAGCACCACTGGTCTGACCTATCGTACGCCTCAACGCTTGGTGCACTAAGCGGACGCCTGCGTACTCTTGCCGGCTGGCGCACCGGACTTCTGTTGGCGAAGTGCTAACCACCTCGCCGAGTCAACGATATCGGTGTCGGTGCAATCGAACTCCCCGATATCGTAAAACCCACCACCTTAACTTTCCTATCTTATGCACATGCAAGTTTATTCGTAAACACACAAAACTGAGCCGAAGCTCCCCGGACCAAACGTCCGTCTCCAAACCAACCGAGTCGAAGCTCCCCGGACCATCCCGTCCATCTCTTAACCAACCGAGCCGAAGCTCCCCGGACCCAAACGTCCGTTTCCAAATCACCCGAGCCGAAGCTCTCATCAATATTCCTGTGCCAACAGTGTTTGTGAAAAGTGCAGCCCTAGTTACTAAGTTACTCTTGCCAGTTTGTTATTACAGTTTACGTTAGCCCAGGACTGCCCCCGGTATTCCCCGTGAAGGGCTCTCAAGGGGCACTAGGAACCAAGACGGCGACATTACGGCCCGAAGTTCCCTTTCGCAAGGCACTTAATATTATTGGTTTATCTCCCCTAACCCGATTCCCTTCTCATTTTACGATAGACTATCCTAGGGTGATTTTTAACCTTCCTCTCTTCGGGAAAGGCGATCTTTCGCCAAACCCGAACACCTCTTAACTCTGGCTATCACCACTTCTCGCTACTCTTTTTATCTTCCTATTGCGATTTCCTCCACTATTGCCCACCCAAACAAAATGAATTATTTAACTCCAATGTCTTCCTCAGATCATGTCTTATTTCAATTCACAATTGCTATATGCAGACCGACCTAGACTTCACGTCGAACCGGTTATGCAATGATCCAATACTCATCCAATTGCCCTAAATTATTTACTGGAGACTTACCATGATGTAAATGACGTAAATCCAGAAAATGGAAATTTTCCTAATCTATTTGGCATTTAATTAAATTCCTCAAAAATCCCAAGGGCTACCGATTTGAACATGAACTACCCTAAGTAAACATGCAAGATGTCCAGAGAATTTATGATAAATAGTAGGTTATCTCAATAGGTTAAATCCTAAGTATCATAATTTTTCTATCATTAAAAAGGCATGAAAACTATTTTAGAAATAATCTCTAACTTTTGTTGTTTATGAATCAAGTACAGAAAATATTCTTCCAAAAATTATAAATAATTTATACCATGCAGATAAAGGCCTAAAATTAGCACAGGCCAAGTTTCACAATTTTCCAGCAAGTATTTTATCCATAATTAATTTTTAAACATAAAAGCCCTTTCTATCATCTGTGAATAAAGTACTAGATTTACTTAACATAAAAATTCTATAAAAATCCAGGGATCAATGTTCTACTGGTCAAGATCTAAATCCAGAATTTTGACTGATTATAATTAATTTAAAACCTCCAAATATTTGAAACAACAAATCGGGCTAATAATCCTTTAACACATGAAGTATGATATTTATTAATCATAAAATTCCAGGGAAATTACCATAAGTCTAAAACATCCTAAAACTCCCTCCTCCCGAGTTTCATAATTTTTGGATTAGATTTAGTGCTTAAAATAACTAAAATACATATTAATCCTAAACCAAAATCTCAACTTCCGAGGTACCTAATTACCTCCAATTCCTTCACTATTTCAACCAGAGGGTTTTCATCATATCATCCCCCTCCCCTCCAAATTTCAAGGACATACAAGAGCTTTTGCTCCTATGTCCTTCACAAACCTCAAACTACCACACACTGGGTTTGAGCCGATCTCTTAGGGTAAAATCCACCCTAATCCACACCATGTTACCCAAGAGGGTAGACATAGACTTAACAAATCAGGGGCCATAACTTCAGCCTCTTTTGAGGAGATTTGTCCACTCCATTTCCAATCGTACTTTTCCCCAAAGTACCCCTCACCAAGACCTATCTAGGACTTGATACTTCCCTATTTAAAACTCGATCAATCGAGTTGAAATTTTGTACAGATCTTAAAATTGATGCCAGGGACCACCACCCAAAATTTGGAAGAGTTTGGACATAGTTTCATCTCCTAATTAATTTTATAATGTTTATCAAAATTTTATAAAAACTTTAGGCAAAAGTTCTCCAAAAATTCTCATTTTTGGACAGCCTCTCGATATACATATTATAGATCTCCAGTCCAAATTTCAAGTCATTTGTACATGTTATGAACCGTGGGCAACCATTTCAATTTCTGGTTAGCCTAGGTCTTGATCCCACCAAAATGAGTGCTGTGGTCAAACCACTCACCCAAATTGAATAAAATCAATTTTATATTAAAGTAGACCCAGAGGGCTACAACTTTTGTGACTGGTCATTTTTCTAATTCATCCTCTAAGTGCCTCGTTTTGCAGCCTCAAAAATACATTCAAATAACCTATTTTTCCATTATGTACTATATAATAACCTATGGATTATAATATTGATTCTACTGTTCATCTTCTACAGAACCCGAAAACCAGAACACAGGAAGCCATTTTTTTTCCTGTAACATTTCCGTGATCCGTCGCCGGCCGTCCGGTCACTTCCCTGGCCAGCCACCACCACCACCACCTCCGTTGAGGCGATGGCTAGCGGTCAGCGGTGGTTTGGCCGCCGGAGGTGGCGGTTTCCGGCGAACTCAAAATACCTTTTTCATGGTTTTCCCATGAAAATGAGAGACAGGTCCGGCTCCGTTGAGCGCGAACTTCCTTTCTAAGAATCCTAAGATCTACCCATGAAAGAGAAGGAGCAGAGGAGGACCTTGTTCGCGGTTTGAAGGCGAGAAGAACGACGGGGTGCCATGGCGCGGTGGCGTTGCTGAACTTCTCCTACAGCAAGAACAAGGATCTGATCCGATTACTTGAGCGTGTAACCTTCTCCTCTTGCCCCAAGTGGGCTTTTATAAGTCAGATAGTGGGAAGATGAATGGGTAAAGCCTTAATGGCCATGAAGGTTCTCCCCTTAACGTTTCGGTTACAGTGAAGGGATAAGAAACGGTGGAAACTGAACAGGTGTGTCCAGCTGGCGGCTTCCTATTGGACCATATCTTCCTCGTTTATTATATAATTACAGAAGGAAAACGGCTTGAAATTACTACTGGTATAACTTCCCACACCAGCATTTATTACCACGCGTGTTAAAATAATTTCGGGCCTGAACCGTCGTTTCGGCCAATGTCACGGGCGTGACACATAGGTCACGGGCATGACAAGCCCAAATAGCCAATTCTGGGTTCGACGATCGTCGAACTGAGATCGACGATAGTCGATGGATGGTCACGGGCGTGACACCTTGGGTCACGGGCGTGACAGGCCCGTGCGGTTAATTCTGGGCCGACGATCGTCGACTTGAGATCAACGGTCATCGAATGGTGGTCACGCCCTAGGTCACGGGCGTGACACCTTGGGTCACGGGCGTGACAGGCCCGTGCGGTTAATTCTGGGCCGACGATCGTCGACTTGAGATCGACGGTCATCGAATGGTGGTCACACCCTAGGTCACGGGCGTGACACCTTGGGTCACGGGCGTGACATGCCCGAACGACAAATTTCGAGGTCGACGATCGTCGAATTGAGATCGACGATCGTCGAAGGCTGGTCACGCCCTAGGTCACGGGCGTGACACACATGTCACGGGCGTGACATGCCCGGGCCGCAAGGTCGACGATCGTCTCAAGGCGATCGACGATCGTCGATGGGGTCACGCCCATAGTCACGGGCGTGACACCTTGGTCACGGGCGTGACATGCCCAGACAGCACGTTCGACGATCGTCTCGTGGAGACCGACGATCGTCGAAGTAGTCACGCCCAAGTCACGGGCATGACGGGTCGGTCACGGGCGTGACCAACCCGTGACCCGAAATATTGATCGCTTTATTTCAATTTTATGTGTTTCCTGGGGTTCCGTCACGACCAACTGACTCCTAGGGGTCTAGCCGGAAATGGGATGTTACAAATCCCAATAAACAAACAAAAATTTCGTCCCCGAAATTGAGGTTGAGCCTACGGGGATTTCTATCGGAATAAATTAAACTTGTAACATCCCATACGATCTTTTTATTGGGTTCAGACGACTGTTCGTTTGATAACGAAGACAATCTCCCCAATAAACAAAAGATTAGCCCCTAGCTTTCTGATTGAGTGCGCATGCCTAGGTCCTGGATTTTCCTTATCTAGTCTTAACATTCCAAAACAAGAAGGCAGTCTATAGTATACCGAGAGGTGGTGAGATGTACCGGACTGAACAACTCCGGGTATCTTTGCCTCATCAGATCCTGCAGTTCCCAGGTGTGCTCCTCCTGACCGTGATTTCCCCACAGAACCTTGACTAAGGGGATCTTCTTGCGGCGCAAGATCCGCACTCCTTTGTCGTCGATCCGAACCGGCTCCAAGTGAACCGATCGGTCTGAAGCTACCGGCCCTTCGGTGGTCAAAATCCGCTGCTCCGGGCATAGTAGAGCCCTTCTCAGCGAAGAGATGTGGAAGACGTCGTGTAGAGCTGCCAGCTCTGGTGGCAACTCTAGCCTGTAGGCTAGGGGTCTGATCCGCTCCAGGATCCGGTAAGGGCCCATACCTAGGGCTGAGTTTCTTCCTCCGACCGCGCACCCGTGAGACTCCGTGCATGGGCCGGATCTTCAAGAACACTCGATCCCCTACCCGAAACTCCACCTGACGATGCCGGGCGTCATAGTATTTAGCCTGTCTGCTCTGCGCCTCCAACATTCTATCTCTGATCAGTCTCACCTGAGCCTCGGTGTCTTCCACAAAATCCGATCCCAACAGCTTCGGATCCTCGTCTTGAACCCAAGAAAGCGGGGTCCTACATTTTCTTCCATACAAGGCTTCATAAGGTGCCATCCTGATGCTGGACTGGTAGGTATTATTATAGGAGAACTCGACCAACGGTAACATCTTCTCCCACGGCTCCCCTAGGTCCAGTATACACAGCCGTAGTAAATCCTCCAAGGTCCGGTTGGTGCGCTCGGTCTGCCCGTCCGTCTGAGGGTGGAAGGCCGTGCTAAAAGTCAACCGGGTGCCTAAATATGCCTGCACTGACCGCCACTCCCTGGATGTAAACCGTCCATCGCGGTCCGACACTATCGTCCGGGGCACGCCATGATATCGGACATACTGCTCCACAATCTTCCGTACCAGCACTCCCACCGAGTCATCCTTCCTGATCGGTACAAAGCGGGCCACCTTCGTCAACCGATCGACAATCACCCAAATCGAGTCGTTCCCTGTCCGAGACCGGGGAAGACCATGTATAAAATCCATCGCTATATCGTCGAACTTCCACTCCGGCACCGGGAGTGGCTGTAACAATCCTGCGGGGTTCCTGCACTCCGCCTTCACCAATTGACACGCCTCGCAATGGGTCACGAAGTAAGTAATGTCCTTCTTCATGCCCAGCCAAAACATCGTCCTCTTCAAATCAGCGGTCATCTTTGTGATCCCCGGGTGCACCGAGTACCGGCTGCAATGCGCCTCCATCATAATATCCACTCGGATCTGGCCTCATGCGGGTATATATACTCTGCCTCTGAAGTAGAGCAAACCATCTCTCTGGGAATAATCTTCTGTCGAACCTTCCTCCAAAGCTCGGAACATCGGCTCCGCCCACGCATCTGTCCTCTGTCCGTCCCGAATGTGATCCCGAATATCGTCTATAGCCACCATCGATGCCAGATACTCCCTATACAGAACTGGGTCATCATCGGACACTTGGGATATCTGCATATCTCTGAATGACTGGACTAGCTCCATGGACATAACCTGGGGCCCAGCTTCGGAAGTGGCAGCTCTCAGACTCAACGCGTCGGCCACCACGTTTGCCTTCCCTGGATGGTAGTGCATCTCATACTGATAATCTGCTAAGAACTCCACCCAATGCCTCTGCCTGATATTCAGCTCCTTCTGCGTGTCCACGTATTTCAGGTTCTTGTGATCGGAGAAGATATCACAGTGGACTCCATAAAGATAATGGCGCCAGACCTTCAGAGCAAAAACGACCGCTCCCATCTCGAGGTCGTGCACCGGGTAGTTCCTCTCATGGGTCTTCAGCTGGCGGGAGGCATATGCTATGACATGTCCGTTCTGCATCAACACCGCTCCCATCCCTTAGTATGATGCGTCGGTATACACCTGGAATCCTTCCTTTCAGGATGGAAGGGCCAGAATAGGGGCCGAGATGAGTCGGTCCTCCAGCTCCTGGAAAGCAGCCTGGCACTGCGGGGTCCAAAAAAAAGGTGCCTCCTTCTTTGTCAAAGATGTGAGGGGGAGGGCAATCCGAGAGAACCCCTCCACGAACTTTCGGTAGTAACCGGCAAGTCCCAAGAAACTGCGTACATCGGTGGCTGTCCTCAGCCGCGGCCAATCGCGAACTGCCCGAATCTTTGCTGGATCTACTGCTAACCCGGCTCCGCTGATGATGTGGCCTAGGAAGGCCACCTCCTTCAACCAGAACTGACACTTGCTGAATTTTGCACAAAGGCGATGCTCCCGCAACCTCTCCAAGGTCAGTGCCAGATGCCGAGTGTGCTCCTCCTCCGTCCTAGAGTAGATCAGGATGTCGTCTATGAATACTATGATGAACACATCCAAGTAGGCCTCGAAAACCCGGTTCATGAGACTCATGAACGCCGACGGAGCATTCGTGAGCCCAAAGGGCATCACGGTGAACTCATACAGGCCATATCTGCTACTAACGGCCGTCTTCGGGATATCCTCCTCCTGGATCCGCAGCTGGTAGTATCCTGATCTCAAGTCCAGCTTCGAGAAATAATGGGCCCCCTCCAGCTGGTCGAATAATTCGTCTATCCGTGGGAGCGGATAGGTATTCCGGACGGTCAGCCTGTTTAGTGCTCGATAATCAATGCACAGGCGGAGTGTCCCATCCTTCTTCTTCACGAACAGGACCGGTGCTCCCCATGGCGAGGAACTCGGTCTAACAAAACATGCCTCAACTAATTCCTGCAACTGAGTCCGAAACTCTGCCAACTCCTTTGGGGCCATCCGATAAGGGGCCCTAGACGCCGGCTTGGCTCCTGGTACAAGCTGTATCTGAAAATCCTGCTCTCAGTGTGGAGGTAGTCCTGGCAGTTTCTCCGGAAAGATGTCAGCGAAATCTCGCACCACCGGGATGTCTGTCACCGACTCCTTAACTTCCGCCATCTCAAAAAGAATCTGATAGACCTCCTCTCACTGCTGATGGGCCTTAACGGCCTGTACCGAAGATAAGAGTATACGAGAGACAGGTCTTATACCTTCGATGGTAATGAAAGAGTCCCCGTGTCTCACGGTGATCCTCTTTGCCTGGCAGTCAATCTGGGTATAGTTCCAGTGCAGCCATACCATGCCCAGGATCAGGTCGTAGTCCGTCAGCTTCAAAATCGTCGCTGGACCCTCGAACGCTTTTCCACCAATTTCCGCCTCCATATTGCAGTGATCCGTGGTAAGGAGCTCAGATCCATCCGGTAGTCGCACCCTCATCCTCGAGCCTGTGAACCGCTCCACACCTTCCAGTCCTTCCACGAACGACTCCGACACAAAGGAGTGAGTAGCTCCAGTATCAAAAAGCGTGCGGGTAGGCTTGCCGCTGATGAAGACTATACCTGGGGTGATTAAATATCTCAGGGTTCTATAAAGAGTTTTCTTTCATTGTTAATCTATCTAGTGCGGTTCTGAGTTTTAACAACTTAAAGGAAAATTCTATGAAAGTAAAGAAGCATTGCAGCGTACCTGCTATGACCTGCTCCAGATTTCGAGGCTGCGCAAGGTCCAAAGCATATACCTGCTCTCTTCCTTGTCTACGATCATCCCCCTGGTATCCTCGACCGCGGCCGCGTCCTCGGCCTCCATAATGCTGAGCTGGTGGGCCGCCCTGATGCGCTGGAGGTGGTGCCCCCCTCATGGGACAGTTCCTCCGAATGTGCCCAATCTGATGACAAAGAAAACACTCTGGTGGGGGATACGCCATTCCCCCGGGTCTCGGCATCTCCTGCATCCGAAGAGGGGGAGGGGCTAATACCACCTGTTCCCTCGGCTCCGGCCTCACGTCCTGACGAGGCTGGTCCTCTGTCCTCCTCCCCTCTGGTACAGCACCCCGCCGCTGGTCATTCCTACCTCTCCGTCCCTGATCCTCTGCTGGCCGCTTCCGGCCCCGGGTGGTGTGCCAGTCAGCCTCAATCCTTTTGGCCATCTCCAAGATCCGGGAGATGGGCCCGTCATATACAAACAACAGAGCCTCCCTCAAGTCCTCCCACAGGGCCTTATAGAACCTCCTGATATACCCTGCCTCGTCCAGCTGGTAGGAATCTGCGTATCGAGCCAGATGGTCAAACTCTCGATGGTACTCCACCACGGTCCGGGTACCCTGCTTCAGCTGTAAGAACCGCTCCTCCAAATCATCCCTAGCCGACTGCGGAACGAAATGCTCCAGCAGTGCGGCCCTGAACTCCTCCCAAGTAACCTCCGCAACCTCCCTATCAGCAAATGTCGTGTCCAACAGCGTCTTCCACCACCTCTTTGCATGGGACTCCAGGCAAGAGAAAACCAGAGCCACCCTCTCCTCCCATGGACACCGAATCCCGGTCAGCATCTCGTACATGATATCTAGCCACTCTTCCGTCCGAACAGCCGACTCTGTCCCCAAATAGGACGAGGGAGCCAGTCCTCGGAAGATGCTTAGGCAGTTGGCCCCCGGATTTGGCTGCGGGGCCGGAACCTGCTGGGCCCTGAAGGCCTCTAGAATGGCAGTCAGGGTCTGTCCCATGTCTGACTGCAGGAAAGGAGTGGGGGCCGGTGGGGGTGGTGCAACATCCTGAGCCTGTTGAACACCACCTTGTGGCGTAGTCCGTGCTGGAGGCTGCGTAACAAAAACACACGCTGAGAAAACGTTCAAATATTACATAAAGGTGGACAATTTATATGTAATCCCCATATGGGCACACCACTGCTTCCGCTGCTTAGTTTGTCCCCAAACTAAACTCGAGCGGGGGGTGACCTAGGGTTTGTGGACTGCTACTTCCGTCTGATCGATGTTTGCTCTGATACCACTTGTAAGACCCCCCCCCCCTTTTTTTCTTTTTCAAACCCAGAGTCTTAGGCCCAGAACCGCCGCTTTGCGGTGACTCCTTCACGTCCTGAAGGGTCATCACCACAAGGCGCCGATTCTGCCGGCCAATTCGATCACAGAAAAGTAGCATAATTACTGAAGTAAGAACAATGTAGTCCACAATAATACATCACATTTAAATAAGATAAAATCTCCACGAAGGGAGTGTCCACAGAAATCATCAGAGTACTATAAATACGGGCTTATGCCCGGTACAATATGTCCTCACTACAAGTCTCTCATGCGGAAGAGAAAACAGAAACTACTCAAGGTCGAGACTCACGGTCCCGGCTGTGTGAACTCCGGAGCTAGACTGCCCCATCTCTAGGCGCACCGATCTCTGGGGCTGCTCCTCCATGCTGGGCTCCACGATCCCATAAATGATGCGGTTCGAAAACCGTTAGTCATAAAGACTAAGCCATATCATCCCCTACCCCTTCCCCCATGGCTCCTAGGTACCGAGCGGGGAGGAAGAAAGGGAAGGACGTGATGGTAGAGATAAATCAAGAAACAGCTGACTATGGACTTAATCTAGCAAGATGTATTCGGTGAGTAGTTAATATGATTGTTAGAATAGGTCTAGCAGTAAGAAAAGCAATTATATGAATTTAAACCTTCACTTATGCGAGAACACATAAGCAAAAGGGATCTTTTGCAAGGCTCCCATCGTATAGAGTGTCCCATACCACTTATACGTTGGGGTGTCGGTTATCAAACAGCAATGGTTGTTATATATTGAAATTAACCTTTGATTTATAAATTTGCCCACACAAGCTTATAGACCAAGGGGTCGTTTTGCAGGTCCTAATGTATAAGCGTCCCATACCACTTATACTTTAGGTGTCAGGGTTAAATGAATCGATTATGCTATGACATGCTTGTGGGTATAATGAAACATGTAAGTGCAACTCACACACCCGACTCTGTGCACACAGACCTTTAGTTCCCCCTTTTTGAGCCGTTACCTCCCAGGATACCTCCGTAGTGGCAAACGGAAGCAGTGGGTTGGGCCTCGCCCACCTCAAAACCAGTAAAAGCACCACTGGTCTGACCTATCGTACGCCTCAACGCTTGGTGCACTAAGCGGACGCCTGCGTACTCTTGCCGGCTGGCGCACCGGACTTCTGTTGGCGAAGTGCTAACCACCTCGTCGAGTCAACGATATCGGTGTCGGTGCAATCGAACTCCCCGATATCGTAAAACCCACCACCTTAACTTTTCCTATCTTATGCACATGCAAGTTTAATCGCAAACACACAAAAACCGAGCCGAAGCTCCCCAGACCAAAACGTCCGTCTCCAAAACAACCGAGCCGAAGCTCCCCGGACCATCCCGTCCGTCTCCAAACCGATCGAGCCGAAGCTCCCCGGACCATCCCGTCCGTCTCTTAACCCACCGAGCCGAAGCTCTCACCAATCTTCCTGTGCCAACAGTGTTTGTGAAAAGTGCAGCCCTAGTTACCTAGTTACTCTTGTCGATTTATTATTACAGTTTACGTTAGCCCAGGACTGCCCCCGGTATACCCCGTGAAGGGCTCTCAAGGGGCACTAGGAACCAAGACGGCGACATTACAGCCCGAAGTTCCCTTTCGCAAGGCACTTAATATTATTGGTTTATTTCCCTTAGCCCGATTCCCTTCTCATATTACAATAGACTATCCTAGGGTAATTTTTAACCTTCCTCTCTTCGGGAAAAGCGATCTTTCGCCTAACCCGAGCACCTCTTAACTCTAGCTATCACCACTACTCACTACTCTTTATATCTTCCTATTGCGATTTCCTCCACTATTGCCCACCCAAACAAAATGAATTATTTAACTCCAATGTCTTCCTCAGATCATGTCTTATTTCAATTCACAATTGCTATATGCAGACCGACCTAGGTTACATGTCGAACCGGTTATGCAATGATCCATTACTCATCCAAATGCCCTAAATTATTTACTGGAGACTTACCATGATATAAATGACCTAAGTCCAGAAAATGGAAATTTTCCTAATTTATTTGGCATATAATTAAATTCCT
Organism: Platanthera zijinensis; assembly: GCA_039513925.1. Lineage (NCBI taxonomy): Eukaryota > Viridiplantae > Streptophyta > Magnoliopsida > Asparagales > Orchidaceae > Platanthera > Platanthera zijinensis. The sequence goes on from CM077087.1 coordinate 124,278,202, forward strand.
CGAAAAACCCAAGGACTACAAGTTTGAACATGAACTACCCTAAGTTCTCATGCAAGATGTCCAGCAATTTTATGATAAATACTAGGTTATCTCAATAGGTTAAATCCTAAGTATCATAATTTTTCTATCATCAGAAGGGCATGAAGACTATTTTAGAAATAATCCCTAACTTCTGTTGTTTATGAATCAAGTACAGAAAATATTCTTCCAAAAATTATAATTAATTTATGTCATGCAGATGAAGGCCTAAAATTAGCACAGGCCAAGTTTCACAATTTTCCAGCAAGTATTTTATCCATAATTAATTTTTAAACATAAAAGCCCTTTCTATCATCTGTGAATAAAGTACTAGATTTACTCAACATAAAAATTCTATAAAAATCCAGGGATCAATGTTCTACTGGTCAAGATCTAAATCCAGAATTTTGACTGATTATAATTAATTTAAAACCTCCAAATATTTGAAACAACAAATCGGGCTAATAATCCTTTAACACATGAAGTATGATATTTATTAATCATAAAATTCAAGGAAAATTACCATAAGTCTAAAACATCCTAAAACTCCCTCCTCCCGAGTTTCATAATTTTTGGATTAAATTTAGTGCTTAAAATAACTAAAATACATATTAATCCTAAACCAAAATCTCAACTTCCGAGGTACCTAATTACCTCCAATTCCTTCACTATTTCAACCAGAGGGTTTTCATCATATCATCCCCCTCCCCTCCAAATTTCAAGGACATACAAGAGCTTTTGCTCCTATGTCCTTCACAAACCTCAAACTACCACACACTGGGTTTGAGCCGATCTCTTAGGGTAAAATCCACCCTAATCCACACCATGTTACCCAAGAGGGTAGACATAGACTTAACAAATCAGGGGCCACAACTTCAGCCTCTTTTGAGGAGATTTGTCCACTCCATTTCCAATTGTACTTTTCCCCAAAGTACCGCTCACCAAGACCTATCTAGGACTTGATACTTCCCTATTCAAAACTCGATCAATCGAGTTGAAATTTTGTACAGATCTTAAAATTGATGCCAGGGGCCACCACCCAAAATTTGGAAGAGTTTGGACATAGTTTCATCTCCTAATTAATTTTATAATGTTTATTAAAATTTTATAAAAACTTTAGGCAAAAGTTCTCCAAAAATTCTCATTTTTGGACAGCCTCTCGATATACATATTATAGATCTCCAGTCCAAATTTCAAGTCATTTGTACATGTTATGAACCGTGGGCAACCATTTCAATTTCTGGTTAGCCTAGGTCTTGATCCCACAAAAATGAGTGCTGTGGTCAAACCACTCACCCAAATTGAATAAAATCAATTTTATATTAAAGTAGACCCAGAGGGCTACAACTTTTGTGACTGGTCATTTTTCCTAATTCATCCTCTAAGTGCCTCGTTTTGCAGCCTCAAAAATACATTCAAATAACCTATTTTTCCATTATGTACTATATAATAACCTATGGATTATAATATTGATTCTACTGTTCATCTTCTACAGAACCCGAAAACCAGAACACAGGAAGCCATTTTTTTTCCTGTAACATTTCCGTGATCCGTCGCCGGCCGTCCGGTCACTTCCCTGGCCAGCCACCACCACCACCACCTCCGTTGAGGCGATGGCTAGCGGTCAGCGGTGGTTTGGCCGCCTGAGGTGGCGGTTTCCGGCGAACTCAAAATACCTTTTTCATGGTTTTCCCATGAAAATGAGAGACGGGTCCGGCTCCGTTGAGCGCGAACTTCCTTTCTAAGAATCCTAAGATCTACCCATGAAAGAGAAGGAGCAGAGGAGGACCTTGTTCGCGGTTTGAAGGCGAGAAGAACGACGGGGTGCCATGGCGCGGTGGTGGCGTTGCTGAACTTCTCCTACAGCAAGAACAAGGATCTGATCCGATTACTTGAGCGTGTAACCTTCTCCTCTTGCCCCAAGTGGGCTTTTATAAGTCAGATAGTGGGAAGATGAATGGGTAAAGCCTTCATGGCCATCAAGGTTCTCCCCTTAACGTTTCAGTTACAGTGAAGGGATAAGAAACGATGGAAACTGAACAGGTGTATCCAGCTGGCGGCTTCCTATTGGACCATATCTTCCTCATTTATTATATAATTACAGAAGGAAAACGGCTTGAAATTACTCCTGGTGTAACTTCCCACACCAGCATTTATTACCACGCGTGTTAGAATAATTTCGGGCCTGAACCGTCGTTTCGGCCAATGTCACGGGCGTGACACATAGGTCACGCGCGTGACAAGCCCGAATAGCCAATTCTGGGTTCGACGATCGTCGAACTGAGATCGACGATAGTCGATGGATGGTCACGGGCGTGACACCTTGGGTCACGGGCGTGACAGGCCCGTGCGGTTAATTCTGGGCCGACGATCGTCGACTTGAGATCGACGGTAATCGAATGGTGGTCACGCCCTAGGTCACGGGCGTGACACCTTGGGTCACGGGCGTGACAGGCCCGTGCGGTTAATTCTGGGCCAACGATCGTCGACTTGAGATCGACGGTCATCGAATGGTGGACACGCCCTACGTCACGGGCGTGACACCTTGGGTCACGGGCGTGACATGCCCGAACGGCAAATTTCGAGGTCGACGATCGTCGAATTGAGATCGATAATCATCGAAGGCTGGTCACGCCCTAGGTCACGGGCGTGACACACATGTCACGGGCGTGACATGCCCGGGCCGCAAGGTCGACGATCATCTCACGGCGATCGACGATCGTCGATGGGGTCACGCCCATAGTCACGGGCGTGACACCTTGGTCACGGGCGTGACATGCCCAGACAGCACGTTCGACGATCGTCTCGTGGAGACCGACGATCGTCGAAGTAGTCACGCCCAAGTCACGGGCGTGACAGGTCGGTCACGGGCGTGACCAACCCGTGACCCAAAATATTGATCGCTTTATTTCAATTTTATGTGTTTCCTGGGGTTCCGTCACGACCAACTGACTCCTAGGGGTCTAGCCGGAAATAGGATGTTACACGTAATGTCCTTCTTCATGCCCGGCCAAAACATCATCTTCTACAGATCAGCGGTCATCTTTGTGATCCCCGGGTGCACAGAGTATCGGCTGCAATGCGCCTCCATCATAATATCCTCTCGGATCTGGCCTCCTGCAGGTATATATACTCTGCCTCTGTAATGTAGTAATCCATCCCTCAGGGAATAATCTCCTGTCGAGCCTTCCTCCAAGGCTCGGAACATCGGCTCTGCCCACGCATCTGTCCTCTGTCCGTCCCGAATGCGATCCCGAATATCGTTTATGGCCACCATCGAGGTCAGATACTCCCTATACAGCTCTGGATCATCCTCGGATACTAGGGATATCTGCATATCTCTGAATGACCGGACTAGCTCCATGGACATAACTTGGGGCCCAGCTTCGAAAGTGGCCGCTCGCCGGCTCAACGCGTCGGCCACCACGTTCGCCTTCCCTGGATGGTAGTGCATATCATACTGATAATCTGCTAAGAACTCCACCCAGCGCCTCTGCCTGATATTCAGCTCCTTCTGCGTGTCCACGTATTTCAAGTTCTTGTGATCGGAGAAGATATCGCAGTGGACTCCATAAAGATAATGGCGCCAGACCTTCAGAGCAAAAACGACCGCTCCCATCTCGAGGTCGTGAACCGGGTAGTTCCTCTCATGGGTCTTCAGCTGGCGGGAGGCATATGCTATGACATGTCCGTTCTGCATCAGCACCGCTCCCATCCCTTGGTATGATGCGTCAGTATACACCTGGAATCCTTCATTTCCAGATGGAAGGGCCAGAATAGGGGCTGAGATGAGTCGGTCCTTCAGCTTCTGGAAAGCCGCCTGTCACTGCGGGGTCCAAACCAAACGTGCCTCCTTCTTCGTCAAAGATGTGAGGGGGAGGGCAATCCGAGAGAACCCCTCCACGAACTTCCGGTAATAGCCGGCAAGTCCCAAGAAACTTCGCACATCGGTGGCTGTCTTCAACTGCGGCCAATCTCGAACTGCCTGAATCTTTGCCGGATCCACTGCCAACCCGGCTCCGCTGATAATGTGGCCTAGAAAGGCCACCTCCTTCAACCAAAACTGACACTTGCTGAATTTTGCATAAAGGTGATGCTCCCGCAACCTCTCCAAAGTCAGTGCCAGACGTCGAGTGTGTTCCTCCTCCGTCCTAGAGTAGATCAGGATGTCGTCTATGAATACTATGACGAACACATCCAAGTAGGCTTCGAAAACCCGGTTCATGAGGCTCAAGAACGCTGACGGAGCATTCGTGAGCCCGAAGGGCATCACGGTGAACTCATATAGGCCATATCTGCTACTAAAGGCCATCTTGGGGATATCCTCCTCCTGGATCCGCAGCTGGTAGTATCCTGACCTCAAGTCCAGCTTCGAGAAATAATGGGCCCCCTCTAGCTGGTCGAACAATTCGTCTATCCGAGGGAGCAGATAGGTATTCCGGACGGTCAGCCTATTTAGTGCTCGATAATCGATGCACAGGCGGAGTGTCCCATCCTTCTTCTTCACGAATAGGACCGGTGCTCCCCATGGTGAGGAACTCGGTCTAACAAATCCTGCCTCAACTAATTCCTGCAGTTGAGTCTGAAACTCTGCCAACTCCTTTGGGGCCATCCGATAAGGGGCCCTAGACGCCGGCTTGGCCCCGGCACAAGCTGTATCTGAAAATCCTGCTCTCGGTGTGGAGGTAGTTCTGGTAGTTTCTCTAGAAAGATGTCAGCGAAATCTCGCACAACCGGGATGTCTGTCACCGACTCCTTAACTTCCGTCTTCTCAAATAAAATCTGATAGACCTCCTCTCCCTGCAGATGGGCCTTAACGGCCTGTACCGAAGATAAGAGTATACGAGAGACAGGTTTTACACCTTCGATGGTAATGAAAGAGTCCCCATGTCTCACGGTGATCCTCTTCGCCTGGCAGTCAATCTGGGCATGGTTCCAGTGCAGCCATACCATGCCCAAGATCAGGTCGTAGTCCGTCAGCTTCAAAATCGTCGCTGGAGCCTCGAATGCCTTTCCACTAATTTCCGCCTCCATATTACAGTGATCCGTGGTAAGGAGTTCGGATCCATCTGGTAGTCGCACCCTCATCCTCTAGCCTGTGAACCGCTCCACACCTTCTAGTCCTTCTACAAACGTCTCCGACACAAAGGAGTGAGTAGCTCCAGTATCAAAAAGCGTGCGGGCAGGCTTGCCGCTGATGAAGACTATACCTGGGGTGATTAAATATCTTAGGGTTCTATAAAGAATTTTCTTTCCTTGTTAATCTATCTAGTGCGGTTCTGAGTTTTAACAACTTAAAGGGAAATTCTATGAAAATAAAGAAGCATTGCAGCGTACCTGCTATGACCTGCTCCGGATTTCGAGGCTGCGCAAGGTCCAAAGCATATACCTGCTCTCTTCCTTGTCTACGATCTTCCCCCTGGTATCCTCGACCGCGACCGCGTCCTCGGCCTCCGTAATACTGAGCTGGTGGGCCGCCCTGATGTGTTGGAGGTGGTGCCCCCCTCATGGGTCAGTTCCTCCGAATGTGCCCAATCTGATGACAAAGAAAACACTCTGGTGGGGGATACGCCATTCCCCCGGGTCTCGGCATCTCCTGCATCCGAAGAGGGGGAGGGGTTAATACCACCTGTTCGCTCGGCTCCTGCCTCACGTCCTGACGAGTCTAGTCCTCCGTCCTCCTCCCCTCTGGTACAGCACCTCGCCGCTGGTCATTTCTACCTCTCCATCCCTGATCCTCTGCTGACCGTTTTCGGCCCCGGGTGGCGTGCCAATCTGCCTCAATCCTTTTGGCCATCTCCAAAATCCGGGAGATGGGCCCGTCAGATACAAACAACAGAGCCTCCCTCAAGTCCTCCCGCAGGCCCTTATAGAACCTCCTGATATACCCTGCCTCGTCCAGCTAGTAGGAATCTGCGTATCGAGCCAGATGGTCAAACTCTCGATGGTACTCCACCACGGTCCGGGTACCCTGCTTCAGCTGTAAGAACCACTCCTCCAAATCATCCCTAGCCGACTGCGGAACGAAATGCTCCAGCAGTGCGGCCCTGAACTCCTCCCAAGTAACCTTCGCAACCTCCCTATCAGCAAATGTCGTGTCCAGCAGCGTCTTCCACCACCTCTTTGCATAGAACTCCAGGCAGGAGACAACCAGAGCCACCCTCTCCTCCCATGGACACCGAATCCCGGTCAGCATCTCGTACATGATATCTAGCCACTCTTCCGTCTGAACAGCCGACTCTGTCCCTAAATAGGACGGGGGAGAAAGACCCCAGAAGATGCTGAGCCAGTTGGCCCCCGGATTTGGCTGCGGGGCCGGAACATGCTGGGCCCTGAATGCCTCCAGGATGGCAGTCAGGGTCTGTCCCATGTCTGACTGAAGGAAAGGAGTGGGGGCCGGTGGGGGTGGTGCAACATCCTGAGCCTGTTGAACTCCACCTTGTGGCGTAGTCCGTGCTGGAGGCTGCGTAACAAAAACACACGCTGAGAAAACGTTCAAATATTACATAAAGGTGGACAATTTATATGTGATCCCCATATGGGCACACCACTGCTTCCGCTGCTTAGTTTGTCCCCAAACTAAACTCGAGCGGGGGGTGACCTAGGGTTTGTGGACTGCTACTTCCTTCTGATCGATCCTGGCTCTGATACCACTTGTAAGAGCCCCTTATTTTTTTTTCAACCACCGGGGTCTTATGCCCAGAACCGCCGCTTTGCGGTGACACCTTCGCACCCCGGAAGGTCGTCACTACAACGCGCTGATTCTGCCGGCCTTTTCGATCACAATAAGTAGCACAATAATTGAAGTAAGAACAATGCAGTCCACAATAATAAATCACATGTAAATAAGATAAAATCTCCATGAAGGGAGTGTCCACAGAAAACATCAGAGTACTATAAATGCGGGCTTATGCCCGGTACAAAATGTCCTCACTACAAGTCTCTCATGCGGAAGCGAAACAGAAACTACTCAAGGTCGAGACTCACGGTCCCGGCTGTATGAACTCCGGAGCTAGACTACCCCATCTCCAGGCGCACCGATCTCTGGGGCTGCTCCTCCATGCTGGGCTCCACGATCCCCTAAATGATGCGGTTCGAAAACCGTTAGTCATAAAGACTAAGCCCTATCATCCCCTACCCCTTCCCCCATGGCTCCTAGGTACCGAGCGGGGAGAAAGAAAGGGGAGGACATAATTGTGGAGAATAAAAGTAAACAGGTGACAGTGGACTTAATCTAGCAAGTTGTATTCGGTGACCAGTTAATATGAATGTTATAATAGGTCTAGCAGTAAGAAAAACAATTATATGAATTTAAACCTTCACTTATGCGAGAACACATAAGCAAAAGGGATCTTTTGCAAGGCTCCCATCGTATAAGTGTCCCATACCACTTATACCTTGGGGTGTCGGTTATCAAACAGCAATGGTTGTTATATATTGAAATTAACCTTTGATTTATAAACTTGCCCACACAAGCTTATAGACTAAGGGGTCGTTTTGCAGGTCCTAATGTATAAGCGTCCCATACCACTTATACTTTAGGTGTCAGGGTTAAATAAATCGATTATGCTATGACATGCTAGTGGGTATGATGAAACATGCAAGTGCAACTCACACACCCGACTCTGTGCACACAGACCTTTAGTTCCCCCTTTCGGAGCCGTTACCTCCCAGGATACCTCCGTAGTGGCGGACGGAAGCGGTGGTTTGGGCCTCGCCCACCTCAAAACCAGTAAAAGCACCACTGGTCTGACCTATCGTATGCCTCAACGCTTGGTGCACTAAGCGGACGCCTGCGTACTCTTGCCGGCTGGCGCACCGGACTTCTGTTGGCGAAGTGCTAACCACCTCGCCGAGTCAACGATATCGGTGTCGGTGCAATCGAACTCCCCGATATCGTAAAACCCACCACCTTAACTTTCCTATCTTATGCACATGCAAGTTTATTCGTAAACACACAAAACTGAGCCGAAGCTCCCCGGACAAAACGTCCGTCTCCAAACCAACCGAACCGAAGCTCCCCGGACCATCCCGTCCGTCTCTTAACCAACCGAGCCGAAGCTCCCCGGACCCAAACGTCCGTTTCCAAATCACCCGAGCCGAAGCTCTCATCAATATTCCTGTGCCAACAGTGTTTGTGAAAAGTGCAGCCCTAGTTACTAAGTTACTCTTGCCAGTTTGTTATTACAGTTTACGTTAGCCCATGACTGCCCCCGGTATTCCCCGTGAAGGGCTCTCAAGGGGCACTAGGAACCAAGACGGCGGCATTACGGCCCGAAGTTCCCTTTCGCAAGGCACTTAATATTATTGGTTTATCTCCCCTAGCCCGATTCCCTTCTCATTTTACGATAGACTATACTAGGGTGATTTTTAACCTTCCTCTCTTCGGGAAAGGCGATCTTTCGCCGAACCCGAACACCTCTTAACTCTGGCTATCACCAATTCTCGCTACTCTTTTTATCTTCCTATTGCGATTTCCTCCACTATTGCCCACCCAAACAAAATGAATTATTTAACTCTAATGTCTTCCTCAGATCATGTCTTATTTTAATTCACAATTGCTATATGCAGACCGACCTAGACTTCACGTCGAACCGGTTATGCAATGATCCAATACTCATCCAATTGCCCTAAATTATTTACTGGAGACTTACAATGATGTAAATGACCTAAATCCAGAAAATGGAAATTTTCCTAATCTATTTGGCATTTAATTAAATTCCTCGAAAATCCCAAGGGCTACCGATTTGAACATGAACTACCCTAAGTAAACATGCAAGATGTCCAGCGAATTTATGATAAATAGTAGGTTATCCCAATAGGTTAAATCCTAAGTATCATAATTTTTCTATCATTAAAAAGGCATGAAAACTATTTTAGAAATAATCTCTAACTTTTGTTATTTATGAATCAAGTACAGAAAATATTCTTCCAAAAATTATAAATAATTTATGCCATATAGATAAAGGCCTAAAATTAGCACTGGCCAAGTTTCATAATTTTCCAGCAAGTAATTTATCCATAATTACTTTTTAAACAATAAAACCCATTTCTATTATCTGTGAACAAAGTACCAGATTTATTCAACATAAAATTCTATAAAAATTCAGGGATCAATGTTCTACTGGTCAAGATCTAAATCCAGAATTTTAACTGATTATAATTAATTTAAAACCTCCAAATATTTGAATCAACAAATCGGGCTAATAATCCTTTAACACATGAAGTATGATATTTATTAATCATAAAATTCCAGGAAAATTACCATAAGTCTAAAACATCCTAAAACTCCCTCCCCCCGAGTTTCATGATTTTTGGATTAGATTTAAGGCTTAAAATAACTGAATTACATTTCTATCCTAATTCAAACTCTCAACTTCCGAGGTACTCAATTACCTCCAATTCCTTCACTATTTCAACCAGAGAGTTTTCAGCATAACATGCCACTCTCCTCCAAATTTCAAGGGCATACAAGAGCTTTTGCTCCTATGTCCTTCACAAACCTCAAAACCCTTCATTTAAGGTTTGAGCTTGGATCCTAGGGTAAATCAACCCTAAATCACTCCATTTTCTCCAAGCGGGTTATAACACCATTCTAAGTCAGAGATCAGAAAATCAGCCTCTGTTGAGGTGATTTGACCCTTCCAGACTCTCAGTGCACTTTTTATTAAAAGGTGTCTCATTGATGCCTAGTTAAGGGTAGAAGATTTCTCACCCAAAACTCCTCCAAATCAATTGGAATTTTACACAGACCTAGGTTTTATAGCCAGGGACCACTCACCAAAATTTGGGAGGGTTTGGTGGTCATTTGACCATCTAAATAAATTCATCTAAGATTATTGAATTAAAACAAAAACTTTAGGCAAAGTATCTCCAAAAAATTCCCATTTTTGGTCTGCCTTTAGGTATAACCAAGATTAACCCCCTGCCCAAATTTCAGGTCATTTGGACAAGGGACGAAGAGTGGACAATCGTTTTAATTTCTGCCCAACTCTAGATACAGCGCCCACTAAAATGGGTGCTGCGGCCGAACCGCTTACCCAAACGAGTTGAAACTAATTTTAGATTTATCTAGACTCGAAGGGCTACGACTTTCGTGTCTGGTCATTTTTCCTAAAATGACCTCTAAGAGCCTCGTTTTGCATCATTAAAATATGTCCATCCAAGTATAATTTCCATACAAAATCATTTACTTAGTTTATATATTTAAAACAATTTTTACTGTTCACCTTCTACAGAACCCGAAAACCAGAACTCAGGAAGTCATTTTTCCTGTAACACTTCCGTGATCCGTCGCCGGAAGTCCGGTCACTTCCCTGGCAAGCCACCACCACCACCACCTCCGTTGAGGCGATGGCTAGCGGTCAGCGGTGGTTTGGCCGCCGGAGGTGGCGGTTTCCGGCGAACTCAAAATACCATTTACATGGTTTTCCCATGAAAACGAGAGACGGGTCCGGCTCCGTTGAGCGCGAACCTCCTTTCTAAGAATCCTAAGATCTACCCATGAAAGAGAAGGAGCAGAGGAGGACCTTGTTCGCAGTTTGAAGGTGAGAAGAACGACGGGGTGCCATGGCGCGGTGGTGGCATTGCTGAACTTCTCCTACAGCAAGAACAAGGATCTGATCCGATTACTTGAGCGTGTAACCTTCTCCACTTGCTCCAGGTGGGCTTTTATAAGTCAGAAAGTGGGAAGGTGAATGGGTAAAGCCTTAATGGCCATGAAGGCTCCTCCCCTTAACGCTTCGGTTATGATGCAGGGCCGTTGAAACGCTGGAAAACGAAGAGGTGTTCGCCAGGTGGTGATTTCCTATTGGACCAACATTTTCCTTATTTATTTAAATAATTAAGGAAGGAAACGGCCCATAAATACTCCTGGTGTAACTTCCCACACCCGCATTTATTACCACGCGTGTTAGAATAATTTCGGGCCTGAACCGTCGTTTCGGCCAATGTCACGGGCGTGACATATAGGTCACGGGTGTGACAGGCCCGGATAGCCAATTCTGGGTTCGACGATCGTCGAACTGAGATCGACGATCGTCGATGGATGGTCACGGGCATGACACCTTGGGTCACGGGCGTGACAGTCTCGGGTGGTTAGTTATGGGTTGACGATCGTCGATTTGAGATCGACGGTCGTCGAATGGTGGTCATGCCCTGGGTCACGGGCGTGACACCCTTTGTCACGGGCGTGACAGGCCCGAACGGCAATTTTGAGGTCGACGATCGTCGAACTGGGATCGACGGTCATCGAAGGCTGGTCACGCCCTAGGTCACGGGCGTGACACTTAGGTCACGGGCGTGACAGGCCCGAGTTCAATTTCGACGATCGTTTTACGGGGATCGATGCTCGTCGAAGGAGTCACGCCCCTTGGTCACGGGCGTGACACCTTGGTCACGGGCGTGACATGCCCAGGCTGCACGTTCGATGATCGTCTCACGGAGATCGACGATGGTCGAAGAAGTCACGCCCAGGTCACGGGCGTGACTTCTCGGTCACGGGCGTGACCAACCCGTGACCCGAAATCTCGGTCGATTTATTTCAATTTTCGGGCTTCCTCGGGTTCTGTCACGACCAACCGACTCCTAGGGGTCTAGCCGGAAATGGGATGTTACAACACACTCTATGAATTGTCGAATAATATCGCCGTGTAACAACCTAACCCGTTAAATTACCTATAATAGAAGGTCCGGCCGGGGCACCACATTATATGCCACAAACAGACGGCGAGGTCACAAGTTAATACCAAAATACCATCGCACCCTAACCCTGAGCATTCTAGCGGATGTTTAAAGCTTGTAAGAACTCATCCTATGAATGTCCACTACTAATATATAAATAACTCATTTATATATAGATAACACCAAGATAGTTTACAACTCAAACGCTCACGGCCTTAAGGCCTTACAAATTGCTCTTTACAAATATGATTTCATACATCAGCATGCAAGCCGACCACACATGAAATCCAAATCTTCGCATGACCTTCAAGGGCCTACAAGTAACAGCAGCAAGGGCTTCATCCCACTCATTCCAATCATCCTGCAACACATTCATATGAACGTCCACCCCAAGGGTTATCAACAAAGAAACGGCCAGCATTCAGCTGACCAATTATAACGACCGTACCCCTTACCCGGAGAAGTGGTTCCTTCCCTGCATGCAATACAATCACAACATATATATATATATATATCTGCCACAATCACATCACAAACGCTGGCCTTCGTGTCAGACGCTCCGTGCACTCAGGGAACACTTACGGTGTACCGGTACATCCTTAGTACACCACCGATTAGAGGTTCTCCACTTGGTGGCCGAGCACTAGTCTACTATAATACGCATGCTTGAGACATCCTCACCCGTCACACTCAGTGGTGTTCACCTCACAACAACCATTGAGCATTATCGATCGGCACGCCGGGATGGCCCGCAGCCCCCATTTGTAGTGCTACCAACAGACCGCTCATAATTATCTTACCACTGAACTTGTTGGGTTGCCCACACACTCTTAGGTTCTTAATTTTTTGGCCGTGGGCATCAACCGCCAAACCCCTATTAGAGACCTCTCGCACCCATCCCAATCAAAGGTAATTGCTCACAACAATCCTACCATTGAACTTGTTGGGTGGCCCACCCACTCAGAGGTTCTCATACCCATCACTATACACAAGCGCATAGTGCCACTTTCCAATCCATCAACCAGCTCGTTTTGAGAATCCAACCAAAGGAGCTATACAAAGTATCCTTCTCCGAATTCACAAGCATCCTTACAATCTCCGCAAGCTAATCGATTTATACACAGAGTCTTCTCCGGTTCGCAGCATCACTAATCTAGATATCCATCCAGATGGGCTTCACACAGAATGCCTATTCCATACAACACACTTTCGGATCTAAATGCAGACTCGATCACTAGAATCGCTTACGCTTTCCACCTCTTGGTGGAGGATCCCATGCACATGCATAAAGTAGGACTTCACTTGTCCAAGAAGGATATCATTACCCTTGACGATCGCTTCAGAGCCATGGAGAAACTAGCTGGATGGTAATCACCGCAACGACCATGCCTCCACAACGATGGCCTCAGATCTCGAGTCAGACCGCTGAAGCTCTACCGATGCCCGGAATCCTCTCCTTCTTCCCCCTCCAAGCCTCCCTTCTCTCTTTCTTAGAAAGAGAGTGATCTTATTGCAAATGAGAAAGCCATCTACTTCCACGATCTTATCACTGTAGGGAGGAGCTTGGACCACAGGATCCAAATAGAAGGAATTGGACGACAAATATATGCCCTGGAATCACTTTTCCTGGGCTGACACGGCTTGTGACACGCCCATATCACAGGTCGTGTTCCCCTAAGAGACAAGGAACCGACTCACTCAAGACCAGAACAAGGGTTAAGACACGCTCGTGTCAAGCCCTGACACGCCCGTATCAGGAAGTACTTCCCCGGGTTGAGGGGCGTGTTCTTCACTCTACACAGGACCAACACTCCTGAGAAGCACACGGCTAACGCACACGCCTGTGTCCTTGGCTGTGAGCCGAAAAAGTCCCTGTGATACGCCTGTATCACAGGCCGTGTTCTACACTCAATGCAACTCAACGACATGGAAACCGAGCAGGACAGGTCCTGGGACACGATTTTGTCCTAGGCCGTGTCGCCTCTCAACGCTCGCTGACTTATTGTTTGTCGAGCTCTCGCGACATAGCCGAGTACCCAGAGCTGGACATGCCCTGGGACATGTACGTGTCCTAGACCGTGTCACCCAGGCTGAACTCCAAATTGAGATTTAGGGTGTTACATGCCGAGTGACAACAGTGGATATCGCTGGGCGATAGTACCACGTGTCATGAGACATGTGTCAGATTGACTTTTGACCGTCCAATAAGCGGTGGTTGACCTGGGTCAAAGCGGTAAAGTCTATGTCGCCGAGTATCAATAATAAATGTTGCCAGGCGATAGCGCCAAAGTTGACCAATAACCCCAAATCTTATCCTTTGCTTTGCATTGATGGATTAATCTTGTGGCTGACGTTAAGCTGAGGTTAGATATGCAAAGGTGTGTGGAATGAGAAGTTATTCTATTCTTCCCTTCCTCTCTCTCTTCATTTCATTTTATCCTTGGAGAAAATAAAGCGAAGGAAGAAGAAGGGATGGAGATGAAGCTTGCATAGCTTACTGAAGGAGATCTTGTGGTCACAATCAAGATATGTGGCTAGATCCGCGAAGAGGAATGTGAGGCATTCATTTCAATCCGTATAGAACAGCTTCATCAAGGCTCCGAAGAGAACTACAAGGGTAATGATCTTCCTTCCTGGACAAGTGAAGTACTTCTTTTGGAATATTCATGGAATACCCCACCAAAAAGTGGAAAAGCGAATGGAATTCCTTTTGGTCGATTCATGAAAACCCCAGTGAGTCTTGCATATAAATCAAAAAATAAGTAGTACAGAATAGGCATGTGGTGTGAAGCCCATCTGGAGTTGTTGGTGTAGATTTATTATGTTTATTTTGTGTGCCGGAGAAGAATTCAAGTATAAATGAGTAATATACAGGGTATGCGGGGTTGTACCTCTGAACTAAAAGTATCAAGAAGTATTGGAGTTGCATTCTAGGAAAATACCCTAGAAATTCCATAGTTTTAGACCAGTTGGAAATCATCGCGCGACAGTGAGTATCGCCAACTGCGATAGCTCTTGTTGAGCTATAGGTGCTATGTTCTATGACACGACCAGTGTTTTGGCACACCAGGATGCTGCAGGGTTTTGGGTTGAGTATGGGTACAAAAATAGAACTTCTGTTGGTCCTGCCAAGCGATCGTGATGAATGCTTGTAATAACTACCTTTTGATTGTAAAGCCTATCTCTGGGAGACTGTGAGGCTACTCTGTGAGCTATGAGCTCTAGAAGTAAAGTGAGCTGAACGGACAAGGGGAAGCCGACCCGCATCAGTCTAGACATTAAATTGACGATTTGAACAATCGGCAAGGGCTGAACTCTATCAGCATTATGGTTCTCTAACTTGAGTGCCTAGGTTATTGGCGTTCGTTAGGATCACATAATAAGAGTCTGTGGTTGTACGCCATCAAGAATAAATTGTCCGGCTGTGGGCCGTGGAGCATGAATGCTCAACGTTAACCATTTTGTCTGGGACCTCTGAACGGTGGTGGAACCCTGGTGATAAGTACACCAAAAATGTGCCCCGAGTGTACGAAACGTTTGGCCATTGAGGCATTCATTTGGGATATATTGAATTCTGCGTGAGTGCACATACTTATGATTTTTCTACTTGTAAAAATGTTATGCTTGCAGGGAAGGAATACCACTACCCCGAGAAAGGGGTGGGGTCGTTATAAATTGGTTAGTTGAATGCTTATTGTTGCCTTGTTTGCCTCCCTTGTGGTGGATTGTTCCTATTCAGGTGCTGGTGAGCCGAGCGGGAAATAACAGGCTGAAGTCCTTGTTGTTATGCTGGTTCTCGAAGGCCGAGTGGAAAAGTCTTACTGTTTTCATGTGTGGCCGGCCATCTTGTCGATGTTTGTAAACCATATTTATGAAGTATAACTGTAAGGCCTTAAGGCTAAAACTTTTGTGTATTTATAAGTAAAATTCCTGTTATATATATAAATGGTTTGATTTATATATAGTGGGCATTCATTTGGTATGAGTTCATATAACCCTAAAGCTTTCGCTAGAATGCTCTGTGTAAGGATTCGAGTAACTTTTGATATTAACCCGTGTCCCCGCCGCCTATTTGTGGATTATCGTGTGGGGCCCTGGTCGAACCCTCGATTATATTTCATATGATGGACGGAGGTGTTACCATTTTGTATTAGTTGGTCTTGCTCTTCCTCCTGTGAATTCGTGGTCGAATTCTTTTGAGGGGTGGCAAGCACGTGTAAGTGTGAACTGTTATTAGATAAATGAACTCAAGAATGTCCACATAGGAATGAAAATAGACTTATTTGAAAAACCCGCGCATTGCTATTAGTTTTGTTTGCGGCTTTTGTTGGTCTTTAAATTATGTCTTATATACTTATAGGTAACTAGATGTGGTTCGGGGCAGTCGGAACCCCAACGTTCTGTTGAGAATGCGGCACCTGCCTATGTGCCCACACCTCCTCCCTCTATAGAGACAGTATGCTTCATTACTGAGACAGTGCTTGCAATTATGAATGCACAACAGACTAGATAGGCGCGACCTGAAATGGTACCAGTGCAGGTTGGTGCGAGGCAAGAGCCTGTTGAGGTATTGATAGATACGTGAGCATGTGAACGACAACTGAAGAAGTTTATGTGTTTCAGTCCTCCTACGTTCAAGGGTGTTGGATTGTGCAATACGCCAACTACGTTCCAACGATGTATGCTCGCTATCTTCGAGAAGTGCGTAGAAAGCATTTTGGAGGTATTTATGGATGATTTCTCCATGTTAGGCAATGCCTTTGATAATTATTTAGAAAATCTAAAAAAAGTCTAGAAAGATGTGAAGATACTAACCTTGCCCTAAATTGGGAAAATGTCATTTTATTGCGAGGGAAGGGTTAGTTTTGGGTCACAAAATTTCTTCGAAAGGAATTGAAGTAGATATAGCTAAGATAGAAGTTATTGAGAAGTTGTCGCCGACTATGAACGTCAAAGATATAAGAAGTTTCCTAGGTCACGCTAGATTTTACCGCCGCTTCATAAAAGACTTCTCCAAAATCACCAAACTCTTACTCAGCTCTTAGAAAAAGATGCCCCATTTATTTTTGATGACGTTTTTCTGTCTGCCTTTGAATTAATTAAAGAAAAGTTAATTAACGCCCCTATTATGATAGCTCCGGTGTGGGACCTTCCCTTTGAAATTATGTGTGATGCGAGTAGTTTCGCGGTGGGAGCCGTACTAGGAAACGAATTTCTAAAAAGTCCACCCCATCTATTATGCAAGTAAAATGCTTACATAAGCACAAGAGAATTACACCATAACCGAGAAGGTGCTACTAGTTGTAGTGTTCACTTTTGATAAAGTCTGTACATATATTATGCTTTCAAAAATTATCATTTTTACAAACAAATCGACCCTCAAATATCTTCTTACTAAGACGGATGCCAAGCCATGCCTGATTCACTAGGTCTTACTCATCCAGGACATTGACTTAGAATTCTGTGATAAGCGAGTAGCAGAAAATTTGGCCGCCGACCATCTCTTACGATTAGATCATCCGTATATAGAAAATTTAGATGAAAAATCTTTTAATGACTATTTTCCTGATGAAAAGCTGCTTTCAATTAACACGTCTCCTTCTCCTTGGTTTGCACAATTAGCTAATTATTTAGTGGCTCGTGTGCTCCCAAAAAAGTTCTCCTCTCATCAAAAGAAGAAATCATTTTCTGAGTTAAAGAACTTTTTTGGGAGGACTTCCATCTTTTCAGAGTCTGTGTGGACCAAGTGATAAGGAGATGTGTCTCTTTTGAAGAAGGTTTAGATATTTTAAAACATTTACACGAAGGACCGACTGGTTGTCACTATCAAAATGCTCGTACTGCCCAGAAAGTGCTTTGCGCGGATTTTTATTGGCCTAGCCTGTTTAAAGACGTGCAAGTCTTTGTGAGTAGGTATGATAGTTGACAACGGTCAGGAAATATTTCCAATAAAAATGAAATGTCGCAAAATTATTTCCTCGAGGGAGAAATTTTCGACCTCTAGGAAATTGATTTTGTTGGCCCTCTTCCTTCTAGCTTCGAGAATAAATATAATTTAGTTGTCGTAGATTATTTTTCACATTAGGCTGATGCCCAAGCTCTTCTTACTAATGACGTCCGAGTCATAATTACATTTTTGAACAAATTATTTTCTCGATTCAGTATGCCGCGAGCCATCGTTAGCGAGAGGGATTCTCATTTTTGTAACGCATAGTTTTCTAAAATCCTTATTAAATACGACATTACGCATAAGCTTTAAACTGTCGATCACCCCCAAACTAACGGACAAGTCGAAGTAGTGAATAGAGAGATAAAAAAAATATTAGAAAAGACTGTTTCCACCTCTAGGAAAGACTTGTAACCCGAATAAAACGATGCTCTATGGGCCTACCGAATAGCGTACAAAACCACCATCGGATGTATGCCGTATCGGTTGGTTTATGAAAAATCGTGACATTTTCCCGTAGAACTAGAACATCGCGCTTTTTGGCCCTTGCGATTTTTAAATTTCGATCCCCACTCTGTCAGTGACCTTAGAAAATTTCAACTTAACGAACTCGATGAGTGGTGCACTTATTCTTATGAAAACAACAAAATTTATAAAGAACAGACGAAATGTTTTCAAGACAAGCACTTAAGGCACCCAAAAACCTTCAAGCCAGGTGACCAAGTTCTTTTTTATAATTCTCGTTTACGTTTATTTCTTGGAAAGTTAAAGTCTCGTTGGTATGGGCCGTTTTCTGTTAAACAAGTTTTTCCATATGGTACTGTTTTAATTTCACACCATAATAAGGGTAATTTCAAAGTTAATGGGCAGCGCCTTAAACTCTATTTTTTTGGTGATGATGATGTCAGTCCGAACATTGTTAAGTTTCTTCTACACGAACTGTAACTTAAGACTATTTATTTTTGTTAAAACTTTATTTATTATTTTTGGACAAATTATTTTTGGACAATATTATTTTGTTGTAGTGAGCTCAAACGATGCTTTAAAATAAAGGCGCTCTTGGGAGGCAACCCAAGTTATTTTTTTGTTTTCTTTATTTTAAAATTTTTGCCCCGGACAGCTCCGACAAGCTGAAGCTTCTGCGATCGCCTGCTCAAATGCTGTTGAATCCATCACAAAGTCAAAAGTAGACATTTCATGAAGATCCAAAGCGCTAGCTTGGGGGAGCCGCATCACTTAACTTTCGCAACACATAAATCCGGGGATGTATCTATTTATCAAAAAAAAATTTTCATTTCTGTTTTAATTTCTCTCTCTCTCTACCCACCTTTCTCCGTTTAGGACAATAATTATTTTAAGCTTGGGGGTGGATTCCCTCCTTCTCTTGTCTTTATTTAATTTTTATATCTTAAAAATCGAAAAAAATAAAAAATATTTCAGAATAAAAAAAAAGAGAATATTTCAAAATATAAAAAATATTTACTATTTGTTTTTACTTTAATAGTTTAGACAGTTTTTGGTATTTCAATAGTACCCCTTGCTTTTATTTTGTTTTTCTCAAAAACCCATATAAATGATTTAGCTAACTATAATATATCTAAACGTTCTTTTTAATTATGTTTCACAAGTAAAATGTTGGTTGTGCTGTGTTTCTAATTCACGGTATCATATTAATGTGAAACTTTTTTTCTAAAAACTCGCATTTTTATTTTTGTTTCCGTTCTTTATTTTCATTACTTTCTTAAAAATATTTCATCCACTATTTTCCTTTTCATTTTTTGATAATTTTTGTAATGTCTACTTTTGATTAGCGTAGTAGATGTGAACGATCCAACTTGCATAGTATTTCTATTTTAGAGATAACTTCATTATTCTTCTTTTTTTATCTAGGACTTGCTTTTTGAAATTTTTCAAAACTATGCTTTAGATAAATTTAAAAGCATGAAAATGATTTTGGCCGTTTTTGTTTTCATTTGAGCCTTCTTTCCAACCTAAAAATTTTTACCCCTAGTTAGCCGCTTTTGAGCCTTTTTCCAATTTTAATTGATAGCTCCACTTATCATTTCATCTTCACTAAAGCCAAAATTTCCAACCTATCTAATCACACTATCCTTTTTGAGTTTCATAAAAAATTTTCATGAATATGATAGGTTATTTTGTGATATTTTTGGGGAAGTTTTTGAAAAAGTATGCTCAAAAAAATTGTTTACTTTTGTTTGGAAAATCTCAAAATGATAAAAAAATTTAATTATGGCTTTTTTTTTGAAAAGAGAAAAAATGGAAAAGAAAAAGAAAGAAAAATATTTTATTTATCAATTTTTTGAAACTCGTTGTTTTGGTTTAGTGTGATTTTTAAGACTCCTTGTTTATCTTTGAATTCCACTCCTAATCATAATTTTAAACCAAACGTTTCGTTCCTAATAAGTCCTTTTTATTCATGCTTATGAATTTTATTTATTAGCTAAGTAAAGAAGAAAAGTAAATAAGTATTAGTTTTGGATTTAAAGTTATGTTTTTGTTATTTAATTGATATAGTTATAATGTGTTGCTTGGATCTAGTAACTACTCATTGCATTTTTCATTTTGTTTCTTTGCTTAAATCTATTTAAAGAAACTTGTAAAAATTTTGGATGATTTATTTTCATTAGTAAAGTTTATAAATTGTAAACCATGTTTAAATAATTATTTTAGGTTTACGTTTCACCATCTCCCTACTAAGAATTTCGCGTAGTACTTGTTTAGGAATAATTAGAACGTTTTGATTAGTCACTTTTTATATCTTTGCTTGGGAACAAGCAAAACTTAAGCTTGGGGCAATTTGATAGTACGTTTTGTAGTCTGAACTATTTGGTTATTTCATGGCTTTTAATGTGCAAATCTTATCTTGTAAGCGTATATATTTACTTCCTTATGTATATATTATTGCCACTAACTTTTTTTTTCTAATTTTGTAGGTTTCCGGATATTTCGACCAAAAATGACTTGACACGCCCTCCCTGGGCATGTCCTAGGGCATTTGACTCGATTCCGAGGAAGTCTGCTGTTAGAGACAACATAACGAGAAAAACCGATGACAAACCCCCCTGACACGCCCTCCCTGGGAATGTCTCTAGGCGTATGACCCTCATCCCGAAGCCTACTGCAACATTTAAAGATTTTCCATTACTGCACGTCAACAGTACTGACACGCCCCCCTATACGGGCGTCCCAATGGGGGGCGTGTTCCACCTTTTTTGACGACTGACGAATTTCCGTCCAATAATTGGACGTGAAGTGCCTTGCACGCCGCTCCTACACGGGCGTGGCCAAGGGTGTGTCCACCGACGTGCAGAAGAAATCATCATTCCCGCCAAAATCAAGAGCCTGTGGTCAACTCCGTGCATGTCACGCCCCCCCCCCCCGACACGCTCTCCCTGAGCGTGATATTGGGCGTTACCAACCCGAGAATTTTTCCTATAAATACAGTGGTACCCCCTTGTGTCCAGAACAGTTTTGGGTTTAGATGGAAGGTGCTACCCTTTTTTTCTTATTCTTTTTCATGCTTTCTCCCCTCTCTCTCTTTCTCATTTTAGTTCCTTTCAAATCCTAGCTAAGTTTACTCCTTTTGTATTAGCTTTTGTAATAGCTTTAGTAGCTTAATGTTCGTGCTAGTTTAGGTTTTCTATTTCACTGCACTTGTAATTTTCCTTCAAGTTGTAGTTCTATCTTTTGATATTAATATAAAGTGCCCCTTTTTTATCTTTGTGTTCTTAATGCTCTTCTACTCATCCCTTCTCCTACACTTCGCTATGATTAACTAATCCTTCTTGTACTCGATCTTGATGATCCGATGTTCGAGTTGATTAAGTTATGATGCTTTGAATTTACTTTTTCTTTTTAGGGTTTAGGCCTTCAATTTACTGTTGATTATTCATGTTTGGAGTTATATCATCGATATATAATTTCCATTTCTGTTTTCACTCTTAGCTAGCCGAGAGGCTCGTAGTTAAAATTGAACACTCACGAGTAAAGAGAGTTTCATGCACCCATCGAGAGAGGTAGACGTCCAAATCTCTCGGATTGGAGTGAAATCCAATAGTGGGGTTCACCGCGTAAAGCAAGCTTTAGGCCTCCGATTTGGACGAGAGTTCGGTCAGACCTTCCTAAACTCAGTTGGGCACGACTTCGAGAGAAGCATGTTCAGGCTTTAGGAACCTCCACGGTCAAGGACCTTTAACCTATTAAGTTTAGTTTTTTTTAATCGCGTCTTTAATGAGCTTTTGTCGAGGTGATTCTCGATCGAGTGCTTTAATGAGCTTTTGTTATCAAATTTAATAGCTCTTTATTTAACGGGAAGTAGTTATCTCTTTAGAGCAATATTTCATCCCTTATTCGCAATTAGTTTTCTCTTAACCCTAAAACAATCCTTCGATAATATACTAGTTTTCGTGTGAGTAGGTTTACTCAACAGTTCCCGGATTTAAATACGACACTTGTGTCCCGTAGATAGAGTTTGATATGAATACTTGCCTAGTTGGATTGCTAGTTCGGCTCTCTTTTTCTCTAGCGGAAAAGCGATCACCAAGTCTCCCTTAAAAAAGTTCAGTTAGTTGTGTGTCTTCTTCATCGAAACTAGCAAGATCAGAAGGCTTTCCTTCTGAGGGAGAAGCAGAAATAGGGGAGATATCTCTGTAGAACAAGTTTCTTATCAGCTCATCAAGCCAAAACCTGAAGATCTACTTCTGAAGCTGATAAGAAGGAAGGATAAAGTAGTTGACTCTTTCCTAAGAGGGAAGAGGAAGCAATGAAGTTTACTGTTAGTTACTTCCAGATCAAGATCCTTATAGTTGTGAAGAAAGTTTGAGCATGTGGACTGAGGTGTAGGGCCACTAGCCTGAGGTATGGTAACTTGCCTGAGTTATAGGAGAGTGCTTCTCTCTGAGTGTAGGATCCCTTCTGGATTTTAGGTAGGGCTGTCCTCCTAGCCTGAGTATAGGTCTTAATAGCCTGAGGTAGGTGATCAGCTGATCACTGAGTTGTAGGCCCTTGTGGCTGAGCTTTAGGTTTTGAATGAGACTGAGAGATCCTGAGGGATCTGAGGTGTAAGCTTTATGGAACATTATTTTGGAGAAGTGCCTTGACTAATAGGAAATTAGCAAGGTTGGAGGAGAGTGGATGTACCCAAAAGTTGGGGAACCAATATAAATCATTGTGTGATTTTCTGTGGTGTTCTTTTTGTGCAGGTTATTGAAAGCAAATCACTGCCAACTCACTAAGCATTAAAGGAAGGAACTAAAAGATAACAAAAAGAAAGAAAACCTATTCACCACCCCCCCAAAACTCTCTATGTTGCAAGCTGCTTTAAACTTAAGAACTTTCAAGTAGTATCAGAGGGAGGTTACTCAAAAAGGGATTTAACAATCTGAGTGATCTCCAAAGGTAGCAACAGTTAAGTGATCATGGGCTCTGGAGAGATCCAAAGAGAGTTGAGTTCCATGAAACTCCCCATCTACAGGAAGGAGTATTTTTGAATATGGAAAGAGAGGGTGAGGCTATTTATGGAAGCCTATGATCCAAGGATCTTTGCAACAGTCAGGGAGGGATCTGTCCTTCCTATGAAGGCCTCTACCACTACTAGAAAACTGACTTTTAGCCACGGCAGATTGCCGTGGCTAAAAGTCCAAAACCGTGGCTAAAGACTTTTAGCCACGGTCTGCCCACGGAAAATGGGCGTGGGCAATACGAGCGTGGCTAAAAGTCCAAACCGTGGCTAAAAGTCCAAAATCGTGGCTAATACTGGACTTTTAGCCACGGTTCCTTGCCGTGGCTAATAGTGGACTTTTAGCCACGGGTTAATTGGCGTGGTTAAAAGGCCTCATAACATAAAAAATTCAGGCCGCCGCCGCCGCCCGGCCGCCGCCGCCGCCCGGCCGCCGCCGCCGCCCGGCCGCCGCCGCCGCCCGGCCGCCGCCGCCGCCCGGCCGCCGCCGCCGCCCGGCCGCCGCCGCCGCCCGGCCGCCGCCGCCGCCCGGCCGCCGCCGCCCGGCCGCCGCCGCCCGGCCGCCGCCGCCGCCCGGCCGCCGCCGCCGCCCGGCCGCCGCCGCCCGGCCGCCGCCGCCGCCCGGCCGCCGCCACCGCCATATTTATTTCAAAGGCTAATTGAAATAAATTCCTTATAAACCCAAAAATGTCATTTTGTTTTGGCGATGTGGGACTAAACAATGCCACGACCTTTTGCCACGGTTCAGGAAAACCGTGGCTAATACTGGACTTTTAGCCACGGTTCAGGCAAACCGTGGCTAAAAGTCCAGTATTAGCCACGGAATAAAACCGTGGCTAATACTCACTATTAGCCACGATTTTTCCCCGTGGCAAAAGAAACCGTGTCTAAAAGCCATTTTTCTAGTAGTGTACTCTTGATGCCAATATCTAGAAACCAAATACATACTCTGAAATGACAAAAGATGAGGTAATCTTTGTTGGCCTTGACAAGAGAGCACAAAATATCATTTCCAGAGCATTACATTACTCAACTTCAAAGAACTTGGTCCATTGCCAGACCTCCAAAGAGATGTGGGAAATAATTTTGGTCCACATGGAGGGTACTGAAGCGGTAAGGGATTATAGAAAGTCTCTACAAACCAGGAGTATGAGGCTTTTAGGCAAAATCTAAAAGAAAACATAGCTGCTTGCTATGAAAGATTTTTCAGGATCTTAAATGAATTGAAGATATATGGGAGGGTATTCAATCATTATTAAATAAATGATAAGTTTCTCATATTTGTCACTAGAGATTGGTATACAAAGATCTGTGTCATAAGAGAGGTGGCCAAGCTTGCTTAAACTCCTTCCCAAACATTGTTTGGAAAGTTGCTCTCTTATGAGATATAACTAGCTGCAAAGAAAGAGGAGGCGACCAGAAAATACCTAGCCAAAGAAAGGTCCTTGGCCTTCAGAGAAGAAAGCACCAGAAAGGGCAAGGAGAGGATTCCCTCTCCTCCAAGAAGTCAAGCTGAGTCAGACAGTTCAGAATACGAAGCATCAGATAGAAGTATGTCTGATGAGGTTTTTGCAGCTTTCTCCAAGCAACTCCAGAGGCTGATGAAGAAGTTGCATTGGAAGAAGAGGCCTTCCAACTCCACTCATCACAAGAAGAATCACTCTAAAGCTGACAGGTATGATTCCTAACCTAATAAATACAACTCTTCTAAAGTAGTTTGCTTCTATTACAGCAAGCCTGGGCATATAATAGCCGACTGCCCAGTGAAGAGGAAGGAGGATGAGGAGAAGAAGCAGCTTCGGTATAAAGGGAAGAAGGAGAAGTCCTTGATTGCTTAGAAGGAAAAGAGCTGGTTAGCCTCATCATCATTTGAGTCTAAAGAAGAGGAAGCCTACATTTGGCTAATTGCAGCTGTTGTTGCTAATGATGTAACTATATAGGCAGAGGATGTTTCTCCTTTAGCAAGGATAAGTATCAGGACCCCTCTAATACTGTCAGATAGTTATTTAGATGTGGATGAAGATGATGTTCACAACTCCAAAGGGCTGATGGAAATTACTAATGAAGAAGCCAACCAGGATCTTCCTGGTCCACACAAGGTACATTCAATACCTATTTCGGCTTCTATGTCTGGGTATGAGACCAGTCCTTGTTCAGAAACCTCTTCAACCATTGGTGAAAAAAATTATAGATCTGAAGGAGATGTCAATCAACTGATTGACAAGTATGGAGAACTTATAAATGCCTTTAAGAAGGTCAAGAAGTTGTCTAAAAGCAAGCTAAAGAGATTTCATCTCTTAAGCTTGCAGTTGCCCAGCAGACTGTAATAACTAATCTACTGGATCAGAAATCTAGGGAAATAAGCCAACGGAAGTCCCTCTTAGACATCCAGATAGCCTCCATCAAGCACAAGAAATGTCTCATCAGGGAGCTTGAAGAAAGGCTTGAGAAGGAGAAAAGAACAGCGGCTAACTATTCTAAGCCAAGTACTGTACTACTCTTGATAGACACCTTCTCCTCTCAAAAGGGTAAGAAGGGGTTGGGATTCAAGGGAAGCATATATGTTGCTCCATCCAAAAGGAATGGCAAAGCTCCCGCTCAGGCTCAGCCTACTGATTATAAGCCTCCCATTATTTTTAGAAAAGTTATATTACCTTATAACAGTTATGACCAAGAAAGCTCCTATAGTCACTAGGAGAATGGTTGTTCCTATAGGGTGAACAAAGATTTTCAGTGCCATGGTGAAAGCAATAGCTGGGTGAGTGACTTTATGGCTGCCCATGAGAAAACTCAAATGGCCCAAACTAGACAATTTGTTTTTGGTGCTTCAGCTCCCACACTCAAAAATATTGCTGCATCCAAAGCTCTTAATCTGACAACTAATGCTCAGACGAAGGGAAATTCTAACAGTCAGGCTTATTTGGGCATTTCTGATGCCTTCAAAAGCATGCTCTCTGAAAGGAAGCTTACAGCTGATAGCATAAGAACAGACCAAACAAGCCAGCTAGAAGACTTGTCTTTTGACAAATTCTAACTGAAAGAAATCAGAAAAGGGCTACATCACATCTTCCTCCTGTTAAGGCTGCTGCTAACCTAGCTTCATGGCCTACATAGAAGAGAAGATATAACATACATGACTGTTGGTGATGGGGTAAGATATGGCCTTTTGCTATTGACTACTGGCACAATCCCAATGTGGCAAGAGGTAGTGTCAGTCCACCAATCAAAAATTCATGTTGTTTGACATGTTCAATTTCATACTAATGTGCACCTTCGACCCACTAGATATTGGTGTCCTAAGGTAAAGTAAACTATGTATTATAGGATAGTCCAAGTGGCTATACCCCTATATGGTACTTGGATAGTGGTTATTCCAGGCACATGACTGGGACAAGGGGCATCCTTAAGGATTACGCTCGAGTAAAAGATGGAGCCAAAGTAATCTTTGATGGTTCTGATAGAGGGGTAACAAAAGGCTAATGTAAGATCACCAATGGTATATTAACCATCATTAAGGTGGCTTATGTTGAAGAGTTGCAACACAACCTTATAAGAAAAAGCCATCTCTCTGATCTTGGCTATGTTATTTTCTTCTACAAGGATTTGTGCCTAATCAGGAGGTCAAGTGACTAAGAGGTCATATTGACAGGCCTATAAGTGGAAATGTTTATTGCTTAAACTTTCAATGTTTAGATACAGACTCTCCTATCTGTCTAGTGGAAAATGAGAAAGACTCCTATTGTGTCATATAGAACAAGAGTCTAGCCCACATTAATTATAAGACTATTGGTAAGCTCTTTATTCATGAGCTTTATAGGAATGGACCCAATGTGAAGTGTTCCAAGGAGGACATATGTTCTGCTTGTCAGAAGGGCAAGCAGACAAAAGCTTCTTTAAAGGGCATTGGGACCAAAGATTCTGTGAGGTGCCTGTACTTCCTGTATATGAACTTATTTGGTCTCATGCTAGTTCATATTCTTCGTAGGAAGGTTTACACCCTTGTGATGGTTGATGACTTTTCCAGGTTTGCTTGGGTATTCTTCCTCAAGAGAAAGAATGAAACCCTTGATATCTTCTCTAAGTTTATCAAGCAAATTCAGAATGAGTTCAACAACTGTGTGGTCAAAATCAAAAGTGACCATGGGACTGAATTCCAGTCTGATAGTATGAAAAGGTTCTTTGAAGAGCAAGGGATTCATCAAGAATTCTCTTCACCTAGAACACCATAACAAAATGAAATTGTTGAGAGGAAAAATTGAACTCTCATAGAGGATGGAAGGACTCTACTGAATAACACCTCTCTCCCAAAATATTTCTTGGTTGAGGGAGTCAACACTTTATATCATGTCCTCACAAGAGCCTTTATCACCAAGTTCCACAAGAAAACTCCCTATGAGATCTTGAAAGGATATAAACCAAACCTAAGCTATCTTAGGATCTTTGGTAACAAGTATTGTGTGCACCATAATGGAAAGTCCTGTGTGACTAAGTTTGCTGCCAAATCCTTTGATGGAATTTTTGTTTGGTACAATAATCATAACAAAGCTTATATGATCTACATCTTGAATAGCCAAGCTATAGAAGAATCTGTTCATGTAGTCTTTGATGAGTCTACTATGATTAACCATGAGCTGCCAAGCTCATCTTGTAGTACTGCAGGAATAAAATAGATGATGGACAAACTAACCATCAGGGAAGTTTCACCAGTTTTCCAAGATGAAGTGGATACTCTAGAAGATCTACTTGGAACACTTGGAGTTGATGAAGATCAACATGAGGCAACACCTGAAGAAGCACCTATTACTGATAATAAAAGAAGATTGCCACCTTCAGTCAGATATATGAGAGATCACACAGCACACCAGATCATTGGTGAGGCAAGCCAAGAAGTAATAACAAGAAGCAGAAGTCTGAATATAGCCAAATACTCTAGCTTTTTGTCACAAGTGGAGCCCAAGAAGTTTGAAGAGGACAACATAAATCAACATTTGATTGGAGCTATGCAGGAGGAACTAAACCAGTTCAAGTGGTGCAGGGTCTGGAAGCTAGTTCCCAGACAACAATTAAATAATTTTGTTGGAGTTATGTGGATCTACAGAAACAAGCTCTTTGAAAGTGGCATTACAATCAAAAACAAAGCCAGACTAGTTGCTAAGGGGTACAAGCAACAAGAAGGCATTGACTTTGATCAAAACTTTGCCCTTGTAGGAAGATTGGAAGCCATCAAATTGTTTCTTGCATATGCTGCACACAAGGGATTCAAGGTCTACCAGATGGATGTATAGTCATCATTTTGTAATGGTGACTTAAAGGAAGAAGTTTATGTTTAGCAGCCTCCAGGTTTTGTAGTTCCTAACTAACCTGATTCTGTTTATAGACATAGGAAAGCTCTATATGGGCTGAAGATAGAACCTAGAGCATGGTCTGAGACTTTTTTAAGCTTCCTCATTGAGAATAAATTCTCAAGGGGGAAGATAGACAAGACCATATTCCTAAGGGAATCTAAGGGTAAGATTATCCTAGTTCAGATCTATGTAGATGACATCATCTTTGGATCTACCGATGACAACCTCTGCAGGAAGATTTCCAAACTTATATAGGGAAAGTTTTAGATGAGCAGTATAACTGAACTTAAGTTTTTTTTGGGTCTCCAAGTAAAACAGATTGATGATGGTTTGTCCATATCCCAGTCTAATTTCACTAGGGAGTTAATAAAGAATTTTTGTATGGAAAATTCCTCTACCCTGAGAACTCCCATGGGATCAAGTATGCCTATATGCAAAGATGATGCAGGGAAACCTATTGATGAGACTTTGTATAGGGGGATAATTAGTTCCCTTCTTTATCTAACTGCTAGTAGGCCAGAGATCATATATGTTACATATGTTTGTGCTAGGTATATGGCTTTCCCCCAAAGAATCTTATTACTCAGCTGCAAAGAGAATTCTGAGGTATCTTAAGGGCACACCAGATCTTTGCCTATGGTACACTAGAAAGGGCGAATTTGTACTAAATGGTTATTTAGATGCAGAATTTGCATGCTGCAAGGAGGATAGGAAGAGCACTTCTGGAACCTATCAATTCCTAGGTTGAAGGCTATTTTCATGGAGCAACAAGAAGCAAACTAGTATTGCAATTTCAACTGTAGAGTCAGAGTATATCTCAGCAAGTAGCTGTTGTGCTCAGTTTTCATGGATCCAGCATCAGCTCCAGGACTAAAACCTTCAGATAAGTAGAAGTCCTCTTTTCTGTGATTCTACTAGTGCTATTTCAATTGCAAGGAATCCTGTCTCCTATAATAGGACTAAGCACATTGAGGTTAGACATCATTTGATTAGGGAGCATGTGGAATGTGAAGATATCAACCTTGAGTTTGTCTCAATTGGCAATCAAGTGGCTTATATCTCCAATAATCCACTAGATGAAGCAAAGTTTAACACCTTCAAATTTGAGCTGGTCATATTAAACTTGATATAGCTTCAGTTGCTCCTCATCTTGTTGCAAGCTATTTTGAATTTTGTAGATGGAATACTTCTTTTAAGAAATGAAGATTCTCCAATTGAGGGGGAGTATGTCCAGCACAATTCCAACAATTCACTACTACCTATTTAAGGGGGAGCAGATGATAAGAATTCTACCAGCTATTTGCTAAAGTTAAAAAGGGGTAGGAAAAGATGATCAAATGATCAGATTAATGTAAAAGCATGGTAGCAACATTCAGGGGAAGCAGGTGTAGTGATGTTCCTCTCGATAGGCAAGGAAGTGTGGTAACTATATATCACTTCTCAGTTATATAGTTTTTATTCCTATATATGCATAGTACTGTGTATGTTATTAACTCACTTGCTTAAGAGTTTTGACTTCCTCAAATAGGGGGAGATTATTAGGTCCATTTCCCACAATGTACTAGATTTGAGAATGTCAATCTTGTCAATGATATACATACAGTTGTAGTTGGCAGTGATGGGACAGGTAGCCAAAGTGGCCAAGTAAGGTAAACACTTACATAAGATTTGGGTTGGCAAGTAACTATCTAAATCCATAGACATTTATTGAAGGTGACTCACTCAACGCCAGATGACTTATAGTGTTGAGTGAAGCATATACAGTCAAATCCAAAGCAGTGCCAAGTTGAGAAAGTGGCTAAGTCCACAGACGTTGACTGAAGTCAACTCACTCAATGCCATACAACAAAAAGTGGTGAGTCAAGCTAAAGCAGTAAATGCCTAAGATGAAATGAGCAGAAAATTGGCTAAGGCAAAAAGTGTTGAGTGAGATATGCTCACTCAACGATCTCAAAGCCTAAATTATAGAAAGAATAAGCTAAGGCACAAGGCTTTGAGTGAGGTGTGCTCACTTAATGCTCTCAACACTCTCAATGCCACGCATGCAAGAAAGGCTGCAAAAATGGTTAAGGCCAAAAGCATTGAGTGAGTCTTACTCACTCAACGCTATCAATGTCTAGTTAGACAGAATTCTGTCTAAGTACCATGGCGTTGAGTGAAGATCAGTCACTGAAATCCTATTCTACTAATGATCTATTTTTGCAAAGTCCATAGGGGCTTACGTCAGCAAAATCGACAAAGTCAACTGATCTAACATCAAGTACGGAGAAGCTACAGAACACGAAAAACTATGCCGAGAAGCTAATGTACGTCTTATTCCGTTAAAGCAAGGTGCAGCTGGAAGATGCAGTTGGGGCCCACTGATCTCTAAGGGCCGTTGATCGGTGACCTACAAAAGGAAGAGATGGGCCAAGACACAAGATAACTTTTAAGGGCTTTATCATTTTCAAAAAAAGTTGTGGTTGGATTTCATCTTCCTCCCCATTGCTGTAAGTAAAAGCTTGAAGTCTCCCTGCAAAAATTTCAGTTAGCTGTGTGTCTTCTTGATCGATACCAGCAAGATTAGAAGGCTTTCCTTCAGAGGGAGAAGCATAAACAAGGGAGAATTCTCTACAGATCAAGTTTCTTCTCAGCTTAGCAAGCCCAAACCTGAAGATCTACTTCTGAAGCAGAGAAGAAGGAAGGATAAAGTAGTGACTCTTTCCTAAGAAGGAAGTGGAAACAAAGCAGTTTACTGCTAGTTACTTCCAGCTCAAGATCCTTGTAGCTCTAAAGAAAGTTTGAGCTGAGATAACTCAGCTCAAGGTGCTGTCCCAGAGAAATTTCTCTGTGATAGATATAAATCTTTTTCACTCCAGTAGGATCCAACTGGATCTGAGCTATAAGGCCACTAACCTGAAGTAGGGCAACTTGCCTGAGTTGTACGAGAGTACTACTCTCTGAGTGTAGTATCCCTTATGGATCTAAGGTAGGGCTATCCTCCCAGCCTAAGTGTAGGGCTTAACAGCCAGAGGTAGGTGATCAGCTGATCACTGAGTTATAGTGCCTTGTTGCTGAGCTGTAGGTCTTGAAGGAGACTAAGAGATCCTGATGGATCTGAGGTGCAAGCTCTATGGAGCATTGTTTTGGAGAAGTGCTTGATTAACAGGAAGTTAGCAAGGTGGGAGGAGAGTGGGTGTACCGAAAAGTTTGGGAACCACAAAAAATCATTGTGTGCTTTTATGTGGTGTTATTTTTGTGTAGGTTCTTGAAAGCAAATCACTGCCAACTCACTAAGAATTAAAGGAAGAAACTAAAAGATAACAAAAGAAGAAGAAAACCTATTCACCCCCACCATCTAGGTTGCAATATTCCTTAAACTTAAGAACTTTCACTGAGTCAATTCTCTTGACTCAAAATGCATATGAGGGGCCTAGCACAAAACGGGACATTACAAATCCTATAAACAAAAAAAATGATTTCATCCTCGAAATCAGGCTAAGGCTATGGGGAAGAATAAAGCATGAAAATATAATATGCTTGAGATCTTACCTTGGAAAAATAACTCCGGGTTGCGCTTCTGCATAAGTTCACCAACTCCCATGTATATTCTTCCTTCCCATGGTTAGACCACAGGACCTTCACCAAAGGTAAACTTTTCTGACGCAAGTTCCTCGTCTCGGTGTCCACTATCCGCACTGGCTCTAGTCGAACAGATCTATCGGTTACTACCACTCAATCTGGCATGGGGACATATTGGTCAGCCAATAGTAGTGCCTTTTAGAGCGACGACATAAGGAAGACGCCGTGTAAATTTTCTAAATCTGGTGGTAACTCCAGCCAATAGGCTAAAGGGCCAATTCTCTCCAATATAACATAGGGCCCCACATATCTCGGGCTTAGCTTCTTCGTACAACGCACTCGAGACACTCAATGCATTAGCTTGATCTTCAAGAATACCTTGTCACCCACTTAAAAATCTACCATCTGATTCTTCGCATTACATCACTTTGCCTACCGACTTTGAGCCTCAAGCTTGCAGTCTCGTATCAATCTAACAAGCGCATCAGTGTCATCAATGTACTCTATCCCCAAAACTTTTAGATCTTCATCCTGCACCATGACAATGGAGTTCTACACCTTCTCCCATGAAGTGTTTTGTTGGGTGCCATCCCGATGATAGCTTAATGGTTATTGTTATATGAAAATTCTACTAGGGGTAAGAGACTTTCCCACAGTTCCCCTCTATCCACTACACATAGTCTCAAAAGATCTTCCAATGTCCTGATGGTCCTTTATGACTGACCATCTGTCTGTAGGTGAAAAGCTTTGCTGAAGGTAAGGAAAGAGCCTAGATATTCTTGTACTGCATTCCACTCCTTGGAGGTAAAGAGTCCATCATAATCAGAGACTATCGTCGTAGGCACGCCATGGTACTATACAAATTTCTCCACAAAGAGCCGCACTAAAACATCCACACATGCCTCAATATTTAAAGGATAAATCTGGCCACCTTCGTCAAGGGATCTATAATAACCTAAACTAAATGCTTCCAAGAGCGCGAGCGAGGTTATCGGTGAACAAAGTCCATAGAAATATCCTCAAACTTCTACTCAGGAATTTGCAATGACCTTAATAATCCTATGTGGCTCATGCACACCACCTTCAGCTACTGACATGCCTCACAGTATATAACAAAATACTTTACCATGCTCTTTAGCCCTGTCCAGAACATTGTCTTTTGGAAGTCATTATACATCTTTGAAATCTCGGGGTGTACCGAAAACATTGAGCAATGTGCCTCTCTTAATATTTTTTCTCGGAATTCCCAGCCCTTTGGGATGTAGAGTCGGCCATGGAAATCCACGAGGCCGTCCTTTAGTGTATACTCTTCAGTAGTTCCATCTTACAATTAACTTAATTATAAGGGATAGAGCAGCATCCTTCCCTTGCTCTGCCCGAATTTTATATCGAATGTCGCAAACTATACTAATGGTAGCCAAATACTCCGTATACTTTTCTGAATGATCATTACATAGTAATGTGATCTCCATTAATCGAGCACACGAGAAAACTCCATAATCATCAGTCGAGACTCCGGGGTCGACTGTGGTAATTTTCTTCTCAACGCATCAGCTACAGATTTTGCTTTTCCGGGGTGTTAATTCAATGTAAACTCATAATCACACAAAAATTCCAACCACCACCGCTGCCTCAAATTCAACTCATTTTAACTATAAACATACTTTAAAATCTTATGGTTTGATAATATCTCACAGTGGATGCCATATTGATAGTGCCTCCAAACCTTCAAGGTGAACACCACATCCACCAATTCCAAATCATGAACTAGGTAATCTGCTTCACGCTTTTTCAGTTGCTTCGAAACATAAGCAATCACATGCCCATGCTGCATCAATACTGTTCCCATCCCATGATATGATGCATCAGTGTAAACTTGAAATCCTTCATTCCCCTATGGAAGGGCTAGGATGAGTGTGGTGGTAAGTCTATCTTTCATCTCTTGAAATGCAGCTTCACACTGGATCCACTCGTATGGCACACCTTTCTTTCTCAGAGCAGTGAGAGGAAGGGATAACTTTGAGAATCCTTTCACGAACTTTCGATAGTACCCAGCAAGTCCAACGAAACTCCATACACCGGCCGCTCACTTAAAGGGCTACCATTCTTTCACAACCCGAACTTTGGTCGGGTCCACAGTTAGTCAATCACCACGGAACGCATGGCCCATGAAGCACCCCTCTCGGAGCCAATATTCACACTTTCTGAACTTGGCAAACAATGTATTCTCCTTTAAATTCTTCAGTAACAAGGTCAAGTGTTCAACATGGACTTCCTCTGTCTTTGAATTGACCAAATTGTCAACGATGAAGATAATGACAAAGACGTCTAGAGATGGCTCAAACACTTTGTTCATCAAACTCATGAACGCAGAAGGGGAATTGTGAGCCTAAACGGCATTAAGGTGCACTCATGTAGACCGTACCTTGAGCTAAATGTCATTTTTGAATGTCGTCCTCCTGTATCCTAAACTGATTGTACCTCGAGCGTAGATCCAGTTTGGAAAACTAGTGTATTCTTACCAACTGATCGTATAACTCATCGATCTGAGGTAGAGGATAGGTTTTCCGCACAATTAAACGATTGAGTTCCCGGTAATCTATACATTACTGTAGCGTTCAATCCTTTTTCTTTACAAACAGGACATGGTCTCCCCAAAGTGATGAACTGGGACGAACAAACCCTGATTCCACTAAGTATTGCAGTAGAACTCTAAACTCGTGTTGAGACTGGGCGGTCTGGCAAGTTGAGACCGAGTGGTCTGCCGATCTGACGGCTTGTCCCAGCAGTTTGGTAGTCGGGTTGGAGACCGGGCGGTCTGGAAGTTTGTCTGGTGGTCTGAAGGCTTTCCCAATGGCTTGGTGCCGAGATGTTGCTGGCTGGTGTTTGGCGGTCTTAGCGATCTGGCGGCTCATCTATGGAGGCTTGCGGATATTGGCCGCCTGTCCTCCACATTGTAGTGGTTGTGCGGTTAGGCTAACTGTGCGGCTTGTGGGCTTATGCGGCATATATAGTTTTATGTTCATGTAATAATTATTCCCACATTGCTTATTTGTTATCTCTCTTCTCTCCTCCATTCTATAAAAGGGAGGTCATACCTTTGTAATAGATTCATTTTTGGATAATAAAAATTTTGTTACTCCAATTTTTAGATCTCTTATTTTCTGTTGGCACATGGTATCAGAGCACTTTATCTTTTCCTCGTGATTTTTGAGCCCTCTTTATCCGTGCGACCTGTCCGTGCGGCTTGTTCCTCTTCTCGAGACCTATTCTCGCGACCTGTTTCTTCTCTTGTCGTGCCCTATTCGTGCGGTTTCTTTCTTCCCTTGTATGGGCAACCTATCTTCCCCTCCTATCTAGCCGATCTGGCTCTCTAGTCGACGTGACCTGTTCTCCTTGGCGCAGCTTCCTTTCTTACCGCTCTTGCTCTCCAGTCGTCGCGACCTGTTCATCAGTCGCCGCAACCTGTTCTCCTTTGTGCGGCCTCCTTTTCTAGCCACTTCTATTAGTTAGTTACCGCGACCTCCTCTTTATCCGCGTGACTTGTTATTATCTTTGCTCTCTTCTATGACAACCTCTGATATATCTACCTCCACTACTCCCGTTTTCGCTCCTCCTCCCACTCCCCCTACTCCTTCGGGCAACCTTATCACAGTTCTTAAACTCGTCGGTCCCAAATACTCGGATTGGAGTGTCTCCTTCACCTTCCTTCTCCGCTGTCAACGCAAATGCCATCATCTCACCGATGACAATCCTCTACAAAATTCTCCTCTTTTTGATGATTGGGATGCCAGCGATTCCCTTGTCCGCACATGGCTGGCAAACAGCCGTTATGATTAATTCCTACCCATCATCCATTATGATGAGATGGTCAAGGCTGCCTGGCTTCATCTTACCTCTATCTAATCAAAGGGGGCTCAGACATCTCGCATCTATACTTTGTATGTGGACCTCTTTCCCCATCCCTCCTTGCCTCCTGCTGCTGCATACCAATAAGTTCAGGCTCTTGGAGCCGAAATTGTCCAGAATCGCCCCTTCTCTACTGATCTGGCCGAGCAACACAAACACTTCTAGGTGCTGCTGGTTGTGTGCTACCTCCTATGACTTCTAGAGTCATATGATATGATCCGTCAACAAATCCTTGGGGAGGCGGAGTCTCCCACCTTAGATGCAACTATTGCTCGCATAGCCGCTGCTACCTCTCTGCTATAATTCCCAATTATATCCTCACCTCCTCCACTGAACAACTATGCTCACTACACTCAGTGGACTAGATCTGGTAGCCGTAACCATCAATCAGGCGAACGCGGTGCTACCCGCTTTCTCTGTTTTCTCGCCGGCCACACCGGCCATACAGTTGATCGCTGTCGGAAGAAACATCCTCATCTTAGTCCAATGGGTGATGCTTCAACCTTCTCTTCAAAGCTGTCTGCTTTGTTGGTCACGTCTTCAGGTAGTGCTCATGTCACTACTCATGGTAAATGGTTGATCCACTCTGGTGCTAACAATCATATGATTGGCAATCCTCAATGTTTTTCTCTCCTATAAAAACATAATCTGTTGCCCCTGTCTTTATTGTGGAAGGCTCTCCCTCACCGGTCAATGGGAAGGGAGTGGTTCAAGTCACTCCGTCTCTTCGCTTGAAGAATACCCTCTACGTGCCCACGTTCCCTTTAAATTTACTATCTGTCACTTCTCTGTGCAAGAAACTACCGTGTTCTATCAAATTCACTCCTACCTCTTGTTCTTTTCAGCATCCGGGCTCCAAATGAACGATTGTTATTGGGAATGAGAGCGGCGGCCTCTACTTCCTCGACAACATTTATGCATTGTCCGCTTCCTACTCTACTAATCTTCTCCAGTGGCACCTTCATCTTGCTTACGCTCGTCCTCGACTTCTTCGTCAGCTTATGTCTCAGCTTCCTCCGCAGAGTCCTCCCCTCAACTGTGACGCATGTCAGCTTGGCAATCATCACTGCTCCTCCTTCTCACCTAAGCAAGGTCGTGGATCTTCCCGACCGTTTGATCTGGTTCACTT
This sequence comes from Platanthera zijinensis, assembly GCA_039513925.1. Classification (NCBI taxonomy): domain Eukaryota; kingdom Viridiplantae; phylum Streptophyta; class Magnoliopsida; order Asparagales; family Orchidaceae; genus Platanthera; species Platanthera zijinensis. Next base: position 124,315,272 of record CM077087.1, read on the forward strand.
CGATGTCTGGGGACCCGCTCCTACCCTCACCATAGGTCGGGGTAGTTCATATTTTGTAACTTTTATTGACGATTTCTCCCTCTATACTTGGGTGTATCTCATAAGAGATCTCTCTGAATTATTTCATGTATAGACTTCTTTTTATTATATAATTAAGAATAAATTTGAATTCTTTTTTAAAATCTTTCGCTCTCATAATGCAAAGGAATATCTTATTCATGAGTTTCCTCTTTCTGTATGAAACATGGTATTATTCATCAATCTAGATGTGTCTAACTCATAGCAAAATGGCGTGGCCGAAAGCAAAAAACATCACCTCCTTAATGTCGCACGCACTCTGCTGACTCAAATGCAGGTTCCTCGCTCCTATTTGGGCTATGAGGTTCTCATCTCCTGCTATCTTATCAATCGCATTCCCTACACCATTCTCCACGACAGAATGCCATTCTCCATTCTCTATCCAGGGAAGGATCTGTTTCCTCTCCCTCTCCGTGTCTTAGGGTGCCCATCCATTGTGCACTCTCCTTCTGCCACCTATGACAAACTCTCACTACGGGCCACCAAGTGTGTCTTTCTGGGATACTCTACCACTCAGAAAGGCTATTGTTGCTTTGATTCGGTTTCCCTCAAGCAGTTTGTCTCTGCGGATGTCACCTTCTTTAAAAATTCTTTCTACTTCTCTCCCAACACCTCTTCCTCTCTTGATATTCCTCCTTCTCCTACCAACCCTTCCATTACCTCTACACCTACCGAGACTCCGCCACCTCCTACCTCTCCACCATCTCCTCCACCGTGTCCACCTACCTAGATATCTCCCTCTTCTTTGTAGTCATCTCTCTCTACTCTCGGGCCAGCTCTCTCCGCCATGGATGCCCTGTAATGTGAGGAACTCGCTGACCTGCATATTCCCATTACACTTCGAAAAGAGTGCGGACGTGTACTGAACACCCGCTAGCTGCTGTTGTTTCATATGATCGTCTAACTCCTTCTCACAGGACTTTTTCCTTGGCTATCTCTACCACTACCACTCCCCGCACCTACCGGGAAGCTCTTACTCTTCCTCATTGGAAGACCGCCATGGATGAGGAAATTGCAACCCTCAATTAAATGGGTACATGGACCCTTGTTCCTCCCCCTTTGGGCACAGATGTGGTTGGTTGTCGATGGGTATTCATTGTGAAGTTCCATCCAGACGACTGCGTGGATCGATACATGGCCTACTTTGTCGCCAAAGGCTTCACTCAGACTTATGGTGTTGATTACTTCGACACCTTCTCTCCAGCTGCTTATCTCAGCACCATTCGGGTTCTTCTCTATGTGGCTGTCAACAAGGATTGGACTATCTCCCAGCTAGATGTTTAGAATGCCTTCCTCTATGGTGATCTTCAAGAGGACGTATACATGGTGCAACCTCCTGGGTATGTTGCTGAGGGGGAGACATGAGTATGTAATCTAAATAAGGCCATCTATTTCCTAAAGTAAAGCCCTCAGGCTTGGTTTGACAAGTTCAGCGGCATTGTTGCGTCCATTGGTTTTGCAAGATGTTCAGCCAATCACTCCTTATTCATTCGCAAAACCTCCTCTGCTATGGTGGTTCTTGTTGTATATGTAGATGATATTCTTCGAACTGGCGATGACCAGGCTGGGGTAGTTTGACAAAGAAACACCTACGACAACACCTGGTCACTAAGGATATGAGCACCCCCAAATACTTTCTGGGGATTGAAATCTCTCAGAATCCAAACTCTTTAGTTCTCCCATAACGGAAGTATGCTCTTGATTTGCTAAAAGAGCCAGGGTTGACTGATGTTAAACCTGCCAGATGTCACATGGCTTTTGGGGAAGACAAAACTTGGACAGATGACTCTCCTCCTCAATCCGATTCTTCGAGGTATCGGTGTCTGGTGTTCAAAATCATTTACCTTATAGTGACGAGACTCGACATCTAGTATGTTGTAGGCAAGGTTAGGCAATTCATGCAAGCTCCTAGGGAGTGCAATATACAGTCTGCCCTGAGGATATTGGATTATGTTAAAGCATATCCAGGGAAAGGATTAATTTTTCAGAAGAATGGTCACTTGAGGGTTGAAGCATACTCAGATTTGAGCTATGATGATGATAAAGGAGACCTAAAGTCAACATCGTGTTTTTGCACATTTGTTGGAGGAAATCTTGTGAGCTGGAAGAGCAAGAAACAGTCTGTTTTCTCCAAGTCTAGTGCAAAAGCGGAATATCATAGTATGACATCGACCACATGTGAGTTAATGTGGTTACGGGCTCTCATGCTTGACCTAGGAGAGGTTGATACCTATCCTCTTCCTATGTTCTACGATAACAAGGTTGCTATATACATTTCAAAAAATTTGGTCTTTAATGAGAGAACAAAACACATAGAGGTCTACTGTCACTTTATTCGAGAAGAGATTTTTAAGAAACAATACTTTACTCCGTTCGTCACTTTTGACAACGAGTTGGCAGATGTCTTCACCAAGCCAGTGTCCGCTTCTTTGTTTTACATTTGCGATAAGCTGGGCATGATTGATATTTATTCTCTAGCTTGAGGGGGAGTGTTGAGACAGGGAGGTCTGGCGAGTTGAGACCGGGCAGTCTGGCGGTCTGGCGGCTTATCCTAGTAGTTTGGTAGCCAGGTTGGAGAACGGGCGGTCCGGCAGTTTGTCTGGGGGTCTGGAGGCTTCTCCCAGTGGCTTGGTGCCGAGATGTTGCTGGCTATTGTTTGGTGATCTGAGCGATCTGGCAGCTTGTCTATGGAGGCTTGATGATATTGGCTGCCTGTCCTCAACATTATAGAAGTTGTGCGGTTAGGCTAACTAAGGTGCTTGTATGGCTTATGCGGCTTGTATAGTTTTATGTTCAAATAATTATTAGTCCCGCATTGCTTATTTATAATCTCTCTTCTCTCTTCCATTATATAAAAATGAGGTCATACCTTTGTAATATATATCTTTTTGGATAATAAAATTTTTGTTACTCCAATTTTTCGGTCTCTTGTTTTCTTGTTCACACAACTCGGTGAGTTCTTTTGGGGCTATTCTATAAGGGGTCCTAGAAATGGGTTTGTCACCCAGTACCAGTTTAATTTGTAAGTCCACTTCCCTATGCGGGGGTAGTCCTGGCAATTTCTCAGGAAACACCTCAGGGATATCCCGTACTACCCGCATATCTTTCTTATCAACTACCATCTCTTTTAGATCAAAATAGATCATATATACTTCATCCCCTATCATATGGGGTTTTAAGGTCTGAATTGAAGATAATAACATACGGGGTGTAAGTCTAATACCTTAAAAGATGACCTCAGAGTCCCCATGCCTCAAGTAAATTAGTTTCTCCGCACAATCAATCCTGGCGTGGTGCAAGTCTAACCATGACATGCCCAGAATGAGATCAAATTCTGGCATTCTCAACATTATTGCATGGGTTGCAAAGAACTTTCCTCCAAGAAGTACCTCCAATTTACCCTTTGCGGATGCAGTCATCTCTGAGCCATCCGGGAGACATACTCTCCGAGTAATACCAGTGAAGTATTGCACTCCTTCTAGGTCTTTAACAAAATCTACCAACATAAACGAGTGTGTGGCACTGGTATCGAATAGAGTGTAAGATGGTTTCCCACCAACAATAATGGTGTCTAAGTACCAATAATACAGACTCACTCTAGACTCTTAGCATATCTTAGACTATTTAAAGGTAAATTCTTATAAAATAATAATTAAATCACAACATAATGACAATGACATCATAAGGATTCCGATTTTGCTCTATGTCCAGCGTAAACACTTGATCCCAAAAAAGTCCATGTTTCCTTCCTCATGGTCCACATCATCGACCATGCATTTGTCCACGTCCTCGTGGAGCTACCGAAGGAAAAGCAAGGCGTGTATTTCCACCTAGCAGTGGACAATAACACCGGATGTAGCTCGGTTGTTTGAACAGGAAGTAGACTTGGTCAGATTTCTCCTTTGGTTGCAGGTACATCTGTGGTGGTGGAGGTAGAGCTGGCTGCGGGGCCGGACACTCCATCTTAAAATTCTTATGGAAGTGACCCCGCCTTTATTATTTTCTCTCTCTATTATCCTGCCTCCTCCTATAGCTGGGGAATGCTTCCATTACCCTTTAAGTGAATCTATTACCACTCCCCATATGATCTTCCTCCAGCATTTTCCCCATGTCGATTATCTATACCAAACTAGAGTCCGCTATAAACAAAAGGGCTTGCCTCAGGGGATCTCACAAGCCTTTGTAAAATCGCTTAGCATACCCCCTATAATTCCACTCTTATGCGTCAGCAAACCTAGTGAGATGCTGAAACTCTCGCAGATATTCTTTAACTATCTTGGATCCCCATATCAGCTATAAGAATCTTTCTTCAAGTTAATCCCGAGTGGTAGAAGTGATACCTTTTCCAAGAAGGCTTCCGAAAACTCACTCCAACTAATTTCCGTGTACATATGGCCTTGAAAGGTGGAGCCCATGAGGAACTTCCACCACCTCTTGGCATGGGATTTAAATACTAACAAGGCTAATGTCACAGCCATGTTTGCTGGACATCAGATTCCCTCCATTAGTTCTTGCACTGAGTCGATCCATTCCTCCGTACGCACGGCTGACTCTGTCCCATGATATGTAGGTGGAGAGAGATCCCAAAACGTGCTTAAGCAATTAGAGCTCGAAGCTTGTTGTTGCACCGGAGTCTGTTGAGCCCTAAATGTGTCTAGAATAGCCGATAGCGTCTGTCCTAGCTCCTACTATTTAAATTGAGTGGGTACAGAAGGGGAGGGAGTGCCCCTACTAGCTCTACATTAGCCGAGATCTACAAAAAAGGAATAAACCTAATGTCAAGATGGCTAATCATAGGGTCATTACTTAATATACATAGTGTGAATTACATATGGGCACACCACTACTTCTGCTAAATAAGTTTGTGCACAAACTGACCAATCGAGTTAGGGTGGCACTAGTGTTCGATGACTTCTTAGTTTTGGGTAGTTGCAAGCTGATTTTATTTGTAAGACCCCCTCCCGGAACACAAAACACGGTTTAGGGAAGTCTTATGCCCAGAACAGCTTCCTTGCGGTAGCGCGAACACATGGGTCGACTTATACCACAAGATGCCTATCCTGGTGGCTATAACAAATATCATCATCGCCAACCCAACATCAGAATATAAGACGAAGTAAAATTCCACATAAGTATATAGTCTAAAAAAATACATCAAATAAAAAGAAGCAACCAAGGCTTCTATAATATCAAAGTACATCATGCCAAGAATGCTACAGAATGAGTCTCTAAAAAATCACATCTGTCTCTTACGATAGTGATGGTATCATCACATCAGGCCCCTTCACTCTGGACTGGTTGCCCTCCTGCAAGACCTGCTGCTAGGTTTCCTCCTAAAAAGTAAGACGTCGAAACCGTTAGTCATAAAGACTAAGTGGCTATCACATCCGCTCCCCCGGTGATGCTTAGGCACCGGGAAGAGAAAGGAAAAAGGGTACTATATATATATATATATATATATATATATATATATATATATATGTAAGCAGTAGTACAAAACAAGTGGCAAAGTGCTAAACTATATTAGAGTAAGCATCAATACATCAGAAGTAACTACAATAATTTATACTAGCAGTTCTACTAATAAAAGTAGTGTACAAGTATGAATAAACAATAGGAAGTAACTCAAATTATATGAATTCCCATATAGACATATAAGTTAAGGATCGACTTAATAGTAATGTAACTCATCATATAAGAGTGCCCATAAAATCTTATATGATAAGGATCTTATGCGGTGCAATGCTGTGTTATGAATGACTTATGATGACTCACCCATGCTCACACATATGCAACTGCTATGTCGACACAGACTAGTAGTTCGCACATTTCGAGCAGGTAGATAACCTTTCAGGCTCCATCCGTCGTGTTCAGAAGGTGAGAGTGGAACAGGCTTTCCACTCCTAAGCGGGCATCCACACTACCTGTCCTAGGACTTTATTTTCCTTAATTCAAAGAACACAACAGTTGAGCTCACATGCGTACTATGGCTCAGAGGGTTCTTTGGTAGATGTTCACCAAGAACACAACCTCAACTTTCCTACCGGTGTGACACAAAAAGGGCCTCGGTAATAAGCACTAAGGACACAGTCAATCCTTCCATTTGGCACAGATGGATCCCCAGGAATGAGCACGGAGGACCAAGCCCAACAATCCAAATTCTATCTATCAACTGCCGTCGGTGTGATGAATATCGAGCTCGTAGACCTGCCACACTATCCATAACCCAAGATTATGACACAGCGTTTCAACTCCTACTGCATGCAATTTCACATGGCCTTATTATCAACAAACTAGTGCTCAACAGTACCCAAGGGCTCCACACTGAGTCCCTTCTCATTATTCAAGTCCCATTCTCAACAGCACGCAAGGGCTCCAAACCGAGTCCCTTATCAACACATCATTCTAGTGTAGCAAACACACACACACTTCCTACCCTTCCATATTTCCCTACCACACAAGGGTACATCATTTACACATGTGGAAATCCACCTTATACAACATACCAATCTTATAATGCTACCCGTAGGGAGCCATAACTCTAGGCAGTGGACTATTATACACCTTCCATTAATCATCCTATCATATGGCCATGCATTAACCTCATCTAATTCTTTCTTAAAGTCAAGCATTCACAATTAATTATGCTTCTATAGGAATATTATTTTTACAATCAAACGTATCAATTAATTGGTTCACTAGCTTTGCCAAACCATTTTTTTGGCAACCTCCTTCAAATCGTTGGTACAACCGTGTTCCACCAAACTATTTGTTTATCACGATTACGTATAGACTAAGTTTACCAAAACCTCAACCTTATTTACATTCTTAAGAATCTATCCCATCAGTCCTTATTTATCATAAACATCACTAAATTTAAGTTCAACAAATCTCAATGTTAATTTACTACGACCACTCTACCAAATTCAAACCCGAAACTACACTAACTCAAGAACAATATGTAATTAAGACTTGACTGTACAATAACTTCGAATGGACATTCCCGAGTCTGCAAGATTCATATGAAAACGTGTAAAAATCAGTTCGAAAGGTCTTTCTAAGGGCTACGACTTTCGTGTTTCGTCAAAAGCCCGGATCTGACTGTAACATACTTGAAAACGGCCTTGAAGTTCGTTGTGCAAAAAAATTAGATTTCTGCACGCATCTTAAACTAAGATGAATGACATAGTTTCATCTTCTTCCTTTAGATATTTAATCAAAACTATATGAAGAACATTTTCCTCCCTTATTCAACTTCAATAGACCATTTCTCTTCACGAAACAAAGTCCACCATCTTCACAGAGAAGAGTGGAGAGGTTTAAGGCATCAAATCTCTATGACACAAGCCCTAACAAGGTCTCTACCTAGGAAATCTTCATCTCACAAGTCAAACTCCTTTGATTCGATATCTCTCCTAGAAAATAACTACAGATCTTTAACTAAGGGAGAGGGTAGGAAGCTTACCTCGTTTCCTGCGTTTCCGGCCATGGATCTCGTAACTCTCCTTTGAGGCATCTCTCTCCTTATTGGTGTAGATCTTTATGGGGAAGAGGAAGGGAAGACATTCCTCTAGAAGATCTGGCTCCGGCAATCTCCTTCTCCGTCGGGTTCGGCAAGGATATCTGCTCAGAAAAAGTGGCGAAGTAACAGCTATGGTTTCCATAAGTCTCCTGTTATAATGAGAATTATGGTTAAGTTGCCCGCCATGTGTTGTAATGACCTGGACCGTAAGCTCAGAGGCTGCGACACCCGCTATGGGCCGCACAGCGTGGCCATAGACCGGCGCCGTTAAAGGACGGCAGTCCGTACACCCCAACGCATCTCCGGCCTGTTTCTCAGCACAATGCGTTGTTGGCGCCAGGTTTCAAACCCGGACATCCCTTGATAAGAAACCTTCCACAGTGCTCATCACCAACCGCGCTTACAACCCGTATTTTTCTCCGGAAGAGCAAGTATCAGAGTGTGAGAAAATGCGCGTCATGATGCCACGTCAGGCAGTTGATAACTGCCGACGCTCAGGCAACGGGAACTATTACCATAAAAATATTAATAAGTTTAATGTTTGGGAAGCTGTTTATATTTATATGGGCCGTATCCCTCGGCTCAGTTGTTTATTAGCCCACTTAGAAGAAAACATAATTTACGCTGCAGAAAATACCTTGATTCAATTAGATCAACATTCTACATGAGTGCAAACGTCCATGAAGGACATCCCATGGTATGCAAGGTTCTAGATTTAGTATAAGTACGGAAATACCTTTTTACGCTAGTTGTAAAGTACTTCTTTTAAGTTTGAAGACATGAGGTGTATGCCATGCTATTAGCAAGGTTTAATACTTAAAATAACTAGCATGCATCCTAGCATAAAACATTCCCAAGAGACAAGTAACCGCTCCCAGTTGGATAACCAAACAACATAGAAGAGTATACAGTAGACTGAGAAAACAACCACCGAAGGGCGCCAACAAACTGACATGAACCCCTCGGTGTACACGAAAGTCTGAGTCAACAAAGCAACAAAACAATCTCACCTAAAGTGAAAGAGAGACTCCTGCAAAGTGCTCAACCAAAACGCACCTCCAAACTAGCTGCTCGGACGGCCACAACCTGGACCTGAGGCATTCAAAGACAGAATACCTCAGCACAAATATAACAATGCAAGTGGCAAAAGAGAGAAAAGCTCGGAGTTAAAAAAAAGATCGACAAACAAGGAAGAACCAACCTCAGCGAGCAAGCTGTCAAACTCTGCAACAAGTCAGTAAATGAACGAGATTATAGCAAGCAAAGCATCAACAAAAGCTGAAGAAAAATTTCACCAAGTGCCATAAGGAAACAACCCGCTTCGGCTCAACCTGCTGAAGCAAAGCAAGAAATTGCTAACCAATCAACATCCATCACGAGGATAGGAGTAATAGCCCCAAGGATCAGCGTAGGAAAATCATTAACACTTAGTGATCCTTGTCTCGGAGGAGTGGGTGACCCTTAATTATAAGGCATTTTATTTTCTTGTAACGACCTGACAAGCTAAGTGGCACAGCGTCGCCTGGCCCACTAGCTATCCATGGAGGACCCATGGCACTCTAGTGGTGTAGCCGGAATCTACAAGACCTGCAACGAAAACCAACACCCACACAACACCTCACCAAGACCTCGATATCACCGCATGCTAACAAGCGATACAAACTGACTGTTCCATCCACATTGACTTCTATCAACTTTTCCTGGTCATAATTTCCAAAGGATTGGGGTCAACAACCCAAAACAGGCCCCCAAGGACCTCACTCAGCGAAAACAAGGAATGACGGACAATTCCTTTGGAATTCGTCGAGTATCACCATTGATACTCGACGGATTCATCGAGAATTATCGACAAAGCCGAAGGGAGTCGTCGAGTATTGCCTGGGATTCTCGACAATTTGGCACGACGATTCTCGCCAAATATAAGCGCTCGATAACCCTACCTTGTCATTTTAGCTGATTTTAACTTAGCGCTAACGCCTCTATTGGTGATTCTCAACGATCCTTACTCGACGATTTTGGCTAGCGATTCTCGACAACTCTAACCCGATACTCGTCGACTCTGCCTCGTTATACTCGCCGATTCTACCTAGTCAATCTCGCCGATTTTTACTTAGTAAATCTTGGACAGCCAAACCACAGGTAACGAGGATACTCGACGGTTTCCTCTCGCTGTGCGGGAAAGATCGCATATTGGCCCTATAGCGTAAACCTACTCAAAATAAAGGAGAGAGAACAAAGATAAAGGGAAGAACCGGAGCAAGCAAGGGAAGAAAATCCACTTGCCTCAAAACCCACGAAGAAGACGTCGCCCGTCCCGGCTTCTTCCAGATCCGGCCACAAGGAGCGCCGAGCAACGATTCCTGAAACTTTTGGGGATGAAATCAAGCCAAAACCCCTAACCCTAACCTTCAAAAGTCAAGGAAACGGACAAATCTTACCTCTACCGTGAAGCCCTTGCCGATAGCAGCCCGAAAATACTATCAGACGAGGAAAACGAGCCCTCCTGCTCCGCACACCGCCAGCCGAAGGCCTCGCCGAGTCCGCCGCTTCCCAAATGTCGCAGAAACGAAGCTGCCGTCAGGTTTGGGGAAGAAGAAGAGGATGCGAACCGGCCCAAACCCTATCTACCCTATTTATACACTAATTACAACATAATATATTATATAATATTAATATATATAATAACACACAATCTTAGTACCACGCCCAACACAAACGAACTCGGAAACGCGCGAAACTCGCGTCGTAGCCAAAAACCAACGCTACGAACGCAACGGCGAGGTCGAAATCCCAATCCGATGAGCCAAACTCAAGTAAACACCTACCAAAGCCAAAACATAAGCGGCTCCGCCGAGTCACCAAAACATACTCGGCCTGCTAGGAAATCTCGCCAACAGGCTAAGATACAACCCTACAGAGAACTCAAAGAGCCAAATCATGCTCTAACAACGGCATACGCCAAACACGTGCTAAGGTAACGCTTTTAAGGATATCAGAAAAACAAGGGGCGTTACATGTGTCGCCCTAACATTAGACCGCCTATTATTACATCAAATATGCCCCTTTTGAAAAGACATGTCAAATTTAAGTCATTTGGCTCCAATCCCGAAAATATAGTTCAAACCGTGCATATTGCAGCAAGTAGACTGAGCCAAAAAAATCCATTAAGTCAAAGTCGTTGAGTGTGCCTCCTTTATTCAGCGAATTGTCGAGTGGCGTCGAGTGCACTCAACGCACTCGATGCCTACAGGTCTCCAGAATAAGTCTAAGTCAAAAGTCATTGTGTTAGCAATCATTACTCCATGAATCGTCAAGTGGCGTCTGATGATTCAATATTATGACTTAAATGTGTTAATCAATATTATTATATTCTTAATATAAATTATGTTATTTTCCTCTTAATTATATTATAATTATCTTATTATTATTATTATTTTATAATTATTCAAACTAATTTTATTGTGTTTTATTTTATGACAGGCCTGGGGATAATTTCAACACGTTTTGACCTAAAAAGCCTGTTGTCAACCACGTACGTGAGGATAATCCCATGCATGCAAATTTATTTTTATGCATGGCCACATTTTCTCATGAATAAAATTTTTTATTTCTCCAATACATGTGCACTCTCTCCTATTTTAATTTTAATTTTCAACTCATGTGGTCGGCCACCTCTCTCTCCCATTTTCATTTCATCCAGCAATTTATAGTAGTATTTATATGCATACGAGCCATTATTAATTCCCTTTTCCTTTAAATATTTCCCTCTTCCACCTTTTCCTCTCCACCCTTTATTTTTGTTCATGCAGTTATATTCATATGGCCGACAACCCATGAATTATTCTTTCAATTATATTGCCTGGCAACCCCCTTCATTTCTCTCCATTTCTCTTCTTCTTCAACACTTTAGTTTTCCCCATATTTTATTTTATTTGTCATGCATTCAACCCATCATTTCCCACCCATATATTAATATTTTCATTTTAATACATAGTGGTCACCCATTATGTTCATTTTAATTTTTATTTTATGCATGCATTATTATCATGACCAACCCCTCATATTACACCCCTTCATTTCCTCATCCACCTCTTGATATCACACCACCTTAATTCCTCCTTTAAATCCATCAATATGTGTGCCCCCCTTGTACACCTTCATTTTCTCTTCTTTCTAGATTCTTCTTGGTTGGCTATATAAAGAGCATGAATCAAAAGCATTGAAAAAAGTTGGAGGAAGGCATCAAGTCCAAGAGAGAGTTAGAGAGTTTCCCATTTTTATTTTGAGTACTACATGTTTTGAGAGTTTATTTTCATGTTTGAGAGTTTATGAAGTTAATATTGTTGTAAGTTTGCTTTCAAATTCATGTTATTTCATTTTCTAATGTTATAGTAAATCTTATTATATTTTGTAATCATTCTTATCTTTCTGATCAATGAAAATTATATCTTCGTTTTCTATTATTTTGTCTTCTCCTTCATTATGAGTAGCTAATCTCTTTCTTAGTGCTTGATTGGTTAGTATCGGGATGAAGATTAAATTATAATCTATTGTCTCTAATTCTTAGATTTTTTGTTTCGATTTATTTCCGACTACATTTTGGTTACAGGTTCATATTTCTAGTAGATAAATTTCGCTATTCGATTTGGTATTCTAGTTGGCTGAGAGGCTCGTGGATACCATAGATCACTCAGAAATAAAGAGATTGGTATATTTTCTTTGAGAATTGGAAATATCATGTCTTCTTGTTTGCGGATTAATTTTTATACAATTTTAATTTATTTCAAATTTTAAGAGATTATGTTTGAAATATTATAAAAATTAGGCAGTAGTTGTCTCTAGCAAATTTCTATCATATTTTTTAATCCTCCAATCAAAACAGAATTTTAAGAATTGGAGCACATCTTTTATTATCTGATTCCCGATAACACCCAATCAAGTGCTAAGTCTTCTTAAATTGTGAATTTCTATTTCGTAAGTTCTTCGTATTTACAATATTTAAATTAAAAAACAACTTTCATTCGGTGGTATAAAAGACACGACATGAGTAGTAGTAGTTGACAGCCCCGTGTTTAAATACAACCTTGATACTACAATTCGATATGTACAATTGCCTTTTGGGCTGATAGTAAAATCATCAAGTTTTTTGCGTCGTTGCCGGAGACATATTTTTTTCAATATTAAGAAAACGCCTTCGCTATTACTTCTAAAAAAATCAAATTATTTCAATAATCAACCCACATCATCCATGCTTCTACCCCACCTAAATTCTCTCGAAAAGGGCAAGGTTGGCTTGAATTCTACCATTTTTCCTGGTACCATTGCGAACACTTCACCAGGTAATACTCGAGAAATTCGAGAGTCAATCCGCAAAAAAAAATATTTATATATATTTTAAAAAGTGTGAGTTTTTATTTTATTTCATCAGTAAGTTTTTTTTTTCAATTTTTTTCATTTTCACTCTCTCTGTTGGAACCACAGTTTGGATATCGGCAAGGACTATTATTAGGATTATTTAGAATCACCCAACATGTATAGTCTAGGGTCATAGTTTTTCTAAGGTCATAGTCAACAACACCAACTTTGACTATCAGTACTCCACTTCAAAAGACTTTAGTGACAGAAGACCTCAAAGGAAAAGTAGTTAAAATGATTGCAGGAAATTCATTTGACAATAGCTGAACTAAGCTCGACGATCATCGATCATAGATCGATGAACTCAGAGTTCCTTCTCTGAGTTGAGCTCGACGAAAGTCTTGCTGAGATCGACAAACTATGATCTCATATCAGAAGTTCAGCTCGACGAAGGAATATCTCAGTTCGACGAACTTGGTGCTAAGATTGGAAAGTATATTTTAAGCTCGACGATCTTGGAGCTCAGCTCAACAAAGGAGAATTCTTAGCTCGATAAACTTGGAGTTCAGGTCGACGAAAGCATTGCTGAGTTCGACTAACTCTTTCTGGGTTCTGTTCGACTATTCTTCTATGTAGTTTCTCAGATCGACTATCAGTTTGATTTCAAATTAGATTATATTAAGACAGTAATGCTCTGAAAATTAATGTTCAATATTCTCTAGAATATAGCAGTTCCAGGTAGCATTAATTATAGTTTTCAAAGAGTTATTGCTCTACCTTATTCAATGGGACAGTTAGGGAAATACATTCAAGACAAAACATAACCGTTCAGAATTCAAGAATTATGTAGAGAATTTGAAAGGAAAGATTTAAAATTCAAATGTTATTGAATCTGAAACTTATATAAAGTGATTTTCTTTAAGAAGAATTTGTTATTGAAAGATACACAGATCAAAAACACAGTCACAAGAGAAGTGAATCAGTGAAAAAGTATTAGCAGGCAGTGAAGAACAAATATCTCAAACACACTCAGTGTTCTTCATCTATTTTAGGCTTTCAATATACAAATAATAAGATTTAGTCTAAAAGCTTGAAGAGTAACATCATTTGAAGGCCTACACCTTGAAGAGAAAAGGACTCCCTTACCTGATAATCAACTATATTCATATCAGGGGGAGCTTTCTGCTTCATTAGAATCAACTAGTCTTCTATCAGAATATTGACAGAGAAGAACATCTTGAACCTTTTTTTATTTCATCCAACTGTGTACAGGGTTTTAACTCCCTTCAAAAGTTATACTTTTGGTTGTTAAGTCTCCCGATCAAAAGACTTAGATTGCTTTTGGGCACCTTATCAAAAGCTCAAAGGGTTACTAGATCTCCCTTAAAAAAATAGATTTGGTGGTGATAGGGCACCAGAGCAAAAACCTATGGTTGCAGGGCACCTGATAAAAAACATGTAGTGGATTCCTACCAGGGTTGTAGAGGAGTGGATGTACCAAGGTTTATTGGGGAACCATAATAATTCTTGTGTCATATGTGATGATTATTCATGTGCTTGTGTGCCGTGATATTTCTCTTTATACTTATATATATCACTTTATTTTAATCCGCTATAAAAACCAGTAAAACTTTTTAATACTATATTCACCTCCCTCTAGAGTAATCATAAGATATATCCCTCACTTTAAATTTCTATCAGAGGGTAAGGTTGTTTGGTTTCACAGGCTAACACTTGAACCAAAAGATCTTTGATACATCCTATTTTATCTAGTTTGTCTTTTCTATCATGGCACAAAACAAGGAATTTTCAAGCACTTGACGTCCAGTGTGCAACTTAAGTAAGTTTGCACTTTGGAAGGCAAGAATTAAACTTTATATGAATTCCATTGATGAAGACATCTATAATTCTATCTTGTGAGGTCCCCCTACCCCAACTACAATAACAAGCACAAGTGTTGTTCCACCACCTTAGTGGACATATGCTCAGAAGAAGTTGAAAATTGCAGATGCCAAAGCAATGAACATCCTGTCTCAAACAATATCTGATGACATATTCCAAAAAGTTGCTGAATGCACTTCAGCCAAGGATATCTGGGATTCCCAAAATGGGATGGGTGCTGGATATGTAGATGAAAGGAAAGACAAGTGATCACATCTGATCTTTCAGTATGAGATCTTCAAGAAGGAAGAAGCAGAAAAAGTTGTTAATATGTATAACAGACTCAGCCTCATATCAAATGAGATGAAAACTCTGGACAACAATATCTCATTGATTAAGAAAAAGGATAGAATCCTTATATGCGTCCCTAACACATGAGACTCTAGGATCTGTGCAATCAAGGAAGCTAGAAGCCTCAATGAGATCTCCACTGAAACCTTGTTGGGCAAGCTCAAATCCCATGAGCTGCTCAATAAGAAAAGAGAAGCTGAACAAAGAATCTCATCTTCAATAAGGAAAGAGAAAAGTATAGACTTTAAAGCAATAGAAGAAATAGATGTCACTCTAGACAATGACGATCTATTGAGTCTCTTGGCTAAGAGATTCAACAAGATGGCTAGGAATGATTTCATGAGAAGATCTTCCAGAAAAGAAGATAAGCCAAGGAATGTCAAGATACCAACTAAAGAGATAGTTTGCTATGGATGTCGGAAACCTGGACACATATTACCAGAATGTCCAGAAAATTAGAAGAAAGAAAAAAGAAAGGTGAAAGACTCTAAGAAACACTACAGCAAGCAATCCTCTAGCTAATAAAAAAAGAAGGAGAGAGGATTTATTGCTGAAACTTGTAGTGATTCAGAAGAAGAGTCTTTATCTAGAACTAGTGAGGATGAAGAAGAGGCCAAGGTCAGATGATGGAGACGTTGCTTACACGGCCTCCATTGATCCCCTTTTGAGAGAATTCGTCGATTGGGACGATTGCTTCCGCAAGCTCGAGGATGGGATCGATGTCCACCGCCATTATATAAAAATATATAATTATAAATTAAATAATTATAAATATATATATTTAATAGTTTTATTATTTTAGCAGTTTTATTTTAAGTATTTATTTCATGCTTTAATTTTCATTTCATGTGTAATGATGGGTGCTTAAAACCATCATGTGTTGTTTTAATTATATCATTTCATGTGCTATGATGGGTGCATATAACCATAATATTTTCAATTTGAATTTTAAATTTTGAATAGATGGAGATTGAGTGGTGTAGGCTATATATAACCATGTTATGAAGGATTGATTAGAGAAGAAGAATAAGAAAATAATCCCTTTAAAAATATTTTTGAGATCCTAATTCACCCATGGTAAAATTCGTCCACCTCCCTCCCCCTCCTCCTTTTGGACGTTGACCATCTTTCTATCCCACTCTTAGTAGCTCGGCCACATTCCCCCTCCGCTCCTCCTCCTCCCTCTTCAAGCTCTCACCATAAGATAACCCGAGCCCCTCCATTATTCACTCAAAATAAACCCGTGCCCACCATCTACTTGCCAACCTTAGCCTCCACAACCCTAATTCCTTTCAACCTCTCGGCCACCCAACTCCACCACAAAAACAATCGGCCACCAAACTCCACCACCAAACCCGAACACCAACTCCACCACTAAACCCGAGCCTCCAACCCTTCCACCAATTCGAGCCTTTACCCTCTCCACATAATATAATCAAACTACCTTGGTTTGCCCTAGCCAACACCCTCCACCACTTGAGACAAATTTATTTTCCCCCACCTTTTCTCTCTCCTCTGCAATAATATTATCTTTTCAAGGAACTCCATCGCAAGGGTTTTGTCAAAAGGAGGAAACGACAAGCGTCTTCATCATCAAGTGCGGATCCGTGGATTTCTGCGTGGAAATAGAGAATATACCACCGTCGTGTGCGCCTCCTCCACTCATCTTATGGACGGATACATATTGGGATTTGGGTAACGCTTTTCTAAACTAACTTCGTTGAGTTAATCTTCTATATATTTTGTGAAAATTGGTGGAATAGAAGGCTGGTAATTTGTTCTGATCTATATTGAATATTATGCTAGTTAAAATCTAATTTTCAAAGCATTTATTTCCCGAATATTTTTCTTATTAATTGGAACGGGTAGATCTTGTGAACGAGAAAGAGGATTCATCACCCTTGATTTCCCCTTGAGTTCAAGTGATTTTGTATACCCTCTATTAATTTATTTTGGGATCGATTAGGACTTAATTTTAAATCACTAATTTAGTTTGGATATTCTCTTATTGGATGTATGAACGTTTGCGCATAATTTAACTTTAATTGCTAATTGAACGGATCGGTTGGGTCCATTTCGCTTGAGCAAACATTGGCATATATCCCTTGTTCAATCTAAAATAAGGACTAGCGCCCCTTTGCATTGATTGTTGTGGAATTTGTGCCTTTAAATGCTTGAGTATTCGATAATGCTAAGTAGAGAAACCGCACGCTAGATATTTAATTTAATTGTCGAACATAAGAACACATAGTTTAATCCGTAAAAACCATGGGCCTGCATAAATTTGGTATCTGAGGGAGGTCCACGTCAATTTCCTAATTAGCACCCTCCCCCTCGTATTAGCACATCGACACACACTTTTTATGCATGTTTATTTGCCAAAATTACAAAAAAAAAATTCTAGTCTGCCAATAGCGGCCTAAATTTCTTATTTTCCAGTAAAAATCACAATTTTTTTTAATAATCTTTAATCTATTTCCTATAAGAAAAAAAAAATAATTTGTTTTACCCTTGTTACTAGGCGAGAACAATTCCATCATTCCTAGAGTTTGGTTATACAGGTTCCTTTATCATTTCTTATGCACACGTTCCGAGTAGATTTTTCTGCCCCATCACCACTAAATATGGCATATGATGTATATACTGCCCGTTTTGACAATTGATATGCTAAGGAGAAGACTAAGAACATCCCAGCCTTGCTTTCAAACCATCCCCACACGTATTCTCACATTGAGAATGAGATACCAACGTATGATGGTTATGGCAATTCGCAAAAATTTAGGGACTAGCTTAAGTGGGTAGATATTTACTTTGATTGTCACGAATGGGATGACCACCAACAGGTTAACATCGCCCGAGGGCGATTAGTAGGTCAAGAATGCGTGTTCTAGAACAACGAAGAGCTTTGTGTTGGTAGTCATAAACATTCTTGGCCGCACATGCGTAGCCTGGTCTTGGATCGATTTGATCCCACCTACCTTCGCCCTGCTGACACAAAGCCTATGAGTGAGTATCATTATGGCGCTAGTTCTATACCTGCCTTTAAGAATGACTATAAACCAAACACACAGATCGAGCAGCAGATAACTGAAGATTTGGCTACCCATAAGCAAGAGAATAAGTCGGTCTTGGATTATATGTTTCTTTTTAAGGATATGATGGTTAGGAGTGGTGTGAAGAAGTTGTCAGAGATCACCCTCTCTAGGTTTTGTAAGGGGTTATACACCTACATCCAGGGTAAATTATTGCATTATTATCACACCGACCTAAACACCACTTTTAATATGACATTGGAAATTGAGAAGCACCATCTTCCAAGGAATAAAGCTAACTCGTGTCAGACCGGAAAGGATGTATTAGGACCACAACCCCTCGTTAGGGAAACCTCTCCTAAGAGGTCATTTTATGTGGACTCGATAGATATGACTACTAGGGTTATGCTTCTGTTAGCCTCGACATCTAATCCCGGTGAGATAGAAACTGATACCTATGAGGATGATGATGTAGGTGTGATATTTCTTGACCCTGAGGATGACCCCGTAGGTGAGAGTATTCCGTCATGTGCGATAGAGCTCGATGATTCTGATGAGTATTAAATTGAGGGAATACCTAGTGACTTAGACGACGTTGAATGGGATGGTGATAGTCTGATCTGTTAGAGTAGTACATTGCCTATTAATAGCCCTACTAGCATTGTGACTGAACCCCCTAGTAATGAGAGCCCTCTCCAAACTAAAATCCCCATCGTGTTAGAGCCTATGATTACACATACTAATATACCTGAGATATCTGAGGAGCTTGTAAGTGAGGATTTCCCTATTGTTATTTATAACCATGAATTAATAAATGTTCCAACTGATTGGGAAGACTCACCGTATGAGAGAAGGGTTTTTTTGGGAGAATTTAGCGCTGCAAACCCAAATGATTGCTATTTGATGTTATCTCCATTATCTGAAGTTCAATCTGAATTAAAATTTTTGTCATGTTCAATTTTGCCCATTTCTGAGGCCTATACTGATTCTGAATTGGATGATGTATCTAATGTGTTTGAAGAATTTTCATCTGAGAGAGATATACTTTTGGAAGACGTTATTGAAGTAGACCCGGATGAGTGTCCCCTGATGCTGTCTTTGTTGCGTAAAATTTAATATGATTTTGATTCTCTCTCAGTTTTATTTTTACCGACACTCCCACTGGATCCGTTGACTCGTTTAGTAGGCCCTTTAATACACGAGTTTAGTTTGTTTGATCTGTGTCGTTTTATGTTACCAACCCTGCGGGCCCCTCCTTTGGACATGTCTAATCGTACATGTTCTAGTGAGAGGTTATATTTTATCGCCGGTCTTTTCACCGCACCTCCTTGATTTGATTTCACGTCATATTTGACTATTCATTTCTCTGTATGTCCGGCTACGTGTCTATCCTCGTCTGTGTATGATTCTTTGGCAATTATGCCTCTAGATGTGGTGCCTCCTTCACATATTTATATACCACACTCGATTGCACGAATTTATCCACCGCCTTATGATAACCTCATTTCCACACATTAGTGACCACATTTAGGCCCTAAGAGTTATATCGCTCACACATCTCTTCACACCCGGGAGCATCCAACTCTTTAATTTATGATGAGCAGTTCTCCTTGGCATATCTTCAGGCCAATCGTGAAAATGACAAATATCAAATTAGATCTGCGACTCTGAAGCCATTGAAAGTCATCTTTGATGTTAAAGCTCTTGTTCCACATAACTTAACACCCTTTTGCTCTGTGTTTGTGTCTAGTCATGTAGCACATAGATTTTCTCCTCATGTGTCTTGGATGTTAGTAATTCTCCTTAAGTTATATCGCACGCACTTCCACTCCTTTTCGAGACTGTCCGACGCTAGAGCTTGTGATTTGGGTTTAGTCTGGTAAGTTTCCAAGCAGATGCATTCTGGCTCCGTTGACAATTTAATACATAGGAACGCCGACCATTCAATGATTTTTAAGAACGTCTGATTTTATGCTTTTTTTTAGATTTTTATATAGTACAAGGTGTTTCACTTTATTTCAAGTTTCTGGACTTTTTATTGTATGTCTCTGTTCCACCTGAGTGCCTTTCTTCATCGTCTCTTCCTACCATTAAATATTCTCTTGGGATGGGGAGTGTTAGTACTACCATGTGTATTTTCAATGTGGACCCCTTGGTTCTTAAACCATATGGTAAGATTCTTGTTTTTTTTCTTTTGCTTTATACCCTTTCGAGTTTTCTCGAAAGTCTTGTTGTTTGTGTCCCAGACAGGTTCTCAGTACTGATGGATGTTCATGCTACTACAACACGGATTGTGGGGCCTGATTTGACCCATGTTGCTGCTGCTTCCGACTGCTCCCCCCTCACAGGGCACTCATCGGTGATGAGTAATTTTGAGTAGGGAAGGATTGAGGAGACGTTGTTGACACGGCCGCCAATGATCCCCGTCTGAGAGAGTTCGTCGATTGGGACGACCGCTGCCGCATGCTAAAGGATGAGATCGACATCCGCCGCCATTATATAATAAAATATAATTATAAATTAAATAAATATATTTATATTTTTTTATAATTTTATTATTTTAGAAATTATATTTTAAGTATTTATTTCATGGTTTAATTTTCATTTCATGTGTAATGATGGGTGCTTATAACCATCATGTGTTGTTTTAATTATTTCATTTCATGTGCTTTGATGGTTTAGGGCTAATATCGAGTCGAGTTTGAGCGATTTTGACTCGGCTCGAAATCGAAATTTTTGACTCGAACTCAGCTCGAAATCGAAATTGATTTCGAGTCAAGTCGGCTCGACTAGAAATGACTCGATTCCGAGTCGGCTCGAAATCGAATCGTGTCAGCTAGAAATCGAATCAGTTCAGCTCAAAATCGAATCAAGTCAGCTCAAAATTGAGAAATTTTTTGTTTTATTCCTAGATTACTATAAATTAAATCGGGCAGCTTATAAATTTAGTGAATGAAACACTTAAAGTCTTCATTTTTTTATTTAGGTTAAAATTTTGTTATTTTTAATCTTAAAATAAGAGTATATTAATAAATACATAATTTTTTAAATTAATTCAAGTTGATTCAAATCATATTTTGAGCGATTCAGGACTTGCTCGAAATCGACTCGAAATCAGATTCGAGTCAAATTGAATCGACTCAAATTGAGTCCAATCAATTTTAACCGATTCCGATTCGGCTCAATTTTCGTACAATTTTTGAGCGACTTTCGAGTTTTGAATAATATGCTCAGCCCTACGATTGGTGGATATAACCATCATATTTTAAATTTGAATTTTGAATTTTGAATGGAGGGAGATTGAGTGGTGTAGGCTATATATAGCCTTGTTATGAAGAATTGATTAGAGAAGAAGAATAAGAAAATAATCCACCTAAAAATCTTTTTGAGATCCTCCTTCCCCCTGGCAAAATTCGGTCACCTCCAACCTCCTCCTCCTCTTGGCCACCGACCTTCTTTCTCTCCCCCTCTTAGTGGCTCGGCCACCTTCCCCCTCCCCTCCTCCTCCTCCTCCTCCTCCCTCTTTAAGCTCTCACCACAAGATAACCCGAGCCCCTCCATTATTCACTCCAAATAAAACTGAGCCCACCCTCTACTTGTCAACCCTTGCCACCACCACCCTAATTCCTTTCAACCTCTCGGCCACCCAACTCCACCACCAAAATAACCGGTCACCAAACTCAACCACCAAACCCTACCACCAATTCCACCACCAAAACCGAGCCACCAACCCTTCCACCAACCCGAGCCTCCACCCTCTCCACATAATAAAATTGACCTACCTTGGTTTTCCCTAGCCACCACCCTCCACCACTTGAGACAAAATTATTCTCCACCACCTTTTCTCTCTCCTCTGCAATAATATTGTCTTTTCAAGGAACTTCCTCTCCAAGGGATTGTCAAAAGGAGGAAACAACGATCGTCTTCATTGTCCGGTGCGGATCCGAGGATTTCTGCATGGAAATAGAGAATATACCACCGTCGTGTGGGGCTGCTACACTAATCTTGTGGATGGATACATATTGGGATTTGGGTAACGCTTTTCTTAACCAACTTCGGTTAGTGCTTCTTCTATATATTTTGTAAGAATTGGTGGAATAGAAGGCTGGTAATTTGTTCTAATTTATCTAGAATATTGTGCTAGTTAAAATCTATTTTTAAAAGCATTTATTTCCCAAATATTTTTTCGTATAAATTGGAATGGGTAGATCTCGGGAACACTAGAAGAAAGCTGGTTCATCACCCTTGATTTCCCCTTGAGTTCAAGTGATTTTGTATACCCTCTATTAATTAATTTTTGGATCGATTAGGACTTAATGTTAAATCACTTATTTAGTCTGGATATTCTCTTATTTGATGTGTGAATGTTTGCGCATAATTTTATTTGTATTGCAAATTGATCAGATTGGGTGGGTCCAATTCGCTTGAGCGAACATTGGCATATAACCCTTGTTCAATCTAAAACAAGGGGTAGCGTCCATTTACGTTGATTGCTATGGAATTTGTGCCTTTAAAGCTTGAGTATTCAATAGTGCTAAGTAGAGAAACCGCGAGCTAGATATTTAATTAAATTGTTGAACATAAGAATGTGTAGTTTAATCCATAAAAACTATGGGCATGCATCACCAAAGACCTCTGCTTGAAAGCAATCAATGCCTCTTGTAGCAATTTTGAAGCTACAAATTCAGAAGAAGACAACTCAGAAGATGAGTTTGTATTATAAGAAGATAAGGTAATCTCTTCTTTTGATTTTACTTCAAATAAATTTAAAATTGAAATTAAGTTATTATGCAATGATCTAATTAAATCTGAGAAGGAAATCAAACTTCTCAGAGAGAAACAAATTGAATTTTAAAATATTTCTTCTGAAAACTTACAACTTAAAGAAGATTTACAAACTGCTAATAATCAAATAATTTCCTTAGAAACTAAATTAAATGAGGCTAAAATATTTGATAATTCCTTAATGGGAGAAGTATCAAATTCATGGACATCACAAGCACGGTGAATGTTAGATTAAATAGCAAACTGGGCTTGGGTGCTTCATCAAGTAAGCCTTATATTTTTGAGAAAAATATATTTTATAAACCCATGAATTTCATTTCTGCAAAAGAAACCGAAAATAAGTATTACAACTTACAAATAAAAAAACTGAAATCATACCAAAGAATAAATCAAAGAAAAAAAATTCTCATAAAAATAATGTTTAATAAAATTGGTCAAACAGAGATCGATGAAATCAGTATTATGCGTCGAACGACGATCGACGAACTCTGAACCCAGAATTTGGCTATGATTACTCAACAAAGGGTCCTCGATGAATTCAATATGTTTCGTCTAACAGAGATCGATGATCGTGGAATACAGGAAATGAGTATTATCATTCTGTGAACCTAGATCAACAAAATCAATACTTTTCATCAAACTCAACTCGACGAACTCAACTAAAATCGTCGAACTGAAATTTTCAAAACAGAAATATAAATTTTTATCAAACTAATAATCAGAAACCAAAATTTGTTAATCCTTTTACTTAGTGGATAATCCCTCCTAGGAGATACCACCTATTAGGTTATAAGGATCAACCTGATTGTTCTTATATTTCAAGTTATTTTTTTGAAAGAAAACAAGGACCCAAGGTAACCTGGGTCAAAAACACCTAACTTATTTTTATGCAGGTGAAGAACTATCATACCACAGAGGAACAATGGTATTTGGATAGTGGTTTCTCAAAACATATGACGGGTTCAAAGGCCAACCTAAGTGACTTTAAAGCAAAGCTTGGATCCAAAGTGATCTTTGGAGAATCCAATTATGGACAAATAGAAGGATTTGGAAATGTCAAGATTGGAGCAATCACATTCAAAAAGATAGCTTATGTGAATTGACTGAAACATAACATCATATCCTTAAGCTAACTATGTCATGAAGTTTATCAGGTAACTTTTAATAAGTTCTTATGCTCTATTATTTCTAATAAAAAAAAATTATTTTAACTGGTATTAGACAAGGAAATATATACTTGGTTAGTTTCAATTCAGCTAAATAATAAATTATTTTATTCAACCAGATTAGTAAAGCTAGTGAATTATGGAATAAAAGTCAAGGTCATGTAAACCTTAGGACAATAACTAAATTATCTAAGGATAACATTGTTAGAGGACTACCTTCTAGCCACTACAAGAAGGAAGGACTCTGCAGGGCTTGTCAATTAGGCAAGCAAACTTAAAATAGTTTTAATTCCATTAATAAAAGTGATTCACCTAAAATCTTGTACTTGTTGCATATGGACCTTTTTGGACATATTGCAGTACAGAGCTTAGGAGGAAAGTCAAATAACTTAGTAATTATTGATGCTTTCTTTAGATTCACTAAGGTTTTTTTTTCTGTAAAATAAGTCAGATAACTTTAAAGTTCTTCCAGACTTTCTTAAGAGCATACAAATTAAGTACTCTACTCAAGTTACATTGATCAGAAGTGATCATAGCACTGAGTTTGAATCTCTTCTCATGCAAGAATTCTATGAGAAGGAAGGTATGAGGCATTTTTTTCCTGCTCCTAGAACTCCTCAACAAAATGGGTTAGCTAAAAGGAAAAATAGAACCCTGATTGAATTTGCATGGACTTTGCATGCAGATGCTCACTTGCCCCTGTCCTTTTGGGCAGAGGTAGTAAGCACAAAAAATTATGTTCTGAATAGAAGTCTAATTCATAAAACTAAGGGTAAGACCCCCTATAAATTACTTAATGGGAAGAAACCTAAAATAAACTATTTTAAATATTTGGTTGTATATGTTTTATTCATAATAATGACAAGAAATATCTTAAAATGTTTGAAGCCAAAGCTCTAGAGGGAATTTTTCTTGGATATTCTCAAGTCAGCAAGGCTTATAGGGTTTATAACAAATCAACATTAAATATGAAAGAATCTATACATATAAATTTTGATGAGACTAACATGTTTTACATGGAGAATGATTCTTCTACCATAGAAAATTTGCAAGTACCAAATCTGTGTGAGAAATTGGATGACTTAATCCTAACACAAGAGCATATATAACATCCTTCTCAACAGATTACTGCTTATGATAGTGATGAAGAAATTCAGGAAATTCATGTTGAAGATATTATGACAAATGAAATTTCACAAAAGAAATAAATGCTATAAGTGGTTGAAGAACTAACTCTACCCACTGATCTTGTCACACTTAAAGATCATCCCATATCTCAAGTGATTGGAGACATATTAGTTGGTGTGCAAATAAGGCATCAACTTAATCATGATCAGATTCATGCTTGATTTCTTTCTCAGATTAAACCTCAATCCATAAAAGATGCAGAGCAGGATCCCCACTGGATTATTGCAATGCAAGAGGAGCTCAATCAATTTGAAAGATGTTGAGTTTGGGATCTAATTCCAAAGCTCAAAGACCATCCTGTAATTTTTACTAAATGGGTAATCAGGAACAAGTTTGATGCCCAAGGATCAATTGTGAGGAACAAAGCAAGATTGGTAGCCTATGGCTATTCTCAGGAGTAAGGCATAGATTATGAACATACCTTTGGCCATGTTGCAAGGCTTGAGGCTATCATGGTTTTTCTTCCTTATGTAGTATTTCAGAGATTCAATGTTTATCAAATGCATGTCAAGAGTGCATTTCTCAATGGAAAACTCAAAGAGGAATTGTATGTTGAACAACCACCATGTTTTATCTCTTCAACTTATCCCTCTTATGTTTTTAAATTACATAAAGCCCTTTATGGTCTAAAGAAAGCTCCAAGAGCTTTGTATGAGACCTTGGCTAGTTTTCTTTTAGAGCATAAATTTTTTATAGGCATGGTAGATAAAACTTTGTTTTTCAGTCATAATAAGGAGAAAATTTTGCTATTTCAAATTTATATAGATTACATAATATTTGGATCTACTGATTCCAAACTTTGCAAAAGGTTTTCTGCCCTGATGCATTCAAAGTTTGAAATGAGTAGCATGGGTAAACTATCCTACTTCCTTGGTATCCAAGTGAAGCAATCTCCCGATGGTATCTTTATATCCCAATAAAAATATGCTAAGGATCTACTTAAAAGATTTTGGATGTTTGATGTCTCAACCATGAAAACACCCATGCCCTGAAATACACTAGTTGATTCTAATGAATAGGGAAAACTAGTTGATCAGAAAACATATAGGTCTATTGTTGTGTCCTTATTTTATTTTACAGCTAGTAGGCCAGACATTATGTTTATTACATGCATTTATGCTAGGTTACAAGTAAATCCCAAAAAATCTCACATAATTTTATTAAAAAAGATTTTGAGATATATAAAGGGTTGTCCAAATCTAAGACTTTGGTATCCAATAAAGTCAGAATTTGACTTTACTGGATTCTCAGATTCTTACTTTGCTGGATGTAGAGTTTATAGGAAAAGAACATCAGGAAAATGTCAGTTTCTTGGTGATAGTCTTGTGTCCTTGTTTTGCAAGAAATAAACATATGTGCCAACATAACCTGCTGAAGTTTAGTACATGGCAGCTGGTAGTTGCTGCTTACAGATATTGTGGATTCAAAATTAGCTATTGGATTATTGTTTCAACTTAAATAATTCAATCATCTTTTGTGATAATACCAGTGTTATTTCAATTGCACAAAATCAAGTGCTTCATAGTAGAAGAAAGCATATAGAGATGAGACATCATTTCATTAGAGATTGTGAGGACAAAAATAAAAATAGCCTTGTCTTTATCTCTACTGATTTTTAAAGAGCAGACATTTTCACCAAACCATTAGATGAAAAGAAACTTATGTTCTTCTTAAATCAGCTTGGTATGATTAATGGAGAAGGTTTAGTTTGATTTCTGTCTGAGGTTGAAGAATTTGTCACCTTTTGTCAAATTGAGATCGACGATCTGTGAATTATTCTTGAGATTTTTCGTGGAGCGGAGATCGACGATATGTCTTTGTGAACATTTTCATCGAACGGAAATCGATGATTTGCTTCAGAAATTTTTTTCGTTTACTTGAAAACGAAGAACTATTTTCCCCCTCTTCAAACTGACATTGACGCTTTTATTTCTTCATGAATTTTTTTTTCGTCGACCTGAGTTCAAAGCTTTTCATTTATGTCGAACGGAGTTTGCCGTTTCATCTTCTGAAAACCTATAATTAGGCTTTCATTAAACTCCATTCTGTGCTTTCTAGTTCCCTTCCACTTGATCTTTTGTCTTTGTATGCATGGCGATTTCAGCGACGACCCTCTCTAGAATGAATTTTTATGTAGGATTCTACATCTGCATCGACACTTTCAACCATTCAGATCAAATATTCAAAGACATCCTTCAGTTATTTTAAGTTCCTCAATTGAGAAAGTTCATGACCCTTAGGATCAAGCTTTCAACACAAGAAATCAAAGAATGGGTTTTCACAGCAACATTTCCAGAACAAAGCTCCATCTCTGGATCAATATCTAGTCATCAGGTATTTCTGACCCCTGATATTCTAACACAAGTTTTTGCTTTTGTAAATGGGGAAGATGATTTTTAATTATCTAGCAATGAGTTTTAGGATATGCTAGTTATCATGGGTCACTCCCAAGGAAACCCTAATAAATTACTGAAAAAAACTTGACTATTGAATACAAGTTCTTGGCTGATGTGGTTGGAAAAGTCAACTTGGGCAAGCACTCTGCCAATTACTACATCACTAGGCACTACTTACTTTTGAGGAGTGCCCTGGTTAATCATAAATCGGTTAAATGGGTAGTTTTCTGTTTGATTTGATTAAAAAGAAAATCAGTAAAAAGGATGTGAGTTTTTGAAGAGTTCTGTTCATCTTCCTCCAGGTAAAGGTGCCAAAACAATTGGTCCCCCAAACCATCATTATCAATTCCTCTAAGAGGTTTACCTCTGAACTCTTTGGCATATGGGAGAGGGTAATCCCAAAGCTCTCCAGTGCTTCCTCTTCCAAGATAACTTAAGGGGACACTAGGGATGAAACAACCACTCTCTCAACCCCTGAAGAAGCTCTTGCTCCTCCCTCTCCTACTCATATACCATCCAATATTATTACAGACACACCTTCTACCTCCATCCCTCCTATTTCACCATCTCAACCCTCTCCAAAACATTCACCTTTTTGAGATGAACTTCCTGATGCCATCCCTCAACATATTCCACCAACATTCCAAACCATCCAACATTCAGACCTACCTCAAGCACTCGCCATCTGTTCCAACTGTGCTCACTAATCCACATGTTCCCTCCTCTACTCTTGATACACTATATCTAGACTTCTTTGACAAGGCTAATGATTCTCTTAATTTTGTTGGTACCCTAGTTTGGATTTGAGTTTAGTCTTCTCAATTAGTTTCTTGACCCAAGATTTATCTATGTTCAAAGGTTAGTTGCTAGGTTAGATTTCCTCAAACGAAGAGTTGTCACTTATCTAGTGAAAATCTGGCTAAGTTGTTTTTGGTTCGACTATAGTCGAACGGCGCTCGGCTATCGTCTATCAACTGTTCGACGATTGTCTATCAGTTGGTCGACTATCGTCAGTCAGCTGATCGTCTAACTCTGAGTTAGTTCAACTCTTGTTAGCTCGACGATCTGTGGTATCTACCTAGTCGATCGTCGAACCCTGCTCGACTTCTTTTGCCCAGAAAGATTTCTTAATAGTTTAACTCCTTGATAGTTCAACTATCTGATAGTCCAACTATCTGCTCTGATAGTTCGACTATCTGTCCTGCTCTGATAGTTCGACTATCTGTTCTATTGTGATAGTTCGACTATCTGCTCTGATAGTTCGACTATCTATTCTGTTGTTGATAGTTCGACTATCTGTTTGATAGTTCGATTATCTGCTCTGTGTTGATAGTTCGACTATTTGTTTGATTGTTCGACTATTTTTTTGATAGCTCGACTATCTGCTTTGATAGTTAGACTATCTGTGTCGTTCGACTATCTGTTCTGATAGTTTGATGATCTCTGGGGTTCGTTTGACGATCTCTGTGGATCGTTTGACGATCTTTTGTCTGTTTTTAGTAATTTTGTACTCTTTCTCTTCTGTGATTTATATCCTATTTATTTTGCATATTTTATTAAAGATTATTTCATTGATTTTATGCTTACATTTCAAGGTAATCTTTGCCCCATTCTTTATGCATAAGTCAAGTTCTTTCTGACAAAAGTCTTTTTTATTATTAGTTGAAATATCTTTATGCTTTATCTGTCATGCTGTCCTTTACAGCTGTTAGACACAAAAGTCTTCTCTGGCCGTAAAGAGTTTTGTCTGATGTGACTTTCTCTAGTATTCTTTTATCAGATTGGATATGCAGCTTCTAAGAAAGCTTTATCCCTTTCTAGGATGTTTGTCTGCAGGATATATTTTTGTAGTGTGTTATTTGCAGCCCAGATCGTAGATCTCAGAAGAAGACAAAGTTCAAATAAAGATTAGAGTCGTTATAGAGGCTAATATATAAAGAGCTTCTTTTGAAAGAAGTATATACAACAACAACACACATATACATACATATACTAAGCAAGCAGAGTATACACAGAGTGATTCAAAACAAGAAGAGATACAGCTCTAAGATATTGTTACATTCAACTAAGAAGATCAACCTTCTTCAACTCTCTCTTCTTCAATCCTGAGTTCATCCTGCTGCCAGGAACATTCACTCAGAGTCTCAAGAAGAAGAAGAAGAAGAAAGAAAAGCTGTTGAAGAAGAACATCCATTACAAATCAAGAGTCTTCTTCAAGCTGCTCCTTCAAGAACTTTAAGACAGCTCTCTGTCAAAAGTTAAGAAGAGAACCTACACCTGAAGCAAGACTTCTTCCTGGATATCACTAAGCCAGGGGGAGCCTTGATTCTTTAGAGCTTTCTAGCTCTGTGCAATCCACTAGCTTCTCTAATCTTATTTTACAATAGAGAAGACACTCTAACTCTCTCTCAACCTTAGTGGCAGGGCACCTGATCAAAAACCTGTGGTTGATTTTGAGCTCCTTATCAAAAGCTCAAAGGGTCTACTTGATCTACCTGAAGCAGATCAGTTGGTGGCAGGGCACCTGAACAAAAACCTGTAGTTGATTCCTACCAGGGTGGTAGAAGAGTGGACGTACCTATTTAGAGGGAACCACTATAAACCTCTTGTGTCGTCTGTGTTGCTTAATTTAATTATTGCACTGTGGCTGTGAATAGAACT
The DNA here is from genome assembly GCA_039513925.1 of Platanthera zijinensis. Lineage (NCBI taxonomy): Eukaryota > Viridiplantae > Streptophyta > Magnoliopsida > Asparagales > Orchidaceae > Platanthera > Platanthera zijinensis. The sequence continues at coordinate 124,345,687 of CM077087.1, forward strand.
TACTTGGATTGCTAGTTGCTTTGTTAGGACTAAAGCTGAAACTGTAATTACAACTAGCTCTCTATTGTGCACCACACTTTGTGTTAGGCTCTAGGGTTTCAAATATCTATAAACTCATTCTGCAAATTAACTCTAAGGAAGTTGAGTAGGGTGTCATAATTTTTGAATACTCTATTCACCCTCACCCCTCTAGAGTTGTATCTATCCTCACTTTCAATTGGTATCAGAGGGAGGTTGACTGACTATACAGGCTAACACCTGAGTCACAAGATCCTGATAGATACCAAGTTTATAGATATTCACTTCATGGCCCAGTACAAGGATTATTCTAGCACAAGACCTCCAGTATGCAACTTAGCAAAGTTCAGCATCTAGAAGGCAAGAATCAAGCTATATATGAATTCTATTGATGAAGATATTTTTTCTTCCATTTTGACAGGACCTCCAACACCACCTACTGCAGCCACTACTACAACATCTACAAATCTCAGTGCAGTGCCACCTCCAGACTACAATGATGCATATAAGGAAGCAAAAGTAGCTGATGCTAAAGCAATGAATATTCTAGCTCAGACCATGTCAGATGAAACCTTTCAAAAAGTGGCTGATTACACTTCTGTAAAAGCCATGTTGGACTCATTGAACCAGATTGTAGCTGGTTCAGCCGATGAAAGGTAGGACAGAAGGTCTAACCTTATATCTCAATATGAAAACTTCAAGAAGACAGAAACTGAATCAGTTGAAGGAATGTACACCAGGCTCAACTCAATCACCAATGAGCTGAGAACTCTTGATAAGGAGATAACATTGACAGAGGTCAATGATAAGATACTGATGTTCTTCCCAAGCACATGGGATCTTAGGATCTGGCCCATCAAAGAGGCTAGAAGAACTACTAAAATCTCAACTGAAGCCCTCCTTGGCAAACTCAAATCTTTTGAGCAAGTACTGAAGTCCAGGGAAGCTGAGGCTGAAGCCAAGACTCCAACTCCAACAAGGAAAGAGCAAACCCTTGCACTAAAATCTGCTGATGCTTTTGAAGGAAGCCAATCAAATGAGGAACTGATGGCACTCTTTGCCAAAAGGTTTCTCAAGATGGGCAGAAAGGACTTCATAAAGAAGTCTTAGAGATATGAAAATAAACTAAGGTATGACAGATCTCCTGCTAAAGAAATTATCTGTTATGGTTGCAGGAAACCTGGACACATTCTACCAGAGTTTCCAGAGTAAAAGAACAAGGATAAGAGAAAAGAAAAAGAACATCAGAAGAAGCACTCCAAGTCCTCCTCCTACAAAAATAAGAAGAAGGAGAAAGGATTTGTTGCTGAAACCTGGAGTGATTCAGATAAGGAATCTTTCTCCTCAAGCTCCAGTGAAGATGAGGAAGATAAGAAGGCAAAAGAAATTTGCCTTATGGCAATTGATGCCTGCAGCAATCACTCAGCTGTAGAGAGTTCTTATGATGATGAAGAAATGCCTACAGAAGATCAAGTATTATCTTCTTATGATTTTTCTTCTGCTGAATTTAAATATGTATTTAAATCCCTTTGTTTAGATTTAATTGGTTCAGAAAAGGAAATTAAGGAGCTTAGAAATAGGATAGCAGAATAAGAAATCCTCTCCATTGAAAATTCTAGGTTAGAAGCAGAACTCACTAAGTCTAGTGAAGAAATAAAATTTCTTAAAAATGAACTAGCTAAGTCAAAAATATTAGAAGAATCTCTAAATGGTAGAAGTCTTAAGCTACTAGAAATTACTAGCATGTCAAATACTAGGACATGCAATAATAAGCTAGGCTTAGGAGCTTAACCAAGTGAACACCCCTTGGTTCTTAAAAATCATCTTTCAACTCCAGTAAACTTTATTTCAGCTGATGGAATAAAGAATACTAAGCAAGTAAATCTAGTTAACAATGCCTTAAATAAAGCTAAGAGAGAAAAGAGAAAGCAAAAATTTAAGGAACTACAAAAGTCGTCGAACTATGCTCGACGATCGAAGTCTCAATGGTCGAACGATGCTCGACGATTTGAGCATCGATCGTCGAACGATGATCGACGATCTCAATATGACTTTCAAAATAATCACCTGAACCTTAGAAATCCTAATGTAAATAGCAACCCTAGGTTTATTGACCCATCAACTTCATGGAGCATTCCACCTAGGAGATCCTATCCCTTAGGATATAAACCCCAACCTGCTTATTCTTTTATTTCAAGCTTTCATTATGAAAAGAATAATGGACCCAAGGTTGTTTGGGTCCACAATGTCTAACTGTTTAATTTGCAGGTAAAGACCTATCCAATTACTAAAGACAAATGGTATTTGGATAGTGGCTGTTCCAAACACATGATAGGAAACAAAGAAAATCTATCAAAATACAAGGCCAAGCTTGGACCAAAGGTGATCTTTGGGGATTCCAGCTGTGGTCAAACTGAAGGATATGATAGGATTACCATTGGAGCAGTAACATTCAAAAGGGTTGCATATATAACTGGACTGAAGCACAACCTAATCTCAGTAAGCCAGTTATGTGATGTAGGTTATCAGGTATCTTTCAATAACACTCTCTGTAATATTACTTTAAATAATAATGTTGTGTTAGTAGGCATTAGACAAGGTAATATTTATTTAGTTGATTTTAACTCAACTAAATCTAAAATTTGCCTGTTTAATGAAGTAACAAATAATAACACCTTATGGCATAGGAGGTTTAGCCATGTTAACCTCAAGAACATATCTAGGTTATCTAAATACAACCTTGTTAGAGGTTTAGCTTCTTGCCCCTACAAGAAGGAGAGCCTATGCAAGGCTTATCAATTAGGCAAGCAAACAAAAAACTCCTTTAAATCTGTAAATAAAAGTGATTCACCTATAATCCTGTATTTATTACACTTGGACCTTTTTGGCCCAATAAATGTACAGAGTCTAGGAGGGAAGTATTACACTTTAGTGATTGTAGATGACTTCTCTAGGTTCACTTGGGTGTTCTTTTTGAGAACTAAGGCTGATAACTTCAAAGTTCTTACAAACTTTCTGCTATGTGTGCAGACTGAGTATTCAACTCATGTTGCCTTGATCAGAAGTGATCATGGTACTGAGTTTGAGTCTCTTCTCATGCAAGAATTCTGTGAGAAAGAAGGTATCAAACATAGCTTCTCTGATCCTAGAACTCCCCAACAAAATGGGGTAGTGGAAAGGAAGAATAGAACACTGATTGAAGCTGCTGGAACATTATTGGCAGATGCTAACATGCCTCTCTCTTATTGGGCAGAAGCTGTTAGCACTGCTAATTATGTCTTAAACAGATGTCTTATACACAAGCTTAAGAGTAAAACTCCTTATGAGTTGCTTAAAGGAAAGAAAACTAAAATTAATTATTTTAGAGTCTCTAGTTGTGTAGTGTATATTCACAATAACAACAAAGAATATCTAAGAAAGTTTGAAGCAAAAGCTTCAATAGGAATTTTTCTTGGATATTCCCAAGTAAGCAAAGCTTATAGGGTCTTTAACAAAATCAACATCGAAAATAGAGGAGTATATGCATGTTTCTTTTGATGAGTCAAAGATGTTTTACGAGGAGAAGGAAACTTCTCCTTCCTCAAGCTCATTGCAGGTACCTGAGTCATATAAAGATGTAACTCAAGAGATTCTCCCTCTTTCAACTCTTCATATCACTGATTCAGACAGTGATGAAGATACTGTGGAAGAAGTTACTGTACCACCAACAGTTGATCCAATTCCTCAGGAGGAATTAATCCAAACTATTGTTGAAGATCACATCCCACCTGCTGATATTGCCACACTTAGAGATCATCCTACATCTTAAGTGATTGGTGACATTCTAGCTGGTGTGCAAACAAGACATCAATTAAGACAGGATGTGATGCATGCTTGTTTCCTTTCACAGATTGAGCCCCTCATCATAAAAGATGCTGAGCTAGATCCCCACTGGATCATTGTTATGCAAGAGGAGCTCAATCAATTTGAAAGATGTAAAGTATGGACTTTGGTTCAAAGACCTAAAGGCCAACTGATCATAGGCACAAAGTGGGTGTTTAAAAACAAGTTGGTTGCAAATGGAATTATTATAAGGAACAAAGCTAGGCTTGTAGCTTAGGGCTACAGACAGGAGGAAGGTATAGACTATGACCAAACCTTTGCCCCTATTGCAAGGCTAGAGGAAATAAGGATCTTTCTAGCCAATGCAGCCTATATGAAGTTTTAGGTTTTCCAGATGGATGTCAAGAGTCCATTCCTAAATGGTGAGCTAAAGGAAGAGGTGTTTGTTGAACAACCTCCTGGGTTTGTCTCTTCAACTCAACCCTCATTTGTTTACAAGTTGCAAAAAGCTCTTTATGGACTTAAGCAAGCACCCAGAGCCTGGTATGAGACTCTAGCTAGTTTCCTGTTAGAGCACAACTTTATTAGGGGAGTAGTTGATAAAACCCTGTTTGTCAAGCATCACAAGGACACCATCCTGTTAGTTCAAGTCTATGTGGATGATATTATTTTTGGCTCCACTTATCCCTAACTGTGCAAAAAGTTCTCAGACCTGATGCATTCTAAGTTTGAGATAAGTAGTATGGGTGAGCTGTCTTACTTTCTTAGTCTCCAAGTAAAGCAAGATGGTGATGGCATCTTCATCTCCCAATCCAAATATGCCATGGAATTGGTAAAAAAGTTTGGGATGGCTGATGCTTCAGCAATACATACACCCATGGCTGTAAATGTAGTTATAGATTCTGATGATCAGGGTAAGCCAGTTGATCAGAAAAACTATAGGGCCATTGTTGGTTCCCTTTTGTATTTAATTGCAAGTAGACCAGATATAATATTTGTCATATGCCTATGTGCTAGATTCCAGGTCAACCCCAAGGAATCTCATTTGATTCTTCTCAAGAGAATTTTGAGATACCTGAAGGGATGTCCAAATTTAGGACTGTGGTACCCACCTGAATCAAAATTTTAGTTAATTGGATACTCTGATTCTTACTATGCTGGCTGTAGAGTTGACAGGAAAAGTACCTCAAGAACATGTCAGTTCCTGGAAGAGAGATTGGTCTTTTGGTTCTGTAAGAAACAGGCTTCTGTCTCAACTTAAACTGCAGAGGCTGAATATATAGCAGCTGCTAGTTGTTGTTCACAGATCCTGTGGATTCAAAACCAACTTTTGGATTATGGGTACACACACAAGAACACCAAAATCATGTGTGATAGTACTAGTGCTATCTCCATTGCACAAAATACTGTGCACCACTCTAGAACCAAGCACAATGTGATCAGGCACCATTTTCTAAGAGATTGTGTCGAAAAGAACAAGATCAGCCTTTAGTTCATATCCACTGACCTTCAGAGAGGTGATATTTTCACCAAGCCCTTAGATGAACAGAAGCATCTGTTCTTTTTGGTTCAACAAGGCATAATAAATAGAAAAGACTAAGTGTGACTTCTGCCTTTGTTGAAATCTATTTGAAGATCGTCGAATGACGTTCGACGATAGTCGAATAGGTTGAGACTATCGTCGACCTATGGTTGACGCCGGCTCATTTGCTTGTGAAGACAGAAATAGTCAAACGATTCCTCGACTACTCTGCTTCAAGAAACGATCATCGAACGACCGTTCGATTATCGCTTCTACTATTTGTTAAAACTGGTCGACGATTGTCATTTTAATATAAAACCGATGGTCGACCGAGGTTAAGAGATTGTCTTTTTAGTAGTCAACAGAGCTCGTCTTTTCGTATTCCGTCTTTCTGCTTAAGCTCTGCCCCGCGCTTTCTACTCTTCGCTTCTCTTGTCTTATCAAACCAAATCTATGGCGATTGCTCCAACTCTCTTGACAACGATAAAGTTTGATGCTGGTTTCAGTGTGGATTTCGACTCGTTCAGCGCCTGCGATGCGGAGATTATAGAGATGCTACAACTCTGCAAGGATCAAGGACTGGAAAAGCTAATATTAACAAGGATCAACATTAATATTCTAGAGATCAAAGAATGGGTTTTCTCTTCGTCTTCTAGCGACGAATCCATGACCGGGACAATAAGCGGCGAAGAGGTAATCCTGACTCCTGCCATACTGACTGAAATTTTTGGATTATTGAATGGACAAGATGAGTATGACCAACATACTCAAGAGTATGGAAGAATGCTCGTCGAGCTAGGACATGCTGAGGGCATTCCTTAAAAGTTGCAGAAAGTTAACTTTCCTTTGAGGATTAAGTTCTTAGCTGAACTTGTTGGAAAAGTGATGTTAGGTAAGCACTCAGCTCATGATAATATAACCAGGCAGCAATTTGCCTTGTTGAGTGCAATTATCAATAAGAAAGAGTTAAATTGGGCATGGATAATGTTTGATTTTATCAGAAAGAAGAATAGCAAGAAGGAAGTAACCCTTGGAAGGGTAATAGGAATTTTCCTAAAAGAAAAATATCCTCAACTGTTCGGTACAGTTGCCTTCACCAGCTGGGGAAGCTCCTATTTTATCTGAGAACACCAGGACTGTACAAGTCACTCCCCACCTACATGAAGAAGGCTCCTTCATTCCCCCCATTACTTCTACTTCTGCATTGCCATCCACCTCTACATTACCATCCATTTCTTTTGTATTACCATCCACTTCTACTGAAGTGCCATCTACATCTGCATTACCATCTACATCCACTGTCTCTCTTCTATTTGATTCCTCCACTATTCTCCATGCATCACCACCAACATCTCCACTCCCTTCACATCTTGCTAGGATTTCTCATCCTAGTTTTGATCTGTTTGTTTCTGAGAATCTACCCACTCCACCCATAAATCACCAATTTCTCATTCAGATCATATTGATCTTCCTGCATCCACCCATAAATCACCAGTTCACAACATATCTCATCAAGAGACCATCATCCCTGATGATCTTCCATCTACTGAGCTTCCCCCATCCACATCATTTGAAATAACTCCAGCTTTCAGTGCAAACATCCTGGAGCTAATTACTCCTTCAATCAAAACCATGATTGAAGAAGCAATTGCCCCTCTTGTTTCTACCATCTCTTCCCTGTCATCCTCCATCATATCCCTCTCCAAGTCTGCTGAGCCCTCTTCATTTAGGGGCCTGACTTCAGTATTTACTGAAATCAGGCAGGGGGAGATGTTCGAGGAAGATGCCTCAGGACTGCCCCTTATTACTCTTCCAGCAGATCCCCAAGCTGAAATTCAAAAAGAAACAGTAGTTCCAGTTGACATTACAACATCATCTGCAGAATAAGAACCAGTTCAGAGGCCATCTGATATCATAATGAAAGCAGAATTTGCCTTCAAAGTGTGCCTTGAAGAAGCCTCCACTCCCATAGTTGTTCAATTTCTAGAAGGAGTCATTACCTCTTATCTAGATGACTTGTGGGAGTTAGAAAATTCTGAAGAAAATACTGAAGGTAATTCATTTACTCAATTCCTTGACATGCTAACTGACATGCTAGCCTGCGAATACTTGGAAGGGATTTTTCGATACCATTTAGAACACCTTTGTGTCCCTTTGGTTTCAGATCTAGTTCAAGAAGTTCAAGCTGCTCAAGAACCTGCTCAGCAACCAGCTCCAGAACCAGCTCCAGACTCAGCTCAAGAATTTGCTGTTCAAGATCCTGTATCTACTCCTCCAGCTCAAATAGCTGTGCAAGATGAACTGGTCCTCAAGACAGTTACAGTTGAGCAAGAGAATGTTTCAGTTGAATAAGAAGAAAGATCTACAGTCTTGGATGAAACCCCAGGACTAGACCTGGATACTCTTCTAGCACAGGATGCCTTAGAAGAAGAAAGAGAAAGCTGCATTAAAATCAAAAGAACAAGCTGAGCAAGAGGCTTTTGATCCCTATGATCAACCTCAATCATCTCATTCTGATGATGAGGATGATTCTGATGAGTCAGAAGGTTCTAAGAAGAAGAAAACAGCAAAAAGAAAAAGGAAAGCTGCTGCTCCTCCTCCTCCTAATCCTGATCATGATGTTCCCTATTACATAAAGAAAGGGATAGATCCCAAATCTAAATAATATCAATATTGGATGGGAGTATCCAAAAACCAACAAAAGCAGAGAAAGAAAAGCAAAAGATAAGACAGTCCAGCTCCAAAGTTGAATCCCAGAGGCCCTCCTCCTACTCCAAGTGCGGGAGCTTCTGGAAATGTATATGCCAATCCATCAGCCCCTTCTGCTAGATTCAGTCTATCTCAAGCACATTAAAGAAGAAGTAATCAAGGATATCAAGGCAGATCTCTATCTGGACATTAAATACAAGAGGCTGACACAAAAGAGCAAGTGAAGGACATAGTATATCAGAAGCCAACCTTTCTCCTCCTCCTTCACCCAAGAGAAAATCATCTCCTCCAAAAGAAAGCAAAAGCATACCATTCAAAAAGCCTGCTCAAACAATGAAAATAGATTCAAAAGGAAAAAGGATTATTTACTCTGAAAAATCAAGTAAAAAATATGTAGAATTTGCTCCTCCATCTTCTCTTATTATTCAAGAAAATAAAGAGCAAGCTGCAAGTATGCTAGAACTCTCTACAAAATTCAAAACTGTAAAACCTCTAGATCCAATTGGTGATAATGAATATGAAAGCCAAGAGCTTAATCCTGATTTCAGGATGGCTAGATTTCTTGAATTAGTTGGATCAGCCCAGATCAGACAAGTCAGAGATGAAGGTAAAGATATTACATGATTAACTACTATGTCTAAATTCAGAAAGAAGGAGCTAGATAGATTCCAAGTCAGACCTGAGGTTTTTGATCCTTCTAAATATATGGAAAAGCACCCAGAAGTAGTAGTGCCAAGAGCAGGAGAATCAAAAATCATTGGAGAACAAGACTTGAAGATATCAAAGAAGGAAGCTCTAGATCCATTCAGAAAAATTTCTTTCCTTCCTGGTTCTTTTGTCTCTAAACCAGATTCTGATGCTGCTTAAGTTTTATTTATTGACAGTATGTTTATTTAACTGTTTGTTTAATGCAATTTGATGCTTAGATGTTTCTTTTCCTGAGTTATATTTATTTCCAGTAGTTTTGTTTTGAGAGACTTAACCCAAATAGGGGGAGATTGTTGGTACCCTAGTTTGGATATGAGTTTAGTCTTCTCAATTAGTTTCTTGACCCAAGATTTATCTATGTTCAAAGGTTAGTTGCTAGGTTAGATTTCCTCAGTCGAAGAGTTGTCACTTATCCAGTGAAAATATGGCTAATTTGTTTTTGGTTCGACTATAGTCGAACGGCGCTCGACTATCGTTTATCACCTGTTCGACGATAGTCTATCAGTTGGTTGACTATCATCAGTCAGCTGATCGTCTAACTCTGAGTTAGTTCAACTCTTGTTAGCTCGACGATCTGTGGTATCTGCCTCGTCGATGGTCGAACCCTGCTCGACTTCTTTTGCCCAGAAAGATTTCTTTATAGTTTAACTCCTTGACAGTTCAACTATCTGATAGTTCGACTATCTGCTCTGATAGTTCGACTATCTGTTCTGCTCTGATAGTTCGACTATCTGTTCTGTTGTGATAGTTCGACTATCTACTCTGATAGTTCGACTATCTGTTCTGTTATTGATAGTTCGACTATCTGTTTGATAGTTCGACTATCTGCTCTGTATTGATAGTTCGACTATTTGTTTGATTGTTCGACTATTTTTTTGATAGCTCGACTATCTGCTATGATAGTTCGACTATCTGTGTCGTTCGACTATCTATTCTGATAGTTCGACGATCTCTGTGGTTAGTTCAACGATCTCTGCGGATCGTTCGACGATCTTTTGTCTGCTGTTAGTAATTTTGTACTCCTTCTCTTCTGTGATTTATTTCCTATTTATTTGGTATATTTTATTAAAGATTATTTCATTGATTTTATGCTGACATTTCAAGGCAATCTTTGCTCCATTCTTTATGCATAAGTCATGTTCTTTCTGACAAAAGTCTTTTGTCTTGTTATTTGAAATATCTTTATGCTTTATCTGCCATACTGTCCTTTATAGCCGTTAGACACAAAAGTCTTCTCTGGCCGTAAAGAGTTTAGTCTGATGTGAATTTCTATAGTATTCTTTTATCAGATTGGATATGAAGCTTCTTAGAAAGCTTTATCCCTTTATAGGATGTCTGTCTGCAGGATATATTTTTGTATTGTGCTATTTGCAACCCAGATTGCAGATCTCAGAAGAAGACAAAGTTCAAATAAAGATTAGAGCCGTTATAGAGGCTAATATATAAAGAGCTTCTTTTGAAAGAAGTATGTACAACAACAACACACATATACATACATATACTAAGCAAGAAGAGTATACACAGAGTGATTCAAAACAAGAAGAGATACAGCTCTCAGATATTGTTACATTCAACTGAGAAGATCAACCTTCTTCAACTCTCACTTCTTTAATCCTGAGTTCATCCTGCTGCAAGGAACATTCACTCAGAGTCTCAAGAAGAAGAAGAAGAAGGAAGAAAAGCTGTTGAAGAAGAACATCCATTACAAATCAAGAGTCTTCTTCAAGCTTCTCCTTCAAGAACTTCAAGACAGCTCTCTGTCAAAAGTTCAGAAGAGAACCTGTACCCTAAAGCAAGACTTCTTCCTGGATATCACTAAGTCAGGGGGAGACTTAATTCTTTAGAGCTTTTTAGCTCTGTGCAATCCACTAGCTTCCCTAATCTTATTTTACAATAGAGAAGACACTCTAACTCTCTCTCAACCTCCTGTATAAAGGGTTATTACTCCCTTCAAAAGTGAACCTTGGTGGCAGGGCACCTGATCAAAAACCTGTGTTGGATTTTGAGCTCATGATCAAAAACTCAAAGGGTCTACTTGATCTACCTGAAGCAGATCAGTTTGTGGCAGGGCACCTGAACATAAACCTGTAGTGGATTCCTACTAGGGTGCTAGAAGAGTGGACGTACCTATTTAGAGGGAACCACTATAAACCTCTTATGTCGTCTGTGTTGCTTAATTTAATTATTGCACTGTGACTGTGAATAGAACTAACTAGGATTGCTAGTTGCTGTGTTAGGACTAAAGCTGAAACTGTAATTACAGTTAGCTTTCTAGTGTGCACCACACTTTGTGTTAGGCTCAAGGGTTTCAAATATCTATAAACTCATTCCGCAAATTAACTCTAAGGAATTTGAGTAGGGTGTCATAATTTTTGAATACTCTATTCACCCCCCCCCCTAGAGTTGTATCTATCCTCACTTTCAAATTTCATGACTCCCTCTCTTTAAAAGCTCATAGTTGAGGTTGTTTCCCCTATCACTGCTTTTAATTCCCTTCTAGCTGCTCAGCTTACTTCCTCCTCTATCCCTTCTTTTGTGGGACTGGTTTAGGTCACTCTGAAACTAGGCAGGGGGAGATGTCCAATGAAGAAGCTCCTATAGCAGCAGCAGTTGTAATATAAGCATTAGAAATTCCAACAATAGAAATAGTTGAAATTCTTGAAGATGATACTGAAATTATTTGTTTAGAAGAAGAGTCAGATGATACAGTGATACTGAAAATCGCAAAGGTGGAGAAGAGGGGTTAAAGAAAAGAGAAGGTGGATTATGGAAGTTGATAATATTATCTGATTCTATTTCCGATAAAGGCAAGCGTACCTTATCATTTATTGTATAGGATACTAAAGATTAATATCAAGGCCGTATCTCCCTGGGGCGTAATGATAAGTTCTACTTCGAGGAGATCGCTATTAATTTATCAAATGATTTTTTTTTCGATTAAATTACTTAACTAAAAATAGGAACTAAACTACTAAGCTAAAAAGAAAACTAAATTACTCGTAGAATAAAAAGGGTAAGGGCTAATGAAAAGGGGTTAGTACTCAATCTTGAATCACTTTGAAATAATAAAATTAAAATAAAATAACAAACAAATTCTAAATAAAGTGAAACACCTTGACTGTGGAGGTTCTCTAAACATCAACCCGATTCTCTCGAAGTCGTGCCCACCTGATTTTAGGAAGGTCCGACCGAACTCTCATCCAAATAGAAGACCTAAATCTCGTCTTAAGTGGTGAACCCCGCTATTGGATTTCACTCAAATTTGGAAGATTTAACGTCTACCTCTCTTGAGCCCTCGGCTAACTAAGATTGAAAACCCAAATGGAAACTATATACAAGTAATATAGTCCCACTAAATAAAAATGAAGAGTAAATCAAAGGTAATTACTTTAAGTAGAAAAAGAAAGATAAAACATCATAACGTGATCAACTCATTCTCAGATCATCGCGATCAAGTACCAATGAGGATTAGTTTTTCATGGTAATAGGGAAAGAGAGGGGTAGATAATAAAGTTGCATTAAGAACAAAATGAAGAGAAAGAGAGAAAGCAAATTAAAATTCATTAAAAACAAAAGTGATTACAACTACCAAATTAAGAGCATAAAAAGAAAGCTAATTACTGATATTACACTAATAAAAATAGGTTACAATTAATGAAAGTACATTTCATGAAAAATAAAACTAGAAATGGAGGGAAAGAGAGAGCAAAAACAGAAGAAAAAACACAAAAAACTAAGAATTAGATTAGCATCACCTCCCCTCACCCAAAAACTTGGTCTAGAATGCTTGGAATTGCCTGGTATTTATAGGAAAAAATCTATCTAGGTCATGCCCCTTTTCATGCCTGGGGAGGGTGTGTTAGGGGGGGGGGGGCGTAAAAGGTACGGGGTTGACCTCGGGCGCTAGATTCTAGCGGGAATGATGACTGCTTCTATACATTAGTGGGCACGACCTGGGATACGCAAATATATGGGGCGTATAAGGCACGTCACGTCAAAATCATTGGTCGGAAATCGGTCAGTCATTGGAAAAGGTGTTACACGCCTTAGGGCAATGCCCGTGTAGGGGCGTGTCATGTACGGGTTGACGTATAGTAACTGAAAAGCTTTAATTGCGACAGAAGGCTTCAGGATGAGGGTGATATGCCCATAGACATGCCTAGGGAGGGCGTGTCAGGGGGCGTGTCAGGGGTTTTCTCTCGGGATTTGGATCTTGGCATCAAACTTCCTCGGGATTGGGTTACACTCCCTGTGACACGCCTAGGGGGCGCGTGTCAGGTCATTTTTGCCAAAAGCTGTGAAAAGCTGCAAAAAGAGAAGAAAACATTAGTTATATTATTTACATAAAAAACTAAAAGGAACCTAAAAATACAAAAAGAAAGAGATTTAAATCAAAAATAAATATATTTTTACCCTAATAAATTAAGCTAAAATATTCATCATCAAATTCCTTCATACTTATTATTTTGCTTGTTCTCAAGCAAAGACTACGAGTTATAAAAAAATAAAAAGATTAATTGAATAGTTTAAAAATACTATAAATGAGTAAGATGAGAATTTAGAGGTAGAGAAATTTTGAAAAAAAAAACTGAAAATTCCTACTTTTACTTAACACAAAATTTTATAAAATTTTCTAAATATAAAAACAAATCATCCCAAATTTTTACAGAATTAAAACTTTATAAAGTAACGAGTAAAAAGTGCATTGAGTAACTACTAAATTCTAAGAGACAAATTAAAATCATAGTCAATCAAGATAAAGTTTAATATTTCAGTAAAAAAACACTTAATCAATCTAGTTTCTCGCTACTATACTAAAAAGTAAACGTAAGAGAAGCATAAATCACTAGGGCTTTAATTAGGCAGTTAGTTAGTCTTAAGTTTTTTTAAGGGTGCAATATTCAAAAGATAAACATGAGGGGTATTTCCACACTTAAACAAAAAAAGGTGAGCTTTTCCAAAATAATGCTAGCCAAAATAAATACTTTTCACATTTTTTCTTTTTTTTCACTTTTTTTCATCAAATATTTTTTTCATTTTTCAATTTTTTCATTTTTCATACTAAAATATTTCCACTTGTGTAGCAAGAGATAATAAAGGATTTTCCACAAATTGTTTCAAAAAGATGCACATTAGCAATTAATGCTCAAAAACAAATTTAAAGTGTGTATATAGGTAAGCAATTTGGCCATGGTGAAATAAAAAGTGGCGCTACAAAAAGGAAAGGAAACGACACAATAATTGGTAGCAATGATTATTGTAAGGCGGGGTGCAAAGGCTTAAACGTTTCAAAAGTAATTCCTTAATCATTTTCATGCTTCCTAAATCTACTCAAAGTAAAACTTTGAAATTTCAAAAGAAGATAAGCACAAAAATAGAAAATAAATAATTTGCTTTCCTGAAAACAATGATAATAAGCATCTAAACTGGTTTGTGTCTACTACACTTAATATTAATTAACATTTTAAAAAATTATAATAAAGAAAAATAAAGGATGATAGGTTTTATAAAAGTAAAAGAAATACAAAAAGGCCAGGGAAAAGTGAAAAAGATTCAAGAAATATTTCAAAAATAGCATACTAACCTAAATAGGAACACTGCATAAGTAAACATACTACTAGCTTGACATATTTAAACAAAAAATTAATCTAATTTATTCTAACTAAGGCTCCGTTTGGGGGGACTTATTTTCACCGGTCAAGCGGTCATGACCGCATGAATCGGGACTTATTTAAGTCCCGATTCATGCGGTCATGACCGCTTGACCGGTGAAAATAAGTCCCCCCAAACGGAGCCTAAGCAAGTAGACATGAGCTTAAAAAAACAATAAAATGCAAAGTGAAGGGGTACTAATTGTTTTGGCAAAAACAAACTCAATTTAATTTGGGATTTTTTTTCAAACATTTTAATATATTTTATATTTGGATTTTTCAAAAAATATTATATATTTTTTTGATTTTTCTTAAGTTAACTAAATAAGGAAACACTCCCCCATACTAAAAGTTAAACATTGTCCCCAATATTTAAAGTTAAGTATAAAGAAAGTTGGAAAAAGAGAGAAAAGAATAAAAAGAAATGTAAAGAAAAGGAAAAGATGCTTCCCTAGCGCTTGATTCCCAGACTTTTAAAAATGCGTCCCCTAAACTTGAGCCAAAGATCACCTCGAGTACAAGTTTAGAGTGAGAAGCGGCACAAGCACACGGGATCTTATTCATGCACAAAATAAAATAAAAACAATAACAAAAAATGGATAAGCAAGGGGTGCCTCCCAAGAAAACTTTTTGGTTATCGTCGTTGAGCTTGACTTTATTGGTTAGCTAAATGGAAAATAAATAGGGAAATGTAATGGCAACTCGCATAATATACCTTGCGGCGCGAGTTCCAAAACATTTTTTAAGAAAATAAAATATTTTTTTGTAATTTTTTATATTTTAAATTAAACAAAAAGGAAAAAGATTTAGAAAAAGAAAATTTGTTAGTAAAAGAAAAAAAACTATTAGAAGGCGAAAAAGAAGAAGAACTAGAAAGTAAATTAGAAGGAAAAATAAAAGAAGAAAAGGAAGAGGAATTTTCTCAAGGAGGAGGAGAGAAGAAAAAGAAGAAGGCGGTGGCGGTTGATTGTAAGAAAATTTTTAGATAAAAAGATCTTGTTGCTCTACTTGAAAATCAATTATTTCCGTAGATTGGGAGCAAAACAAAATATCCAAAAAATCAATCTCCTCGGAAGATCGAACACAAGAAAGTTTGTCTTCCTCAGAAATTGATAAAAAATCGGGATATCGGAGGAAATTTCCTCCTCGAGAGGTTGAAAGCAGAATAGAATTTCAGAATAATCATCTTCCTCGAGTGATTGAAGGCACTACGGAAAATCTTAAGATTAATCATTCGAAAGATAAATTGGAGGAGGAGGAGAAGAAAAAATTGCGGCGTTAGAAGCTAAAGCGTCAAAAATCACTTTGAAATGAGCATTGATGCATACATAAAATGCTACAGAATCAAAAATGATTTCATTTTCCCTAAATTCAAAAAATAGGAGGCGCGCAAACTTACGGAGAAAAAGCGGAGAAATCTTGAGATAGAATGGGTTGATGATCACCTTGGCCCCAAGAATGATCAGGGTGTTTCCACCCTGAGTAGTTCAAAGTTGGGCTAGGATCAAAATGTTCATTCAAGAAATCTCTAGAAAAATTAAAATCAGAAAAATTTGGAGAAGAAGGGTAGGAAGGCGTTTGAAAATCATCGCAACCCCATGAAAAAAAATTCGCGGACGGATCAATTTGTCCAAATTGATCCTATCCGAAAGGGATAAAATCATGGGTGGATGAAGGGTATCCTACCCAACATTCCTTGCGAGAGTGACTGAACTCTCCACAAAAAAAACAAAACCTATCCATAAAAAAAATTCAACCGCGAAAGAGGGGTAAGAGAGAAAAAAATGATAAAACTAATAGCTATCTATTTTTAAAAATATCAAAACTTATTCCCGAGCAACGGCTCCAAAAACTTGATAATAAAAATTGCAAAGGTGGAGAACAGGGGTTAAAGAAAATAGAAGGTGGATTGTTGAAGTTGATAATATTCTCCGATTCTATATCCGATAAAGGCAAGTGTACCTTATCGTTTATAGTATAGGATACTAAAGATTAATATCAAGGTCGTATTTCCCTGGGGCATAATGATTAATTCTACTTCGAGGAGTTCGTTATTATTTTATCAAATGATTTTTTATGATTTATTTACTTAACTAAAAATAGGGACTAAATTACTAAGCTAAAAAGAGAACAGAATTTCTCGCAGAATAAAAAGGGTTAGAGCTCATGAAAAAGGGTTAGTACTCAATCTTGAATCACTTAAAAATAAGAAAATCAAAATGAAATAACAAACTAATTCTAAATAAAGTTAAACACCTTGACCGTAGAGGTTCCCGAAGCAAGAAGACGCTTCTCTCGAAGTCGTGCCAACCTTATTTAAGGAAGGTTTGACCGAACTCTCATCCAAATCGAAGACCTAAATCACGCCTTAAGTGGTGAACCCCTCTATGGTATTTCACTCCAATCTGGGAAATTTAACGTCTACCTCTCCCGAGGGGTGCGGGCAACTCTAATTACTCTTGGGTGATCGATTCAATCTATGAGCCTCTTGGCTAACTAAGACTGAAAACCCAAATGGAAACTATATACCGATAATATAGTCCCCCTAAATAAAAACCAAGAGTAAATAAAAGTTAATTACTTAAAAGAACAAAAAGAAAGCTAAAACATCATAACATGATCAACTCATTCTCAGATCATCGTGATCGAGTACAAATGAGGATTAGTTATTCATGGTAATAGGGAAAGAGAGGGGTAGATAAGAAAGGTGCATAAAGAACAAAATTAAGAGAAAGAGAGAAAGCTAACTAAAATTCATTAAAAACAAAAGTGATTACAACAACCAAATTGATATTACAAGTGCATAAAAAGAAAGCTAACTACTGATATTGCACTAATAAAAAGATTTTACAAGTAATGAAAGTACATTGCATGAAAAAGAAAACTACAAATGGAGGGAGAGAGAGAGCAAAAAGATAAGAAAAAACAAAAAAACCAAAGAATGAAACTAGCAACACCTCCCCTCTCCCCAAAACATAGTCTGGAATACTTGGAATGGCCTGGTATTTATAGGCAAAAATCTGTCTGGGTAACGCCCCCTGTCACTCCTGGTGAGGGATATTAGGGGGGCATGTAAACTACGGGGTTAACCTCGGGCGATGGATTCTTGCGGGAATGATGATTGATTCTATACATTGGTGGACACGACTTGGGACACGCCCGTATACGGGGGCGTATAAGGCATATCACATCAAAATCATTGGTCGGAAATTTGTTAGTCATTGGAAAAGGTATTACACGCCCCAGGGCCACACCCGTATATGGGGCATGTGACGTACGAGTTGACGTACAGTAACGGAAAAGCTGTAATTGCGGAAGTAGGCTTCGGGATGAGGGTGACACGCCCAGAGAAACTCCTAGGGCGAGCGTGTCAGGGGTTTTCTCTCAGGATTTGGATTCTGGCATCAAACTTCCTCGGGATCGGGTTACATACCCTGTGACACACCTAGGGGGCGTGTCAGGTCATTTTGGCCAAAATCTGTGAAAACATGCAAAAATAGAATAAAACATTGGTTATATTATTTACATAAAAAAAAACTAAAAGGAACCTAAAATTCAAAAAGAAAGATATGTAAAAAAAATTAAATATATTTTTATACTAATAAATTAAGCTAAAATATGCATCATCATACATCAATGATCAATGTTGGTGATTTCATCATTAATCCCACAGTTGACATTTATTTATTACTTCATTATTTTAATACAATTTATAGCAGAAATATAACAACTGATATAATTTTTGATTACTCTAAAGCAATAGTATGTTATTCTGCTCCAATAAAACATTCAGTTATAGAAGAAATAAGAAATAGTTTATGTATTACTACTTATAGTGTTTCTGTTATAGAGCCAAAGTAATTCTCTCCTCCAACTTATGCTTGGGTTTAGTCCCCCATGCCAGACCTTGATGAAATTATGTTTCAAGATATGGAAGCAGAAAGTGACAATGTCCAGGCTGAAGTCATTACAGATATTGCATCTAAAGAGCAAGAAGTTCAAGTTATAAATCAAGCTGATTTGTTAAAGCAAATTGATGAGTTATATGATAATCCTCCTAGTGATATTGAAAATGATGATGATGATTCTGATTATTCAGAAAATTTTGGTTCTAAGAAGAGAAAGCAAAGAAGAAGGCTCCATCAAAGGCTGTACTAATACCAAATCCAATAGCAGACACCGCCTACTGTATTTTGCACAACATTACACTCACTCCATATACTCCCTACTAGATGAGACTTTCTAAGGATGAGCAAAACAAAAGAAAGAAGATGAAGAGATACAATTCTCCTCCTAAGAAGTATTGGAGAGGAACAGCTCCTCCTACAACAGGATCAGCAAGCAATGTTTCTCAAGCTCAAAGGTTTGCTCCTTATTCATATCAATCAAGACCTACTCCTAGTAGCAAAGAAAGAACTTCTATGCCAGAAACTCAATCAAGCAATCAATAGAAGAAACAACATCTGTAGTCTGATAGTCAAAGAAGCCAGAAGAAAGTTCAAGATGTTCAAAAAGAAAAATTAAGTCCAGAGAGACCTCCCTCTCCTGCTTAAGATCCAGAATTGGATCCCAACTATATAATGGCCAGGTTCAATAAGCTGATAGCTTTATATCAAATAAGGACGGACAAGGAAGAAGGAAAGGATGTCTCTTAATTCTCTACTATGTCTTCTTACAGGAGAAAGAACTGGAGAAATATTAGGTACAAAATCTCTTCAATATTTATACCTATATGAATTTGTATCCTGAAGCTGTAGTGCCCAGAGCTACAACTGTAAAAATTCTTTGTGCACAAGACATGAAGATGACCAAAAGAGAAGTAGAGGATCCAAAAAGGAAAATGGTTTTCACAAAACCTTCTTCAGATTCTTTAAAGAAAGTCTCTTAATTTTTCTGCCTATACAGTTTGAATTTTATTATTATTGTATATTTTTCAAAGCACAATTGTATATATATCTGCTGAATGTTTTATTTCTGCTAGTTATATTTTCTTGCATTATTCATTGTAAATTATATCCTCACCCAAATAGGGGGAAATTTTTGGAACCCCGATTATTATTTGGGCAAGGACTACTATTAGGATTTCTTAGAATGACCCAACATGTATAGTCTAGGATCATAGGTTTGTACAGGGTCAAAGTCAGCAACACAAACTTTGATAGTAAGTACTCAACTTCAGAAGACATTAGAGACAGAAGGCCTCAAAGGAAAAGAATTTAAAATGATTGTAAGAAAGTCGTTCGACGATAGCTAAACTCAGCTCGACGATCGTCGATCACAGATCGACGAACTCAGAGTTCCTTCTCTGAGTTGAGTTAGACGAAAGTCTAGATGAGATCGACGAACTATTATCTCATATCAGAATTTTAGCTCGACGAAGGACTATCTCAGTTTGACAAACTTGGAGCTCAGATTGGCAAGTATATTTTCAGCTTGATGATTTTGGAGCTCAGCTCGATGAAGGAAAGTTCTTAGCTCAACGAACATGAGTTTAGGTTGACAAAATAATTGCTGAGTTCGACTAACTCTTTCCAGGTTATGTTCGACTATTCTTCTTTGTAGTTTCTCAGATCTACTATAAGTTTGATTTCAAATTCTATTATATTAAGACAATAATTCTCTGATAATTAATGCTCAATATTCTAAAGAATATAGCCATTCCGGGCCGCATTAATTATGGTTTTCATATAGTTATTGCTCTACCATATTCAATGTTACAGTTAGGGAAATACATTCAAGACAAAAATTAACCATTCAGAATTCCAGAATTTTGCAGAGAATTTCAAAGGGACGATTTAAAATTCAAATGTTGTTGAATTTGAAAACATATATAAAGTGATTTTCTTTCAGAAGAATTTATTATTGAGAGATATACAGATCAAAAATAAAAATCACAAGAGAAGTGAATCAGTGAAAAAGTATTAGCAGATAGTGAAGAACAAAAAGCTCTCACACACTTAGTGTTCTTCATCTACTTCAGGCTTTCAAGAGACGAATAATAAGAATCAGTCTGAAATCTTGAAGACCAACATCATTTGAAGGCCTACACCCTAAATAGAAAAGGACTCCCTAAGCTAATCATCAACTCTATTCTTATCAAGGGGAGCTTTCTGCGTAATCAGAATCCACTAGTCTTCTCTCAGATTATTGACAGAGAAGAACATCTTCAACCTTTTTGTTTGGTTAATCCAACTATATACAGGGTTTTAACTCCCTTCAAAAGTTAGACTTTTGTTTGTTAAGTCTCCTAATCAAAATACTTAGATTGGCTTTTGGGCACCTGATCAAAAGCTTAGTGGCTTGCTTGATCTCCCTAAGAAAAATTGATATTGTGGTGAAAGGGCACCTTAGAAAAACCTGTGGTGGCAGGGCACCTGATCAAAAACCTGTAGTGGATTCCTACCAGGGTGATAGAAGAGTGGATGTACCCAGGTTTATTGGGGAACCACTATAATTCGTGTGTGGTCTGTGTCTATTAATTCTGTGCTTGTGTGTTGTGATATTTCTCTTTATACTTATATATATCACTTTATGTTAATCCGCTATAAAAACCAGTAAATCATTTAATACACTATTCACCCCCCCCCTTAGAGTAATCATAAGATTTATCCCTCACTTTCACTCTCTCTCTCTCTCTTCTCTTTCTATTGTTTGACCCGAGCGAATCCGTCGGAACTTGTTGACTTGGACCATGAAATTGAGCGCACTTTTCGGAGACAGTCATGATTTCAAGGCCCTACCTTGCAAGTTCCAATTAAGGATTCGGAGTCAGAATCTAATTTTTAAATGGGAAACCGCAACCTAGATGGGTTCAAGAAAAGGACAATGCCCTATTATGCTCGGCCTAACCTAGAGGGTACAAAATCAAGTATTGTCCGCCCAGCTGTAGCGAACAATAATTTTTAACTTAAGCCTAGCATCATCAAAATGGTGCAGCAATATGTGAAGTTCGACGGATTACAAGAGGAAGTTCCGAACTTGCATATTGCAAGCTTTATTGAAATATGCGTAACTTTTAAGATAAATGGCGTGAATGATGATGCGATTTGATTAGGACTTTTTCCATTTTCCTTAAGGACTAATGCTAAATAGTGGTTGAGTTCTCTTCCTAAAAGTTCTATCACCACTTGGACTCAATTAACGGAAAAGATTATATCTAAATATTTTTTGCCCGCTAAAACGATAAAATTAAGAAATGATATTTCTGCTTTTAGTCAAATTGATTCCAAAATTGTTTACGATATGTGAGAATGTTTTAAAGAATTATTAAGACGATGCACTCATCATGCTCTACCTGTATGGTTACAAGTGCAGACATTTTATAATGGGCTAAATCAAATGACTAAGCAAATGAAAGATGCTGCTTCAGGTGGTACTTTAAACCATAAAACACCGGAAGCCGCTCTTGAGCTTTTTGAGGAAATGACAATGAACACTTTTTAGTGGAACGTGCCAAGGACCCGGCCAAACAAACCTGTTGGTATGTACAAGGTCAACACTGTATCCCAATTGGCTTTACAAGTAGAGATGCTGAACAAGAAAATGTCAGAGATGTCTGCTCCCTGCACCCCTCAGGTATGGAAAACTATAAATGCTACCACAGAGCATGTGGATTTTCTAGGAAATTTTCCTAGGCCTGCTTTTAATAATTTTTCTGCTTCCGCTTCTACGCCATGAAATTTTTCAAATAATTATAATCCTGGATAGCGTAACCATCCGAATTTTTCTTGGAGTAACCTTGCAAACGCGATGAGACCATCAAGTCATTTTACACCACCTAATCCTGCGCAAAAGTTTTGAAAACTTCCAACCATGGAGGAAATATTTTAAAAATATATTAATGTGAATGAAGTGATGATTTGTAACTTAACGGGAATGGTTAAAAATCTTGAAAATCAAATCAGGCAGCTCGCAAAAAACAAATCTGAGTGACCGCCTGGGAGTCTTCCTGCTAATATCGAGCCCAATCTAAGAGAACAAGAGAAAGCTATAACTCTTCGGAGTGCGAAAGAATTATTCTGTCCATCCGTTAGTGAAGATCCTGAGGAGGCTATCACCCTTATTTTAAATAAACCACCTTTTTCAAATGATGTTATTGTTTCGTCTCCCATTTTTAAAAATTCTCTCGCTGCACCTTACCCATCTCAATTAAATAAAGAAAAGTTAGAAGGTCAATATAATCATTTTTTAGAAATGTTCAAACAAATCCATATTGATCTACCTTTCCATGAAGCGATTTCTCAAATGCCCAAATATGTAAAGTATTTAAAGGATATTCTAACGAATAAAAAGAAATTAAATAATTTATCTAACTTAATGTTAAACGCTAAGTTCTCCACTATTTTAACAAATAATTTACCAAAAAATATAAATGATCCAGGTAGATTTTCTATTCTGTGCGTTTTTGGTGACTTATTTATGAAACACGTGTTAGACGATTTAGGAGAGAGCATCAACTTAATGCCTTTTTCTCTTTTTAAGAATCTAGGTTTGGGTACTCTAGGCCCAACTAGGATGAGTATAAAACACGTGGATAGGTATATTAAATATCCATTAGGAATAGTTGAGGATGTTCTAGTAAAGGTGGACAAGTTTATCTTCCCGATAGACTTTGTCATTTTGGATATTAAAGAGGATGTCGAGGTTCCCTTAGTCCATGCCCATCCCTTCCTTTCCACCTCTCGAGCGATAATAGACGTAAGTAATGGGATGCTTTTTCTTTGAGTAAGTGACGAGAGGTCACTTTTTCTATTACTCCATCAATGAATAATAATTTATCAAATGAAGATTCATGTTTCTTTTTGGAAGTTTCTAATGACAACCCTCCTCTTTCTTTTAATTTTTTTCCTGAAAATAGTTTTTCTTCTTTTTCTGAACTCCCACATGATCATTCACCTGACACGGTTTTGACCATGTGTAGTATTTCTGGAAATAACAAACTAATTTTAAGCCATACGAAGAAATTATCTTTGAAAAAGAAAAAGTTTTAAAATATTTATACGTGGAACCACCTACGTTAGAACTTAAGCAATTACCTGAACACCTTAAATATTTTGTTCTTGAAAAAATTTCTAAATTACCAGTTATAGTCTCGGCCTTTTTAACTGAATTAGAAAATGATAAATTACTAACGGTTTTACAAAAACACCGTCGAGCTATAGCTTGGCAAATTTCAAATATTCAAGGCATAAGCCAATCTTTTTTCACACATAAATTTTTTTAGGAAGATAGCTCTCGCAACAATATACATCCTCAGCGGCGTTTAAACCCAAACATGAAAAATATTGTTAAAGGCGAGGTGTTTAAATTATTACATGAAGATATTATCTATCAAATCTCGGATAGCAAGTGGGTGAGCCCGATTCAGGTAGTACCTAAGAAGTGGGGTATTACGGTAGTTTCAAATGAGAATAATGAACTAATTCCAACACGAATGGTAATGGGGGTGGCGAACGTGCATCGACTATCGTAAATTAAATGATGCCACTCAAAAGGACCACTTTCCTTTGCATTTTATCGATCAAATTCTATAACGATTATCAGGAAATAACTTATATTATTTGCTTGAGGGTCTCTCGATTACTTTCAAATTCCCATCGCAACCGAGGAGCAGGAGAAAATAACGTTCACTTGTCCCTTTGGCACCTTCGCTTATTGAAGAATATTATTTGGTTTATGTAATACACCGGCTACATTCCAAATATGTATGTTTGTTATCTTTAACAAGTACATAGAAGATATTATGGAAGTTTTCATGGATGATTTCTCAGTCTTCAGAGATTCTTCTGATTTATGCTTAAAGATTTTAGAAAAGTTTTAAAAGATACGAAGAAACTAATCTCATTTTCAACTGGGAGAAGTGCCATTTTTTGGAACGAGAGGGACTTGTTTTAGGTCATAATTTTTTTTCTAATGGTATCGAGGTAGATAGGGCAAAGATTGAAGTAATGGAAAAATTACCTCCGCCTACAAACGTAAAAGCATTTAGTAGTTTTCTAGGACATGCCGGATTTTATTGCCATTTCATAAAACATTTTTCAAAAATCACTAAGCCTCTCACTCGTCTCCTTGAGAAAGATGCAGTGTTTTTGTTTGATGATGATTGTTTATCTACTTTCGAATTAATTAAAGAAAAACTTATTAACGCTCCAATCATGATCGCTTCAGTCTGGGAACTCCCCTTCGAAATAATGTGTGATGCGAGTAGTTTTGCGGCAGGAGCGGTTCTATGCCAACGCATTTCTTGTAATTTTCATCTTATTTATTATGCGAGTAAGACTCTCACTTCGGCACCAGAAAACTACATGATGATGAATAAAGAGCTTTTAGCAGTTATTTTTTCTTTTGATAAGTTTTGCCCCTATATCGCTCTTTCAAAAATTATCGTTTTAAAAGATCATTCGACCCTTAAATATTTACTTTCTAAACTGGATTCCAAGCCGTGCATAATTCATTTGACTCTACTACTTCAACAGTTCGACTTGGAAATCCAGGGCAAGAAAGAAGCAAAAAAAATTTCAGCGAATCATTTATCCCTTTTAGAAAATCCCTTTATCGAAGAATTAAAAAAAAAATCTTTTAATGACTCTTTTTCGGATGAAAAACTCTTACAAATAATCACTTGTTCTTCTACTCCTTGGTTTGAAATTTTGCCAATTTTCTAGTGCCCCGTGTTCTCCCAAAAGGTTTTTCTTTTCAGCAAAAGAAGAAATTCTATTCTGATTTGAAAAATTACTTTTGGGATGTTCACTTTCTCTTTAGAGTATGTGCAGACCAAGTCGTATGAAGATGTGTTTCTTTTGAATAAGGAAAAAAAATATTTTGAAACATTTACATGATGGACCGATAGGTGGCCATTACCAAGCTAATCGGACCGCTCCCAAAGTACTAAGTGCACTCTTTTATTGGCCTAGCTTGTTCAAAGATACTCAATCTTTTGTGAGTCGGTGTGATAATTGCCAATGGACCCGAAATATTTCTCGTAAAAATGAAATGACGCAAAAAAATTTTCTTGAATGTGAAGTGTTCGATCTATGGGGGATAGACTTTGTAGGTCCCCTTCCTTCTAGTTTTGGAAATTAATATATTTTTGTAGTAGTAGACTATGTATCTCGATGGGAGGAAGCCCAAGCACTTCCAACTAATGATTCCCAAGTTATTATTAATTTTCTAAAAAAATTATTTTCTTGATTCGGTAAATCTCGGGCAATCATTAGTGATAGGGGTGCGCATTTTTGTAACGCCCGACTCTCTAAAATTTTATTAAAATATGGGATTACATACAAGCTCTCCACCGCCTACCACCCCAAACTAACGAACAAGTTGATGTTGTCAATCGAGAAATCAAACGTATTTTAGCAAAAACGGTTTCATCTTCATAAAAGATTGGTGTTTAAAACTCGACAACTGTAAGACCCCATTTTTTTTTCTACACTACTGGGTCTTACGCGCAAAGCTGCTATTTTGCGGTGACACCGTCACTCAGGAGGGTTGCCACTATAAAATGTTGATTCAGTCAGCATTGATGATCATCAAGAGTAGAAGTTCACAGTTAAAAGACTATAAAGTCATGTCCACAAATCACATATAATATATGAGATATAAATGAGAGCAAGTCCTCATAGTAAAATACGTACCAAAATAGATTAGTAAAATAGATAGATAATAATCGGGCTTATGCTCGGTACATCAAATCCTCACTACAATACCCATGCGAAAGCTTAGTAATGCTAACACTCACGGAACCAGAGGCTGGTGCTCCTGTGCTAGACTGGCCCACATCCAAGTGTACCATACTCCTCATGTATTGCATCTCTTGTTACTGCTCCTTTTCCCCAATCCAGAGTCATCAAAATGTTTGGTCCACTGGCCGTTAGTTAAAATACTAAGCATAATTCCCCCCACACCTCACATAGTGGCTCCTTGGCACCGTGCGAGAGGAATGATAGGAAAGCTTTGATGGTAGAGAGTAGGAACAAAGCAGATGACGACGGACCTATTCTAGCAGGTATATTGTAACTCTATAGAGCTGTAAAAGGAAAATCAAGCTAGCAATTTTAAAATAAGGGAGCAGTAGTATAGGCAAGTAGAGTAGAGAAGTAAGTGAATGAAAGGTAAACTAAGAAATAAGTAACCTTAACTTATATGAATGCTCATACAAACTTATAAGTTAAGGGGTCTTTTCCAAGGCTCCCATCATATAAAAATTCTCATAAAAAATTATATGATGGGGTGTCGGGTTTTATGAAAGTATGAGTATAGTGTTATGTTATGACATGATTCATGCAAGTGCAACACACAGACAGGACTCTATAAGTGAATGATCCTACATGAAGATTCTTCCCAAAATTACATAAATATTCACAGAAGATTAGAATGCTCTAAAAAGTCCTCTGAAAAAGTTTCATAATTTTCTATTGAGTAACAAACCCATAATGAATTTTCTTACAATTAGGGAAAACATTAGGGTTGTAAATGAAGTACCAAATATATCAATCCAAAATTTATACAATAATTTCCAGAGGTAAAAAAACTATATAAGATCGCTATCTATGTTTCATGAACATCCAATATCATTTAATCATGTAATGAAATTGAAAGTAGAAGTACCCTAATTGGTCCTAAATTATTTCAGAGAGGTTAAGCGCTCCTAAGAATTCTAGTTACATTTCCTAGGGATTATTTCCACCCTATAAACTCAACGACAAAGTATCAAGACATTCCAAGGACATATGGTCTCATGTCCTTCAATTGAATCAATATCCAACCATAGGGTTCCACTAGGGTTCTAGGCCATCTCAATCCCCAAACCACCCATAATCTCTTATGGGGGTGGTTTATGTTACAATAAATCATTGAGCAAATTTTCACCAAGTTTGGATGAATATTGGTCACTCAACCCACCAAGCACACTTCTGCCCTAATTTTACCTTTAAGGGACCTAACTTTGGTCAGACAAATACCTATTCAAATCAACCCAAAATGGGCTGAGAGTTTTATTAGGGACATTTAATGGCCCTAAGGACCCTCCACCAAAGTTTTGGAGGTATTTGAGGTCATTAGACCCCTAAATTATTTCTTACCTAATTTATTAAATTTTACAAAAACTTTAGGAAACTTTTTTCAAAAAAATCCAATTTTTGGATATGATATAGATATAGGTAAGAGTTAACTCAAGTCATTTGGACAAGTGGTTTAGTAGGGGCACTGAAGTTAATCTCTCTCTAGCCCTAAGTATAGGCTGCAACATTTTGTGTGTTGTGGTCAGGCCAATGACCCAAATTGGTTTAAACAAAATTTAAAATACACTAAACCTTAAGGGCTACAAATTCTAGGATTGTTATTTTTCCATCAGGGGGGTTTAAGTATTTTTAATAATTAATCCAAAACACAACAATAACAGTGACAGAAATCAAATAAATGAAAAAACTTTAATAATAAACAAATTAAGATTGTGGCATGAATTTTAAAGCATAACAGACAGGATCTGATCGTCTTCCCAAGTGCGCCAACGACAAGGATTGGCCCGTCCTGGGAGATGTTTAGCCATGATTTCCCAGCCAACCATGCCTCTTCCTGGCCAGCCACTGCCACCGCCACCTTCATTGAGGTGGTGGCTGGCGATTCGAGGTGGTTTGCCGGCCGAAGGTGGCCGAAACAGTGAGTGGTGATAGAAATTTAAAGCTCAAAATCGAGCCCCATGGCCATCTCGATCTAGAGCTATTTGGACTCAAATCAAGCCACCGTAAGAAGTGTATCTATCCACTGAATAAGGAGAGAGAGATAAGAACTTTTGTGAGAGCTGAAGTCTTGCCGATGGATGGGACACCATTGCCGGTGGTGGTGCCATCGAGTGCTCTACAACATTACAGACAAAGGCCTTGATTTCTTCAGGAGAAGGGTGGAAACGGATCCTCTCTTCTGGGTGAAGCTTTTAAAATAGAAAAACGGGGGAGGGGAGTGGTCATGGCATCATTGCCATTAATTGAATTTAATGGAGGTTTTTGGCTAATTGAATTCTCCTCCCCTAGTCACTGTCATGGCCGGGAAAACCCTTTGGTCTTCTCCTAACTGACCAGAGGAGATGAATAAATCCATGTGAATTGAGTGGAGAGGCTCTTGGACTCCCTTGGCCATGAGTGACATTTTGGATAATTCTAAACCTCATGAGGCTAGTGGACCACCTCAATTGTGCTTAGCCAAATTAGATTGGGCTAGGTTAGGCAAACTTGAGAAAGTTTGACCTACACCTAGGTTGAGTTTACATTAGTCAAATTGGCCTTTTGGGTTGACCATAATGGGTCCTTGGCGACCCATTAGCCTCCCCTAAGGCCTAGGAAGGTTTGGGTAGGGTTTGTTGGGTTCCTTGGAGGCCACTTGACCCTTTGTTATTGCATTTTGACCATTTTTGGGATAGAGTTGACTTTGGCCAACATGACCTCTTTTACCCCAATGTGTCCTTGGTGACCCATTGACCTCCCTTAGTGCTTAGAAAGGTCTATGTGGGTCCCTATGGCTTAGGGGAGGTCAATTGACCATGTGTGAGCTTAGTTTGACCTAATCAAGGTATGGTTTGACTTTGGTCAACTTGACCTTTTTGGTTGACCCCAATCGGTCCTTGGTGACCCATTGGCCTCCCCTAGGGTTCAGAGTTATATGGTGGGGTCATGGAGTCAAGTTGAAGCCCTAAAGTCAAACCCTATGGTGGGTAAATGAAATTTACTATTTGAAATCCAAGGTGGTTTTCACCTTCATGCCTAAGTTCATTTGGTCTTCTTGGACTTCGGGTTTTGTCATGACCTAGTCATGACAAAACCACTCTTAGGGGTCTTGTGTTTTAGGGATGTTATAAATCCCAATATATAAAAATAAAAATTTTGTCCCCGAAATTAAGGTCAGGCCTATGAGGTTTCTACTGAAGTAGTAGCATGTAACATCCCTAGGAATTGAAGGTATGCCTAACTCGAAGAGATCCGGGTACCTCTGCCGCATTAAGTCTTCTGGCTCCTAGATGTGCTCCTCCTGTAAAGTCCCATTTCCAACTAGACCCCTAAGAGTGGTTTTGGCATGACTAGATCAGGACAAAACCCTATGAAGCTAAGAAGACTAAGTGAACAAGGCTAAAGGTGAAAATCACCTTGGTTTGTAAGTAGTCAAATCCCAATTACACTCCTAGGTTTGACCTTAGGGTTTTAACTTGGTTCCATGATCCAATCATGGAACCTCGAACCCTAATGGAGTATAATATGTCACTACGGACCCATTGGCATCAACAAAAGAGTGGCAAAGATGACTCAAGTCCGGGAGGCATCGAGTGAGTCGACAAGACTCGACGAGTAGATCAGGTATCTACTTAGACAGGTTTTTGGGCTCGGGCGTTGAGTGCGTGGAGTGCACTAAATGATATGGGCTGAATGGCGTTGAGTGCATTGAGTGCACTCAACGCCATCTTACATAGGAAGAATCTTGGGCTCGGTCGTTGAGTGTATCGAGTGCACTCAACGCCATAGGGTTAATGGCGTTGAGTGCGTTGAGTGCACTCAACGCCATCTTACTTGGGAAGAATGTTGAGCTCGGGGCATTGAGTGCGTCGAGTCCACTCAACTTCATGGGCTGATTGGCGTTGAGTGCACTAAACACCTTCTTACTTGGAAAGAATTTTAAGTTAGAGGCATTGAGTGCGCTGAGTCCACTCAACGCCATGGGTTGAATGGTGTTTAGTGCATTGAGTGCACACAACGCCATCATACTGATAAAGGATTTTCTTTAATTATGGCATTGAGTGAGTTGAGCTCACTCAACGCCATAGAATGAATTGTGTCGATGTGCTCAATACCATTGTACTTAGAAAATTCCTGGCGATTTTGGCGTTGAGTGTGGAGGCTTATCTCAATGCTTTTGCCTTAGAGAAATTTTCGGCCATGTTTGCTGGTTTGTATAAAGAGGCCGAACTGGATCTTTGTAGGAATTGCACTAGGATGAATTAATTGGACTCAGTCCTTTCATTAGGACTTATTTAAACAATAATAGCTGTCTAGTAGTAGGGTGCCACGTGGGAGACGTTTTAACCCAAAGCCATGGATGAAATTTAGCTTTATGTCCATTAATGGAACTTGAATGCCTTGGCCTCAGTCCCCTCCCCCTTTTATTGCTGGATTCAAATCCTATGGGTAAGAGGAGGAGTTTCCACCTGTTTCCTAGCTGGATTGAGCCCGCATTCATCCTCCTCCTCCATTGCCGAAAAGCTCTTAAAGGGTCATTAATAGCCACTACCAGCTAGACCACTCCCCTCCCCCATTTTTATCATTTTAAAAGACTCACTGGACTTAGAGGAGCGGTTTCCACACAAAACTTGAAGGAGCTGAGGAAGCCAACTGTGCAGTTGTAGAAATCGAGTTGTGCCACCACCGACCATGGCATCCTGGAATTAACACGTCTCCAGGCCGCGAGCAAGGTCCTCCTCTACTCTTTCTTCTATGTATATATCTTAGGAATCTTATAGGATGAGAATCGGGCGCAAATGAGCCCGATCGGGTGATGATTTTTCCATGGTTTTTCCGAAAAAAATAGTTGTCGGGTTCGCCGGAATCCTCCCCTCCGGCGGCCGTGCTACCGCCCAACGATGGCCACCACCTCGACGGAGGTGGTGGTGGCGGTGGCCGGCCATGGAAGTGGCCGAGTAGCCAGGAAAATGTCTTGGAATAAGCTCCAGGTTCGACCAATGATTGGCCTCGACTGGAGGAAGAATCTGATCTAGCAATCGTCGTATCTTGCATCAAGAACTGTGTTGATCATTTAAATCCTTTTCTTTTTAAATGAATTTTTTGTATTATGATAACACTCACATTAGCAAATTAATGAAAAACAATTAGAGGCTCTATATGAGGAAATACTCAACATATCATTTGTAGCCATGTGGGTCTACTTTATTTTAAAACTGATTTGGGTCAATTTAGTCAATCGGTTCTACCAGGGCACCCATTTTGGTGGTTTCTATACCTAAGGCTTGACAGGAATTAAAATGAGTGATCCCAATTCATCCCTATTCCAAATGACTTGAAATTTGGGCAGGGAGTCACCCTTATTTATACCTAGGACCTGCCCAAAAATGAGAAATTTTGGGGACAATATTTCTATAGTTTTTGAAAATTTTTTATTACTCTAGGGTAAATTAATTAAGGGACCAAATGACCTCCAAACTCTCCCAAATTTTGGTGAGTGGTCCATGGGGTCATCATGAGGCTCTTTATATAATTTTTTTTCATTTGGAGATGATTTAGTTTGGAAGCAAGCAAACCCAGAGTTGGCTTAATAAGGGTATTTAGGTCAAAAGTGCACTTGTGGGTTTAGGTGGCCAAATCACCTCAACAGAGGTTGGAATTTGGGCCACTGACTTGGCATGACTTTTAACACCCTCCCATAAAAGATGGGTGGATTGGGATAGATTTGCCCAAGGATTCAAGACCAACCCTAAGGATGGTTTTTGGTGTCTTGTGAAGGGCATGTGGTATAATGACCTTGAAATGATTTCAAATTTGGTGGAGAGGACTCTAGGGTAGTTAGAGTCCTCTGGAAGAAATCTTATTGGTTTAGAAGTTGTTAATCCCCTCAAAAGACTAACCCTAGTTTAGGGCACAAACCTTTTAGTTGTAGAATAAGTTATTAAAACTCATTGAACAATGATGAAACATGGGTGGTGTAGTCATAGGGTTAGTATGAACCTCTTGAAATTTAATTGGGAACTTTGGAACATTAATCTTAGTACTTCCTTTGTAATGCATGAGTTAGCCCTACATAATTATTTGGATATTGTGAACTCATTGTCCATTGGAAAGTCATAAAAAAATTAGACAGGGGTGTTTTAGACCATTATGCTCATGTATGAATTTTATAAGAATTTTTAAATACATATTTACATTACATACTTCACAAGCTCATAAAAATGAAAACTTGTTCAATAATTTATTCAGAGCACATTATTTGTTGAAAAATTGTGAAACTTGATCAGTAGTGTTCCTAGATCAATATGCTCATATGGGGATTTTATTATAATTTTTAGATGAATAATTATTGTACTTGGTGCTTTAGCCTGTTAACTTAGATTACTATGAGAAAATCGTGTTTATAGTTCTTTATTCACTGATAAATTATGAAACGTGACCTAGAGCGTTTATATGTCATTACGATCATCCGTGAATTTTCTAAGAATTTTTGGAAGTATATTGGCAGTACTTGTCTCTTTAAAATGATTAATGTAGGTTGTATTTACAATTAGATTTAGAGGCCTAAACCTTACTGTAAAAGTTTGGAGACACTGATTTTGCTATTCAATAGTCATCTTGTAGGTCTCATGAATTTTGTAGAGCATTTGCATGTCTGAAAGGGGTACTTCATGTTAAAACTTGTGTCTTGGATTACCTAGGAAAATTAATTAAATTATCAAGTAAATAAAGAAAATTATGAAATTCTCGATTTAGGCTAATCACTGCATGGTAGACCCCCTATAATTATTATAGGGATATTGGATGATAGTTTTGAGTTTCTCCAGTTGTATACATCATACAGCTTTGGATGGTCGGCGTTTAGTAAAACTGCAGAAATCATGATAAGGTGCAGATGAACCCAGAAAGTTGAGAAGTTGGTGTGTTGATCTGGTAAGTGAAATGAGTGCATCATCGGGAGTTGTAATGAGGAGTGGGAGGTTTGACTAGTGTTAAGAGGTGTTCGGGGTCGATGAAACATCGACTTCCCTGTGGGGAGAGAGAAAGAGTGAAAACACACTAGGATTATACCCAAAGTAATACTAAGGGATCGGGAATCGGGTATTAACCAATAATAATAAGTGCCTTGCGAAAGGGAGCTTTTGGCTTCAGCCCATCGTAGTTCCGAATGCCCTTTGAGAGCCCTTCACGGGGTATGCCGGGGGCAGTCCTGGGCTAACCTAAACTGTAGGTAAAACTGAATTGCAAGAGTAACTAGCATAAATAGGGATTCAATTTCACTCACCTCGATGTCTCGAGATGTTAGGTTGGTTCACACGGGCTGTAGGCCCTGAGGATTTTGGTGATAGGCAAGTTGTCTTGGCGAGCTTTAGCTCTGTAATTGATAGTGATGGACTGGATAGTCCGGGGAGCTTTGGATCGGTTGTTGGTTGTGATGGATAGGATAGTATGAGGAGCTTTGGCTCGGTGGATGATACATTAAGGTTGCATGTGCATAAAGTATAAGGTGGTGGGTCTTCGGTATTGGATGGTCCATGCCCCGACGCAAATACGTTTACTCAGCAAGTGTTGTTTAGCACTTCGCCATAAAAGTCCGGTGCGCCAGCCGGCAAGAGTACACAGGCGCTTCGCTTAGTGCATCAGCGTTGATGCGCACGATAGGTACGACTGGTAGTGCAATTACCGATTTAGAGGTGGGCTAGCCCTAACCCGCCGCTTCTATTTGCCACTACAGAGGTATCCTGGGAGGTTCTACTCCAGAAAGGGGGAACTAAAGGTATGTGTACATAGAGTCGAGTGGGTGAGTTGCAAATGCATGTTTACATTATGGCATAATTGTATGTCATAGCATAACCATTGCATAAAACCCTGACACTAATTGTATAAAGTGGTATTGGATGCTTTATATAATAGGCCCTGCAAAACGACCCCTTGGTTTATAAGTTCGCCCGAGCGTGCTTATAAATTAAGGTTTTTATTCTGAAAATATATATGTATGCTTGCTAGAAAACCGACACCCTATCGTATAAATTGGTATGGGTCTTTTTATACGATAGGAGCCTTTGTAGAAGACCCCTTAGCTTATGTGTTTATATATAAGTTAAGGTAACTTATTTCTTGTTCAGTCTTTCTTAATTTTATTACTTCCACACATACTTATAGAACTGCTAGTCTAGTTCCACCATCACCTGCATTTGCTATTCTCCACAATCATGTCCTCTCCTTTCTTCCTCCCCGCTCGGTGCCTAGGAGCCTTGGGGGAAGGGGCGGAGGATGATAGGACTTAGACTTTTGGACTAACGGTTTTCGAACCACATCAATTTAGGGGACCGTGGAGCCCAACATGGAAGAGTAGCCCCGGAGGTCAGCATACTTGGAGATGGGATAGTCTAGTACCGGATTTCAGAAAGCTGGGACTGTGAGTCCCGATCGCTAGTAGTTTATTAGTTTTTCTTCCGCTAAGAGTAAGATATGTAGTGAGGATTTTGATATATCGGGCATGAGCCCTAACTTCTGTACTTCATTATACCTGTGGACACTCTCTTCGTGGAGACTATTTTCTTTACACGTGATTGTTGTGGACTTGCTTTCTTCTTGATTTTGCTACTATCTTGTGATCGAATCTGTCGACAGGATTGGAATTTTGTAGTGGCGACCTTCCCGGGTATGAAGGTGTCACTGAAAAGCGGCGGTTCTTGGCCTAAGACCCCGGTGGTTAAAAAACGGGGGTCTTACAAGTGGTATTAGAGGAAACCTCGATCAGAAAAGTAGAAGTCCACTAAGTCCACAGACCCAGGGTCACCCCCGCGTGAGCTTAGTTTGAGGAATAACTAGTAGTGGAAGTAGTGGTGTGCCCATAAGAGAAATCACATGTAAAAGTCCACTTCTTCATTAATTGGAATTCTTTTTTATAGACTACGACAAACCCTGCCCCAGCAAGGAGCACCTCCGGCTGCGAATATCTCATCTTATAGTTCTCTAGACATCGAGTTAGACACAACCCACTAGGACTCTTTACTAACAATGACAACTTATAGTATTCCCTAGTCAGAAATAGACCTTTAGTATGAACTTGGTTAAGGTAAGGAGATACCCAAAGAGAATTAAGGATGAGTTTAACTCGAGAATGACAACCGAAGACATAAACTCAGGCGACCCTATGGTCCATTTCAAGGATTACTCAAACCGGTAGGACTGCCTTAAGAAGAATAGAGGCCAATAATCTAATATCAGAATGGTAGAAGACACTTAGTCTCAACCCTCGTACAAGTAATAAGATTACCTGGAGATAACAATCAGGACAAACACCGAGGGTCAGATACGAATATAAGTTTGGAAGAGACCCAGATGGGATTGGGAACATTTTGACCCTGATAAAGTGTTCGTAAATAGACTCGGAGTGTTTAAAGTATGGAGTATATCAACAGGTTTCAGGTTGGAACCCCAAGCCAAATATTTATGCCCTAGGGATTTTGTACCCAGCTAGGACGAAAATAACATGATAATATCGAAGATACTTAGCCCAAGGGAGGTAGGGGCTTATCTTTTTCTTATTGGGGGCTTAACTTTTATTTATTGGGGGAATACCTTTTTGTTTATTGGGGACTTGTCCTTTCTTTTTTAGGTAAATTAGAATTACTTGGGTTTCCTTAGACCTAATTTATTGAATGTGGCATAACAAACATAGTGAGATTGAAGTTGATATAATTTGACATTATTCGGGCGAAGGTAAGATTTTTATAAAAACATGTTTGGAATGATGACCTGTAGCATTACCAAGACAATGACTTGGTGATAAGATGAGGATTAACTATGATCAAGAAAAATTAGATGATGGGTAACAAGATTCAGGATATCTGAGAAGGAAAAAGTTTTATCTCTATTATATATTACTGTATGTATGGTGTATCTCAGAACATGTATCTCCCCGGAGTGAAGAAAGAGGAATAATTATCATTGACTTCCCGAGTTAGAGTGGAAGTTCGAGGGTATAATTAGGGATTTTCATACACAGGATTCCTCATCCCAACTCCGAGAACAATTATAAAGGGAACATCGAGGATAGAATAGCCGAGGTAGCTGGGGACACCCCGACCCTAAAGAAAACTCCTGTGGGTGTTTCATGAAGTTTGGGAGTAGAAGTCCGTTATATGGGTGCTTAAGATGGTCGTGTCGAACCAGGATGGACAGTGTATGTCCAAGGAGAGAAGATCAGTCCAAGCTTATCGAGGCTTGCAGCCGACAATCAACATAGCTCTCCACCCTCGCACAAAGGTGCAGGATTCCACTTTCATGGATCTAGGACAAGGATCCAAAGGCACTAAACTCATAATTTGCGGAGAACCTAAGTAGGTGTGACTGATCCGAGATAGGATTTTGGAGGCCTAGGGCAGACCGACCAAATATTATAATGCGCGACTTTGCCAAATAGAGTTATGGATGGAGACTGTGTATTCTTGAAGATATGTCTGGTGCATGGTACTCGCAGGTATGCAGGAACAGGAAGCTCAGTCTGTAACATCCCATTTCCGGCTAGACCCCTAGGAGTCGGTTGGTCGAGTCAGAACCCCAGGGAGCACAAAAAGTGAAAATAAATCGATTAAGTTTTCGGGTCAAGGGTTGGTCACGCCCGTGACCGACCCGTCACGCCCGTGACTTGGGCGTGACTACTTCGACGATCGTCGATCTCCACGAGACGATCGTCGAACGTGCTGTCTGGGCATGTCACGCCCGTGACCAAGGTGTCACGCCCGTGACTATGGGCGTGACCCCATCGACGATCGTCGATCGCCGTGAGACGATCGTCGAGCTTGCGCCCCGGGCATGTTACGCCCGTGACATGAGTGTCACGCCCGTGACCTAGGGCGTGACCCCATCGACGATCGTAGATCTCAATTCGACGATCGTCGAACTCGAAACTTGCCATTCGGGCATGTCACGCCCGTAACCCGAGGTGTCACGCCCGTGATTTAGGGCGTGACCAGCCTTCGACGATCGTCGATCTCAATTCGACGATCGTCGACCCAAAATCTGCTGTTCGGGCCTGTCACGCCCGTGACCCAAGGTGTCACGCCCGTGACCATCCATCGACGATCGTCGATCTCAGTTCGACGATCGTCAAACCCAGATGACTACCCGGGCCTGTCACGCCCGTGACCTATGTGTCACGCCCGTGACATTGGCCGAAACGACGGTTCGGGCCCGAAATAATTCTAACGCGCGTGGAAATAAATGCTGGCTTGGGAGGTTACACCAGGAGTAATTTCAGGCCGTTCTCCTTCTGTAAATACATAATAAAGGAGGAAAGGGTGGTCCAATAGGAAATCGCCAGCTGGACACACCTGTTCAGTTCCGCCGTTTCTTATCCTTTCACCGTAACCGAAACGTTAAGGGGGAAACTTCATGGACATAATGGCTTTTACCATTTCATCTTCCCACTTCCTGAGTTATAAAAGCCCACTTAGGGAAAGAGGAGAAGGTTACACGCTCGAGTAATCAGAACAGACCCTTGTTCTTGCTGTAGAAGAAGTCCAGCAAACGCCACCACCGCGCCATGGCACCCCGACGTTCTTCTCGCCTTCAAACCGCGAACAAGGTCCTCCTCTGCTCCTTCTTTTCATGGGTAGATCGTAGGATTCTTAGAAAATAGGTTCGCGCTCAACGGAGCCGGATCCATCTCTCGCTTTCATGGAAAAACCATGAAAAAGGTATTTTGAGTTCTCCGGAAACCGCCACCTCCGGCGGCCAAACCACCGCCGACCGCTAGCCATCGCCTCAACGGAGGTGGTGGTGGTGGTGGCTGGCCAGGGAAGTGACCGAACGGCCGGCGACGGATCACGGAATGCTTACAGGAAAAATGTTTTCCTGTGTCTGCTCGGGTTCATGAAGAAGATGAACAGTAGAATTAATATTTTAATACATAGATTATTATATATTACAATGGAAAAAATAGGTCATGTGAATGTATTTTTGAGGCTGCAAAACGAGGCACTTAGAGGCCGAATAAAGAAAAATGACCAGACACAAAAGTTGTAGCCCTCGGGGTCTACTTTAATTTAAAATTGATTTTATTCAATTTGGGTGAGTGGTTTGAACACAGCACTCATTTTGGTGGGATCAAGACCTAGGTTAACCAGAAATTAAAATGGTTGCCCACGGTTCATAACATGTCCAAATGACTTGAAATTTGGACTGGAGGTCTATAATATGTATATCGAGAGGCTGTCCAAAAATGAGAATTTTTGGAGAACTTTTGCCTAAAGTTTTTGTAAAAATTTAATAAACAATATATAATTAATTAGGAGATGAAATTAAGCCCAAACTCCCCCAAATTTTGGGTGGTGGTCCCTGGCATCAATATTAAGATCTGTACAAAATTTCAACTCGATTGGTCGAGTTTTGAATAGGGAATTATCAAGTCCTAGATAGGTCTTGGTGAGGGGTACTTTGGGGAAAAGTACAATTGGAGATGGAGTGGACAACTCTCCTCAAAAGAGGCTGAAGTTGTTGGCCACTGATTTGTTGAGTCTATGTCTACCCTCTTGGGTAACATGGTGTGGCTTAGGGTGGATTTTACCCTAAGAGGTTGGCTCAACTCCAACGGGTGAGAGTTTGAGGTTTGTGAAGGACATAGGAGCAAAAGCTCTTGTATGCCCTTGAAATTTGGAGGAGAGGGGGATGATATGATGAAAACCCTCTGGTTGAAATAGTGAAGGAATTGGAGGTAGTTAGGTACCTCGAAAGTTGAGATTTTGGGATAGGATAAACATGTAATATAATTATTTTAAGCACTAAATCTAATCCAAAAATTATGAAACTCGGGAGGAGGGAGTTTTAGGATGTATTAGACTTATGGTAATTTTTCTGGAATTTTATGATTAATATATATTATACTTCATGTGTTAAAGAATTATTAGCCCAATTTGTTGTTTCAATTATTTGGAGGCTTTACATTAATTATAATCAGTTGAAATTCTGGATTTAGGTCTTGAATAGTAGAACATTGATCCCTGAATTTTTATAGAATTTTATGTTGAGCAAATCTAGTACTTTATTCACAAATGATAGAAAGGGCTTTTATATTTAAAAAATTATTATGGATAGAACACTTGCTGGAAAATTATGAAACTTAGCCAGTGCAAATATTAGGCCTTAATCTTCATGTCATAAATTATTTAGAATTTTTGGAAGAATATTTTCTGTACTTGATTCATAAACTATAGAAATTAGAGATTATTTCCAAATAGTTTTTCAGGTTATTTTGATAATAGAAAATTATGATACTTAGGATTTAGCCTTCTGAGATAGCCTACTAATTATCATAAATTTGCTGGACATCTTGCATGAATAATTAGGATAGTTCATGTTCAAACCAGTGGCCCTTGAGATTTTCGAGGAATTTAATTAAATGCCAAATAAATTATGAAGATTTCCATTTTCTGGATTTAGGTTATTTATACCAAGATAAGTCTCCAGTAAATAGTTTAGGGCATTTGGATGAGTAATGGATCATTGCATAACCGGTTCGACATGTAGCCTAGGTAGGTCTGCATTTAGTAAATTGTGAAATGCAATAGGACATGATCTGAGGAAGATATAAAGAGTAGTGAGTAGTGGTGATAGTTAGAGTTAAGAGGTGCTCGGGTTCGACGAAAGATCGTCTTCCCCGAGGAGTGGAAGGTTTAAAATCACCCTAGGATAGTCTAATGTAATACGAGAAGGAAATCGGGTAAAAGGGTAGACAACCAATAATAATAAGTGCCTTGCGAAAGGGAACTTCGGGCCGTAATGCACCGTCTTGGTTCCTAGTGCCCCTTGAGAGCCCTTCACCGAGTATACCGGGGGCAGTCCTGGGCTAACGTAAACTGTAATAATAAACCGACAAGAGTAACTTAGTAACTAGGGTTGCACTCTTCACAAACACTGTTGGCACAGGAAGATTGATGAGAGCTTCGGCTCGGTTGGTTTGGAGACGGACGGATGGTCCGGGGAGCTTCGGCTCGGTTGGTTTGGAGACGGACGGATGGTCCGGGGAGCTTCGGCTCGGTTGGTTTGGAGACGGACATTTGGTCCGGGGAGCTTCGGCTCGGTTCTGTTTGTTTGCGATTAAACTTGCATGTGCATAAGATAGGAAAGTTAAGGTGGTGGGTCCTTCGATATCGGGGAGTTCGATTGCACCGACACCGATATCGTTGACTCGGCGAGGTGGTTAGCACTTCGCCAACAGAAGTCCGGTGCGCCAGCCGGCAAGAGTACGCAGGCGTCCGCTTAGTGCACCAAGCGTTGAGGCGTACGATAGGTCAGACCAGTGGTGCTTTTACTGGTTTTGAGGTGGGCGAGGCCCAACCCACCGCTTCCGTCTGCCACTACTGAGGTATCCTGGGAGGTAACGGCTCCGAAAGGGGGAACTAAGTACTGTGTGCACAGAGTCGGGTGTGTGAGTTGCACTTGCATGTTTCATCATACCCACTAGCATGTCATAGCATAATCAATTCATTTAACCCTGACACCTAAAGTATAAGTGGTATGGGATGCTTATACATTAGGACCTGCAAAACGACCCCTTGGTCTATAAGCTTGTGTGGGCAAGTTTATAAATCAAAGGTTAATTTCAATATATAACAACCATTGCTGTTTGATAACCGACACCCCAACGTATAAGTGGTATGGGACACTCTATACGATGGGAGCCTTGCAAAAGATCCCTTTTGCTTATGTGTTCTCGCATAAGTGAAGGTTTAAATTCTTATAATTGCTTTTCTTACTGTTAGACCTATTATAACCTTCATATAACTGCTCACCGAATACCACTTGCTAGAATTAGTTTCCGCTGCCATCTGTTTTCATGTTTAATCCCCACCTTCATGTCCTTCCCTTTCTTCCTCTCCGCTCGGTGCCTAGGAGCCATGGGGGAAGGGGTAGGGGACAGGGACGGAGCCAGAATTTTTGTTCAGCGGGGTCAAAAAATTGTAACATACAAATGATTTTAAAAATGTCAACATATATGAAAAAAATTACCTCATAAGTCAAAATTAAAATACATTGAAAGTTGAAACATTATTTATAATTGACTGAATATGTTTGTAGAGTTTATAATGACAAGACTTTAAAATATTTATTCATAACTGGTTACTTTGCACAATGCCTAAACCCTCAAAATTCAGAAATCCTACCATCAAGTTACATCAGAGAAAAGGGAATATCACAATATTTTTGAAGCATCAAACCACACAATCTGAGAAAATATTCAGAAAAAACACATTTGGCGGGAAGAAAATGACCAGTACCTGGCTTGGAGACGGCCACGCGGCGCGGGATCGCGATTTTCCGGCAACGACAAGGCTTCGAGAGTTGGAGGCGGGCCAGGCGGCGACTGGTTCGCGGTTTTCCGGCGAGGCCAAGGCTTCGAGGCGTCGAGAGTTGGAGGAGGCCACGACTGGGTTCGTCCAGCGAAGAAAAAGCATCGAGAGTTTAGGGTGTAGGGAAAATTGAAGCGTCGTGTGTATTTATGCGGGGGACTGTTTGGCTCACGACTCCTACGTCCTAATTATCCTGCTAAATGCTAATATATATATATATATTAAATTCAGGGGGGTCAATTGACCCCCCTGGTTCCTTGATAGATCCGTCCTTGGTAGGGGATGATAGGGCTTAGTCTTTATGACTAACGGTTTTCGAACCGCATCATTTAGGGGATCGTGGAGCCCAGCATGGAGGAGCAGCCCCAGAGATCGGTGCGCCTGGAGATGGGGCAGTCTAGCTCCGGAGTTCACACAGCCGGGACCGTGAGTCTCGACCTTGAGTAGTTTACTGTTTCGCTTCCGCATGAGAGACTTGTAGTGAGGACATTTTGTACCGGGCATAAGCCCGTATTTATAGTACTCTGATGTTTCGGTGGACACTCCCTTCGTGGAGTTTTATTATATATATGTGATTTTTGTTATTGTGGACTGCATTGCTCTTACTTCAATAATTGTGCTACTTTCTGTGATCGAAATTGGCCGGCAGAATCGGCGCCTTGTGGTGATGACCCTTCGGGACGTGAAGGAGTCACCGCAAAGCGGCGGTTCTGGGCCTAAGACCCCGGTGGTTGAAAAAGAAAAAAAAAAGGGGGTCTTACAAGTGGTATCAGAGGAAACATCGATCAGAATGAAGTAGCAGTCCACATACCCAGAGTCACCCCCGCTCGAGTTTAGTTTGGGGACAAACTAAGCAGCGGGAGCAGTGGTGTGCCCATATGGTAATCACATATAAATTGTCCACTTTCCATCCATTCCATTTGTACATTAGCTAACAAATGAAATTCTTCTTTGTAGCTTGAGGCAAACCCTGCCCCCAGCAGGGAGATCCTCCGGCTGTAAAGACCTCTTCTTGTAATTCTCTAGTCAATAGGTTAGACTCAACCACTAGGATACGTGACTAACCTGACAACTTATACTGTGCCCTAGTCCGAAACAGACCTTAAGTATGAATTTGGTTAGGTAAGGAAATACCTAAAGAGATTAAAGGAGGAGTTTAATAGGTGAATGGATACCTAAGACATAAACTCTGGTGTCCCTAACAAGGATTACTCAATCTATTGGAACTGACCAATAATCCATTATCAGAATGGTAGAAGACAAGTAGTCTTAACCCTCGTACCGGTAATAAGATTACTCGGAGACAACCACCAAGACAAAACCGAGGGTCGGATAGGAATTCAAGTTCGGAAGATACCCATTTGGGATTAGGAACATTTTGACCGGGATAAGGTTGTCATAAATGTGACTCAGAGAGTTTTATGAATGAAGTATATCAACAAGTTTCAGGTTGGAACCCTAAGTCGAAGATTGATGCCCTAGGGATTGTACACCCAACTGGGACGGAGATAACATGGTAATATAAAAGATGCTTAGCCCAAGACAGGTAGGGGCTTATCTTTTGTTTATTGGGGGCCAAACTTTTGTTTATTGGGCAAATTAGTATTGGCTTGGGTTCCCTCGGACCTAGTTTAGGGAATGTGGCACTTCCGAAGCTGGGCCCCAGGTTATGTCCATGGAGCTAGTCCAGTCATTCAGAGATATGCAGATATCCCTAGTGTCCGAGGATGACCCAGATCTGTATAGGGAGTATCTGGCATCGATAGTGGCCATTGACGATATTCGGGATCGCATTCGGGACGGACAGAGGACAGATGCGTGGGCGGAGCCGATGTTCCGAGCTTTGGAGGAAGGTTCGACAGGAGATTATTCCCTGAGAGATGGTTTGCTCCACTTCAGAGGCAGAGTATATATACCCGCAGGAGGCCAGATCCGAGAGGATATTATGATGGAGGCGCATTGCAGCCGGTACTCGGTACACCCGGGGATCACAAAGATGACCGCTGATTTGAAGAGGACGATGTTTTGGCCAGGCATGAAGAAGGACATTACGTACTTCGTGACCCATTGCGAGGCGTGTCAGTTGGTGAAGGCGGAGTGCAGGAACCCCGCAGGATTGTTACAGCCACTCCCGGTGCCGGAGTGGAAGTTTGACAATATAGCGATGGATTTTATACATGGTCTTCCCGGTCTCGGACAGGGAACGACTCGATT
The DNA here is from genome assembly GCA_039513925.1 of Platanthera zijinensis. Lineage (NCBI taxonomy): Eukaryota > Viridiplantae > Streptophyta > Magnoliopsida > Asparagales > Orchidaceae > Platanthera > Platanthera zijinensis. The sequence goes on from CM077087.1 coordinate 124,389,410, forward strand.
TGGGTGATTGTCGATCGGTTGACGAAGGTGGCCCGCTTTGTACCGATCAGGAAGGATGACTCGGTGGGAGTGCTGGTACGGAAGTTTGTGGAGCAGTATGTCCGATATCATGGCGTGCCCCGGACGATAGTATCGGACCGCGATGGATGGTTTACATCCAGGGAGTGGCGGTCAGTGCAGGCATATTTGGGCACCCGGTTGACTTTTAGCACGGCCTTCCACCCTCAGACGGACGGGCAGACCGAGCGCACCAACCGGACCTTGGAGGACTTACTACGGCTGTGTATACTGGACCGAGGGGAGCCGTGGGAGAAGATGTTACCGTTGGTCGAGTTCTCCTATAATAACAGCTACCAGTCCAGCATCAGGATGGCGCCTTATGAAGCCTTGTATGGACGAAAATGTAGGACCCCGCTTTCTTGGGTTCAAGACGAGGATCCGAAGCTGTTGGGATCGGATTTTGTGGAAGATACCGAGGCTCAGGTGAGACTGATCAGAGATAGGATGTTGGAGGCGCAGAGCAGACAGGCCAAATACTATGACGCCCGGCATCGTCAGGTGGAGTTTCGGGTAGGGGATCGAGTGTTCTTGAAGATCCGACCCATGCACGGAGTCTCACGGGTGCGCGGTCGGAGGAAGAAACTCAGCCCTAGGTATATGGGCCCTTACCGGATCCTGGAGCGGATCGGACCCCTAGCCTACAGGCTAGAGTTGCCACCGGAGCTGGCAGCTCTACACGACGTCTTCCACATCTCTTCGCTGAGAAGGGCTCTACTACGCCCGGAGCAACGGATTTTGACCACCGAAGGGCCGGTAGCTTCAGACCGATCGGTTCACTTGGAGCCGGTTCGGATCGACGACAAAGGAGTGCGGAACTTGCGCCGCAAGAAGATCCCCTTAGTCAAGGTTCTGTGGAGAAATCACGGTCAGGAGGAGCACACCTGGGAACCGCAGGATCTGATGAGGCAAAGATACCCGGAGTTGTTCAGTCAGGTACATCTCACCACCTCTCGGTATACTATAGACTGCCTTCTTGTTTTGGAATGTTAAGACTAGATAAGGAAAATCCAGGACCTAGGCATGCGCACTTAATCAGAAAGGTAGGGGCTAATCTTTTGTTTATTGGGGAGATTGTCTTAGTTATCAAACGAACAGTCGCCTGAACCCAATAGAAAGATCGTATGGGATGTTACAAGTTTAATTTATTCCGATAGAAATCCCCATAGGCTAAACCTCAATTTCGGGGACGAAATTTTTGTTTTGTTTATTGGGATTTGTAACATCCCATTTCCGGCTAGACCCCTAGGAGTCGGTTGGTCGAGTCAGAACCCCAGGGAGCACAAAAAGTGAAAATAAATCGATTAAGTTTTCGGGTCAAGGGTTGGTCACGCCCGTGACCGACCCGTCACGCCCGTGACTTGGGCGTGACTACTTCGACGATCGTCGATCTCCACGAGACGATCGTCGAACGTGCTGTCTGGGCATGTCACGCCCGTGACCAAGGTGTCACGCCCGTGACTATGGGCATGACCCCATCGACGATCGTCGATCGCCGTGAGACGATCGTCGAGCTTGCGCCCCGGGCATGTCACGCCCGTGACATGAGTGTCACGCCCGTGACCTAGGGCGTGACCCCATCGACGATCGTAGATCTCAATTCGACGATCGTCGAACTCGAAACTTGCCGTTCGGGCATGTCACGCCCGTAACCCGAGGTGTCACGCCCGTGACTTAGGGCGTGACCAGCCTTCGACGATCGTCGATCTCAATTCGACGATCGTCGACCCAAAATCTGCTATTCGGGCCTGTCACGCCCGTGACCCAAGGTGTCACGCCCGTGACCATCCATCGACGATCGTCGATCTCAGTTCGACGATCTTCAAACCCAGATGACTACCCGGGCCTGTCACGCCCGTGACCTATGTGTCACGCCCGTGACATTGGCCGAAACGACGGTTCGGGCCCGAAATAATTCTAACGCGCGTGGAAATAAATGCTGGCTTGGGAGGTTACACCAGGAGTAATTTCAGGCCGTTCTACTTCTGTAAATACATAATAAAGGAGGAAAGGGTGGTCCAATAGGAAATCGCCAGCTGGACACACCTGTTCAGTTCCGCCGTTTCTTATCCTTTCACCGTAACCGAAACGTTAAGGGGGAAACTTCATGGACATAATGGCTTTTACCATTTCATCTTCCCACTTCCTGAGTTATAAAAGCCCACTTAGGGAAAGAGGAGAAGGTTACACGCTCGAGTAATCAGAACAGACCCTTGTTCTTGCTGTAGAAGAAGTCCAGCAAACGCCACCACCGCGCCATGGCACCCCGACGTTCTTCTCGCCTTCAAACCGCGAACAAGGTCCTCCTCTGCTCCTTCTTTTCATGGGTAGATCGTAGGATTCTTAGAAAATAGGTTCGCGCTCAACGGAGCCGGGTCCATCTCTCGCTTTCATGGAAAAACCATGAAAAAGGTATTTTGAGTTCGCCGGAAACCGCCACCTCCGGCGGCCAAACCACCGCCGACCGCTAGCCATCGCCTCAACGAAGGTGGTGGTGGTGGTGGCTGGCCAGGGAAGTGACCGAACGGCCGGCGACGGATCACGGAATGCTTATAGGAAAAATGTTTTCCTGTGTCTGCTCGGGTTCATGAAGAAGATGAACAGTAGAATTAATATTTTAATACATAGATTATTATATATTACAATGGAAAAAATAGGTCATGTGAATGTATTTTTGAGGCTGCAAAACGAGGCACTTAGAGGCCGAATAAAGAAAAATGACCAAACACAAAAGTTGTAGCCCTCGGGGTATACTTTACTTTAAAATTGATTTTATTCAATTTGGGTGAGTGGTTTGAACACAGCACTCATTTTGGTGGGATCAAGACCTAGGTTAACCAGAAATTAAAATGGTTGCCCACGGTTCATAACATGTCCAAATGACTTGAAATTTGGACTGGAGGTCTATAATATGTATATCGAGAGGCTGTCCAAATATGAGAATTTTTGGAGAACTTTTGCCTAAAGTTTTTGTAAAAATTTAATAAACAATATAAAATTAATTAGGAGATGAAATTAAACCCAAACTCCCCCAAATTTTGGGTGGTGGTCCCTGGCATCAATATTAAGATCTGTACAAAATTTCAACTCGATTGGTCGAGTTTTGAATAGGGAATTATCAAGTCCTAGATAGGTCTTGGTGAGGGGTACTTTGGGGAAAAGTACAATTGGAGATGGAGTGGACAACTCTCCTCAAAAGAGGCTGAAGTTGTTGGCCACTGATTTGTTGAGTCTATGTCTACCCTCTTGGGTAACATGGTGTGGCTTAGGGTGGATTTTACCCTAAGAGGTTGGCTCAACTCCAACGGGTGGGAGTTTGAGGTTTGTGAAGGACATAGGAGCAAAAGCTCTTGTATGCCCTTGAAATTTGGAGGAGAGGGGGATGATATGATGAAAACCCTCTGGTTGAAATAGTGAAGGAATTGGAGGTAGTTAGGTACCTCGAAAGTTGAGATTTTGGGATAGGATAAACATGTAATATAATTATTTTAAGCACTAAATCTAATCCAAAAATTATGAAACTCGGGAGGAGGGAGTTTTAGGATGTATTAGACTTATGGTAATTTTTCTGGAATTTTATGATTAATATATATTATACTTCATGTGTTAAAGAATTATTAGCCCAATTTGTTGTTTCAATTATTTGGAGGCTTTACATTAATTATAATCAGTTGAAATTCTGGATTTAGGTCTTGAATAGTAGAACATTGATCCCTGAATTTTTATAGAATTTTATGTTGAGCAAATCTAGTACTTTATTCACAAATGATAGAAAGGGCTTTTATGTTTAAAAAATTATTATGGATAGAACACTTGCTGGAAAATTATGAAACTTAGCCAGTGCAAATTTTAGGCCTTAATCTTCATGTCATAAATTATTTAGAATTTTTGGAAGAATATTTTCTGTACTTGATTCATAAACTATAGAAATTAGAGATTATTTCCAAATAGTTTTTCAGGTTATTTTGATGATAGAAAATTATGATACTTAGGATTTAGCCTTCTGAGATAGCCTACTAATTATCATAAATTTGCTGGACATCTTGCATGAATAATTAGGATAGTTCATGTTCAAACCGGTGGCCCTTGAGATTTTCGAGGAATTTTATTAAATGCCAAATAAATTAGGAAGATTTCCATTTTCTGGATTTAGGTTATTTATACCAAGATAAGTCTCCAGTAAATAGTTTAGGGCATTTGGATGAGTAATGGATCATTGCATAACCGGTTCGACATGTAGCCTAGGTAGGTCTGCATTTAGTAAATTGTGAAATGCAATAGGACATGATCTGAGGAAGATATAAAGAGTAGTGAGTAGTGGTGATAGCTAGAGTTAAGAGGTGCTCGGGTTCGACGAAAGATCGTCTTCCCCGAGGAGTGGAAGGTTTAAAATCACCCTAGGATAGTCTAATGTAATACGAGAAGGAAATCGGGTAAAAGGGTAGACAACCAATAATAATAAGTGCCTTGCGAAAGGGAACTTCGGGCCGTAATGCACCGTCTTGGTTCCTAGTGCCCCTTGAGAGCCCTTCACCGGGTATACCGGGGGCAGTCCTGGGCTAACGTAAACTGTAATAATAAACCGACAAGAGTAACTTAGTAACTAGGGTTGCACTCTTCACAAACACTGTTGGCACAGGAAGATTGATGAGAGCTTCGGCTCGGTTGGTTTGGAGACGGACGGATGGTCCGGGGAGCTTCGGCTCGGTTGGTTTGGAGACGGACGGATGGTCCGGGGAGCTTCGGCTCGGTTGGTTTGGAGACGGACGTTTGGTCCGGGGAGCTTCGGCTCGGTTCTGTTTGTTTGCGATTAAACTTGCATGTGCATAAGATAGGAAAGTTAAGGTGGTGGGTCCTTCGATATCGGGGAGTTCGATTGCACCGACACCGATATCGTTGACTCGGCGAGGTGGTTAGCACTTCGCCAACAGAAGTCCGGTGCGCCAGCCGGCAAGAGTACGCAGGCGTCCGCTTAGTGCACCAAGCGTTGAGGCGTACGATAGGTCAGACCAGTGGTGCTTTTACTGGTTTTGAGGTGGGCGAGGCCCAACCCACCGCTTCCGTCTGCCACTACGGAGGTATCCTGGGAGGTAACGGCTCCGAAAGGGGGAACTAAGGTCTGTGTGCACAGAGTCGGGTGTGTGAGTTGCACTTGCATGTTTCATCATACCCACTAGCATGTCATAGCATAATCGATTCATTTAACCCTGACACCTAAAGTATAAGTGGTATGGGACGCTTATACATTAGGACCTGCAAAACGACCCCTTGGTCTATAAGCTTGTGTGGGCAAGTTTATAAATCAAAGGTTAATTTCAATATATAACAACCATTGCTGTTTGATAACCGACACCCCAACGTATAAGTGGTATGGGACACTCTATACGATGGGAGCCTTGCAAAAGATCCCTTTTGCTTATGTGTTCTCGCATAAGTGAAGGTTTAAATTCTTATAATTGCTTTTCTTACTGTTAGACCTATTATAACCTTCATATAACTGCTCACCGAATACCACTTGCTAGAATTAGTTTCCGCTGCCATCTGTTTTCATGTTTAATCCCCACCTTCATGTCCTTCCCTTTCTTCCTCTCCGCTCGGTGCCTAGGAGCCATGGGGGAAGGGGTAGGGGATGATAGGGCTTAGTCTTTATGACTAACGGTTTTTGAACCGCATCATTTAGGGGATCGTGGAGCCCAGCATGGAGGAGCAGCCCCAGAGATCGGTGCGCCTGGAGATGGGGCAGTCTAGCTCTGGAGTTCACACAGCCGGGACCGTGAGTCTCGACCTTGAGTAGTTTACTGTTTCGCTTCCGCATGAGAGACTTGTAGTGAGGACATTTTGTACCGGGCATAAGCCCGTATTTATAGTACTCTGATGTTTCTGTGGACACTCCCTTCGTGGAGTTTTATTATATATATGTGATTTTTGTTATTGTGGACTGCATTGCTCTTACTTCAATAATTGTGCTACTTTCTGTGATCGAAATTGGTCGGCAGAATCGGTGCCTTGTGGTGATGACCCTTCGGGACGTGAAGGAGTCACCGCAAAGCGGCGGTTCTGGGCCTAAGACCCCGGTGGTTGAAAAAGAAAAAAAAAGGGGGTCTTACACAGTCCAAGGAGTATGGTGCGTTATAGGATCCTAGAGCAGATCGGCCCATTAGCTTACATGCTTTAGCTACCGCTGGAGTTAGTGGGTTTGCACAATGTCTTCCACTTATCCTCTCTAAGGAAGGCTCTACTACGTTCATAACAGCAGGTTCTTAGTATAGATGGCTAGACAGCTTTTGGTCTAATTGTCTGTTGTGATCCGTTCAGGATAGATGATACAGTGGTGCGGGTCTTGCGGCGCAAGAAGGTCCTTGTGGTCAAGGTCCTGTAAAGGAACCATGGGAAAAAGGAGCATACCTAGGAGCCACCCGATATGATGCCATAGAGGTACCCAGATCTCTCCGGGTAAAGTATACATTCAACTTCCTATAGGATGTTACATTCAATTACTCTCAGTAGAAACCCCGCAGGCCTAACCTGAATTTCGGAGACGAAATTTTTATTTTGTTTATTTGGATTTGTAACATCCCATTTCCAACTAGACCCCTAAGAGTGGTTTTGTCAAGACTAGGTCAGGACAAAACCCTAGGAAGCCAAGAAGACCAAGTGAACAAGTCTAAAGGTGAAAATCACCTTGGTCTGTAAGTAGTAGAATCCCAATAACAATCCTAGGCATGACCTTAGGGTTTTAACTTGGTTCCATGATCCTATCATAGTACCTCTAACCCTAAAAGAGACATATATGTCGCTACGGACCCATTGGGGTCAACTAAAAAGAGGCCAAGATGACTCAATTCCGAGAAGCGTCGAGTGAGTCGACAAGACTCGATGAGTAGATCAGGTATCTACTTAGACCGAATTTTGGGCTCGGGCATTGAGTAAGTGGAGTGCACTCATCTACATGGGCTTAATGGCGTTGAGTGTGTTGAGTGCACTCAACTCAATCTAACTTAGGAAGAATCTTGTGATCGGGCATTGAGTGCATCGAGTGCACTTAATGCCATAGGTTGAATGGCGTTGAGTGCGTTGAGTGCACTCAACACCATCTTACTTGGGAAGAATGTTGAGCTCGGGGCATTGAGTTTGTCGAGTCCACTGAACACCATGGGCTGAATGGCATTTAGTGTGTTGAGTGCACTCAACACCATCTTACTTGGAAATAATTTTGAGTACGGGGCGTTGAGTGCACTGAGTCCACTCAATGTCATGGGCTGAATGGCGTTGAGTGCATTGAGTGCACTAAATGTCACCATACTGATAACGGATTTTCTTGAATTATGGCGTTGAGTGAGTTGAGCTCACTCAACGCCATAGACTGAATGGCGTCGAGTGAGCTCTCACTCTACGCCTTTGTACTTAGAAAATTACTGGCAATTTTGGCGTTGAGTGTGGAGGCTTGTCTCAACGCTTTTTCCTTAGAGAAATTTTCGACCCTGTTTGCTTGTTCATATGAAGAGGATGAACCAGAACTTTTTGGTAATATCGCTAGGATGAATTAATTGGCCCCAGTCGTTTCATTAGGACTTATTTAAACAATAATAGCGGTCCAGTAGTAGGGTGTCACGTGGCAGACGTTTTAACCGAAAGCCATGGCCAAAATTTGGCTTTTATGGCCATTAATAACATTTGAATGCCTTGGCCTCATTCCCCTCCACCTTTTATGGCTAGATTCAACTCCTCTAGGGAAGAGGAGGAGTTTCAAGCCATTTCCTTGCTGGATTGAGCCCACATTCATCCTCCTCCTCCATGGCCGAAGAGTTCTTAAAGGGGAATTAAAGGCCACCACCAGCTAGACCCTCCCCTCCCCCATTTTTATCATTTTAAAATACTCACTAGATTTAGAGGAGAGGTTTCCACACAAAACCTGAAGGAGCCGATGCTGGTTATTACATCCACAATAACCTAGATTTACATGAAGTCACCCTTAAACTAAAATGAATTAAGTTGTATTTGATATCTTGGATTAAGTTGTGTATTTGCAGATCATCATTTCTAAGTGTAGACCAATGTCAGTCTATAGTGGGTCATGAACACAGGACCATACAGTGTAATCCCTATCTGTGTGATCTAAGGTGTTGACTCATGTGTAGCCTCTCAATTGGGATACAATTCATATTCAAGCACTTGGATCAAGGAATGAAGATTGGATTCTTGAAGAGTAGATAAAATTTTCTAAGTCCAGAATTTCTTTAAGTCCACCTCTCGAGAAGTCCAAGACAGTTCTAAAGAAGTATACTTAGCAGAACTCGAGAAGTTCCTCTAGTTCTCTTAAAGCCGAGACTAGTTCTCGAGAAACCTTTTATAGTTTTCGAGAAGTTAGTCTATGGTTGTCGAGAAGTCTTAGCCTTTATTTCTCGAGTAGTCAGACACAGCCGCAAAATTATTCTAAGTCCCTCTCTCGATAAGTCTATCTTAGTTCTCGAGAACTTAGTCTTTAGTTCTCGAGAAGTCAGCATAGTTCTCGAGTATACGACTTGGATTTTGAGTAATAGTTCTCGAGAAGTCTAAGTTAGTTCTCGAGTAGACTCAACGTCGTTGTTCTCGAGTACTAACTTAAGTCCAGATAGTCTAGTTCTCGAGAATTCAGCCTATTCTCGAGAACTCATTCATACTTCTCGAGAAGTGCTGTCAATATTTTCTGAAATTTCTCTTAAGTCTAGATCGATGGGTTTTTAAAATGAGGCATCATGATTGGTCCACGTGTCGTAATTAATGTTAATTCTAACGATTTGGGGAATCCTATATAATGTCTTTTCATCAAGACTAAACCTAAGTGGAAAATCGTATTTCTCAATTATTGTGATCGGTCGTCTCTCTCTCTAGAAGAACAAGAGTTTCAGTCATCGCAGCCGCTCAGCATGAAGATTGACACATCTATTTTTGATCAAGAAATGCTTGCTGTTCAAAGATATTTCATCTTCTCCTTGATCGAGTGGGTCAAAGATTTCTCAGATAAGATCTCTCATCTCTTCTTCAATATTTTCTGAAAAAGCCACAAGTTCAAGAAGAAGACCTAGAGTTTAATCTTTCCAGATCTGAGACAAAATTTCTATTTGTATTTTTCTTTAAATCTCTCTGTAAATTTTGTAGGATATTAATCTCTGAGTAATAGGAAGTTTTCATCTTCCGAGTGTAGATCCCTTTTTGGATCGAGATTGTAGGAACTTGGTTCCGAGGCGTAGGATTGGATTTCAATCTGAGATAGTGGAGTAGCCGAGTCTTGTGATTTACTAGATCGGTGAGGGAAAGTGGATGTACCCAAGGTTGGGGAACCACTATAAATCTACATGTCGTCTATGATTGCTTGTTTGTGTGTGCAAGTTCTTTAAAAATTTTATTCCGCATTTAGACGCACAATTCACCTATTCACCCCCCTCTAGGTGATTTAGTTTGAATACTTAACACTTTTAATTGGTATCAGAGGGTGGTTAGTCGCTAAAAGGTTAACACCTTGATTAATTTCCTCTCTAAGTTGTCTTTGAGAGTTTTCAAGCAATGGACAAGGCTAAGGATTTTGCCAAGCTTCCCCTATGCACAATGAATAACTTTCCCATTTGGAAAGAGAGAATTAAATATTTCAAGGAAGATGTGGATCCCCGGATCTTCATGATTGTTGAAGAAGTTCCCCATATTCATATGACTGTCTCCACTATAGATCCAACCAAGAAGGTTCCAAAGAAGTTAATGGATCTAGATAAAGACGAGATTGCACTTGTCTCTTTTGATAAGAAAGCTAAAAATATTATAGCAAGTGCAGTCGATGACTCGATGCTGCAGAACATGATTCACTGCCAATCTTCTAAGGAGATGTGGCAGTTACTAGTCAATCTGATGGAAGGTACTGAAGAAGTGAGGGATGATAAAAGATCCCTGTTGAACCAGAAGTATGAAGCCTCCAGGTAAGGGACAAAGGATACTATTATATATTCATTTGAGAACTTCTTCAAGATAGTCAATGGTCTCAGATTATATGGCAGAGTCTTCTCCAATGGAGAATTGAATGGCAAGTTCCTAAGATCCTTAACCAAGGAATGGGACAATAAGGTATGTGTCATCCGGGAATTTGGAAAGCTAGTTGAGATAAATCTTCAGAATCTCTTTAGGAAGCTGATGTCGTATGAGCTTCAACTCAACACGAGGAAAACTAAAGAAGAGAAGAGTAGGTCTGTATCCAAAGAGAAGTCTGTTGCTTTAAAGGCAGACACCTCCAGGAAGTCAAAAGCTACCTCTCCAGCTCTCACACAAGAAGCTAGTGAATAAGAAAACTAAGAGCCAAGTACCTCGGGATCTGAACTATCTTAAGGAGAATTCTCCTTACTCTCACGACAGTTCAAGTAATTCTTGAACAAGAAAAAGAAATGGAATGGCAAGGATGCCTCTTATAGAAGATCACGACATGACGGTGATCGACACAGAAAAGCCTCAAGCATCCACGACAGGTATGGTTCTAAACAGAACAAACATATTTCGACTAACATAGTTTGCTATTATTATAACAAGAAAGGTCACGTCATAGCTGACTGCCCCCACAAGAAGAAGGAGGGTGAGAGGAGAGAAGAAAAGAAGTCCTCGTACAGTAAGAAGAGGATAGAGAAGAGACTAATAGCCAAGAAGGGCAAGACTGTTCGTGAATCTGACTCATTTGAGTCAAGTGAAGAAGAGGAAGCCTACTTTGGAATTATGGCTCAATCAGATGATGAACAAGAGCCCCAGTTCACTGGGGAGGTAAAATCTCATACCCCTCTTTCAGAATCTGAAGTTTCTAAACATGATCATGAGGACAGCTCCTCTTACGATGAGTCTGAACTCATGGCCTAGTATAAGGAGTTGATCATGGATTACGACAAATGACGAAAGGTCGTGAAAACTCTTGCAAAAGAGTTTAAGTCTCTAAAGGCCAAAGAAATCTCTCTGAGAAAGGAAGTCGCCAAGATGGACTCACTCAGAGAATACTTAGATAATGCTGTTGATGATTTAAACAAAGCTATTAAGCACCTTTATCGGATGGATGAAATCATCAAAGGGTTGGAAGACTTACTAGAGGCCGAAAAGAAACATGTTGAAGGTTTCTCTAAGCCTAAGGTAGTTCTTCCTCTTGTTATTGAGTTCTCCGCTCAGGCTAAGGGTGCTGGGCTAGGCCATGTAGAAGCTCCTAGTAAATCTTCTAGGAGGAATAAGGCTCTGAGGAATAAGGCTGCAAATAAGGCCTTAGCCAAAGCAAAGGGGAAAGCCTCTCAAGATCAGACTGTCTTTAAGAAAGTCATTTTTCCAACAAATGAGTTTGATCTTGACTCATCCTACGACCACTTGACTAGGCCTACTTATGTGGAGCCAAAATCTTATTACCAAGGTTGGACTCGCCCCAGAAACATTGGTGAGAGTGTCTTTAAAGCACCTTATGAAGAAGTCATTCTTCAGATCTATGACCCTTATGATCATGGTCATAACTTCAAGAAAGCACCAAAAGTAAAAAAAACCATTGTAGAAAAGCCTGTATTGTAGAAGAAATCATGTGATTTCCTTCTTCATGAACTTCTTCCTCCAAGAATACAACCCCTGATGGACCATTATCTCAGAAGGTCAAGCAGGAGTACCTAAGGCAAAGATACAATAAGTTCGACTATTGGTGTTGTGGAAAGATTGGTCATTTTGCCATCTATTGTTGGTTTAATACAAGAAATTTTGCAACTCCTCATGTTGGCAACATGAGAATGACCACTCATGATGCTAATCCTCTTAGGGGGAGTGTTCTAACACGACACAAAGGACCCAAATATGTTTGGGTTCCTAAGGCAAACAGATTATGATTGCAGGGATGTCCAAAGGCCACCAAAATGCTAATTTGGTATTTGGACAGTGGATGCTCTCGGCACATGAACGGGACAAGAAGCCTACTTCAGAATTATTCTCCAGTGTGTAATGGACCAAAGGTCATCTTTGGAGTTTCAGACCGCAGTATAACTAAAGGCTACAATATGATTACTAACGGTAGTGTCTCCTTTTTGGATATAGCTTATGTGGAGAGATTAGAACACAATCTTATAAGCATAAGCCAACTATACGACAAAGGATACATAGTTGAATTCCACGCTGATAAGTGTCTGATAAAGTCTATTGACAATATGGAAACGATTCTATCTTGCACTCGAAGCAGGAATATATTTTGTTTAAATTTCATTTGTATAGATTCTTCTACACCAGTGTGTCTTTTGGCAAAAGATAGTGCGTCTTTTAGTGACCAATAGAACAAGAGGTTAGCACATATTAATTTTAAAACTATTAATAAATTATTCTACCAGAACTTAGTATGTGATGCCCCGAATGTCAAATACGTCAAAGATAGACCTTTTCATGCATGAGTAAAAGGCAAGCAAACAAGGCCTACCTTTAGAAGCATTATTGACAAAATTTCAAGTAGATGTCTCCATCTACTTCATATGGACTTGTTTGGTCCACTGCAAATTAGAAGCTTGGGAGGTAAGGAATATAAATTAGTTATTATTGATGATTACTCGCGCTTTGCGTGGGTGTTATTTGTGACACACAAGTCAGATACCTTCGACATCTTTACTAATTTTTTCAGGCAGGTCCAGAATGAATACAACTATTCCGTAGTCAAAATCAGAAGTGACAATGGAACAGACTTAAAATCTGGGGCCAAGACAGAATTCTGTGAAAGCTTAGGTATCTTTCATGAGTTTTCCTCTCCTCGCACTCCTCAGCAAAATGGTGTAGCTGAGAGAAGGAACAAAACACTCATAGAGGCCTGCAGTAATATGTTGAGTGATGCTTCACTACCGGAATACTTCTGGGCTGAAGTCGTCAATACTGTATGCCACGTGCAAAATCGAGCACTCATCAATAAGAATCATGATAAGATACCTTACCAACTTCTAAAAGGCAGGAAACAAACTATTTTCAATTTTTGAATTTTTGGCTTTAAATGATTCGTGCTTAACAATGGTAAGTATCATACTACCAAGTTTAGTCAGAAAAGTTTTGAAGGTATTTTTGTAGGTTATAGTAGCCATAGTAAGACATACAGGATTTTCAATAGAAAAAATCTGGTTTTAGAAGAATCCATACATGTTGTATTTGATAAGACGAGCTTGCTGCAAAGCAAATCGTCTAGTGTGCTTGTTGAAGATACAGGTACAAGGATTAAAGAGATCAGCTTGGATGAACCGACTGAAGTCACTCCAGTGGCTGAAGAAGTTCCAGATGCTAGGAACCTAGAGCTCAAACATTTGAAGGAACATCCATTGGACCAGATCATATGAGATCCCCGGGATGGTGTTTGAACACGTTGAGGTACAACTAACGAAAATTTATATTTATGTTTTCTCTCACAGGTTGAACCAAAGAAGTTTTAGGAAGCTAACTCAGACGCATCATGGATCTTGGCCATGGAAGAAGAACTGAACCAGTTCAAGCGATGCAAAGTTTGGAAACTAGTTCCTAGACCCAAAGGTAAGAATATCATCGGAATGAAGTGGGCCTACCGGAATAAGTTGGACGACGATGGAAAAATCATAAAGAACAAGGCCAGACTCATCGCCAAAGGATATTGTCAAGAAAAAGGGATCGACTTCGACCTAACATACGCTCCAGTGCAAAGGCTGGAGGCCATCAGACTGTTCCTAGCTTATGCTGCACTGAAGGGCTTCACTGTATACCAAATGGACGTGAAGTCCGCCTTCCTAATCGTGACATAAAGGAAGAAGTGTACGTATAACATCCCCCAGGTTTTGTCGATCCTAACTTTCCTGAGTATGTTTATTAGTTATTGAAAGCGCTTTACGGTTTGAAACAAGCTCCTCGAGCTAGGTACGAAACGCTATCTACCTTTCTCCTCGAGGACAAGTTTGCAAGGGGAAAGATGGATAAGACATTTTTTCTTAGGGAAACTAATGGCAAGATTTTGCTAGTGCAAATCTATTTCGACGACATTTTTTTTGGTTCTATAGATGGTAACCTCTGCAAAAAGTTTTCTAAACTTATTCAAGGGAAGTTTGAAATGAGTAGTATGGGAGAGCTGAAGTATTTCTTAGGACTTCAGGTGAAACAATCTGAAGATGGAATTTTCATCTCACATACGAAGTTCACCAAGGAGTTGATTAAGAAATTCGGAATAGAGAGTGCAACCTCTATGAGGACTCCAATGGCCTCAGCTATGTCTCTTGACAACGATGAGAAAGGGAAACCTTTTGATGAAACCAAATACAAAAGCATAGTTGGATCCTTGCTCTACCTTACTGCCAGTAGACCAGACATAATGTTCTCTACATGTGTATGTGCTAGATTCGAAGTGAACTGTATGGAATCTCACTATGCTGCTGTAAAGTGGATCTTGAGATACCTTAAAGGTACAATGAATCTTGGCTTATGGTACCCAAGAAGTAATGATAACGAACTAATTGGTTTCTCATATGCATACTTTGTAGGTAGCAAAGATGACAGGAAAAGCACTTCCGGGACATGTCAGTTCCTTAGAAGAAGGCTTATCTCATGGAGCACCAAAAAGCAAAATTATGTCACAATCTCAACGGTCGAGTCAGAGTATATCTCTGCCGGCTGTTGTTGTGCACAATTGCTTTGGATAAAGAACCAGCTAGAAGATTACAATATGAAGGTTAAAGACATTCCGTTGTTTTGCGACTCCTCAAGCGCAATAGCAATTGCAAACAACCCAGTCTCGCACAGCCGGACAAAGCACATCGAGCTCAGATATCACTTCATCTGGGAGCATGTGGAGCAAGGGGATGTGGATCTGCAGAACGTGCTAACAGATCGACAAGTTGCAGAGATTTTCACAAATCCGTTGGACGAGACCAAGTTTAATTTCTTCAAAACTGAACTTGGGATGCTAAACAAAGAAGGATTGATCAAAGGGAATAAGTTCAAAGCTCAAGAATCGAGGAAACTTCAAAAAGGTCAGACATTTCTTAAGTGGACGGCAGTTCTCAAGAACTATTATCACTTCTCGAAAAGTATAGAACTATTTCTCGAGAACTTCAAGTGTACTTCTCGAGAACTACAAATCTGTCTCTCGAGAAGTGCTGAAAGTTCGAAAACTAGGCTTTCAATTCTCGAGAATTGTTATTATACTTTTTGAGAACTACCCTACCTCTCGAGAAATGCCATGTCAATTTTCGATTTCTTTCCATTATTTCGAAAACCGCTCGATTTCTGCCTTAATCCAAGGGTTAATTAGGTTTAGTTAGACATCTAATCGACATTACTAGGTTTATATATATATATAAAACGTTAGAATCCAAAATTCAAGCGACATTTCAAACTCGACTCTCTCGAAAACTCTCCGTCTTTCGCCGACCAGTTCTTCGACGCCGCCGCCTTCTCGCTCTATTTCCTTCGCCATCATTCATATCAATGGCCCAGCAGTCAAAATCAGCGTCAGTAGTGAGCTAGTAGTAGCAGGGATAGTAGATATTTAAGAGGATTTCAAAAATCTTCTTCTTCTCTTGGACACAGCAGGTTTGACATTCGTTCTTTCAGAACCTTGCAAGATTTTATTTCCTGAGGTAGAAGAGTTCTTCAGAAATGTTAAGATAAGGAGAAATGGCACTGTCCTGAAGTCCAAAGTCAGGGGAATTAAAATTAAGTTGAGCCCGACAATAGTGTCCCGACTTCTAAGATTACCTCATGTAGATGATTTAGAGGAAATAACAGGAGATGACAATGACAGAACCTGTCATTTCTATAGAGTTCAAGATGACATTGCTTCTCTGAGGAGGACTTTTATAAATGATGTTAGCAAACTTTTTGTAGACATTATTGGTAAAATTCTGTGGTGCAGAACAGGATCAATAGGATTTATTACAAATGACTTCTTCACTATCATGGCTGCCATAGTCTGCAGGAAAAGATTTCCTTATGGTTTGATGATTTTTGATTTGATTAGAGACAGCATAAAAGGACAAAAATTTTCTAGGATAATCTCCATGATGTTGCGTAAGATTGATCGAACTTTCTTCAAGACTTCTAAAGGCACTCCAATCCATCACCTGAAGAGGATCTCTCTAGCCTCGAGTCATAGATGGGAATTAAAGCTGAAGAATCCATTGCAGCTGGCAAAAGAGCTTGTAGCCCCTGCTAAAGAGGTTTGGACTCCATCTCCCTCCTCTCAAAATAATGTTGAACTATCTGGTGCAGCAACTGAGGGGGAACCTGCATCCTCAGTTCCAGATGTCAGACTTCCTTCTCCTCCTCCTCTAGCCAGATCACCAACAAGTTCACCCATCAGAAGTCCTTTCAAAAGCCCAGTAAGATCTCCAACCAAGTCCCCTGAGGCAGACATTTCAGATAATACCATCTCAAATGAGCAAGTGCAAGAAACCATTAAATCTACTGCAGAAGATATTGACAGTATGATAAAAGAGCTGACTTCAAGTGAACCTCTTCCTTCTCTACAAAGGGAAACTGCTGAAGAGCAATCAAAGGATCCCTTTGAATCACCAATTCCATCTCCATCACCAGCACATACTTCATCTCCAATACTATCACCCAAGTCTCAAACTGCTCAGTCCCCATCTGCTAAGAATGATCTACCAGATACTTTTCTTCTTTTGATGAAGAGATAATTTATCCATAGCATGTTGAAGCTCCACTAAGGAAACATGACTTCTCCATGCCCACTTTCCTTGATGAAGAAGGAGATGTAGTCACTCATACTGTCAGAGCTAAAAGTTCTGTAGTGATTGATGGTATTCCTCCAAGGACGGCACCTCCTCCTACTGTTTCTGTTGCTACTGTCCCTATAAATAAAGATATTCTCAGTAAGCTTGAAATCATGTTGGCTGACCAGAGGAAATATTTTGATGAATTTCTGAAGGTATTCCAGGACAAAGTAACTGCTCTAGAAAAATATATGAGTAGAGGATTTATAGAAATCCAGCATAATACAGACTCCTGAAGAAAAGCCATCCTCGAGCATGCGGCAGCAATCATCCCAGTCGACAAACACTCTCCGATGGGTATCAATGGCGGCTGCATCATCAACGTCTCCATCAATCCTCCCCAACTCAAAAGTACTTATCACCGATGAGTGGCCCATGGGGGAAGAATTGTCAAAAGCAGTAGCAGCATGGGGCAAATCTGTCCCCGCTATCAGTGTCATACTAGCATGTACATCCATGAACGCTGAGAACCTGTCTGGCAAGGAAACAACAAGACTTCCAAGGAAACTCGAAAGGGTGTCAAGCAAAAGAAATAAAACTAACATCTTACCATCCAGTTGAAGAACCAAGGAGTCAACGTGGAAAATAGACACGACAGTACTAACACTCCCCAACCCAAAAGAATATTTAGTGGTAGGAAGAAACGACGAAGAAATACACTCAGGTGGAACAGAGACGTACAGTAAAAAGTCTGGAAACATGAAATAAAGTTAAACACCCTGTGCTATATAAAAATCTAAAATATAAGCATAAAATCCGACGTTCTTCATAATTTTGGATGGGTCAGCGTTCCTACATATTAATTTATTAACGGAGCCAGACAACATCCGCTCGGGGACTTACCAGACTACACCTAAATCACTAGCTCTAGCGTCAGACAGTCTCAAAAAGGAGTGGAAGTGTGTACGACATAAGTTAAGCTGAAATACTAACGTACAAGATACCTGAGGAGAGAATCGATGTTCTACATGACTATACCAAAATACGGAGGATAAAGGGGTTAAGTCAGGTGGCACGAGATCTTTAAAATAAGAAATTATTTCGGTAGAGCCTAATGTTTTCGTTTTAAATTTGGAATTAAATTTTGATTTAAAAATTTCATAATGAATAGCCAGTAGAAATCGCTCGTCACAAACTACGTTTACCCACATCCATCGAAGTAAGCCTAAAGGGGAGGCGGTAATAATAAACTTCTCCAAATATAAAGGGCTAGAAATGACTAGCTCGTGTCCTAACAAATCATCTACTCGAGTTAAATGAATCGAAGGGAGAGTCGACATGGGTGATTCCGTAGGGGAAGTTAAGTCGCACTCAACATAAAAACACGGATTACACGTCCAAGAACAAACCTCCGGGTGCAAACCATCAAAATCAAACAGAAAATCAAACAGAAGATTTTCCCTCACGAAAAACTCATCTAGCTCGTCATCACCCAACTCACTCTCCGAATAACACTCCTCACAGGAGGACTCTACCAACTCATCCGAAAGTCCTTCCAACAATAAATGTTAATCATATTGTAAGTCTTCCAAATCAGTTGGGGCATCCATTAATTCGTGATTAGAGATATCGACTGGAACATCCTCACTTACAAGATCCTCAAGAAAATCAGAGATATTCTCATTAGGTGTAATCGTAGCCTCTAACACGACGGGGCTTGTAGTTTGGAGAGGGCTCTAAACACTAGAGTGATTAGTCACAATGCTAGTGTGGCTAGTAATGGGCAAAGTAATACCCTCACAGGTCAAACTATCATCATCCCAAACATTATCTAACTCATGACGGGGTAAGCTCTCAGCGTAAGGTAACTCTTCTGATTCAGCCAGATTATCAATCAACTTAGGGTCATCAAAAGACTCCACTACAATCAAGATGGATGGTTCCGAAATGTCGTCAAAGGGGAGCGGAGATGATTTCTCAAAAGAGAAATCCTCATCCAGGTCACTAGGGTAACCAATCTCCTCAACATCGCTACACTTGTTAGTGATAATAGTCTCGTTCTTAGTGACGGGCACACTCGTAACCACATCCTCAAACTCAATCATGCTAATATGAACACTCTCACCCCGTGGGCTCATGGCATTCCTAGCACTTACATCTAACGACCTAGGGATAAAGGTCCTAAGTTTCTCTTTCCTCTCATAGGTAGGTGTACTCGTGCTTGAGATAATCAGATCTTTGCGGGGCAAGTATCTAGCGTGAGGCTTATAGTCATTCCTACAATCAGGAAACTGGGAACGACAGTAGGTAGGGTAATACTCATCCGTTAAGTAATTTTTCATAATCTGCCAACCTATACGTGGGTTGACGGAGGGCATTCCTAAATGTCTTTCCTCATTGAGACAGAAGGTATGGGCTCGACCAAATAATTGCAGTCTCGCAACGGGAATCTTGTGGGGATCCACAATACGATATTGCTCAAAATAATGCTCCATTTCATTCACCCAACATAGAAACACTCGCGGTCCACCTAGCCCATCATATGTCGGAGCAGGAATCCTAATATGCCCAAAGGTGCGCGGTGTAACTTGATAAGCCTTTAGTTGGCCAATCAACCTCTTAATCTCTTCCACTACTGGGAAATGGAATTGCTTTCTAACTTTCATGACAGAACCTAAAGGTTTCATTCGGGAAACGTGAACATCGTAGGCCATTTCAGAGGGAACCAGAGAGAACACTCAACCAGAACTGGTGCACATGCAAAGAAGAAAATAGCCTGGTCCTATTTTTTTTTAAAGATAGATTTGTTCCCGCTAATATTGCAAAATAATATATAAATTTTTTTGATATTCTTGTTGGCTAAAATATGGAGATTATTTATAAATTTTTTCTGATTTTTTTATTGCTGAAAATAAAATTTAGCCAGCTATTGGCAGACCACAAAATTATTTTTTTTTGTTTTAATTTGGAGAAAAATTTGAAATTTGGAATTTGAAATTTAAAATTGGAAATTTTAAATTTGAAATTTGAAATTTGAATTTTAAATTTTTAAATTTGAAATTTGAAATTTCGAAATTTGAAATTTGAAATTTCGAAATTTGAAATTTGAAATTTTAAATTTGAAATTTTAATTTTGAATTTTAAATTCGAAATTTGGATTTTGAATTTTGAATTTTGAATTTTGAATTTTGAAAATTGAAATTTCGAAATTTTAAATTTTAAATTTTAATTTTGAATTTTGAAATTCGAAATTTGAAATTCGAAATTTTAAATTTTAAATTTTAAATTTGAATTTTAAATTTTGAGAGGGGGAGGAGTGCCAATTAGCAAATTGACGAGAACCTCCCTCTGATACCAAATTGATGCAGGCTCATGGTTTCTACGGATTATACTACGCGTTCTTAAATTTTACAATTAAAATAAAATAACCAGCACACTGTTGTTCTACTTAGCACTATCGGATATCCAAGCAGTTAATGGCACAATTTCAATATTAACAAATTAATCAATGCAAAGGGACGCTACCCCTTATTTTTGATTGAACAAGGGCTATATGCCAATGTTCGCTCAAGCGAAAAGGACCCACCCGATCCGGACAATTCGCCAATCACACTAAATTACGCGCAAACATTCACAAGGCCAATACAAGAATATCCGGACTAAATAAGTGATTTAAAACAAAGTCCAAAATAATCCCCAAAAATTAATTAACAAGAGGGTTGCTTACCCGCTCCAATTTACATAAAAATATTCGGACGATTTAGGCTTGAAAATTTAGAATTTAATTAAGCACAATATTCAATATAAATCAGAACAATTTACCAGCCTTCAGATTCCACCAAAATCTCACAATAATAAGAAGAAGCACACAAAGAAGAGTTTAGAAATCGTTACCCAAAATCAAAGAGATCCGTCCACAAAAATAAGTGGAGGACGCACACACGAAGGTGGTAGATTCTCTATTTCCACGCAAGTCCTCGGATCCACACTGAACGATAAAGACGCGAGCCGTTTTCGTTTTGCAAGCCCTATGAGAGGGAGAAACCTTTAAAAGTCACAAATATGCAAATAGGAGTGAGGAAAGGTGGTGGTCAAATTTTTAAGGGCAAGGGGGAGGGCTCGGGTTTGGTGTGGGGGATAGAAAAAAGGAGAAGTGTGAAGCTCTCACTAGGAGGAGGAGATGAGGAGGAGAATGAGAAGTAGAGGGGAGGGAGATGACCGGCGGCCAAGAGGAAGGAGGCTATAGGGGGGCCGAAATTTGAGAGGAGGAAGGAGGGGGAAAAGATCTCAAGGAAAATTTTAGGGGATTTCAAGTTGTTTTCTTCATTCACTAATTAATTATTCATAACATGGCTATATATAGCCTACACCACTCAATCTCCCTCCAATCAACATTCAAAATTCAAAATTCAAAAATGAAAATTATGATGGTTATAAGCACCCATAATAATACAAGAAATTAATTAATTAAAACAACCTATGATGGTTATAAGCACCCATCATTACATGAATTAATTAAATGCAATAAATATAAAGATGCTTGAAATAAAAATGCTTAAAATAATAAAATTATTAAAAATATATAATTATAATTATTTAATTTATAATTATATATTTTTATAAAATGGTGGCGGACGTCGAGCAAAACATGTGGCGGAGGTGGCAGTGGCGTCGTGGAAGAAAAGCCATCCTCGAGCTTGCAGCAGCAATCGTCCCAGTCCACAAACTCTCTCTGATGGGGATCAATGGCGACCGCATCATCAACGTCTCCATCAATGTAGTAAGTGGCTTAGAGAATTAATTAAAAGATTTAATTTTGTGACCTAATCGACATGGAAGATTTATGAAACTTAATGTAGTCATCATATTAGTCCATACCGTCCTAGGATAAATAAAGAGGGGCATTTGACCCAAGGAAATTTGAAGTTGTACTATGGGATGGTATTAGGTCATGGGTTGCGTATAGTATAAGTAGGTTATACAGTAAGGACTGTCGGGGGATAGATCAATAGTCGGGATAAGGTCTTATTTTGAATATAACCATGGTTGGTAGTTTTATCTTAGTGACGAGAGTAAAAGTGCAAGCCATTGGATAGCAACTAGGTGGAGGCCGGCGGAAGACCGTAGCCCCTTCAATAACATCTTAAATCATAAGGATCTTCCAAGAGTAATAATTAGAGCAAAAGGTGAATCATGGTTAGACATCCACTAAAGTAAATATCCTTGAGAAAGGGAGCTTTGGGCTTCAGCACATCGTTGTTCCTAGTGCCCCCGAGATCCCTTCACCGAGTATACCCTGGGAAGTCCTGGGATTAAAATTAAGTCACAAAGTATAATTACCCATAGACAAGAGTAGCCTAATAGGTTAGGAATCGTATCATTATTCTCACCCGTACTAGGTTGGAGGGATTCTTGGTAATATTCTCTCCCATGTAGGGTTTGAGGGATTTGTATTATATGCTCACCCGTGTAGGGTTGGAGGGATTCAGGACAGGTTGGTCCTGCGAGCTGAAGGCTCGAGTTGTAATACTTTCATGTGCATAAACATATTAGTGGCGGGTAATGCGGTACTGGGCCAATCGACACACCGATGACAGTACGGTGACTCGGGCGGGTATGTGGGTTTGAGGGGCAAGTTGCTTGTTTGTACTGTAGTTTGGAGGACAATCCCCAAAAGCGTACACCCGACCCAACAAGACTGACGGGTAGTCAACAATTAGCACGCAAGACTCTAGAGTGCACCTAGGACGTGTATAGAGGTGTACAGGAGGTCTAGGTTCAGTAGTGTGTATACCTGCCTAGTAGTGGAGATGCTCTCTCCACTGCTACCGTAGCCACAATGATGGTACCAGAGAGTGATGCTAGCTCCGAAAAGCGGGAACTAAAGGTCTGTGATCACAGAGTCATTTTTTGTGAGTTGCACTTGCATGATTCATAATAACCCGCATGCATTCATTCATATTAGGTCATACGCTTTATGGATCCTTATCATATAAATTAGAATGGGCTCTTTTATATGATAAGTTAAATTTTGAAACTCTAACTTATATGTTTCAATGGGCACTCATATAAGTTAGAGTACTTCTATGATGATGGATTTGAAGTAGCAGTTACACTTACTTTACCATACTGCGTAGCACTGCTTTTACTCTACTTTACTTACTGCTGCTCCATACTTTACTTACTATTGTTCTATATTTTACTTACTGTACTTGTACTTCTTTCATAGAACTTCTAGAGTAAAATTACTACTACTCCTCATATACTTGTTAGTATAGTGCAACTGTCATCTCCTTATACTTTCCACACCTTGTTGTCCTCCGCTTCGCCCTTCCGCACGGTGCCTAGGAGTTGCGGGGCGAGGTGCAGAGGAAACGACTTAGTCTTTTAACTAACGATCGGTGACGAACTATTTTTAGGGGCTCGAGTAGATGGAGTACCAGCACGACCAGCAGGACGAGGTGACAGGACCTGAGGAACCAGTTAGACTACCACCTACTACTACTATAGAGATTCCATAGGTAGGATGTGTTAGAGATGATAGTATCTTCAGTTGTTAGATGAGAGAGAAAGACATTTATATATGATGTACTGGGCATAAGCCCCTTTCCATTTATGTACTCTTTTCTGGACTAATGAATATTTCTTTATATATATATGTATGCTCTGTGACTGTGGACTATTGTGCTTTACTTTGACTATATGCTTCTGTTTCTCATATTGGCCTATTGGGTTGTTATCGTGTTAGCCGGCAGAATCAGCGTCTTACAGCGTCGACTAAACCGTGAATTAATGTCACCATAAGGCGGCGGTTTTGGGCATAATATCCGGGATAGCTCCCGAATTGGGCAGTCAAATCTTACAGATGTATTGTCTCGACACATACTGTCTTAACACTTTTACTTAGAATAATTTCTTCAACTTTGAACCTCCATATGTAAACTTAGCATTCATTAAATACACCTTTGGATATATTATTGAGTTGTCAAGGGGAATTCTCCTGATTAGGTACACTATTCCCAATGTAACCAACAGTTTATACCCAAGCCCTCTAACCCGAAGGGTTTTGAGAAGAGAAATTAATTCTCTATCTTATCTTCTTCTTCATCGTTTCCATGAAGAGCAGAAAACCGAGAAAGGGTGGGTGCTGGGCTGAGCTAATTGCTTGGCTGAAGGAGATCCAGTGGGTGGAATTGAGATCTAAAGATAGATCTACGAAGAGGAAGGCAACATGATTCTTTCCATTTGCATAGATTTTCTCCAATGGCACAAAAATGGCTTCCAATTGGACAAGAAAAGAACTCTTTTATACATATGCATGGAATCCTCCACCAAAAGGTGTAAATCGTAAGTGATTCCTTCAGGGTTGATAGTTGATATCCCTTGTTTGGTTTGCATTAGATCCGAAAATCTGTAGTACGGAATAAACATGTTGTGTGAAGCCAATCCGGACAAGTTGGTCTGGATTGGTGATGTTTATTCAGCGAACAGGAGAAGACTCCGCGTATAAAACTTGTATTGTATGGAGTCTTGGTGGTTTGCCTGTAAAGTAAAGTAATAGGAAGTACTGGAGGAATTATCCAGGAAATTATTTAGCGGCTGTGAACTTGTTTTTCAGCCCTAATGGTCGTGAGTGCAATTCTTTGTGCGTTGAGCCGTCGTGCTACAACAATGAAAGGCTAGTGAGCCAAATGGGTAAGGAGAAGCTATACCCGCATCAGTCTAGGCTTGAAACTTATGATTTGAGCAATGGGAAAGACTGATTTATACCTGAGTTATGGATGTATAACTGGAGTGCTGAAGTTATTCGCGTTTGTTAGGATCACATAATGAGAGTCTTGGGCGGTTTGCCATCAAGACTAAAGTCTCCTGCTATGGGCCGTGGAGCATGAATGCTCATTGTTTACCGCCATGTCTAGGACCTCTTAATGGTGGTTGGACCATGGTTTTCGGGTACACTAAGAATGTGCCTTGTGTGCACGGAGCGTCGGGCCATTATGCCGGCATTTGTGATATATTGAAATGTGTGGTCATGCACTTTCCAGCTATACATATATTTGTAAATGCTATGTATGTAAGGATGGATTTCCTATGCCCCGAACCCAGGGAAGGGTCGTTATAATTGGTCAGCTAAATGCTGACTGTTGCCTTGTTTTCCACCGGTTGGTGGTTTGTCCCTATGAAGGTGATGGAGTGCCAAACGGGAAATAGCGGGCTAAAGCCCTAGTTGCTAAGCTGGCCCTCGAAGGCCGTATTGTTTATATTTCTCATGTGTGACCGGCCTACGCGCCGATGTTTGTAATCCACACTTTTGAAGAAAATTGAAAGGCCATAAGGTCGTGGACTTTTTTTTATTTCTGTAATATTCCTATGATATATGTAAATTTGGTAGTTTTATATAGTTGACATTCCTGGTTGTTAATTTCAATTGTAACCTTAAAAGCTTCCGCTATAATTCGCTTAGTTAGGACTCATGTTGGCTTTTGATATTAATATGTAATGTTTTCGACTGTTGAGTGGAATATGGCGTGAGGCCCCGGCCGGACCCTCTGTTATATTTCATGTGACGGATTGAGGTGTTACAGTTTGGTATCTGCTTGTTTTGTCTTCCTTCTTCGAATTCATGGACGAATTCTTTTGAGGGGTGCTGTGCACGTGCATGTGTCATCGTTATAACATAAATGAACTCAAGAATGTCAACTTAGGAATGAAAAAACACCAATATGAGAAACCTATGCGTTCCTACTGTTCGTTTTGGCCATGTTTAGTGTCGCTAAATTATATTTTGTACATATATAGGTGGAAAGAAGTGGTGCAGGGCAGTCAAAACCTCAACATTCTACCGAGAGTGTGACACTAACTGAGGTGCCCACACCCCCTCCTTCTACCGAAACTATACGCCTTATCACTGAGATAGTACTTGCGGTAATGAATGCACAACAGACTGGGCAGGCAATGCTGACAAAGGCTCCAATGCATGTTGGTGTGAGACAATTGCCGGTTGAGGCTTTTGGTTATGAGAGAGTAGCTGAATAACAGTTGAAAATGTTTATGAGTTTTAGCCCTACTATATTTACAGGGGCGGGTTCCCCAACACAGGCGAAAGATTGGATTGCGAGAGTTAAGAGGATTATGACTACAATCAGGACAGAGGAGGGATAGAAAGTCACCCTAGCCACCTTTCTGCTGGAAGGGGAGGCATGCTATGGTGGGAGGAAATGGAGTTGCATCACTTGGACGGCAGACGTTTAACAGAGATCTCAATCGAGGAGTTCTCGCGGTTGTTTTTGGCAAAACATCTGTCGAGTACCCGTAGAATTGTAATGGAGATTGAGTTCCAATGTTTAACTCAAGGTGAAGATAGTGTTGATGACTACTTACATGAGTTTACACATTTTGGATGGTACGCGGGCTTTATCTTTGCTGAAGAAGAGCGTAAGACAAGTAGGTTCTACGAGGGAAAGCGAGAGGAGCTCGCGTTGCTGCACTCGAGTTCGATGAGCCAAGGGTTTCAATCACTGGTGGATACAGCTCGTTCTTTAGAGAAATACATGAAAAGTGTACAAGGCAAGAGGGACTTGGCCGTGACAAAGCCCGAGTTCAAAGGGCCGTTTCTTGAAAAGTTTGGGTACCGCAAGAGATGGGGAAAGAGTCCAAGTCTTCTGGACATGCCCCATATTCTATTGCTTCGGAGCTACTTTTGGACAAGGACCACGTACTTGTTATACGTGTGGCAAGCAAGGACATTTTTCTCGAGACTGTCGATATGGCTCTCCAATGGTTCAAAAGAAGCCGGGTGCGACATATGTATAAAAAGAAAAGACAGTGGTGGAGTCTTCTACATCGCAGGCGCAACACCGAGTTTATAACCTTGGATAACAGGAGTCCATCAAACAGGGCGATGTCGTCACAGGTACGAGTAGTATATAGCTTTACTTTGTACCTCCTGATATGATTTCTTATAATTTGAGTACTGTAGGTTTTGTCCTTATACTGTACCATCCGGCAAGAGCGCTGTTTGATACAGGTGCTTCACATTTGTTCCTATCTGAGAACATTGTCCTACGGATCGGGGTGCCTACGCGTACCACTACAGATAGCATGAAGGTGTTGTTACCTAACGGATGTTTGATGTGTGCGGATAAGTCATGTTGTGTTGGGGTACGAATTGGAAGTCGGGATTTCATAGTGGAAGCATCGGTACTACCGATATCAGAATTCGATGTGATCTTTGGTATGGAGTGGCTTTCGGAGCAGCGTGCCTGTATTGATTGCAACTCAATGGAAGTCACACTTGGACAGAATACTGAGCTAGAGACGATATTCACTAGTATACGAGGATCGATCAAGATATTGATATCTGCTCTCTAGGTCATCAAAGTTGTGCGAAAGGGCGCGGAGTTATTCTTCATGCTTGTAGATGTTGTGGAGACTAAGTCAAATGTGAGATATGTGCCGATTGTATCAAAGTATGTTGATGTGTTACCATAGGATCTTCCGATGTTACCTACCCAAAGAGAAATCGACTTCGCTATCGAGTTGGTGCCAGGTGTGAAACTTGTGGCCCGCTCACCATACAAAGTTTCATCAAAGGAAAGGCAGAACTCAAAGTTCAGTTACAAGTGTTACTAGAGAAAGGTTATATACGCCCAAGTATGTTGTCTTGGAGCGCACCGGTTATTTTTGAAAGGAAAAAGGATGGTATCTGGCATTTATGTATTGATTTTATAGAGTTGAACAAGTTGAAGAAAAAGAACAAGTATCTGATACCACTGATTGATTACTTGTTCGATCAACAATGTATGATCCCTAGTTGGATTTGTAGTAGGTTCACTAACTTAGGTTGAGTGTTACCCAACATTGTATAACTAGGGTCTTGAGTAGTTGTTCTAGAGTTTAGGTTAATTCCTGATTAGTGCTACCTCCTTTGACAAGCCAGAAGTGGACTTCAGAGAATCAGATTTAGCAGCTTTAAGAAGACAGTGATTAGTTCGAAATTCTTCAAACTCAGCTCGACGATCGTCGATCTCAGATCGATGAACTCAGAGTTAATTCTGTAAGCTGAGCTCAACATTCTTAGAGCTCAGGTCGACGCTTAGTTTGCTTATGTAAGTTTCTCAGCTCGACGAACTCAGAGTGCAGATTTAGAACGTCATTCCCTATTAGCATATCATAGAGCTCAGGTCAATGAACCTGAATTCCCTGGTCGACGATCCTTGATCTCAGGTCAACGAATTCTGTTCTGCATTCGAAGTTTTCTGTGTAGTTACAGAATGAGCCCTTTCCTCTTCTATTTCTTATTAGTAGTATTATTCTAAGCATTTAATGGAAATATTCTTCTGAATATAACCGTTAGTTGGCTACATTAAATGCGGTATTCTTCAGAATAAATATTTGCTTATTTTATCAAGAACAGCTGGGAAGCTCATTAATGATATTATTCAAGTCATTTCCTTTGCCACCAGCAGCTAGAATTTATAGAAAGAATTCAAAAATTCAAAGTGAATTTTTCAGCAGTGGAATAAAAGTAATTCTCTCCTCTTCGAAAATGAATACAACAGACAAGAAAGATAGTTAGAGAGACAGGAAGAGAAATCGAGAAGCACTGCACAGGAAATACTGAACAAGCACTCGACGCTCTCAACGCCTTTTCATTATCTGCCAACACTGTAGTTCAAAGAAGAACGTATCATCAAGATCAAGACTCTTCTTCAACTTCTGTTCCAGAAATCCTCAGAGACATTCTATTCAACATTTGTTACTGGATTTCCTGGACCTTGGCAGATCAAGCTGAAGACCTACTCACCCTTTATCAAAGCTCTGTTCTTCCTAAAGCATTCTACTTCTCAGGGGGAGCTTTGACAACAAAAGAATCCGTATAGTCTTCTCAATTGTATTTTATAAAAGAGAAGACTTCCATCAACATCTTTCATCCCATTATACAGGGTTATATCTCCCTTCAAAAGTTAGTTTGGTTGACAAGTCTCCCTCCAAAAGACTTGAAGTTGGTTTTTGGGCACCTAATCAAAATCCTGAAGGGTTTCCTGATCTAATTGAACAAGATCTTGTGGTGGTAGTCACCTGATTGAAACCAGCTAGTGGATTCCTACCAAGGGTGGTAGAAGAGTTGATGTACCCAAGTTTAGGGGAACCACTATAAACTTCTTGTGTTGTGTGGTTGCCCTTTTTCATTTGTTTTACTGTGCTTTTGATTGCTGAATTGTTTAGCTTAGCTTTCTTATTCCTTAACTAATATATGGTATCACAATATTTACTCTAATATAATGTAGAAAAAGAGACAAAGTTTTAATACTTTATTCACCCTCCCCCCCCTCCTCTAGAGTTATCTGATCTAACACCATCCTTTCAAATAAGATGGATCAACGGTATACTTTAAGCTGGATTTGAAATCTGGCTATTATCATTTGAGAATTCGGGAATGTGACATCCCCAAAACTTCGTTTGAAACACGCTACGGTCATTTAAGTTAATTGTAATGCCATTTGAGCTATTAAATGCGCCATCGGTGTTCATGTAATTAATGCACAAGACTTTTATGGAGTATTTGGATCTCTTTATGATCGTCTTTATTGAAGATATCTTGGGATACTCCCAATCCGAAGAAGAGCATGCTAATAATTTACGGATGGTGTTTCACACTTTAAGGATAAACAAGCTCTAAGCCAAGTTCTCTATGTGCGAGTTTTGGTTGGCGTCGGTGGTATTTATTGGCTATGTGGTTAGTGGAGAGGACATTGCGGTTGATCCGGCAAAAATATTGGCAATACGGGAGTGGTCTGTGCTTGCTATAGTAGCAGAAGTCAGGAGTGTCCTTGTACTGGCGGGCTACTACAGGCACTTCGTAGAGAACTTTTCGAGGATAGCCTTGCCTTTAACCACATTGACGAGGAAGGATCTGAAGTTCATTTTGATGTCGGAGTGCGCACGAGCTTTTGCGGAGCTAAAGATTTGTTTGACAATGACAGCAATCTTATCTTCGCCTTGTGATTCATACGGTTTTGAAATTTACAATGATGCCTCAGGGAGCTGCTTAGGCTGCGTACTTCTGCAATTTGGTAAAGTGATAGCTTATGGCTCACGCTAGTTGAAGTTACATGAACAGAAATATCCCGTCCACTACTTAGAGTTGGCGGCGTTGTTTTTTGAACTTAAACTGTGGTGTCACTATTTATATGGCCTGAAAGTCGATATATTCACCGACCATAAGAGCCTGAAATATTAATTGGACCAGGAAGATCGCAATATGTGACAGCGGAGGTCAATGGAGTTCCTCAGAGACTACACCTTCTATATTCATTATATTCCCGGAAAGGGAAATGGTATCGCGGATGCCTTGAGTCGTAGGACTCCGGCAAGGGCCAATTGGTTGCAAAGGCATGATGAACGCCTAATTCTAGAGTTGGAAGCTTTAGATATTTCTTATGTTGACAATAATTCCACTGCAAATACGTATCTGAACTGGACGGAGGTACAGTATGACCTTCTAGACAGGGTTCGACGAGTAATGGAACTCGATGAGAGTTTACAACGCTATGCAGCATAGGGGTCAAATTCCCAGTTCCTTTTGGAGGACGTCCTTATGTGGAAAGAAGTTCGATTGTGCGTACCTACTGTGGGTAAGCTACGTGATGAGTTGATGCACAAATCACACTTTAAAAAATACTCTGAAAGATGGGGAATAGATCTGATTTACTCTAAAGGGGGAGGGGGTGAATAAAGTATTTTAAACTTTGTTTTTTAAAGTTTTTTATATCAGAGTTTAAAATAGGTGATACCAATAATACTATAGAAAGAAATAAAAGACTTGGTAGACTAATCTATCTATCACATCACAGCAAGAACGAAAAGAAAATTAACACAACCAGGCAACACATGAAATTTTATAGTGGTTCCCCAACCTGGGTACATCCACTCTTCTACCACCCTGGTAGGAATCCACTAACAAGTTTTTGATAAGGTGACTGCCACCACAAGATCTATTTCCAGGGAGATATCACAACAATTTAGGCATTTGATCAGGTGCCCAAAAACCAAGAATAATCTTTTGATGGGTGTTAATAAACCCTATTTACAGAAGGTGAGAGAGGGGTGATGAGGTCTTCTCTTTTATCTAAATAGTAGAGAAGACTTGTGTATTCTGTAGTTGTCAAGACTCCTTCTGAGATGTTGAGATGGTTCAAAAGATTGGATCCTTGCTCAGCGTGTAGGTCTTCAGGCTTATCTGAAAACAATCCTTACACTTTCTGACTGAATCAAGATGAGTTGTCCTTGAATGTTCCTGGAGGAGAAGATTGAAAAAGACTCTTGATAGTGATGGATGTTCTTCTTCAGTCTTCAGAATGGACAAGGAGGAAAACAGAATGTTTTCTGCACTAGGAGATGGTTCTTAATGTTCAGTCTATGTCTCTTTGTATTCTTGTGTGTTGTATGTTTTCTGATGATGTCTGACTCAGTGTATGATTTCTAGCTGAATAATTAATCGTCTGAAAAGTGAAAATATCTTTTATATTCTTCAGTCAATAACTTCTCCTTTGAAATTCTAATTGTTGGCATTAATTGCTGATTGCCATGGAGAAGGAAACGGCTGGAATATTGTCTTAAATGAGTTTTCCCAACTCTCCCTAATAAAATAAGCAAGTATTTAACCTGATGAAGACCATAATTAATGCTGCCAATAATGGATATATTCAGGGGAATATAAACATTAATTACTCAGGAATATTACTGCTAAAAAATATAGAAGGTAAGGGACAGAAGTATGGAAAACTCCTCATTCTGGCAAGGGACAGAATTAGTCGACCTCTGAACGGAATTCATCGACCAGAGTTCCAAGTTCGTCAACCTAAAAACTCATGTTCATTGACCTGAGCTCTGTGAACTGCATTCAGAGAATAACTTGCCAATTCTTTGCTCTGAGTACGTCGAGCTAAGAATCTGTCTGAATGAATCGATCGTTGACCTGAGCTCGAATATCGTCGAGCTCAGCTCAGAGAAATAACTTTGAGTTCGTTAATCTGAGATCGGCGATCATCGAGCTGAGTTCGAAGAACTTCGAACTGATCATTCTGTTCTCTGAATCTTCTAAGTCTTGAAACTACTGTTGTCCTCTGCTGGTTGGTCCATGAAGGTTTAACCTAATGACTAGCCTAAACTCTAGGTCTACCAGACTTGACCCTGGCTATATAATGTGGGTCAGTCTTTAACCTAATTATTTGAACCTAGCCCAAATCCTACTTGGGATCCAACAATCTCCCAAAATTTGTTTGAGGTCACTAAAACAAGATAAAAGAAACAATCATAAAGCATAAAAACATATCTGACAGAAATAAAACATTCAGTAGATATTTACAACGGTGCTTCATGATTAAACATACAGAGTTCAAAATAAGAACAAAATAAAAAACAAAATCACTTTTTCTACTTGGGCTTTTCTTTCTCAGGCATTTCAAAAGGCTGTCTGAAAATGATTTCTTTATTTGGATTGGCATCTTGTCTCTTTGAAATGGTCATATCAGATGCACTAATTATATTGAGAGATGTTTCTCTTGGAACTACACCTTCTTGGTGCAATTTTATGTAATCATCAACATTAAAGAATTTGTTTGCCTTGGCATACCTTTTAAGTTCTTCCTTCCTGTTTGAAAACATAATTTAAAATTGAGAGGTATCCTTTCCTTCAGCTTTTGCTTTGTTAATTTGAGAAAGTGCTATCAGTTCCTAAAATATGGACATTTTAGCTATTGTTTCCTGCTCTAGGGCTATAAATGGTATTGGAAGAGATGCTGGGATTTTAGGACTTGAGTCCTTCTATGAATCATCAAGGGAATCTGTAGTACATCTCTTATATATAGTTGGAGGAGGTTTGCTTTGAGATGACTACTGCTGACTGCCTGGCTTGGAATGTCTCTGATAAGTTTTTCTGATAGGTGCAGATCTTTTTAGATACATTTCCAGAGGTCCCTAAAGATAGAGGAGGAGGATTAGGAGGAGGAGGAGGGTCTTTCCTAAATTGCTTAGGAGGAGACCTGTACCGCCTTATCCTCTTCCTTTCTTTCTGCACATTCTTTGATAGCCATATCCACTATGGCATCCCTGGGTATGGAGTAATCTTTTGCAAGATATACTATGGAGCATCATTTATGGGATTGGGCTTAGGAGCAGCATTTGGAGCAACTTTCTTCTTCTTAGTACCCTACTATATGGACTTGGAATCATCAGAATCATCAAAATCTTCTTCATCAATATCATCAGAAGATTATTGGGGATTGTCATACAAAGAATCTATCTCTTTTAAAGTTTCCTTTGAGATCTATTTTTCCGCTTGAGTAAGTGTTTGAGGTTCATCAACTTTAGGTGGAGCAAAATTCTCAGGGATCATCTGATAACCTTCTATATCTTTTCCTGTCAATAGAAATTCATTCAAAGTAGGATCATTCTTAATAAGTGCAAATTCTTGTGCCACATCATGAGCAATCAAATCATCTAAATTTAGGATTGGGCTATCATCCATAATGTAAGTTGGGCCTGATGGTTCCTCAAATATTTTACTAGCAAAACTTGTCTTCAGTTATTTAAGAACTTAAGGGCTTATTAGAGGAGTGTAACACACTATAGCCAAAGAAGGCTTTACTGCTAAAAGAGAATAATTCAAATAAACTATATTGAAAGAATCTAATAACCCAAAGATGTCTACTATGGGATTGATGCAACAATCACCAACAATTAAAATATCTGCATTCAGCATATCAAAATCAATTATTTCAACCTTTGTAGCCATTTGTAGATCTGGTGACTCAACTATCTACAAAATTGTTTTTGCGTCTTCTGCTTCTACTACTGGAGGAGGAGAAACTAGAGCTTCTTCCCTGGATATTTCCCCTACCTGGTTGCACAGGGTCCTATAGCCAGGCCCCCGGAAGAAGGGACAAAAAGGGTCGTAGGAAGAAGAGCAGAGAGGGTTGAAATGGATTCAGCAAGAGGTTTAATAGCCTCTGCTATGAGTTGCTGGAGTAGCGGATTGACGAGTTGTAGAAGAGATGAAATGGAAGGGGGATCCATTTGCATGAA
The DNA here is from genome assembly GCA_039513925.1 of Platanthera zijinensis. NCBI lineage: Eukaryota > Viridiplantae > Streptophyta > Magnoliopsida > Asparagales > Orchidaceae > Platanthera > Platanthera zijinensis. Next base: position 124,423,240 of record CM077087.1, read on the forward strand.
CTCATAGGGTGTCTGAGTTGATATAGAAGGATTGAGGGATGAGGTTAAAGGGAAGGGAGTGGAATTTGGCATGTTCTCATCTTGAGGTGATGGAGTATGGATGGGGAAGACATCAAATTAAATGATGGTATGGATGATATATTTTGTAGGGGGATATCAGTAAGATGTTGAGGAAGAGGGGACATAGAAGGAGTGACATGCTCTGCGGTGTGAGGTGGAGTTACATGCACTGGATATTGGGGTGGAGATGAACTGGTGAAGTATGTTGTAGTGGGGAAGGAGGAGGTATTGGTGTACGGGCTTGAGATGTGGATGTTTATTGGAGGGTTATTGAAGGTGTTTGAACATGAGGAGGTGTTTGTTGTTGTGATGAAGGTGGAGGGGCTTGAATTCTGATGGAGGGGGCATCTTCCTGGGGTGGAGGAGCAGCTGTTACGGCTCAGGTATCCTCAAAAGTCCTGGAAGAGGAAGAAGCCTTGGATGGCTTGGGGATATTCCTCTCCCACCTACCAAATAAGGAACAAGTTAGCCTTTTGGAGGCATTAATGAATATGGTCTTGGAGACCAGGGATTCAGCAGCCTTTGCTTGAAGAAAGATTCCAAGAATCCTTCCAAAGCACCCCTCTTTCTTTGTATTCTTTTTCTTAATCATCTCAAACATTATTTTAGCCCATTTCACTAGATTTTTGTTGACCACTGCACATATCACATGGAACTGCTGCCTGGTGTTATAGTCATGGGCGATATGCTTGCCCATCAGTACCTTACCCACAACATCCACTAGAAATTTATAATCAGCAGATAAATGTTTCTTCAGCGGTTTATTAGGGTTTTCTCCAATATAACCCATCTTAATCAGCATTTCATCATATTCGGCACTGTATATTTCCAACTCTTCTTCTCCATTTACTAATCCTAAAATTTCATATATTACGGCGGGGGTTAGAGAAACGATGTTACCCGATATTGTTCCTGTCATAGTATCTTCATCAGGTGTGGAGGAAGTCAAAATCCATTCTCAAATTTCTGTTGTAACAAACTTGATCCATGTTGTCATAAGATTCTTCAACTGCTGATCTTCAAATAATTTTAGGATATCCAAGAAGATTGGATCGGAGTGCTGGAATGACTCGAAGTCCATATCAAATCCCATATAAAATTTAATCGCCGCAAGAGTTCTCGGTGGAATTGCCATTATCACCTGCAAAAGGAAAAAAGAGAGACCAAGTGTAAGGGAAATAGAAAGCGCGGGATGGAGCTCGAAGAAAACCTAGATATAAGGTTTTTCAGAATATGAACCGACAATCTCCGTCCTGCGAAATAAAAAAAAATCTTCAATCTGAGGTCGACAAAATATTTTTTTTAACAAATGAGTTCGTCGATCTCAGTCTGAAGAAGGGAAATCTTTTCATCGTTCTCAAGTCGACGAAAATTATCTAAAGCCAGATCGTTAATCTCCAGTCGACAAAGATGGCTCACACAGAGAGTTCATCGATCTCAGGTCGAAGAATTTTCTCAAGAACTTTTCTCAGTTTGTCGATCTCCGGTCGACGAACCCTGGCAGATTCTTCGACCACAAAAAGATATTAAATTAATGATTCTCAATTGATCATACCAAGATGATTTAGAAAGAATAGAGGGTTCCTCTCATCCAAGGGTTTGGTCAAGATGTCTGCTCTTTGCAAATCAGTGTAGATTTAGACATGATATTTTTCTTTTTGTCCACACATTCTCTAATAAAATGATGCATTATCTCTATATACTTAGTTCAACTATGAAGAACTGGATTCTGGGAAAAAAAAATTGCACTAGTATTGTCACAAAGTAGAGTTGAATTATTTAAGTTGTATCTATAATCTAGGAGTTTGTTTTGAATCCACGACATATGTAAACAACAACTGCCAGGTTCTATGTACTCAACTTCTGATGTTGATGTAGACACAGATGTTTGCTTTTTGCAAAACAAGTAGACAAGTCTAGCACCTAGGAACTGGCATGTTCCTAATGTGCTCCTAATGTCCACTCTACATCCAGCAAAGTCAACATCTGAGTATCAAGTTAACTCAAATTCTGACTCAGTTGGATACTAGTGTCCTAAGTTAGGGAAACTCTTTATGTATCTTAAAATCCTTTTTAGCAAAATAAGGTGTAATTCTTTAGGGTTCACCTGGAACCTAACACAAAGACAGGTAACAAACATAATATCTGGCCTATTTAATGTAAGATATAACAGGGACGCAATAATGGACCTATATAATTTCTGAACAACAGGTTTCCCATGTTCATCAGAATCAACCACAATATTTATAGCCATGGGTGTTTTCTTAGCTGAGGCATCAGCCATCCCAAAACTTTTTATCAGCTCTTTAATATACTTGGATTGGGATATAAAGATGCCATCAGGGGTCTGCTTCACTTGGAGATCAATGAAGTAGGAGAGCTCACACATGCTACCCATCTCAAACCTGGAATGAATAAGGTTGGAGAACCTTTTGCATAGTTTGTGATCTGTAGAGCCAAATATAATGTCATCTACATGTATTTGTACTAACAAGATTTTATCATGATGATGCTTGGAAAATAAACTCCTATCTACTATGCCTCTAGAAAAATTATTCTCTAAAAGAAAGTTAGCTAAGGTTTCATACCAAGCTCTTAGATCTTGATTTAGACCATAGAGAGCCTTATGAAATTTGAAAACATAAGAGAGATGAGTTGAAAAGATAAAACCTGGTGGTTGTTCCACATAGACCTCTTCTTTGAGTTCACCATTTAGGAATGCACTCTTTACATCCATTTGATAAACTGTGAACCTCTTATAGGAAGCATAGGCAAAGAATATCCTGATTGCTTTAGCCTTGCAACAGTTGAAAAAGTTTGGTAATAGTCTATGCCTTCCTCTTGTTTGTATCCTTGAGCAACTAGTCTGGTATTGTTCCTTATGATAGTACCTTGAGCATCTAGTTTGTTTCTAAATACCCATTTAGTTCCAATGACTGGGTAGTCTTTAGGTCTTAGAACTTAATTCCAAACTCTAAATCTCTCAAACTGGTTGAGCTTCTCTTACATTGCAATGATCCAGTATTGATCTTGCTCAGCATCTTTAATGGATTGGGGATAAGTTTTAGATATGAAGCAGGCTTGCATCATTTCCTGGTGGAGTTGATGCCTTATCTATACACCCACTGATAAGTCTCCAATCACTCTAGATACAGGTTGATCTCTAAGTGTAACTATCTCAGTAGGAGGAGCTGGTTGATCAATAGCTTGGGGAGATAATTCCTCTTGTGGAATTAAGTTGGTTGTTGTTTGCTCTTCATTGAACTCACTGTCTTCATCCTCACTTTATTCATCAACATGTGGAGAAGGATATGTAACAGCCTCATTGGTGAGCGTCAACTCATCTAACATCTCACACAAGTTAGGTTCTTGCAAAGTTTCACTGGTAGAAGTTATCTTCTCCTTGTAAAATATGGTAGTCTCATCAAATAAAATATGAATATACTCTTCCATTTTCATAGTTTATTTATTATATACCCGATAAGCCTTGCTTACTTGGAAATATCAAAGAAAAATTCCAATTGCAGACTTGGATTCAAACTTTCTAATGTATTTCTTCCCTTTGAGTAGTTCATATGGGGTCTTACCTTGAGCTTGTGTATAAAACTTTTGTTCAGTACATAGTTTGTTGTGTTTACTACCTCTGCCCTAAAGGATAGGGGCAAGTGAGCATCTACAAGTAATGTCCCTGCAGCTTCAATGAGTGTTCTTTTTTTTCCTTTCAGCTGCCCCATTTTGTTGTGGAGTTCTAGGAGCAGAGAAATAGTGCCTAATACCTTCCTTCTAACAGAATTCTTGCATGGGAAGAGACTCAAACTCAGTACCATGATCACTTCTGATCAATACAACAGGAGTAGAGTACTCAATCCTTATGTTCTTACGAAAATCTGTAAGAACCTTGAAGTTATCTAACTTGTTCATCAAGAAGAACACCCAAGTGAACCTTGAGAAGTCATCAACTATCACTAAAGTATAAGACTTCCCTCCTAGGCTCTGTACAACAATGGGTAAAAAAAGATCCATATGGAGCAAGTACTGTATCCTAGGTGAATCACTCTTATTAAGTGACTTAAAACTATTTTTAGTTTGCTTGCCTAATTAACAAGCCCTGCAAAGGCTTTCCTTCTTGTAGGGGCAAGAAGACAATCCTCTAACAAGATTGTCCCTAGAGAGTTTAGCAATGTTTTTAAGTTTTACATGACCTAATCTCGTATGTCAAAGATCATTATTATTACTGGTTTGGTTAAACAAGCATATTTAAATTTTAGCTGACTTTAAATTAACTAAATATATTTTTCCTAATCTAGTGCTAGTTAAAAATACTTGGTTATCAACTGAAGTAATAATATAGGAAGTTTTGTTAAATGATACCTGAAACCTTTCATCACATAGCTGACTTATGGATATAAGATTGTGCTTTAGGCCACTTACATATGCAACCTTCCTGAAGGTGACTGCTCCATTCTTGTCCTTTCCATATTCTTCGGTCTGGCTACAATTGGAATCACCAAATAGTACTTTGGGTCCTACCTTTGACTTATAGTTGATTAGATTGTCCTTGTTTCAAGTCATATGCTTTGAACAACCACTATCCAGATAGCACTGTTGCTCTGTGGTGGGATAGTCTTTCACCTGCAATAAAAAAGATTAGCTATTCTTGACCCAGGTTACCTTGGGCCCTTGTTGATTTACATAACTAAAGCTTGAAATGTATGAATATTCAGGTTGATTTTTGTAACCTAAGGGATGATATCTTCTGGGTGGAATTATCCATTGGTTAGAGGGATTAATGTTTTTTCTTTGTTGATTATCATGTATGTTGAAATTAAAGTTTCTGTTATTACAAACTGGGGTAGACGAATTCTGGTACGTTCATCGATCTGAGGTCGACGAACAGGGATGAGTTCGTCGAACTCCACTCTGAGAATGAAAGTACACATTTTCTGGGCACCAATTTCGTCGATCTCTGGTCGACGAACCATACAGATTTTGTCGATCGCAGTTCAAAGAATAGTTATAATAGAAGTTTGTGTTTTGAGTTCGTCGACTTGAGTTCGACGAACTGTGCACATTTCGTTGATCATAGTTTGACGAAATCTGCTGAACATGGTTCTGGTTAAGATTTTTCTTACTCTTTCTCCTCTTCTTATTCTTGTGTTTAAGTTCTGTTTGATTAACATTATTATCTTCTATTTTCTCTTTACCTTTTTCTGAAACAACTTTTATAGGGGTTGTTAATATGCTCTTCTAAATCTGTGGGGGTTGGCTTGATGAAGCATCGAAGACCAGCTTGCTATTGAGCCCGACATTCACTGTGCTTATAATGTTCATTAGCTTGATACTTCTCCCATTCAGGGATTCTTCAAGTTGCCTAGCCTCAGATAATTCAGTCTTTAATTTAATGATTTGTTCATTAGCTAGAGTGATTTCATCCTTTAACTTATTATTGTCTGAAAGTAGGTTTTCTTATTCATTTAATTTCTCTCTAAGTTGCGTAATCTCTTTTTCAGAATTTATTAAATCAAAACATAAGGACTTGAATTCAGTTTTAAATTCTTCTTAATCAAAATAAAAACAAGATAATACCTGATCTTCTTTAGATTCAGAGTCTTCATTGTCTGATTGTTCAGCTTCTTCTTCTGAACAACTGCCTGATGCATTGATGGACATCAGTCAAATCTCCTTTGCTTTTTCTTTCTCTTAGTCTTCACTGGAGCTGGAAGATGAATATTCATCTTCAGTCTCACTCTATGTCTCAGCCACAAATCCTTTCTCCTTCCTTTTGTGCTTGCTAGAGGAGGGCTTGTTGTAGTGTTGTTTCCTTATTTCTTTTTCTCTTTTTCTCTCTTTCTTTGGGTTCTCTGGATACTCTGAGATGAAGTGTCCAAGATTCCTACAGTAATAATAAACAACTTCTTTAGTTGGATTATTGCCATACCTAGGCTTATCATCTTGCCTTGATGACTTCCTCCTGAAGTCTTTCTTGCCCATCTTGTAAAATATCTTGGCTAAGAGACTCAGTAATTCTTCATTGACTGTTGGGGCTTCTGATTCTTCATTTACTTTGAATGCAATGCTTTGCTCCTTTCTGCCTGATGAAGGAGTCTTCTGCTTTACAGCCTCTCTAGAGTTTATCAATTTCTCATAAGACTTGAGCTTTCCAAGTAGAGATTCTGTTGAAATCTCTTTTAGACATATGGCTTCCTTGATAGGCCAGATTATTGAATCCCATGATCTAGGGAAGCACATGAGGATTTTATCATTTACTTCAGTAAGGGTGATGTCTTTGTCTAGAGTTTTTAGCTCATTGATTATTGAGCTTAATCTGTTGTATATATCACCAACAGACTCTGATTCATCCTTCTAAAGTTCTCATATTGTGAGATGAGGTTGGATCTCCTATCCTTTCTCTCATCAGCTGAACCAGCAACCATCTGGTTAAGTGAGTCCCATATTTCCTTGGCTGATGTGCATTCAGCCACCTTCTGAAAAATATCATCAGACATTATCTGAGCCAGAATATTCATGGCCTTTTCATCTGATATCTTGGCCTTTTTTTGTGCATCTGTACACTCAGGTGGTGTAACAACATGTGTGCTAGAACTAGTAGTAGTTGTTGCCATTGGAACTAGTGGTCCTGTAAAAATGGAATTAAAGATGTCCTCAACAATAGAGTTTGTATACAATTTGATTCTTGCCTTCAAGATAACAAACTTATTTAAGTTGTAAAATGGAGGTCTGATGCTTGCATAGTCTTTGTTATGTGCCATTATATGATAATAGAAAAACTAGGAAAAGAAAATCAAATCTACCAAGGATCTTTTGGTTCAAGTGTTATCTTTTACAACCAAAGGAACACACCTCTGATACCAATTCAAAGATGTGGGGTTAGATCTGATTTACTCTAGAGGGGGAGGGTGAATAGAGTATTTAAAACTTTGGTTGTTTTTAAGTTTTTATATCAGAATTTAAAATAGGTGATACCAATAATACTATAAAAGGAAATAAAAGACTGGTTAAACTAATCTATCTATCACAGCACAGCAAGAATAGAAAGAAAATGAACACAACCAGACAACAGAAGAAATTTTATAGTGGTTCCCTAACCTGGGTATATTAACTCTTCTACCACCCTAGTAAGAATCCACTAACAGGTTTTTTATTAGGTGACTGCCACCACAAGATCTATTTCCAGGAGATCTCATAACCCTTTAGGTTTTTGATCAGGTGCCCAAAAACTAAGAATAAACTTTTGAAGGGAGTTAATAAACCCATTGTATAGAAGTTGAGACTTGGGTGATGAGGTCTTCTCTTTTTCTTAAATAGCAGAGAAGACTTGTGGATTCGGTAGTTGTCAAGACTCCTTCTAAGATGTTGAGATGGTTTAGAATGTTGGAGCCTTGCTCAGGGTGTAGGTCTTCAGCCGTGTCTGAAAATAATCCCTGAACTTTCTGACTGAATTAAGATGAGTTGTCCTTGAATGTTCCTGGAGGAGAAGATTGAAGAAGACTCTTGATAGTGATGGATGTTCTTCATTAGTCTTCAGAATGGACAAGGAGGAAAACACAATGTTTTCTGCACTGGGAGAGAGTTCTTAATGTTCAGTCTGTGTCTCTCTGTATTCTTGTGTGTTGTATGTTCTACAATGATGTATGGCTCAGTGTATGATTTCTGGCTGAATAATTAATGGTTAGAAAAGTGAAAATTTCTTTTATATTCTTCAGTCAATAATTTCTCCTTTGAAATTTGAATTGCTGTCATTAATTACTGATTGCCCTGGAGAAGGAAACGACTGGAATATTGTCTTAAATGAGTTTCCCCAACTGTCCTTAATAAAATAAGCAAGTAATTAACATGATGAAGACCATAATTAATGCTGCCAATAATGGTTATATTCAAAGAATATGAGCATTAATTAATCAGGAATATTACTTCTAAATAATATAGAACGTAAGGGAAAGAAGTATGGAAAACTTCTCATTATGTCTTGGGACAAAATTCGTCTACCTTTGAACGGAATTCGTCGACCAAAGTTCCAAGTTTGTCGACCTAAAAAATTCCTATTCGTCTACCCAAGCTTTGCGAACTGCATTCACTGAATAACTTACCGATTTTGTGCTTTGAGTTCGTCAAGCTGAGAATCTGTCTGAAGAAATCGATCGTCGACCTGAGCTCGAATATCTTTGAGCTCAGCTCAGAGAAATAAATCTGAGTTTGTCGATTTGAGATCGACGATCGTCGAGATGAGTTCGAAGAACTTCGAACTGATCTTTCTGTTCTCTTAATCTTCTAAGTCTTAAAACTACTGATGTTCTATGCTGGCTGGTCCAAGAAGGTTGAACTAATGACTAGCCTAAACTCTAGAACTACCATACTTGACCCTAGCTATACAATGTGGGTCAGACTTTAACCTAATTTAGTTAACTTAGCCCACAACCAACTAGGTATCCAACATACTCTATTCATCCAGGGAGTACAAAGATGTACCAAGACATGAATAAAATATTATGGTGGCGAGGAATGAAGAAAGGCAGAGCACATTATGTTTTTCCAAATATCAAACCAGTGCCTTAGTAAAAGTTTAATGCCCGAAACCTAGAGGTTTCCTGAAGCCTTTACCAATTCTGGTTTTGAAGTTTGATGACATTTCAATTGATTTCGATCATGGGCTTCCGAGATCTCAAAGCGGGAACGACATCGTGTGGGTGATCGTTGGCATGCTAACAAAAGTGTCACACTTTATACCGAATAGGAAGGATGATTCCGTGGAGAAACTGGCAAAGCTTTATGTGGATAACATAGTACGATTGCACGGTGTTCCCTCTAGCACCGCCAGTGATCCGAGATGGGCATTTCACTTGGGGTGATTGGAGGCTAATCCACCAACTGTTGCGTACCAAGTTTCAATTTAGTACGGCCTTTCATCCTCAAACGGGCGGTCAGACCGAAATGACTAATAGGACGATGGAAGATATGCTCCGAATGATCGCCCTTGATTTTGGGAAAAGATGAGAGGATCTTCTTTTTATGGTTGAGTTCACCTATAACAATAGGTACCAAGCTAGTATTCAGATGGCACACTTCGAAGCTTTATACGGTAGAAAATTTCGTACTCCGTTAGTTGTGGTGGAGACAAGCGAATCAAAGTTGTATAAGCAGAAGTAAGTCGAAGATGCTAACTCGACAATACGCTTGATACGAGAGAGACTATTTAATGGAGACATTGTTGATGTGGCCGCCATTGATCCCAATTTGAGAGAGTTCATGGATTGGGACGACCGTTGTGGCAAGCTCGAGGATGGGATTTCTACCACGCCACCCGCCGCCATCGATGCTTCATGTTTTTCACGACGTCCACCTCCACCATTAAATAAAATATGTAATTATAAATTAAATAATTATAATTATATATTTTATCAATTATTATTTTAGCAATTTCTATTTAATGTAATTTTTAATTAAAGAATTTTTATTTCCAAGCATTTCATTATTGTTTTAATATCATGTGATGATTGGTGCACGCATTTAGCCACCGCACATCTTTTCACATTCGGGACCGTCCAAGTCATTTGTTTATGATGAGTGGTTCACATTGGTATATCTTCATGCCAAGCGTCAAAATATTAAAATTGAAATTAAGACTGCAGTGTCGGAGCCCATAAAAATTTACTCTGATTACAAGGCTCCAGTGCCACTTGACTTAACCCCCTTATTCTCCGCTTTTGGGTCAAGTCATGTAGCATATGGATTCTCTCCTCATGTATCTAGGATGTTAGTAATTCATTTTAAGTTATGTTACACGCACTTCCACTCCTTTTCGAGACCGTCCGACGTTAGGTTTTGTTATTTGGGTCTTTTCTGGTCAGTCCCCGAGCAGATGCCTTATGGCTCCGTTAATAAATTAATACGTAGGAACGCCGACACATCCTTGATTATGAAGAAAGTCGGATTTTATGCTTTTATTTAAGATTTTTTTTACAGCACAAGGTGTTTCCATTAATTCATGTTTCCGGACTTTTTATTGTGCGTCTCTGTTCCACTTGAGTGGCTTTCTCCGTTGTTTCTTCCTACAACTTAAAATTCTCTTGGGTAAGGGAGTGTTAGTACTGTCGTGTTTATTTTCAACATGGACTCCTTGGATCTTGAATCGGATGGTAAGATTCAAGATAATTTTATTTTGCCTGACACCATTTCGACCTTTGTTATTTCTACACCTGACAGGTTCTTTGTGTTATGGGTTGTTCATGCTACTACGACATAGATTGCGGGGCCAGGTATACCCAATGTTGCTGCAGCTTTCGACTTTTCCCCCCTCACTGGCCACTCATCAGAGATGAGTAATTTTGAGTGGGGGAGGATTGATGGAGATGTTGCTGATGCGTCCTCTATTGATCCCAATCTGATAGTGTTCGTGGATTAGGACAACCGTTGCCGCAAGCTCGGGATGGGATTTCTACCACGACGCCCGCCGCCATTGTCGCTACATGTTTTGCACGACATCCGCCGCCGCCATTAAATAAAATATATAATTATAAATAAAATAATTATAATTATATATTTTATCAATTATAATTTTAGCAATTTCTATTTAATGTATTTTTAATATAAACATTTTTATTTCCAAGCATTTCATCATTATTTTAATTTAATGTAATGATGGGTGCCTATAACCAGCAAGAGTATTTTAATTTCATGCATTTAAATTTTGTATTGTTTTTTTTTCATGATGGGTGCATATAACCATCATAGTTTCATTTTGAATTTTAAATTGGAGGAGATGGAGTGGTGTAGGCTATATATAGCCATGTTATGAAGGATTTGGAAGAATTGATGAAATAAGAAAAAACCTAATCTTGATTAAGATTTCCTTCCTCATCTCCACTCCTATAAAAATTTTGGCCCCCTCTTTGTCTCCCTCCTCCTTGGCCACCGACCACCTCCCTCTCTCCCACTCTTTTCTTGATTACATCTCCTCCTCCTCTTCCCTCTCTTGGCCACCCAAACTCCACTACAAAACCCGGCAACCAACTCCACAACAAAACTAGAGCCACCAACTCTTCCACCAACCAGAGCCTCCACCCTCTCCACATAATAAACTGGCCTCCACCTTTACCTTAACCCAAACCCGAGACCTCCTACACCCCTCTTGAAATTTCAACAAACCTATGGTTTGCCATAGCCGCCACCCTCTATCATTGAGAAAAATATTCTCTGCCACCTTTTCTCTCTCCTCCCCATATATATATTAGTTTCTTCAAGATTACTACCTCTCCTAGGGTTTCCTGCAAAATGAAGAATGTCTTGCATCTTCATCAAGCGGTGAGGATACATGGGTTCACGTGGAGAATAGAAATCATCCACCATCGTGAGCATTTTCCTCCACTCAATATTGTGGATGGACTTTCTTGGGATTGGGTAACGATTCCTACACCTCTTGTGTGAATTCTTCTAAATTATTTTCTGAGATTTTGGTGGAATTAGAAGGCTAGTAATAGGCCCTGAATTATATTGAATGTTATGCGTAATAAAAATCTTATATTTAAGCATTGTTATTCCGAATATTCTCATATAATCTGGAGCGGGTAGATTTCGGGAACACTAGAAGAAATCGGTTAATCACCATTGATTTCCCTTGAGTTCAAGTAATTTGGTAATCCCTCATATTAATTAATTTTTTGGGACTGTTTGGACTTCATTTTTTAAATCACTATAATAGTCCAAAATATCTTTTGTTGGGTTTTATTTGCTAGCGAATAACTTTATTTGAAATTGCTTATTGTCCGAATTGGGTGGATCCTTTTCGCTTAAGCGAATAATGGTATATAGCCATTGTTCCAACTACAAAAGGGGTAGCGTCCCTTTACGTTGTGCATTGCTATATTATAGGAATCATTGTTAGCATCACTTTTAATTTAGAGAAAATTTTACTCGCTGCGTATTTATTTTAATTATACAACCTATGAATACTTGTTTAATCCGTCGAAACCGTGGGCTTGCATCATTATAATTAGACCAGGATAGAAAAGCTAAATACTACATCGCCAAACATCTGAATATGGGGTTTGCGGTGGGTGAGTGGCTATATTTGAAAACAAAACCCTTCAAAGGCGTGTCAAGAATACGGCGCTTGAAAAAGCTGAGCCCGAGGTATTGTTGCGCGCTAGGGTTCGAAGAAAATAAACGCAACCGAACTAGTAACCCGATGAGGCAAGTATACCTATCGAATTATAGCAAGGGGACACAAGTGTCGTATTGAAATCCGGGAACTGTTGGCTAAGCTTACTCACACGAACGCTATTATCTTATCGACGGAAAAACTAGGGTTTTAGAAAATCTAAGTGCAAGGGAGAAAGTAAAGCTATACTAGAAAGAGAAACACCGCAATTAAGTAAAGCTATTAAGAAAACAACTATGCTAGAAAGGAAACTACTGCAGTTAATTAAAGAGCACAAGATAGGCGATTACTACGAAAGGTAGAAAATATGAAATGGAAATGCACCCAATCAAGATTCACCTCGGCTAAAGACGATTAAGAAAATGCGATAAAAATCTGAACTTAATAGGATAAAGGTCCTTGACCGTGGAGGTTCCTAAATCTTGAACACGCTTCTCTCGAAGTCGTGCCCAACTGAGTTTAGGAAGGTCCGACCGACTCTCGTCTAAATCGGAGGCCTAAAACTCGCTTTACGCGGTGAACCCCACTATTGGATTTTACTCCAATCCGGGAGATTTGGACGTCTGCCTCTCTCGAGGGGTGCGTACAACTCCCTTTACTCTTGAATTCTCACTTCATTCTTTCGGCCTCTCGGCTAGCCCAGAATGAAAGCAAAGGCGGAGAGTATATATCGAAAATATACCTCCAACCCGTGATTAATCAAGAGTAATTCAAGGCCCTATCCTGAAAAGAAAAGATTAATTAAAACATCATAACATAATCGCTCTAACCTCAGATCATCAAGATCGAGTACAAGGAGGATTAGTTAATCATTATGGAATGGAGGAAGGGAGATGAGTAGTAAAGCATAAGAGGAACACAAGCTAAACAAAAAAAATACTTTTATTAATTCAAAGGGGCAAGCTACACTATTGAAAATAAAATTACAAGTGCATGAAATTGAAATCCTATTCTAGCCCTATATTAAGCACTAAGCAACACTATAGATTACAAAGAAAGCTAGGGCAACTAAATATTAAACCATGATTAAGCAAAAATTACAAAGGAAGAGAGAGAGAGAGAGAGAGAAAAAGCATAAAAAAAACTCAAGAACCAAAGGGGCAGCACCTCCCCCTCTCAACCAAAGCTTCCTGAAATGGAGAGGGGGGGCTCAATTTATAGAGAATTTTCTCGGGTTGGTCACACCCTCCGACACGCCCTAGGGGGGCGTGTCAGGGGGCGTGACAGTACTATGTTGACCTCGGGCTCTAGATTCTGGCGGGAGGGATGATTGCTTCGGTACGTCGGTGGTCACGCCCTAGGTCACGCCCGTGACAGGGGGGGTGTGATAGGCACGTCATGTCCAAATCATTGGTCGGAAATCCGTCAGTCACCGAAAAAGGAGGGTGTCACGCCCATATCACGGGCGTGACATGGGGAGTGACAGTACTGTTTGCGTGCTGAGGCGGAACGACATTTAATGCGGCGGCAGGCTTTGCGGCAGAGGGCGACACACCCCTGGTCACGCCTGGTGACACGCCCAGGGAGGGCGTGTCAGGGGGCGTGACAGCGGTTTTTCACCGTTTTCTGTCCCTTCCAGCAGGAGTCCTCGGGATCGGGTGACACGCCCTAGGTCACGCCCACGGAGGGCGTGACAGGGGGGCGTGACAGGTCATTTTGGCGATTTTTCTGGAAACCTGCAAAAAGACAGGAAAAAGTTAGTGGCAATAAAATTTACATAAAAAGGATAAAAATAAACTAATATTAGAGATAATTTGTACAATATAAAATAGAAAATACGATAATAGTTTAGGCTACAAAACGTATTATCAAATTCCCCCAAGCTTAAGCTTTGCTTGTCCCCAAGCAAAAATATAAAAACTAGAAATTTATAAAAAGGACTAATCAAAATGTTCTAATTATGCCTACACAAGTACTATGCGAAATTCTAAGTAGGGAAAAGGTGAAATGTAAGTCTAAAACAATTATTTAGGTATGGTAAAACTTTTATAAACTTTACTTAATAAAAACAAATCATCCAAAATTTTAATGAGATTTTTTTTAAATGGACTTAAGTAAAACAACGAAAATGAAAAACACGCATTGAGTTGTTACTAGATCCAAGCAACGCATTATAATTATATCAATTTAATTAACAAAAATCTATGTTTAAATCCAAAACTAAAACTGATTTACTGTTTTTCTTTTCTTAGTTATTAAATAAAAATCAAAAAGCGTGAATCAAAAGGACTTAAATAGGACAGAAATGTTTTGTTTAGGAAAAAGATCAGGAGTGGAATTCAAAGATAAACGTGAAGGTTTTAAAATCACACTAAACCAAAGCAAAGAGTTTCAAAAATTTTCATAAAAATATATACACATTTTTTTTCTTTTTCTTCTTCTTTTTTTTTCATTTTTTTTTCAAAACAAAGGCCATAAATATTTTTATTTTCCTTTTTGAGTTGGCCAAACAAAAATAAACATCACTTTCGAACATACTTTTTTTTTCGAAAACCTTTCTCCCACAAAAATCACAAAATACCCTATCAAAATCGTCAAAATAATTTATGAAACTCAAAAAGGCTAGTGTGATTCGATAGGTTGGAAATTTTGTCTTTGGTGAAACTGAAATGAAGGGAGGAGCTATCAAATGAAATCGGAAAAAGGCTCAAAAACAGCTAACTAGTGGTAAAAGTTTTTAGGTTGGCAAGAAAGCTCAAACGAAAACAAAAACGGCCTAAATCATTTTCACGCTTTTGAATTTATTTGAAACAAAGGTTTGAAAAATTTTCAAAAAGCGAGTCCTAGATAATAAAAGAAGATTGATGAAATTAACTTGAAAATAGAAATAATAGGTGACTTGGATCGTTCACATCTACTACGTTATTCAAAAGTTGACTTTACAAAAATTATTCATAAACGAAAAAGAAAATAGTGGATGATGAATTTTTAAGAAAGTAAAGGAAATAAACAACAAAAAACCATAATAGAAATGCGAGTTTTAGAAAAATATTTCACCTTAACATGCTACCGTGAATTAGAAACACAGCATGGCCAACATTTTACTTGTGAAACATAATTAAAAAGGACGATTAGAAATATTATAATTAACTAAGTTGTTTATAGGAGATTTTGAGTAAAATAAAACTAAAAACTAGGGGTACTATTGAAATACCAAAATGTCTAAACTATTCAAAAACACATATTTTTTTTTAATTTTGAGAAATATTCTCTCTTTTTTTGGATTTTTAGGAATTTTTTCTCTTTTTTTTTGGAATTTTAAGATATTCTTTTTTTTATTATTTTGGAAATATTTAAAATATATACAAAAAGAAAAATATTTACACTAGGCAAAAATGAAGGAGGAAGTCCTTCCCCAAGCTTAAAACAGACATTGTCCTCAATGGCTAAAGAAGGGGATTGGTGAAGGAGAGAAAAATAAAGTACAGAATTGAAAGACAGAATTGAAATACAGGTACTTCCCCGGATTTATTTGCTGCAAAAATTGAGCGATGCCACTCCTCCTAATGTCTTCTTTGGACTTTGTGATGGATTCAGCAATGTTGGAGCAGGCGATCGCAGAAGCTTCAGCTTGTCGGAACCGTCCGAGGCAAAAATTATAAAAAAAAGAAAACAGAAAAAGATAACTTGGGTTGCCTCCTAAGGGCGCCCTTTGGTTAAAGCGTCGTTGAGCTCGACGCATCAAAAAATAATTTTGTCCAAAAATATTGTTGTTCCGAAATAAAATTGTCTTTAGCAAAAAAAATAAAAGTTTCAGATTACAGTTCGTGAAGCAGAAACATAATAATGTTTGGACTGACATCAACCTCACCAGAAAAATATAGTTTAAGACGCTGACCATTCACTTTGAAATTACCCTTATCAGAGTGAGAAATTAAAACAGTTCCATAAGGAAATACTTCTAAAACAGAAAACGGGCCAGACCAGCGAGATTTTAATTTGCCCGGAAATAAACGTAAACGAGAATTATACAAAAGGAATTGGTCGCTCGGCTTAAAGTTTTTAGGGTGCCTTAAGTGTTTATCGTGTAAACGCTTCGTCTGCTCTTTATAAAGTTTATTATTTTTATAAGCATAAGAGCGCCACTCGTCGAGTTCATTTAGTTGAAATTTTCGAAGGTCACCGACTGAGTGGGGATCGAAGTTTAAAAATTTTAAGGCCCAAAAGGCGCGGTGTTCTAACTCTACGGGCAGATGGCACGATTTTCCATAGACCAGCCGATACGGCGTACATCCGAGGGCGGTTTTGTACGCTGTTCGGTAGGCCCATAGAGCATCGTCAAGTTTGGTTGACCAGTCTTTTCTAGAAGTTGAAACAGTCTTTTCTAATATTGTTTTTATTTCTCTATTGACTACTTCGACTTGACCGTTAGTTTGGGGGTGGTAGGCAGTGGAAAGCTTATGTGTAACGCCGTATTTGGTAAGGATTTTTGAAAATTGTGCGTTACAGAAATGGGAACCCCTATCGCTAACGATTGCGCGAGGCGTACCGAATCTAGAAAATAAATTTTTTTAAAAACGTGACTACAACTCGGGAGTCGTTCGTAGGAAGAGCTTGGGCCTCAGCCCATCGTGACACATAATCAACAGCAATCAAAATATATTTGTTTCCGAAGCTAGAAGGAAGGGGGCCAACAAAATCAATTCCCCAGAGGTCGAAAATTTCGCACTCTATGAAATAATTTAGCGGCATTTCATTTTTATTAGAGATGTTGCCCGACCGTTGGAAACTATCACACCTGCTCACAAAGGCTTGCGCGTCTTTAAACAGGCTAGGCCAGTAAAAACCTGCGCAAAGCACCTTATGAGCGGTGCGTGCAGCTTGATAGTGCCCACCTGTCGGGCCTTCATGCAAATGTTTTAGAATATCAATTCCTTCATCAAAAGAAACACATCTTCTTATCACTTGATCCGCATAAATTTTGAAAAGATGTGGGTCTTCCCAAAAGTAGTTCTTCAGCTCAGAAAAGAATTTCTTCTTTTGCTGAGAGGAGAACTCCTTTGGGAGCACCCGGGCCACTAGATAGTTGGCGATGTGCGCGAACCAAGGAGAAGTAGATGTATCAACTAAAAGCAGCTTCTCGTCAGGAAAATAGTCATTAAAAGATTTTTCATTTAATTTTTCTATAAAGGGGTTATCTAATCTGGATAGATGGTCGACGGCCAAGTTCTCGGCTCCTCGCTTATCACGGATCTCTAAGTCAAACTCCTGGAGGAGTAAGACCCAGCGAATCAAGCGAGGCTTGGCATCCGTTTTGGCAAGAAGGTACTTGAGGGCCGAGTGGTCCGTAAAAACAATGATTTTTGAAAGAGTAATGTAAGGGCGGAATTTATCAAACGCAAATACTACAGCTAAGAGCTCCTTCTCGGTTGTGGTGTAATTTTCTTGTGCAGATGTGAGGGTTTTACTAGCATAATAGATGGGGTGGAATTTTTTAGATATGCGTCGACCTAATACGGCTCCCACCGCAAAACTACTCGCATCACACATAATCTCGAAAGGAAGGTCCCACACCGGACCTATCATAATCGGTGCGTTAATTAACTTTTCTTTAATTAATTCAAAGGCAGAAATACAAGAGTCATCAAAAATGAATGGAGCGTCTTTTTCTAAGAGATGGGTGAGGGGTTAGTGATCTTGGAGAAGTCCTTTATAAAACGACGATAAAAACCAGCGTGGCCTAGGAAACTTCTTATAGCTTTTATGTTTGTAGGTGGCGGCAACTTCTCAATAACTTCTATCTTGGCAACGTCTACCTCAATAACTTTAGCAGAAATTTTATGACCCAAACTAACCCTTCCCTCACCACAAAATGGCAATTTTCCCAATTTAGGGCAAGGTTAGTTTCTTCGCATCGTTCTAAGACTTTTTTGAGGTTTTCTAAACATCTATCGAAGGAATCGTCGAACACGGAGAAATCGTCCATGAATACCTCCATAATGATTTCTACGTACTTGTCAAATATTGCGAGCATACATCGCTAGAATGTAGCTGGCGCAATGCATAATCCAAACGGCATTCTTCGGTACGCGAAGGTGCCGAAGGGACAAGTAAACGTAGTTTTCTCTTGGTCCTCGGGAGATATGGGTATTTGATGGTACCCCGAGAGGCCATCGAGAAAACAATAAAAGCTATGGCCGGAGAGACGTTCTAAAATCTGGTCGATAAACGGTAAAGGAAAGTGGTCCTTGTGGGTGGCGTCATTTAACTTACGGTAATCTATGCACATACGCCAACCCGTCACCGTCCGCGTCGGGATTAATTCATTATTCTCATTACTAACTACGGTTATCCCTCCCTTCTTTGGAACTACCTGAACGGGGCTAACCCACTTACTGTCCGATATAGGGTAGATAATTCCTGCGTCTAATAGTTTCATAACCTCGCCCTTAACTACTTCTTTCATGTTTGGGTTTATACGGCGCTGAGGTTGGATAGAGTTACGCGAATTTTCTTCCATTAATATTTTATGGGTACAGAAAGATGGGCTTATGCCCTTGATATCAGAAATTTGCCAAGCAATAGCCCGGCGATGCTTACGTAGAACTAGAAGAAGTTTATCGTTCTGCGTATCCGTGAGGTAGGCCGAAACGATAACTGGTAACTTGGAGTCTTTTTCTAAGAAAGCATACTTAAGGTGTTCGGGAAGTTCTTTAAGTTCTAGGGTAGGGGGTTCTTCATAAGAGGATTTTGAGATTCTTTCTTTTTCAAAAATAATATCTTCATAAACTTTTTTATAAGGAACGTAATAAGGGGTGGGGCTAACAGCTAAGACGGCTTCCTGAAGTGATTCAGTGGGAAGAAAAGAGGAAGAACAAAAATCAGAAAATTCTTTTTCAAACTCAGAAAGACAATAAGAAGATTCATCACTTCCTTGCAGTGATTCAGTTGTAAGAGAAGAGGAGCAAAAAGTAGAAAATTCTTTTTCAAAGTCGGAGAGGCAGTAGGAAGAATCATCACTCACGGCGTCTACGAAAAAACATGAGTCATCGTTCGCTAAGGTGTTCTTCATCGAAGGGGTGATAGAAAATGTGACTTCGTCGTCGCCTACTCGAAGAAAGAGCTTACCATTGCTTACGTCAATGATGGCTCGGGAGGTGGCAAGGAAGGGTCGGCCAAGGATCAGGGGAACCTTGACGTCTTCTTCGATGTCCATAATGACAAAGTCCACCGGGAAGATGAACTTGTCGACTTTCACTAGAACGTCCTCCACTATTCCTAACGGGTACTTGACGGATCTATCGGCTAGCTGGATACTCATACGCGTGGGGTTAAGGCTACCAATTCCTAACTTTTTGAACAATGAAAAGGGCATCAGGTTTATACTCGCGCCTAAGTCGGCTAACGCGTGTTTAACAAAAAGATCACCGAAGACACACGGGATAGAGAAACTACCCGGGTCACTGATTTTCGTCGGCAAACCATTTGTTAAAACGGCGGAGCACTCGGCGTTTAGCGTGACGTGCGAAAGATTCTCTAACTTCTTCTAGTTTTTGAGGAGGTCTTTAAGATATTTGGCGTATTTCGGCATCTGCAAAATAGCCTCGTGGAAGGGAAGATTAATGTGGATTTGTTTGAAGATTTCTAAGAAGCGGGAGTACTGATCATCTTGACGTTGTCTATTAAGTTCAGAGGGGTATGGAGGAGTTGAATTATTTTTGAAGATGGGTGGTGGAGTGAGATTATTTTCTAAAATAGGGGTGATTACTTCTTCAGCAGATGGCGGAATTTTTAAAACGGGAGCGGAGCTTTGATTTTTAAAAACGGGAGCAGAGCTTTGATTTTTAAAAGCGGAAGCAGAGCTTTGATTTTTAAAAGCGGAAGTGGTGCTTGCCTCGGGCTCTTTACTTACCATACCGGAGACTTGCTTCCCACTCCGAAGAGTTATAGCTTTCGCTTGCTCTCTCGGGTTGGGTTTGGTATTGGAAGGAAGAGACCCTGCGGGTCGCTCAGAAATTATTTTTGCGAGCTGTCCTACCTGATTTTCTAAACTTTTTACGCTTTCGGTTAAAGTTCTTATGGTAGCGTCATTTGTGGTGATATATTTAGAAAGTAATTCCTCCAAGCTTGGAGGTTTTGGGTAATTTTGAAGAAGTGGTGATGGTGGTGGTGCAGAAAAATCATTTTGCGGGGGTGGGCGCATCGCATTCGATGGATTACTCCATGAAAAGTTCGGGTGATTTCTTAAAGCAGGGTTATAACTATTCGGAAAATTAAAACCAGGCGGATGAAAATTCGCAGCATAAAAATTATTAAAAGCAGTTCTAGGCATATTATTAACATAATCTAAATGTTCTGGAGTAGGGGTTGCAGATTCCCATACCTGAGGGGCGGAGGCAGCAGTCATCTCCGTGATTTTTTTGCTTAGGATTTCTACTTGCAGAGCGAGCTAGGAGACGTTGTCCACTTCATAGATACCTGCAGGCTTGTTCGGGCGGGACCTAGGCACATTCCACTGATAAGTGTTCATGGCCATGTCCACAAAAAGCTAAAGAGTGGCTTCCGGGGTCTTATGATTTAAAGTACCGCCAGAAACTGCGTCTATCATTTGCTTCGTGCTTTGATTTAGCCCGTTATAAAACGTCTGCACTTGTAACCATACAGGCAGCGCGTGATGTGGGCATAATCTTAATAATTCTTTAAATCTCTCCCAGGTTTCGTATAGGGTTTCAGAGTCTATTTGTCTGAAGGCAGAGATGTCGTTTCTAAGTTTTGCAGTTTTAGCTGGCGGAAAATACTTCGCCAAAAATTTTTCAGTTAATTCATTCCAAGTGGTTATGCTATTTTTCGGAAGTGTGTTCAGCCACTGCTTAGCTTTAGTTCTTAGAGAGAAGGGGAAGAGTCTCAGCCTGATCACATCATTTGTGACACCATTTATCTTGAAGGTGTCGCAAATTTCAAGAAAACTAGCTATATGTGCGTTCGGATCTTCATCTTGAAGTCCGTCAAATTGCACATATTGCTTCACCATTTGAATTTTGCTAGGCTTTAGTTCGAAGTTATTATTTGCTATAGCAGGGCGGACTATACTTGATTCTGTTCCCTCGAGGTTCGGTCGTGCATAATAGGACATATTCCTTTGTATGGCCTCATCTACGTTGGGTTCTTCCATTCTTAAAGTAGCAAATGACTCGGAGTCCTCAACCGGCACTTGGATAGTAGGACCTTGAAATCGCGATCTTCTCCGAAGAGTACGCTCAATTTCGTGGTCCAAGTACAAAATAACCGACGGACTCCCGCGGGTCATGCACTAAAAGAACAGAAAAGAAGAAGAGGAAGAGAATAAGGATAAACTAGAAAAAAGATTAGAAATTTTTTTCTTTTTGAAATAGATTTTTTTATATATATTAACTCCCGAACTTCCCAAGGACTACCCCGTGAAGGGTTCGCAAGGTACTAGACAAGACAGTGGCGCTTAAAGCCCTTTGCCCTTTTCGAGAGAATTAGGTGGCGTAGAAAATTTGTGAGGTTGGTTTCTATTAAGAGCGGTGATAGAATTTTTTTTTTATTTTTAAAATTTTAAAGAAAGAGGATGAGAAAGAGAAGAGATAAAATTAATAGGTTCGTGTTTTCAAAATATCAACGGAAGTTGGGTCCCCGGCAACGGCGCCAAAAAACTTGTTGCGCCCTAGGGTTCGAAGAAAATAAACGCAACCGAACTAGCAACCCGATGAGGCAAGTATACCTATCGAATTGTAGCAAGGGGACACAAGTGTCGTATTGAAGTCCGGGAACTGTTGGCTAAGCTTACTCACACGAACGCTATTATCTTATCGACGAAAAAACTAGGGTTTTAGAAAATCTAAGTGCAAGGGAGAAAGTAAAGCTATACTAGAAAGAGAAACACCGCAATTAAGTAAAGCTATTAAGCAAACAACTATGCTAGAAAGGAAACTACTGCAGTTAATTAAAGAGCACAAGATAGGCGATTACTACGAAAGGTAGAAAATATGAAATGGAAATGCACCCAATCAAGATTCACCTCGTCTAAAGACGATTAAGAAAATGCGATAAAAATTTGAACTTAATAGGACAAAGGTCCTTGACCGTGGAGGTTCCTAAAGCTTGAACACGCTTCTCTCGAAGTCGTGCCCAACTGAGTTTAGGAAGGTCCGACCGACTCTCGTCTAAATCGGAGGGCTAAAACTCGCTTTACGCGGTGAACCCCACTATTGGATTTTACTCCAATCCGGGAGATTTGGACGTCTGCCTCTCTCGAGGGGTGTGTACAACTCCCTTTACTCTTGAATGCTCACTTCATTCTTTCGGCCTCTCGGCTAGCCCAGAAAGAAAGCAAAGGCGGAGAGTATATATCGAAAATATACCTCCAACCCATGATTAAACAAGAGTAATTCAAGGCCCTATCCTAAAAAGAAAAGATTAATTAAAACATCATAACATAATCGCTCTAACCTCGGATCATCAAGATCGAGTATGTTGGGTCCGGCGTTCCTTCACTTGACCCGTGGCGCTCTGCTACTTATATAAAAAATTAAGTAGCACCCTCTCCAACAGTCCGGGCTTTTGGTGCAGTTGGGTATGCACTTGATCCTTCAATTGGTATCAGAGGAGGTCACGGGTTCAAGACCGAGGGGGCGCTATTAAATCCTGATTTTCCCTTCTCCCTGTGTGGGTCTGGTGTGTCAGGCAACCGTGGACATGTGGTAACCCCACCTCTGAGCCGTGTGGGCCATGTGGTAACCCCACCTCTGAGCCGACGGGTTGTGCTGGATGCCGGGGGGGGATTGTTGGGTCCGGCGTTCCTTCACTTGACCCGTGGCGCTCTGCTACTTATATAAAAAATTAAGTAGCACCCTCTCCAACAATCCGGGCTTTTGGTGCAGTTGGGTATGCGCTTGATCCTTCAGAGTACAAGGAGGATTAGTTAATCATTATGGAATGGAGGAAGGGGGATGAGTAGTAAAGCATAAGAGGAACACAAGCTAAACAAAAAAACACTTTTATTAATTCAAAGGGGCAAGCTACACTATTGAAAATAAAATTACAAGTGCATGAAATTGAAATCCTATTCTAGCCATATATTAAGCACTAAGCAACACTAAAGATTACAAAGAAAGCTAGGGCAACTAAATATTAAACCATGATTAAGCAAAAATTACAAAGGAAGAGAGAGAGAGAGAAAAAGCATAAAAATAACTCAAGAACCAAAGGGGCAGCACCCCCCCACCCCCCCCCCCCCCTCTCAACCAAAGCTTCCTGAAATGGAGAGGGGGGGGGCTCAATTTATAGAGAATTTTCTCGGTTGGTCACGCCCTCCGACATGCCCTAGGTGGGGCGTGTCAGGGGGCGTGACAGTACTATGTTGACCTCGGGCTCTGGATTCTGGCGGGAGGGATGATTGCTTCGGTACGTCGGTGGTCATGCCCTAGGTCACGCCCGTGACAGGGGGGCGTGACAGGCACGTCATGTCCAAATCATTGGTCGGAAATCCGTCAGTCACCGAAAAAGGAGGGTGTCACGCCCATGTCACGGGCGTGACATGGGGCGTGACAGTACTGTTTGCGTGCTGAGGCGGAACGGCATTTAATGCGGCGGCAGGCTTTGCGGCAGAGGGCGACACGCCCGTGGTCACGCCTGGTGACACGCCCAGGGAGGGCGTGTCAGGGGGCGTGACAGCGGTTTTTGACCATTTTCTGTCCCTTCCAGCAGGAGTCCTCGGGATCGGGTGACACGCCCTAGGTCACGCCCAGGGAGGGCGTGACAGGGGGGCATGACAGGTCATTTTGGCGATTTTTCTGGAAACCTGCAAAAAGACAGGAAAAAGTTAGTGGCAATAAAATTTACATAAAAAGGATAAAAATAAACTAATAATAGACATAATTTATACAATATAAAATAGAAAATACGATAATAGTTTAGGCTACAAAACGTATTATCAGGTATCTTGGTCCGTTTGAAGTGGTAGAGCGAGTTGGAGATGCTGCCTATCGACTATCTCTTTCGGTAGAGTTAAGTGGATTACATGATGTATTTTATATCTCGGTACTACACAAAGCTGTGAAAGAGCCAGAGCTAGTGGTTTTTGCGGATCAAGTATCGGTCGATAGTTGGTTAACAATGAAAGTTAGGCCCATTCGGATCGAGGATAAGAAGGTTAGGCAACTGCAGAAAAAGAGAATCGGAATTGTCAAGGTTCGGTAGGACAATTGTGGTCAGGAAGAATTGCCATCGGAGCAAGAGCAGACCATGCGAGATGAATTATCCCGAGTTATTTGTTTAAACAGTTTGTGCAGTATGTTATAAAATAAAATTTTGTGAATAAAAAGATGTCGCAACCTTTAAATTACTTATCTCTCATTGTCTTGATTGATGTGTGCTCATTTCCGGATGAAATTTGTTTAAAGGGGGAGGGTTGTAACACCCCAAAATGCTCAGGATAAAATGTCGACCTGGCAGTTTTATCCACTGCCATTTGATGACCCTCATGATAAAATGCTCAGTAATGTTGCCGACTTTTGTGTGGAATATGGCGTAGGCCCCCGAATGGACCCTCTATTATATTTCATGTGACGGATGGAGGTATTAAATTTGCTATCCGCTTGTATGTTCTTCCTTCTCTGAATTCGTGGACGAATTCTTTTGAGGGGTGGCGAGCACGTGCATGTGTCGTATTTATAACGTAAATGAACTCAAGAATGTCCACTTAGGAATGAAAATACACCTATTTGAGGAACCTGTGCGTTCCTACTGTTTGTGTTTGATATGTTTACTGTCGCTAAATTGTATTTTGTACATATATTGGTGGAAAGAAATGGTGCGGGGTAATCGAAACCTTAACATTCTGCCGAGAGTGCAGCACAAACTGATGTGTCAACACCCCTTCCATGTAGCAAAACTGTACGCCTTATCATTGAAACAATACTTGCGGTATGCGGGCTCTATCTTTGCTGAAGAAGAGCGTAAGACCAGTAGGTTCAATGAGGTACTTTGAGATGAGCTGAGGTTGCTGCTCTCGACTTCGGTGAGCCAAGGGTTTCAATCACTGGTGTATATGGATCGTTCTATAGAGAAAGACATGAAAAAGGGTACAATGCAAGATGAAGTTGGCCGTGACAAAGCCCGAGTTCAAAGGGCCGCATCCTAAAAAGTTGGGGTGCCGCAAGAAATGGGGAAAGAAGTCCAAGTCTTCTGGACAAGCCCATTCTGTTGTTGCTTCGGGGGCAACTTCTGGACAAGGACAAAATACTTGTTATACATGTGGCAAGCCAGGACATTTTGCTCGAGACTGTCGATATGTCTCTCTAAAGGTTGAAAAGAAGTCGGGTGCGACATATGAAGAAAAAGCAAAGTCGGTGGTGGAGCCTTCTAAATCGCAGGCGAAACCCCGAGTCTATAATCTTGGACAATAATAGGTCATCAAATTGGCCAATATCGTAACAAGTACGATTATTATATAGCTTTACTTTGTACCTCGTGATATGCTTGCTAATAATTTGAGTATTGTAGGTTTTTCCTTATACTGGACCATCCGGCAAGAGCGTTGTTTGATACAGGTGCTTCACATTCGTTCCAATCTGAGGACTTTGTCCTACGGATCAGGGTTCCTATGCTTACCATGACCGATAGTGTGAAGGTGTTGTTACCAAACGGATGTTTGAAGTGTGCGGATAAGTCTTGTTGTGTTGAGGTGCGAATTGGAAGTGGGGATTTCATAGTGGAAGCATTGGTAAAACCGATATCGTAATTCAATGTGATCTTTGGTTTGGACTGGCTTTCGGAGCAGTGTGCCTGTATTGATTGCAACTCAAAGGAAGTCAAACTTGGATAGAATACTTAGCTAGAGACGATATTCACTAGTATGCGAGGATCGAGCAAGATATTGATATCTGCTTTCCAGGTCATCAAAGCTGTGTAAAATGGCGCGGAGTTATTCTTCATGCTTACATAGGCTATGTGTAACGCCCTGAAACTCAATCGGGTGACGGTTGGTGTTTTGAGCCAAATATGAGTTTTAGCAGGGGTGATACGGCCTGGGACACGAGCGTGTCCCAAGGCGTGTCGTGCTCGGGTTCAGTGTTGGCCGCGCGGTCATCAATTTTGCGGTCGATGATCGTCGAGAGGCTGAACACGGCATGGGACACAGGCGTGTCCCAGGGCGTGTCAGTCACTCGTCGTGTGTGGTGCACACGGGCCATGATACGGGCAGAGACACAGGGGTTTCACATGTGACACGGGCATGTCTTGTGCCGTATCACATGTCGTGTCCTTCTCGGGTTAAGAATGTTGGTCATTGCACACGGGGGTGACACGGGTCTTGACACGGCCGTGTCATATGCGACATGGGCGTGTCGGAGGCCGTGTCGAATGCCATGTGCTGGTTATCGAGTCGATCGAGATGGCGAATGGGTGACACGGCCATACACACGGCCGTGTTGCAACCCGTGTTTGGCCCATATTTTGTAATTTCAGGCCTAACCGTGACCGTTCGTTTCCTTGTCTTTGGATCCAACGGTGGGGGGCTATTCCTGAGAGGTTTTAGCCAGGATTTAGGGCTTGAATCCCTCATTTTATCCAAGTGAATCTCTCTCTAAGTTTTAGAGAGAGGGGAGAGCAAGGTGGAGGAGGAGACCAAGATCCGGCCACCGGTGGAGCATCGGAGCTCTGAATCGCGATCCAAGTCCAGATCCGCGAAGGCGACGCCGTTGCGGTGCTTTCCAACCGCGTAGATTTTTCATGGCGCCGCAGAAGAATGCAAGGGTAATGATTTCTCATCCTAGGGCATGTGAAGCCCTCTTTTCCTTTGCATAGGAAGCCCTCTCTCGCGAGTGAGCGAAGAGTTGGAGCGTTCCGGTGGGTAGATATGTGAAGTCCCCATTATATAGAGTCCGTATGCGAAAACGGGCATAGGAAATGTGTGTGAAGCCTATCCGGACAAGTAGAGCCGGATCGGTGATGTTGCATTGCATATGAACCGGGGAAGACTCCAAATGTTTGGGCTTTTTTCGGGTTTTCTACGTGGTAGATTGCAGCAGGGAGCCTTGGAGATTAACTCCAAGGTGCACCCGGAAAACTGGGCAAAAGCGAGTTTTGCCAACATGATGGCCGGGGAGCCAACGTGAACATAACCGGGTTATGTGATTGTTGTGGCGGAAATGGGACTCGGTGAGTCTTGACGTGTGCATATGGCTTAAATTGTCGTTGCGGAATGAGCACGGTTCAGGCGGAACCGTACCCGATCTTTGTCGTTCGGTGGGACCGTTGGCATGGATGAGAGTCTTCGGCGGTCTATGGCTTAAATTGTCGTGACAAAGGCCATGAAGACAAAATTCTCATATGATTGGCCATCCAAGGGGCGGTGGTGGAACGGGAACGTCTATGGATTGAATTGACGTGACGTTGGCCGGTTCGCCATGAATGTGCCCTGTGTGCACGAGGTGTGTGGCCGTGCGAGCCTACACCTGTGATGAAGTGTGTTTACACTATTTTATTGCCTATACTAATAAAGTGCAGGGAAAGAGCATAGCCGCTTCGATTTTGGGGGCGGGATCGTTATAATTGGTCAGCATAGCTGACCGTTGCTTTTATTTACTACCGGGCGGTGGATTATGACTTGCAGGTGCTGCAGAGCCGAGCGGGAAATAGCGGGCTAAAGCCCAAGTTGCTGAGCCGGCCCTTGAACGCCTAATTTTGAGTGTTTCATTGTAATCATGTGTCGCCGGCCTGCGAGCCGAAGTATGAAAACACTTTTATGTCAAGCAAACTGTGTAAGGCCTTAAGGCCATTTCTATTTCTGTGTATTGAAACATTCCTGCGGGTGTTATTGTAGTGGACATTCATGCTTATTGGTCGGGTTCTTTCATCTTGCAACTTAATTTTAATGCTTTCTCTAGGTGCTTGTGTAGGACGTGTAATTTGTTGAATGGTTTCAACGCATAATCAACCGGTCTGTCCGTAGTATATGGCATCGGGCCCCGGCCGGACCTACTGCTATATGCCATGTGACGGATAGGGGTGTTACAAATTGGTATCAGACTACTGGTTTCGGTCAAACTTAATTGAATTCGTGGGCGAATTCACTTTAAGGGGTGGTGAGCACATGTGTGTGCGTCATCGTTATAAAATGAAAAGAACACATGAATGTCCACTTAGGAATGAAAATACACATGTTTGAGGAACCTTCGTGTTCCTATTATTGCTGTTTGCAATAGTTTTTTGGTTGCTTATCGGTGTTTTGCACGATTATAGGTGACCATAAGTGGTGCTGGACCGTCGGAACGGCCATGTCCTGAGGCAAGCAGCGCACCAAGTGAAGCGCCTGCAACACCTCCGTTTGCCGAGACCATTAGGATGGTGGCAGAAGCTGTCTTTGCTATGACCAATGCACAACCTGCAAGGTAGGTGCAGCAGCCTGCTCCTGCGGTGGAGCAAGTGCCGCTCCAAGCGGCGGATCCTTGAAGGGTTGAGAAGGTGGCGGTGAAGCTGGAGTTGCCTCGGAGAGCAACGTAGAGACAGCTTAAGCATGTGATGGGCTTCCATCCACCTGTGTTCTCGGGAACGGGAACCCCGACCAAGGCTGAAGATTGACTCTCAAGAGTCAATAGGGTGATGACACCAACAGAAATGGAAGAGTGGAAAAAGACCACAATAGCGACATTCCTATTGGATGGGGACGCAAGGTTATGGTGGGAAGGTCTTGAGATGCACTAGTTGAGGGGAAGGCTGTTGGCCGAAGTATCTATGGAGGAATTTTCGAGACTGTTCATGGCTCAATATCTCCCCTCAGCGTAGAGGATCGCACTAGAGAACGAGTTCCAAAAGTTGGTGGAAGGAGATAGCACCGTAGACGAGTACCTCCACGAGTTTACTCGATTGGGGAGATATGCTAGCGCTACCTTTGCCAACGAGGAGCGAAAGACGAACCGCTTCTATGAAGGGTTAAGAGATGAGCTGAGGTTGCTACTATCGGGGCCTGTGGCGCAGTGTTTCCTAACCTTGGTCAACTCGGCCCGGTCCTTGGAGAAGGACATGAGAAATGTGCAAGTTAAGAAGGAATCTGGTGGGAAGAAATCAGAGTTCAAGGCGCCGACTACGTCGAAGTCGGGCTATCGAAGATTCTACAAAAAGGCTAGGACGTCAGGTCCAACTTCTTCTATAGGTGCCTCGGGGGCAACTACCAATCGAACCCCAAGCGCTTGTTTCACGTGTGGAAAGACGGGGCACTTTGCCCGCGATTGCCTGAGCGGACGGCCAAAGTCCGAGAGAAAATAAGGAGCTACTTATGAAGAGAAGGGTAAGGCAGTGGAGTCAACCGCGTCCCATTATGCTCCGACTCAACCTAGAGTGTACAACTTGGGCTAGCAGGAGGCCATTAAACAAGCTGACGTGGTGACAGGTACAAGTTAGTTTATAGCAAGTTAACTTTAAATACTGTTGTCTATTGCTTGTTAGCCTAATATTGTTTGCATAGGCTTTGTTTTTATTAGCGATAGTTCAGCACGGTCACTGTTCGATACGGGAGCTTCACACTCCTTCTTGTCCGAAAATTTTATATCGCGCATCGGAGTCCCTTCTTCGATGGCGAAGGACAAGTTGGATGTGCTGCTACCGAATGGGTGCTCGATGCGTGCGGACAGAGTGTGCGCCGTGAAGGTTCACGTAGGGAGCCAAGAGTTCGACTTGCTAGCGTCGTTGCTGCCGCTAGTAGAGTTCGACGTTATCTTTAGGATGGATTGGCTTTCGGAGCCGAAGGCTTGGATTGATTGCGATCGGAAGGAGGTTAAGCTGGGTGTTGGACGGGAGACAACATTCGAGGGACTCAAGGGGTCGAGCAAGACGCTGATGTCTTCTCTTTAGGTGGTAAAGGTAGTTCGTGCTGGTGCAGAGCTGTTCTTTGCAATAGTGGGGGCTGTGGAGACAATGTCCACGTTGGATAGCATCCCCATGGTTTGTGAATACCCTGATGTGTTCCCGGATAGTCTTCCCGGGGCCCTACCGCAGCGAGAGATTGATTTCACCATCGATCTCGTGTCGGATGCCAAACCCGTGTCACATGCTCCGTATAGGTTGGCGCCGAAGGAAATGGCAGAGTTGAAAGTTCAGCTAGATGAGCTAATGGAGTAAGGTTATGTACGTCCAAGCTCGTCGCCTTGGAGCACACCGTTCCTCTTCGTTAAGAAGAAGGAAGGGAGTATGCGGCTGTGTATCGACTACAGAGAGTTGAACAAGCTGACGGAAAAGAACAAGTACCCTATCTTGAGGATTGATTATCTCTTCGATCAGTTAGTCGAATCGTCGGTATATTCTAAGTTGTACATGAAGTCGGGGTACTATCAGTTGAGGATCAGGGGGCGTGATATCCCGAAGACCGCATTCAGCACAAGGTATGGGCATTTCGAGTTCACGGTCATGCCGTTTGTACTGACGAATGCGCCATCAGTGTTTATGGACTTGATGAACAGGACATTCCGAGATTTCCTGGACCGCTTTGTGATCGTCTTTATTGACGATATATTGGTGTACTCGCAGTGCGAAGAAGATCACTTCAAGCACTTGTATCTGGTGTTGGAGACTTTGAGGAGGAATGAGCTGTATGCGAAATTCTCCAAGTGCGATTTCTGGCTACCTTCATTAGCATTCCTTGGTCACATTGTCAGTGGGGAAGGTATAGCGGTAGATTCGGCGAAGATCGTTGCGATACGGGAGTGGCCTGCGTTGTCTTCTGTCGCGGAAGTCCGTTGTTTTCTCGGGCTTGCCGGATATTACAGGCGCTTTGTAGAGAACTTCTCGCGGATAGCGCTACCTCAAACGAAGTTGACAAGGAAAGATCAGAGATTCTTGTGGAGGCAGGAGTGCGTGCAAGCTTTTGAGGAGCTGAAGAGACGGTTGACCACGGCGCCAGTGCTTAGTTCGCCGAGTGGGACCGAGGGCTTCGTGGTTTATAGTGACGCCTCGGGTAGTGGTTTGGGTTGTGTGCTGTTGCAGTATGGGAGCGTGATAGCTTATGGATCACGTCAGGTAAAAGTGCATGAAAGGAACTATCTGGTCCACGACTTGGAATTGGCGGCCGTGATATTTGCACTTAAGCTGTGGAGGCACTTCCTATATGGCGTAAGGGTCGATATATATACCGATCACAAGAGCCTGAAGTACCTGTTGGATCAGAAGGATCTTAACATTAGGCAGAGGAGGTGGATGGAGTTCCTGGGGGACTACACCTTCAAGATTCATTATGTACCCGGGAAGGGCAATGCGGTTGCTGATGCGTTGAGTCGCAGGGCTCCCACCCAAGTCAACTGGTTGTCGATACATGATGAGCGGCTAATACGGGAGTTTGAGGAGCTTGAGATCTGTTGCGTTGACAAGCAGACGAGCGCCAAAGCAATGTTGAACTTGACAGAGGTTCAGTATGACCTGGATGACCGGGTTCGGCAGGAATTGGAGTCAGATGACTCCATGAAGGAGCTTATGGAGGCAGCATTACATGGGTCAAATTCCCAGTTCTCGGTGGAAGATGGGTTGTTAAGGAAGGACCATCGGTTGTGCGTCCCAAGCGGTTGTAACCTTCGGGCGGAGTTGATGTACGAGGCTCATCATACCAAGTACTCAATCCACCCAGGGAGCACAAATATGTACCGTGACCTCAAAAAGCTATTTTGGTGGCCGGGGCTTAAGAAAGACGTAGCGTTGTTTGTGGCTAAATGCCAAACGTACGCCTTGGTGAAGGCAGAGTGCCAAAAGCCGGGAGGATTCTTGAAGTCCTTGCCTATACCGGAGTGGAAGTTCGACGACATATCTATGGACTTTGTGCATGGGTTGCCAAGGTCGCAGAAGGGGAACGACGCCATCTGGGTGATCGTAGATCGGTTAACTAAGGTGTCGCATTTCATTCCGCATAGGAAGGACGACTCGGTGGAGAAGTTGGCGAAGCTTTATGTGAACAATATAGTTAGACTGCATGGTGTGCTTCGCAGCATTATGAGTGATCGTGATGGGCATTTCACGTCAAATGATTGGAGCTTAGTGTAGTAGATGTTGGGGACAAAGTTGAAGTTCAGCACAGCCTTCCATCCGCAGACGGATGGACAGACCGAGAGAGTCAATAGAACGATGGAGGACATGATACGCATGTGTGTTCTAGACTTCGGGAAGCATTGGGAGGACCACCTGTATTTGGTGGAGTTCGCGTACAACAACAGCTACCAGGCTAGTATCCAAATGGAGCCCTTTGAGGCCCTATATGGTAAAAAATGTCACACGTCATTGTCTTGGTTAGAAACGGGTGAGGCAAGGTTGTACCAGATGCAGGAGGTGGAGAGTTCTACCTCGTTGGTGCGGATCATTCGGGAGCGCTTGTTGATCGCTCAGGACAGGCAGGCGAAGTATTACAATGCCAAGCACCGGAACGTGGAGTTCGCGGTAGGCGATTGGGTATACTTGAAAGTGAAGCCATTCAAGGGGGTTTCGCGGGTGAGACACTTGAAGAAGCTGAGCCCAATATACCTTGGACCTTTTGAGGTTCTGGAGCAAGTCGGCGAAGCGGCATACCGTTTGAGGCTATCAGAGGACTTAAGTGGGCTACACGATGTGTTCCACATCTCTGTATTGCGAAAGGCGGTGCAAGAGCCATCGCAGGTGATCACAGTTGATCAAGTGCCAGTGGATGAAGGGTTGACGACTAGGGTCAAGCCCGTTCGTATCGAAGACTTTGAGGTCAAGAGGTTCCGTAACAAGGAGATCCGGATGGTCAAGGTCCGGTGGGACAATTGCGGTTGGGAGGAACTCTCTTGGGAACGGGAGCAAACTATGCTGAAGGAGTACCCGGAGTTATTCCACTCAGCTACCGCTTAAAGTTTTCCATTTTCTTTCCTTTAGTAATTTCGTGGGCGAAATTCTTTTAAGAGGGAGAGAGTTGTAACGCCCCGAAACTCAATCGGGTGACGGGTGGTGTTTTGAGCCAAATATGTGTTTTTGCAGGGGTGACACGGCCTGGGACACGGGCGTGTCCCAAGGCGTGCCGTGCTCGGGTTCAGTGTTGGCCGCGCGATCATCAATTTTGGGGTCGACAATCGTCGAGAGGCTGAACACGGCCTGGGATACGGGCGTGTCCCAGGGCATTTCAGTCACTCGTCGAGTGTGGTGCACACGGGCCATGACACGGGCACAGACACGGGCGTGTCACATGTGACACGGGCGTGTCTGGTGCCGTGTCACAGGTTGTGTCCTTCTCGGGTTAAGAATGTTGGTCGTTGAACACGGGGGTGACACGGTTCGTGAAACGGCCGTGTCGCATGCAACACGGGCGTGTCGAAGGTCGTGTCAAATGTCGTGTGCTGGTTATCGAGTCGGTCGAGACAGCGAATGGGTGACACGGCCATGCACACAGCCGTGTTACAACCCGTGTTCGGCCCAGATTTTGTAATTTCAGGCCTAATTGTGGCCGTTCGTTTCCTTGGTTTTGGATCCAACGGTGGGGGGCTATTCCTGAGAGCTTTTATCCGGGATTTAGGGCTAGAATCCCTCATTTCATCCAAGTGAATCTCTCTCTAAGTTTTATAGAGAGGGGAGAGCAAGGTGGAGGAGTAGACCAAGATCTGGCCACCAGTGGAGCATCGGAGCTCCGAATCGCGATCCGAGTCCAGATCCGCGAAGGCGACGCCGTTGCGGTGCTTTCCAACCGCGTAGATTTTTCATGGCGCCGCGGAAGAACGCAAGGGTAACGATTTCTCATCCTAGGGCATGTGAAGCCCCCTTTTCATTTGAATAGGAAGCCCTCTCTCGCGAGTGAGCGAAGAGTTGGAGCGTTCCTTGGGGTAGATATGTGAAGTCCCCCTTGTATAGAGGCCGTATGCGAAAACGGGCATAGGCATTGTGTGTGAAGCCTATCCGGACAAGTAGTGCCGGATCGGTGATGTTGCATTGCATATGAACCTGGGAAAACTCCGGATGTTTGGGCATTTTTCGGGTTTTCTACGTGGTAGATTGCAGCAGGGAGCCTTGGAGATTAACTCCAAGGTGCACCCGGAAAACTGGGCAAAAACGAGTTTTGCCAACACGATGGACGGGGAGCCAACGTGAACATAACTGGGTTATGTGATTGTTGTGGCGGAAACGGGACTCGGTGAGTCTTGACCTGCACATATGGATTAAATTGTCGTTGCGGAATGAACACGGGTCAGGCGGAATCGTACCCGATCTATGTCGTTCGGTGGGACCGTTGGCATGGATGAGAGTGTTCAGCGGTCTATTGCTTAAATTGTCGTGACCAAGGCCATGAAGACAAAATGCTCATATGATTGGTCGTCCAAGGGGCTGTGGTGTAACGGGAACGTCTATGGCTTGAATTTATGTGATGTTGGCCGGTTCGCCGTGAATGTGCCCTGTATGCAGGAGGTGTGTGGCCGTTCGAGCCTACGCCTGTGATGAAGTGTGTTTACACTATTTTATTGCCTATACTAATTAAGTGTAGGGAAAGAGCATCGCCGCCACGATTTGGGGGCGGGATCATTTTAATTGGTCAGCATAGCTGACCATTGCTTTTGTTTACCACCGGGCGGTGGATTGTGACTTGCAGGCGCTGCGGAGCCGAGCGGGAAATACCGGGCTAAAGACCAAGTTGCTGAGCCGACCCTCGAAGGCCTAATTTTGGGTGTTTCATTGTAATCATTTGTGGCCGGCCTGCGAGCCGAAGTATGAAAACACTTTTATGTCAAGCAAACAGTGTAAGGCCTTAAGGCCATTTCTATTTCTGTGTATTGAAACATTCCTGCGGGTGTTATTGTACTGGACATTCATGCTCTTTGGCCGGGTTCTTTCGTCTTGAAACTTAATTTTAATGCTTCCGCTAGGTGCTTGTGTAGGACGTGTAATTGGATGAATGGTTTCAACGCGTAACCAATCGATCTGTCCGTAGTATATGGCGTCGGGCCCCGGCCGGACCTACTTTTATATGCCATGTGACGGATAGGGGTGTTACACTATGGAGCCTAAGTCCAGTGTGAGAGACATGCCGATTGTATTGGAGTACGCTTATGTGTTCCCAAAGGATCTTCTGGGGTTACCTCCCCAAAGAGAAATCGACTTCGCTATCGAGTTGGTGCCAAGTGTGAAACCAATGGCCCACTCGCCATACAGAGTAGCGCCAAAGGAAATGGCAGAACTCAAAGTTTATTTGCAAGAGTTACTAGAGCAAGGTAATATATGCCCAAGTATGTCGCCTTGGAGCGCGCCGGTACATTTTGTAAAGAAAAAGGATGGTAGCTTGCATCTATGTATTGATTATAGAGAGTTGAACAAGTTGACGGAGAAGAACAAGTATCTGATACAACAGATTGATGACTTGTTCGATCAACTAGTTGGATCAACGGTATACTCTAAGCTATATCTAAAATATGGCTATTATAAGTTGAGAATTCGGGAATGTGACACCCCCAAAACTGCGTTTGGAACACGATACGGTCATTATGAGTTCACTGTAATGTGGTTTGGGCTATAAAACACGCCATCGGTGTTCATGGACTTAATGTACCAAACGTTTAGGGAGTATCTGGATCTCTTTGTGATTGTTTTTATTGACGATATATTGGTATACTCCTAATCCGAAGAAGATCATGCTAACCATTTACGGATGGTGTTGCACACTTTGAGGCAAAACAAGCTCAAAGCCAAGGTTTCTAAGTGCGAGATTTGGTAGGCGTCAGTGGTCTTTCTTGGCCATGTGGTTAGTAAAGAGGGCATTGTGGTTGATCCGACAAAAATAGTGGCAATACGGGAGTGCCCTATGCTTGCTACAGTAGCAGAAGTCAGTAGTTTCCTTGGACTAGCGGCTACCACAGGCGCTTCATAGAGAACTTTTCGAGGATAGCTTTGCCTCTCACCACATTGACGAGGAAGGATCAAAAGTTCATTTAGACGCCGGAGTGCGCACGAGCTTTTGAGGAGCTAAAGAGTCGTTTGACCACGGAACCAATCTTATCTTCGCCATGTGGTTCGGACGGTTTTGAAATTTACAGTGATGCCTCAGAGAGTGGCTTAGGCTGCGTACTTCTGCAATTTGGTAAAATGATAGCTTATGGCTCACGCCAGTTGAAGGTGCATGATCGAAATTATCCCGTCCATGACTTAGAGTTGGCGGCAGTGATTTTTGCACTTAAACTGTGACATTACTTTTTATATGGTGTGAAAGTGTATATATTCACGGACAATAAGAGCCTGAAATATTTATTAGACCAGAAAGATCTCAATATACGATAGGGGAGGTGAATGGAGTTCCTCGAAGACTACACCTTCGATATTCATTATATTCCCGGAAAGGGAAACGTTGTCGTGGATTCCTTGAGTCGTAGGACTCCGGCAAGGGCCAATTGGTTGCAAATGCATGATGAATGCCTAATTCAAGAGCTTGATGCTTTAGAGATTTCTTTTGTTGATAAGAATTCCACTCCAAATGCATATCTGAACTGGATAAAGGTACAATATGACCTTACAAACAGGGTTCGGCAAGCAACGTAACTCGATGAGAGTTTACAACTCTATGCAGCTGAGGGTTCAAATTCCCAGTTCTTATTGGAGGACGGCCTTTTGCGGAAAGAAGGTCGGTTGTGCGTCACTATTGTGGGTAATCTATGTGAAGGGTTGATTTACGAAGCGCACTTTACAAAATACTCTATTAATCCAGGGAGTACAATGATGTACAAAGACATAAAGAAAAGATTCTGGTGTCCAGGAATGAAGAAAGACATAGCAAATAATGTTGCAAAATATCAAACCAGTGACTTAGTAAAAGCTTAATGACAGAAACCTGGATGTTTCCTGAAGCCTTTACCTATTCCGGTTTGGAAGTTTGATGACATTTCATTTGATTTCGTGCATGGGTTACCGAGACCGCAAAGAGTGAACGATGTCGTGTGGGTGATCATTGACAGCCTAACAAATGTGTCGCACTTCATACCTAATAGGAAGGATGATTCAGTTGAGAAACTGGCAAAGCTTTATGTGGATAACATAGTACGATTGCACGGTGTGTCCCGTAGCATCATCAGCTATCGTGATGGGCGTTTCACTTCGATTATTTGGAGGATAATCCACAAACAGTTGGGTGCCAAGTTACAATTCAGTACGGACTTTCATCCTCAAATGAATGGTCAGACCCAAAGGACCAACATTACTATGGAAGATATGCTCTGAATGTTCACCCTGGATTTTGGGAAAAGACGGGAGGATCATCTTTTCATTGTTGAGTTCGCCTATAACAATAGCTACCAAGCTAGTATTCAAATGACACCCTTCGAAGCTTTATACGGTAGAAAATGACGTACTCCGTTAGCTTGGGTGGAGACAGGCGAATCAAAGTTGTATAAGCAGAAGGAAGTCGAAGATGCTAACTTGACTATACACTTGATACGAGAGAGGCTATTAGTTGGAGAGGTTGCTGATACGGCCACCATTGAACCCCATATGAAAGAGTTTGTGGATTGGGACGACCGTTGCCGCAAGCTCGAGGATGAGATTTCTACTACGATGCCCGCCGCCATCGCCGCTATATGTTTTGCACGATGTCCGCCTCCGCCATTAAATAAATTATAAAATTATAAATGAAATAATTATAAATATAAATTTTATCAATTATTATTTTAGCAATTTCTATATAATGCAATTTTTAATTTAAGATTTTTATTTCCAAGCATTTCACTATTGTTTTAAATTCTTGTAATGATGGGTGCCTATAACCGTCAAAAGTATTTTAATTTTATGCATTTAAATTTTGTATTGTTTTTATTTCATGATGGGTGTATATAACAATTATAGATTCGTTTTTAATTTAGAATTGGAGGTGATGGAGTGGTGTAGGCTATATTTAGACATGTTATGAAAGATTTTTGAAGAATTGATGAAATAATAAAAAACCTAATATTGATTAAGATTTCCTTCCTCCTCTCCTCTCCTCCTCTAAAAATTTGGGCCCCTCTTTGTCTCCCTCCTCCTTGGCCTTCGGCCACCTCCCTCTCTCCCTTTCTTTTCTTAGTTACCTCTCCTCTTCCTCTTCCCTCTCTCGGACACCCAAACTCCACTACCAAACACAGCCACCAACTCCACCACCAAACCCGAGCCACCAACTCTTCCACCAACCCGAGCCTCCACCCTCTCCACATAATAAAAGGACCACCACCTTTACCTTACCCCAAACCCAATCCCTCCTACACCCCTCTTGAAATTTCGGCCAACCTAGGGTTTGCCCTAGCCTCCACCCTCAATCACTTAAAAAAATATTCCCTAAAACCTTTTCTCTCTCCTCCCATATATATATTGGTTTCTTCAAGGTTACTCCCTCTCCTAGGGTTTCTTGCAAAAGGAAGAATGGCTTGCATCTTCATCAACTGGTGCGGATCCGTGGGTTCACTTGGAGAATAAAAATCATCCACCGTAGTGAGCATTTTCCTCTACTCAATATTGTGGACGTACTTTCTTGGGATTGGGTAACGATTCATACACCTCTTATGTGAATTCTTCTAAATTATTTTGTGAGGTTTTGGTGAAATTAGAAGTCTAGTAATTGGTCCTGATATATATTGAATGTTGTGCGTAATTAAAAACTGATTTGTAAGCATTGTTATTCTGAATATTATCATATAATCTAGAGCGGGTAGATTTCGTGAACACTAGAAGAAATCTGGTCATCGCCCTTGATTTCCCCTTAAGTTCAAGTAATTTGGTAATCCCTCATATTAATTAATTTTTTTGGGACTGTTTGGACTTCATTTTTTAAATCGCTATATTAGCACGGAATATCTCATGTTGTGTTTTGATTTGCTAGCGAATAACTTTATTTGAAATTTCTAATTGTCTAGATCGTGTGGATCCTTTTTGCTTGAGCGAACAATGATATATAGCCATTTGCTCAATCTATAAAAGGGGTAGCGTCCCTTTGCGTTGTGCGTTGCAATATTATAGGAATTATCGTTAGCATCACTTTTAATTTAGAGAAATAATACTTACTACGTATTTAATTTAATTATCAAACCTAAGAATGCGTGTTTAATCTGTCGAAACCGTTGGCCTGGATCACTATTAGTTGCCCAGGATAGACAAGTTTAATTCTACAATGCCAAATATAAAAATGTGGAGTTTGTTGTGGGTGAGTGGGTATATTAGAAAATCAAACCCTTCAAAGGCGTGTCCAGAATACGACGCTTGAAAAAGCTGAGCCCGAGGTATCTTGGTCCGTTTATAGTGGTAGAGCGAGTTGGAGAAGCTGCCGATTGGCTAGCTCTTTCGATAGAGCTGAGTGGATTACATGATGTATTTCATATCTTGATACTATGCAAAGCTGTGAAAGAGCCAGAGCTGGTGGTTGTTGCGGGTCAAGTATCGATCGATAGTGGGTTAACAACGAAAGTTGGGTCCAATCAGATCGAGGATAAGGAGGTTTGGCAACTGCTAAACAAGACAATCGGGGTGGTCAAGATTCGGTGGGACAACTGTGGCCAGGAATAATTGTCATGGGAGCGAGAGCAGACAATCCGAGATGAATATCCTGAGTTGTTTGTTAAAACTTTTTGTGTAGTTGTTATAACATAAAATTTTGTGAATAAAAAGATGTTGCAACCTTTAAATTACTGATCTCTCATTATCCTGATTGTTGTGTGCTTATTTTGGGACAAAATTCATTTTAAGGGGGGAGGGTTGTAACACTCCAAAATGCTAAGAATAAAAAGGTGACCTCGCTGGAAAAAATCGTCGAGCGGAGCTCGACGAAACGTCGAGCAGACCTCGACGACGAACATCGAGCTGACCTCGACGATTACCATCCACCGGAGCTCGACAATAAATGTCGATCAGAGCTCGACGAATATGTTGAGCATAGATTGGGTGATGTTTTACCCCGGTCGACGAAACGTCGAGCAGAGTTCGACGAAATCCTGTTAGCTTGACGTTTTTCCATGAGCTCGACGAATTGAGTTCGACGAATATCGAAGTCGGGATGATCTTTACATTTTTGGCTACTTTGTGGCCTTTGAGCAGCAGTTGAATTATTATCTCAAATCCAGGCCATTAATGTTTGATAATGGGGAGATCGAGTGGCTAGGGTTATACCCGAGCCCTCTAACCGGAGGGGTTTTAAGAAGACAAATTAATTCTCTGTCTTATCTTCTTCTTCATCTTTTCTTGGAAGAGAAGAAAATCGAGAAAGGGTGTGTGCTGTTTTGAGCTAATTGCTTTGCTGAAGGAGATCTAGTGTGTGGAATCGAGATCTCAGGATGGATCTGTAAAGAGGAAGGAAACGTGATTCTTTCCATCCACATAGATTTTCTCCAATGGAACCAAAATGGCTTCCAAGGGTAATGAGCTTCTACTTGGACAAGTGAAGTCCTCTTTTATACATACGCATGGAATGCTCCACCAAAAGGTGGAAATTATAAGTGATTCCTTCAGGGTTTATAGTTGATATCCCCTATTGGGTTTGCATTAGATCCGGAAATGTGTAGCGTGGAATAGGCATGTTGTGTGAAGCCCATTCAGACATGTTGGTCATGGATTGGTGATGTTTATTCTGCGAATTGGAGAAGACTCCGCGTATAAAACGTGGATTGTATGGAGTATTGGTTGTTTGCCTGTGAAATAAAGTAATAAGAAGTACTGGAGGAATTATCCAGGAAATTATTTAGGGGCTGTGAACTTGTTGTTCAGCCCTAATGGCCGTGAGTGCCATTCTTTGTGTGTTGAGCCATCCTGCTGCAACAATGAAAGGCCAGTGAGCCAAACGGGCAAGGTGAAGTTGTACCCGCATCAGTCCAGGCTTGAAACTGACGATTTGAACAACGGGAAAGCCTAATCAGAACACGCATTATAGTT
This sequence comes from Platanthera zijinensis, assembly GCA_039513925.1. Lineage (NCBI taxonomy): Eukaryota > Viridiplantae > Streptophyta > Magnoliopsida > Asparagales > Orchidaceae > Platanthera > Platanthera zijinensis. The sequence goes on from CM077087.1 coordinate 124,464,284, forward strand.
GTCTAACTAGAGTGCCGAAGTTATTGGCATTCATTAGGATCACGTAATGAGAGTCTTGGGCTGTTTGCCATCAAGACTAAAGTCTCCTTATGTGGGTCGTGGAGAATGAATGTTATTTGTTTACCATCATGTCTGGGACCTCTGAACTGTAAGACCCCCCTCCTGGAACACAAAACACGGCACGAGAGGGGTCTTATGCCCAGAACAGCCGCCTTGCAGTAGCACTAGCACTCGGGCCAGCCTGTACTACAAGACACCTATCCTGCCGGCTACAACCAATATAAACATATAAATGCCAACCCAACCATAATAATATGAAGAAGTCAATCCACACTAAGCATAAGTCCATAAGTACAGCAAAAGAGAAGCTAAACAAGCTTCTACATAATCAGAGTATGTAAATTGAATTGCCCCGAGGGGCAACAATAAAATCTCTCTAACTCACATCTTTAACCGACGGTAGCGACGGTACCGTCCCCTCAAGCCCTGTCGTCCTGGCCTGGCTGTCCAGCTACAAGACCTGCTGCTCCACCTGCATGGTTTCCTCCTAAAAAAGAAGACGTAGCAACCGTTAGTCCTAAAGACTATGTGGCTTCACATCCGCTCCCCTGGCGACTCCTCGACACCGGGCGGAGAAAGGAATAGGTACAATATATAAAACAGTAGTACAAGCAGGTGAAGTAAGTATACATGTCATAAGTAGCAATAGAAGTAGTGTATAAATGAGCAACCTCTTATTCTATAATTCTACCATCTACAGAAGCAAGAGAGTATAATGTTATAACAGTAAGTAACTCAACTTATATGGATGCCCATACAAGCATATAAGTTGAGGGTCGTTCAGCAGTAAATAACTAATCGTATAGGAGTGCCCATACAAACTTATACGATTCGGGTCTTGTGTATGTAATGAATTGCAATGCTATGTATGCAATGAAATGACACACCCATGATCAAGCACATGCAATCGCTATGTCGACACAAACTTATAGTTCCCACTATTCGAGCAGGTAGCTAACCTCTAAGGCGTCATCCATCGTGGCCAAACGGTGATAGTAGAGCGGGCATCTCTACTACTAGGCTGGTATCCACACTACCTGGCCTAGGCCTCCAAACACCTCAACACTAAGAACATAACAGCGGAGCTCACATGCGTACTACGGCTCAGCGGGTTCTCATGGGAAAATGTGCACCAAGATCCTAGCCCCGAACTTGCCTAAGGTATGAAACAGAAGGAGCCCCGAAAATGAGCACAGGGACCAAGCCTAACCGTTCACTTGGCACGGAAGTAGCCTTGGGACGTTAACAATGTGCACCAAGACAAATCGCCCAAGGTCTAACTGTCAACTCCCATCGGTGTGACGATTGGCGAGCCCGTAGACCTGCCACACGATCCTTAACCCGGGATTACGACACCGCGTGTCGACTCACACCACATGCAATTCAATAATATCGTGGCATGGAAGGAGCCTCGGGACATGAACACCGAGGACCAAGCCCAACCATCCATCAAATACGGAAGGAGCCTCGGGACGTGAACACCGAGGACCAAGCTCAACCGTCCAACTTTACTCATCTTAACCTCATTCCAACTAGTTACGGTCAACACCGCACTTGTTACTTCCACAATGCTACCCGTAGGGAGACGACACTCTAAGCATTGGATTACTAATTCCCTTCTATCCATTCAACATACATCATGGCCATAGTTAAATCATTTATATGCCCTTCCAAATGAATTCCACATGATATAGATAATGGGCATCAATATACATCTACCAATTTATATCAGGCTCTTTCCTTAAATTAAGCTTGTCCACAACTCGTTATACGAATTCAGATTTATAACATCCACTTATCATATCACTATGATGATTATGTCAAAAGAGTTCACCCAAAACTCAAGTTGGATCGAAACATTAAATTCCACCAAATCGAATTCGACATTACACAACCGAGAATTTAGGTGCAGCATTAATCCGGGAAAAAACATCGACCAAGGATTCCCGTGGATACATAAATCCGGCGAGTGCGTGTAACCACTAGTTGGAAAGATAATTTTAAGGGCTACAACTTTCGTGTTTAGTCAAAAGCTCAGATCTGATCGCATCACACCAGAAATTCATTCGAAGCCTGCTGCGTACAAGATACAGATTTCCTGGGTGGAATTTCCCCCAATCGCAGCAGATTCGAACTGACTTTACCGAGGCTACAGGAATCGCCTGGAAACATTAAACCACTCGTTGGAAAGATAATTTCGAGGTCTACGACTTTCATGTTTAGTTTAAAACCCAGAAATTACCAGAACCCCTCCGAAACTGTCCATGAAGATCGTTGCGTGCAGAAATCAGATTTCTGCACGCATCTTAAGGTGAGATGAACGACATCCGTTCATCTTCCTCCTTGCATCGATCTCCCAAAAACACCTCCAACAATTCGTCCACCCTTATTCACCCTTACAAAGCTGTACTTCTCCATGAATCACTCTCTCATCTCCACTTTGAAGGATGAAGAGGTTGAAGAAGACTAAAGCCTTGAAAGCAACCTAGGCGTGACTTTTTCCCTAAGAAATTTTCTCCTCACCATCAAGATTCTATAGAGTCGATATCTCTCCTAGAATATAACTACAGATCTAGCACCAAGGGAGAGGGGAGGAAGCTCACCTCATTTCCAGCGGTACCATCAATCCCGGCCATGGATCTAGTCATCCTCCTCCACGACATCATTTCTTCCTTGACAGCGACGACATTTCTCCTCTTCCAAAGTTTGGCTGGCTCCAGCAAGCCTCTCCTCCACCAAAGCTCCGACTCTGACGATCGGCTTCTATCCCGATGGTTTTGCGCGGATAGCGGCTCGGCAATGATCGAAGTGACCGCTAGGATTCAGTTTTCTTCTTATTTATATTAGCTCATTAGTGTTATGTCACTTCGCCATGTGTAAACCTCTGATTGGACCGCCCAAAATTAGGTCCTATTTCAAATGACCGGTCCAAGGGATCATCTAGCATGAATCCCGAAGTCCGGTTCAATCCGCCAGTACAAGCCAGCGAATCTGCCTGGGCGGATAAACGCACAAGTCAAATTCGGCGGGAATCAACTTCCATTCTCGACGATAGGCGAGTATAGACGGGTATTCTCGACGAATTCTTCGGGTATCAACAATGATTCCTGACGAATTTCCCTTGACCATTTCATCGGAAATCCTGGCATTGAGTGCGTTGAGTATCAGTCAAAGATACTCGATGATCGGTCATCATTCTCGACGATCGGTGAGTATGGTCGGGTATTCTCGACGAATTCGTCGGGTATCAACAATGATTCCTGATGACTTTCCCTTAACCATTTTATAAGATATCCTGGCGTTGAGTGCGTTGAGTATCATTCAATGATACTAGACGATCGATGAGTATAGCCGGGTATTCTCGACGAATTTGTCGGGTATCAACAATGATTCCCGGCGATTTTCCCTTAACCATTTTATTAGAAATCCTGGCGTTGAGTATCAGTCAACGATACTAGACGATCGGCGAGTATAGCCGGGTATTCTCGACGAATTCGTCGGGTATCAACAATTATTCCTGACGATTTTACTTTAACCATTTTATCAGAAATCCTGGCGTTGAGTGCGTTGAGTATCAGTCAGCGATACTCGACGATCGGTCATCATCCTCGACGATCGGTGGGTTTATCCGGGCATTCTCGACGAATTCATCGGATATCACTCAACCCATCACTCCGTTCAAGATACTTGACGCCTTTTGCCTGTGCGCCCCGAGCCCGAGTCAAGTCTCTTGACTCAGAACTCGTGCGAGGGGGCCTAGCGCAAATTGGGACGTTACAAATCCTATAAACAAAATAAAAGATTTCGTCCCCGAAATCAGGCTGATGCTATGGGGAGTAAAGCATACAAAATAACACATGCTTTTAAATGAAACTACATGAACCAAACAACTCCGGTTAGTGTCCTTGCATCAAATCCATCGGCTCCCAGGTGAATTCCTCCTTCCCATTATTAGAAAATAGCACTTTTACCAAGGGAACTCTTTTGCGGCGCAAGGCTCTTATCTCTTTATCAACGATCCACTCCGGCTCCAGTCGCACAGATCTGTAAGACGCCACAGTACCATTAGTTGTGGGGATGTATTGTTCAGGCCGCAACAGCGCCTTCCGAAGCAACGATACATGGAACACATTGTGTAGATTCTCTAGCTCGAGCGGTAGCTCCAGCCGATATGCCAAAGGGCTAATCCTTTCCAAAATTACATAGGGCCCAACATACCGTGGGCTGAGATTTTTCACTCCCCCACCCATGAGACTCCATGCATCGCCAGGATTTTTAGGAACACTTTATCACCCACTTGAAACTCCACCATATGGTGCCTTACATTATAATACTTTGCCTGCCGACTTTAAGCCTCTAACATACGATCCCGTATCAACCTAACCACCGCATCCGTGTCATCTATATATTCAACACCGAAAGTCTTCGGGTCTTCATCTTGCACCCAAGATAAGGGGGTTCTACACCTCCTTCCATATAGGGCTTCATGGGGCGCCATGCCAATGCTAGCTTGATGGCTGTTGTTGTAGGAGAATTCCACTAAGGCCAAGAGTCTTTCCCACGGCTCTCCCATATCTATCACACACAACCTCAACAGATCCTCCAATGTTCGGATGGTCTGCTCCGACTGCCCGTCCGTCAGAGGATTAAATGCGGTGCTGAAGGTAAGGCGTGAGCCCAAATATGCATGTACCGCCTTCCACTCCTTGGAGGTAAAGCGACCATCACGGTCTGAAACTATTGTCTTAGGTACGCCGTGATACCGTACAAACTGCTCCACGAAAAGGTGTACTAAGACATCCATATGAGCCTCCTTCTTCATAGGAATGAACCGGGCAACTTTCGTCAGGCGATCAATGATCACAATTACTGAATCATTTCTTGAGCGGGAGCGAAATAGCCCATGTGAAAAGTCCATGGAAATATCCTAGAACTTCCATTCAGGGATTGGAAACGACTGCAATAGGCCACCGGGACTCCTGCACTCCGCCTTCACTCTTTGGCAGGCTTCAAAATGCGTGACAAAGTATCGGACATCCTTCTTCATTCATGGCCAAAACATCGTCTTCTGTAAGCCAGCGTACATCTTTGAAATTACCGGGTGCACTGAATATTGAGAGAAATGTGCCTCTCTCAAGATATCTTCCCGGATTTTACCGCCTTTGGGAATGTAAAGCAGGGCGCGAAAGTAAATGAGGACGTCCTTTAGTGTGTACTCGTCGATAGCCCCGTCTTCGATCAACTTGAGTGCCGGGGCCAGAACCGCATCCAATCCTTGCTCCACTCGGATCCGGTCCCGGATATCACAAACTATGCTCATGCTGGACAAGTACTCCGAATATTCTGCCAAAGGAGCCTTAAATATCAATGTAATATCCATCTCCTCAATCATCCATGCCAAATCCATGCTCATCAACCGAGACTCTAGGCTCGAGCCGGGTACTTTCCTGCTAAACGCATCGGCTAAAGAGTTTTCTTTTCCGGTGTGGTAGTTCAAGGTGAACTCATAATCGCATAGAAACTCTAACCACCGGCGTTGTCTTAGGTTCAACTCCTTCTTGGTATAAATGTACTTCAAGTTTTTATGATCCGAGAAGATTTCGCAGTGGACGCCGTATAGATAATGCCTCCATACCTTCTAGGCGAACAACACTGCTCCTAGCTCGAAATCATGTACCGGGTAATTGATATCATGCTTCAATTTTCTTAAAGCATAAGAAATCACGTGCCCGTGCTACATCAACACCGCTCCCAACCCTTGATAAGACGCGTCTGTGTAAACTTGAAATCCTTCCTTCCCAGACGGCAGGATAAGGATGGGGGCGGAGGTAAGTCTATCCTTCAATTCCTTGAATGCCGCTTCACATTGGGGTGTCCACTCAAATGGCACACCTTTCTTTGTCAAAGAAGTAAGCGGGAGGGCAATCTTGGAGAATCCTTTTACGAACTTGCGATAATATCCGGCAAGTCCAAGAAAACTCCTCAAATCGACCGCCGACTACAAGGGCGACCACCCCTTCACGGTATGCACCTTTGTCGGATCTACAGCTAGTCCAGCCCCACTGATTACATGACCCAAGAAAGCCACTTCCCTAAGCAAGAATTCACACTTACTAAACTTTGCGAACATGGCGTGCTCTTTTAACTTTTCAAGAACTAAGGCCAGATGTCCGGCATGCTCTTCCTCCGTTTTAGAGTAGACTAAGATGTTGTCAATAAACACAATGATGAAGACATCTAGATAGGCCTCAAACACTTTATTCATAAAGCTCATGAAAGCTGATGGGGCATTTGTGAGCCCAAACAGCATCACCGTAAACTCATATAAGCCGTACCTTGAGCTGAAAGCCGTTTTCTGGATATCATCCTCTTGTATTCACAATTGATAATACCCCGAGCGCAAATCCAGTTTGGAGAACCAATGCGCTCCCACCAATTGATCGATCAACTCATCGATCCGAGGTAACGGATAGGTGTTCCGTACCGTTAGTCGGTTGAGCTCCCGATAGTCTATACATAAACGCAGGGTTCAATCTTTCTTCTTAACGAATAGAATAGGGGCTCCCCAAGGTGATGAATTCGGGTGAACAAACTGTGATTCTACCAACTCCTGCAGTTGAACTCTAAACTTTTCGAGTTCTTTTGGGGCCATTCGATAAGGGGTCCTAGAAACAGGCTTAGATCCTGATACAAGCTTAATTTCAAAAATCCACTTCTCTATGCGAGGGTAACCCTTGTAATTTCTCAGTAAATACCTCAGGGAAATCCCATGCTACCTGCACATCCTTCACATCTACCCTCACCTCCTTCAGTTCGAAACATATCACGTAGACTTCATCACCTCTCATTTGAGCTTTCAAGGTCTGGATTGAGGATAACAATAATCGTGGTGCGAAATTTATACCTTGGAAGATTACATCAGTGTCTCCATGTCTCAAATAGATTTTCTTCTCTGCACAGTCGATTCTTGCATGGTGCCAATCCAGCAACGCCATGCCCAGAATGAGGTCGATTTTTTGTATTCTCAAAATTTTGGTGGGGGTATCTAAGGTCTTTCCCCCAATTGTTATCTCCAACTCACACTTCGCGGTTGCCGTCATCTCATATCCGTCTGCGAGGCGTACTCTTCGAGCAATACCAGTGAAATATTGCACTCCGTGTATATCCTTGATGAAGTCTTCAGACATGAAAGAATGTGAGGCACCGGTGTCAAATAACGTATAAGCCGGTTTCCCGCCGACCATCACGGTGCCTAAGTGTCATTAATAATACTCAAGCTAGACGTCTAGTATATCTTAAGCCACTAGAGGATATTAATGGAAGCAAAATGGATAATTCAAGTCGTACCTGCAATCATCTCTTGAGGATTCCGCTCTTGAGTCATATCCAAGGCATACACTTGATCCCGAGCGGGTTCGGGGTTTCTTCCTCGTGGTCCACGTCCTCGACCATGCATATACCCTTGCTCCCGAGGGGCTGCTGGAGGAAAAGAAAAAGGTGCATCTCTAAACATTTATGGACAGTAGCGTCAAATGTGGCCCGGTTGGTTTCATTCAAAGCACACCCGTTCCTGCCTTCCGCCGTGTTGCTGAAATTGTTGAGGTGGAGGTAATGCTGGCGGTTGCGGAAACGGGTTCTCCTCTCTAAAATTCTGGGGGAAAAGCCCGCCACATCTCCTACATCCTCTTCCTCTTCTATTGTCAAATCTCTTTCTATTGCTGGGGCCGGCTTCCATCACACCCTCCACTGGCCTCTTACCACTTCCCAAGTGGTCCGCTTCCAATCTCTTCGCCATATAGATAATCTCCGCCAGACTTGAGTCCGCTATAAACAAAAGGGCTAGCCTTAGGGGATCTCGCAAGCCTTTGTATAATCGATTGGCGTACCCTCTATCATCCAACTCATAGGAGTCAGCGAATATAGCCAAGTGCTGAAACTCCCGTTGGTACTCTGTCACCGACTTGGACCCTTGCTTTAGTTGCAAAAATCTCTCTTCAAGACCATCCCGAGCAGCCGAAGGGATGAAATGCTCTAAGAAGGCTTCAAAGAATTCGCTCCAACTAATGTCCGTGTACACTCTTCCATGAAAAGTGGAGCCCATGAGGGACTTCCACCACCTTTTCGCGTGCAGCTCTAAGAGTGTCACCACAAGGTCCACCGCCATGTTGTTTGGGCATCTTATTCCTGCCGACAATTCCTGTACAGTGTCGATCCTCTCTTCCGTGTGCACCACCGACTCTGTACCAATATAAGCGGGAGGGGAGAGAGCTCGGAAAATGCTTATCAAACTAGATCACGGACCCTGTTGTACTGGTGCCTGCTAAGATTGGGTTCTAAAGGCGTCCAAAATAGCTATGAGTGTCTGCCCCATCTCTGATTGTTGGAATTGTGTAGGTACGGACGGGGCGGGGGTGCCCCTCACTTGCTCAGAATGTATTGGGATCTGCACATAGGGTACAAACATAAGGTTAGGTTGGCTAATATAAGTCCAAAGATGGACAACTTAGTGTGAATTGCATATGTGCACACCTTGGCTTCCGCTAAGTCAGGTTTTCCCCAAACTGACTAATCAAACGGGGGTGGCACCATTGTTAAGTGAGTGTCTCCTTGGAGGATCGTAGCAAGCTGATACCATTTGTAAGACCCCCCTCCCGGAACACAAAACACGGCACGAGAGGGGTATTATGCCAGAAATAGCCGTCTTGCAGTAGCACTAGCACTCGGGCCAGCCTGTACCATAAGACGCCTATCCTGCCGGTTACAACCAATATAAACATATAAATTCCAACCCAACAATAATATTATGAAGAAGTCAATCCACAGTAAGCATAAGTCCATAAGTACAGCAAAAGAGAAGCTAAACAAGCTTCTACATAATCAGAGTACGTAAATAGAATTGCCACGAGTGGCTACAATAAAATCTCTCTCACTCACATCTGTAACCGACGGTAGCGATGGTACCGTCTCCTCAGGCCCTACGTCCTTGCTTAGCTGTCAAGCTGCAAGACCTGCTTCTCCACCTGCAGGGTTTCCTCCTAAAAAGGAAGGCGTTGCAACCGTTAGTCATATATACAAAGTTCTTCACATCCGCTCCCCCGGCGACTCCTCGGCACCGGGCAGAGAAAGGAACAGGTATAATATATAAAACAGTAGTACAAGCAGGTGAAGTAAGTATACATGTCATAAGTAGTAATAAAAGTAGTGTATAAATGAGCAACCTCTTATTCTACAATTCTACCATCTTCAACAGCAAGAGAGTATAATGTTATAACAGTAAGTAACTCAACTTATATGGATGCCCATACGAGCATATAAGTTGAGGGTCGTTCAGCAGTAAGTAACTCATCGTATAGAAGTGCCCATACAAACTTATACGATGAGGGTCTTGTGTATGTAATGAAGTGCAATGCTATGTATGCAATGAAATGACACACCCATGATCAAGAACATGCAATCGCTATGTCGACACAGACTTATATTTCCCACTATTCGAGCAGGTAGCTAACCTCTCAGGCGTCATCCGTCGTGGCCAAACGGTGACAGTAGAGCAGGCATCTCCACTACTAGGCTGGTCTCCACACTACCTGGCCGAGGCCTCCGTATGCCTAAACGCTAAGAACAAAACAGCGGATCTCAATCGCGTACTACGGCTCAGCGGGTTCTCTTGGGTAAATGTGCACCAAGATCCTAGCCCCGAAATGGCCTAAGGTATGACACGAAAGGAGCCCCAGAAATGAGCATGAGGACCAAGCCCAACCGTTCACTTGGCACGGAAGGAGCCTCAGGACGTGAACATCGAGGACCAAGCCCAACTGCCCAAGGTCTAACTGTCAACTCCCATCAGTGTGACGATTGGAGAGCCCGTAGACCTGCCAAACTATCCTTAACCCGTGATTATGACACCGCGTGTCGACTCACACACCATGCAATTCAACAATATCGTGGCTTGGAAGGATCCTCAGGACGTGAAAATCGAGGACCAATCCCAACCATCCATCGATTATGGAAGGAGCCTCGGGATGTGAACACCGAGTACCAAGCCCAACCGTCCAACTTTACTCATCTCAACCTCATTCCAACTAGTGACGGTCAACACCGCACATGTTACTTCCACAATGCTACCCGTAGGGAGATGGCACTCTAAACATTGGATTACTAATTTCCTTCTATCCATTCAACATACATCATGGCCATAGTTAAATCATTTATATGCCCTTCCAAATGAATTCCACATGATATAGATAATGGGCATCAATATACATCTACCAATTTATATCAGGCTCTTTCCTTAAATTAAGCTTGTCAAGAACTCGTTATAAAAATTCAGATTTATAACATCCACTTATCATATCACCATGATTATTATGTCAAAAGAGTTCACCCAAACCTCGAGTTGTATGACAACATTAAATTCCACCAAATCGAATTCGACATTACACAGCCCAGAATTTAGGTGCAGCATTTATCCGGGCAGCAACTTCAACAAAGGATTCCCGTGGCTACATAAATCCGGCGAGTGCGTGTAACCACTCGTTGGAAAGATAATTTCAAGGGCTAAAACTTTAGTGTTTAGTCGAAAGCCCAGATCTTATCACATCACACCAGAAATTCATTCGAAGCCTGCTGCGTACAGGATACAGATTTCCTTGGTGGAATTTCCCCCAATCGCAGAAGATTCGAACTCACTTTCCCGAGGCTATAGTTATCGCCTGGAAACGTACAACCACTCGTTGTAAAGATAATTACGAGGGCTATGACTTTTATGTTGAGTTGAAAACCCAGATATGACCAAAACCCCTCCAAAACTGGCCACGAAGATCGCTGCGTGCAGAAATCAGATTTGTGCACGCATCTTAAGGTGAGTTAAACGACATCCGTTCATCTTCCTCCTTGCATTGATCTCCCAAAAACTCCTCCAGAAATTTTTCCACCCTTATTCACCCTCACAAAGCCATACTTCTACACGAATCACTCTCTCATCTCCACTTTGAAGGATCAAGAGGTTGAAGAAGACTAAAGCCTAGAAAGCAACCTAGGCATGGCTTTTTCCCTAAGAAATCTTCTCCTCACCATCAAGACTCTATGGAGTCGATATCTCTCCGAGAATATAACTACAGATCTAGCACCAAGGGAGAGGGGAGGAAGTTCACCTCATTTCCAGCGGTACCATCGATCCCGACCATGGATCTAGTCGTCCTCCTCTGCGACATCATTTCTTCCTTGACAGCGACGACGTTTCTCTTCTTCCAAAGTTTGGCTGGCTCCAGCAAGCCTCTCCTCCTCCAGAGCTCCGACTCTGACGATCGGCTTCTCTCCTGATGGTTTTGCGCGGATAGCAGCTCGGCAATGATCGAAGTGACCGCTAGGGTTCAGTTTTCTTCTTATTTATATTAGCTCATTAGTGTTATGTCACTTCGCCATGTGTCATCCTCTTATTGGACCGCCAAAAATTAGGTCTTATTTGAAATGACTGGTCCAAGGGATCATTTAGCACGAATCCCGAAGTCCGATTTAGTCCGCCCGTACAAGCCAGCGAATCTGCTTGGGTGGATAAATGCACAAGTCAAATTCGGCGGGAATCAACTTCCATTCTCGACGATCGGCGAGTATAGACGGGTATTCTCGACGAATTCTTCGGGTATCAACAATGATTCCTGACGAATTTCCCTTGACCATTTCATCGGAAATCCCGGCGTTGAGTGCGTTGAGTAACAGTCAACGATACTCGATGATCGATCATCATTCTCGACGATCGGTGAGTATGGTCGGGTATTCTCAACGAATTCGTCGGGTATCAACAATGATTCCCGATGACTTTCCCTTAACCATTTTATAAGAAATCCTTGCGTTGAGTGCATTGAGTATCAGTCAATGATACTAGACGATCGATGAGTATAGCCGGGTATTCTCGACGAATTTATCGGGTATCAACAATGATTCCCGATGATTTTCCCTTAACAATTTTATTAGAAATCCTGGCGTTGAGTATCAGTCAACGATACTAGACGATCGTTGAGTATAGCCGGGTATTCTCGACGAATTCGTCGGGTATCAACAATGATTCCCGACGATTTTACTTTAACCATTTTATCAGAAATCCTGGCGTTGAGTGCGTTGAGTATCTGTCAGTGATACTCGACGATCGGTCATCATTCTCGACGATCGGTGGGTTTATCAGGGCATTCTCGACGAATTCATCGGATATCACTCAACCCATCACACCGTTCAAGACACTTGACGCCTTTTGCCTGTGCGCCCTGAGCCCGAGTCAAGTCTCTTGACTATGAACTTGTGCGAGGGGGCCTAGTGCGAATTGGGACGTTACAAATCCTTTAAACAAAATAAAAGATTCCGTCCCCGAAATCAGGCTGAGGATATGGGGAGTAAAGCATACAAAATAACATAGGCTTTTAAATGAAACTACATGAACCAAACAACTCCGGGTAGTGTCCTTGCATCAAATCCATCGGCTCTTAGGTGAATTCCTCCTTCCCATGATTAGACAATAACACTTTTACCAAGGGAACACTTTTGCGGCGCAAGGCTCTTATCTCTTTATCAACGATCCACACCGGCTCCGGTCGCACAGATCTGTAAGATGCCACAGTACCATCAGTTGTGGGGATGTATTGTTCAGGCCGCAACAGCGCCTTCCGAAGCGACGATATATGGAACACATTGTGTAGATTCTCTAGCTCGAGCTGTAGCTCCAGCCGATAGGCCAAAGGGCTAATCCTTTCCAAAATGAAATAGGGCCCAACATACCGTGGGTTGAGTTTCTTCACTCCCCCACCCGTGAGACTCCATACATCGGCAGGATTTTCAGGAACACTTTATCACCCACTTGAAACTCCACCATACGGTGCCTTGCGTTATAAAACTTTGCCTGCCGACTTTGAGCCTCTAACATACGATCCCGTATCAACCTAACCTCCGCATCCGTGTCATCTATATATTCAACACCGAAAGTATTCGGGTCTTCATCTTGCACCCAAGACAAGGGGGTTCTACACCTCCTTCCATATAGGGCTTCATGGGGCGCCATGCCAATGCTAGCTTGATGGCTGTTGTTGTAGGAGAATTACACTAAGGCCAAGAGTCTTTCCCACGGCTCTCCCATATCTATCACACACAACCTCAACAGATCCTCCAATGTTCGGATGGTCCGCTCCGACTGCCCGTCCGTCTGAGGATGAAATGCGGTGCTGAAGGTAAGGCGCGAGCCCAAATACACCTGTACCGCCTTCCACTCCTTGGAGGTAAAGCGACCATCACGGTCCGAAACAATTGTCTTAGGTACGCCATGATACCGTACAAACTGCTCCACGAAAAGGCGTATTAAGACATCCAAATGAGCCTCCTTCTTCATAGGAATGAACCGAGCAACATTCGTCAGGCGATCAACGATCACCAATACTAAATCATTTCTTGAGCGGGAGCGAGGTAGCCCATGTGAAAAGTCCATCAAAATATCCTAGAACTTCCATTCAGGAATTGGCAACGACTACAATAGGCCACCGGGACTCCAGCACTCCGCCTTCACTCTTTGGCAGGCTTCAAAATTCGTGACAAAGTATCGGACATCCTTCTTCATTCCTGGCCAAAACATCGTCTTCCGTAATCCAGCGTACATCTTTAAAATTACCGGGTGCACTGAATATTGAGAGAAATGTGCCTCTCTCAAGATATCCTCCCAGATTTTACCGCCTTTGGGAATGTAGAGCACGCCGCGAAAGTAAACGAGGCCGTCCTTTAGTGTGTACTCGTCGGTAGCCCCGTATTCGATCAACTTGAGTGCCGGGGCCAGAGCCGCATCCAATCCTTGCACCACTCGGATCCGGTCCCGGATATCACAAACTATGCTCATGCTGGACAAGTACTCTGAATATTCTGCCGAAGGAGCCTTAAATATCAATGTAATATCCATCTCCTCAATCATCCGCGCCAAATCCATGCTCATCAACCGAGACTCTGGGCTCGAGCCGGGTACTTTCCTGCTAAACGCATCGGCTAAAGAGTTTTCTTTTCCGGGGTGGTAGTTCAAGGTGAACTCATAATCGCATAGAAACTCTAACCACCGCCGTTGTCTTAGGTTCAACTCCTTCTTGGTATAAACGTACTTCAAGTTTTTATGATCCGAGAAGATTTCGCAGTGGACGCCGTATAGATAATGCATCCATACCTTCAAGGCGAACAACACTGCTCCTAGCTCCAAATCATGCACCGGGTAATTGATTTCATGCTTCTTCAATTTTCTTAAAGCATAAGAAATCACGTGCCCGTGCTGCATCAACACCGCTCCCAACCCTTGATAAGATGCGTCCATGTAAACTTGAAATCCTTCCTTCCCAGACGGCAGGACAAAGATGGGGGCGGAGGTAAGTCTATCCTTCAATTCCTTGAATGCCGCTTCACATTGGGGTGTCCACTCAAATGGCACACATTTCTTTATCAAAGAAGTAAGCGGGAGGGCAATCTTGGAGAATCCTTTTACGAACTTGCGGTAGTATCCGGCAAGTCAAAAAAAACTCCTCAAATCGGCCGCCGACTTTATGGGCGACCACCCCTTCATGGTACGCACCTTTGTCGGATCCACAGCTAGTCCAGCCCCACTGATTACATGACCCAAGAAATCCACTTCCCTAAGCAAGAATTCACACTTAATAAACTTTGCGAACAGGGCGTGCTCTTTTAACTTTTCAAGAACTAAGGCCAGAAGCCGGGCATGCTCTTCCTCCGTTTTAGAGTAGACTAAGATGTTGTCAATAAACACAATGACGAATACATCTAGATAGTCCTCAAACACTTTATTCATAAAGCTCATGAAAGCTGATGGGGCATTTGTGAGCGCAAATGGCATCACCGTAAACTCATATCAGTCGTACCTTGAGCTGAAAGCCGTTTTCTGGATATCATCCTCTTGCATTCTCAATTGATAATACCCCGAGCGCAAATCCAGTTAGGAGAACCAATGCGCTCCCACCAGTTGATCGAATAACTCATCGATCTAAGGTAACGGATAGGTGTTCCGTACCGTCAGTCGGTTGAGCTCCCGATAGTCTATACATAAACGCAAGGTTCAATCTTTCTTATTAACTCCTGTAGTTGGGCTTTCAAGGTCTGGATTGAGGATAACAATAATCGTGGTGCGAAATTTATACCTTGGAAGATTACATCAGTGTCTCCATGTCTCAAATAGATTTTCTTCTCTGCACAGTCGATTCTTGCATGGTGCCAATCCAGCCACGCCATGCCCAGAATGAGGTCGATTTTTTGTATTCTCAAAATTTTGGCGGGGGTATATAAGGTCTTTCCCCCAATTGTTATCTCCAACTCACACTTCGCGGTTGCCGTCATCTCATATCCGTCTGCGAGGCGTACTCTTCGAGCAATACCAGTGAAATATTACACTCTGTGTATATCCTTGATGAAGTCTTCAGACATGAAAGAATGTGAGGCACCGGTGTCAAATAACGTATAAGCCGGTTTCCTGCCGACCATCACGGTGCCTAAGTGTCATTAATAATACTCAAGCTAGACGTCTAGTATATCTTAATCCACTAGAGGATATTAATGGAAGCAAAATGGATAATTCAAATTGTACCTGCAATCATCTCTTGAGGATTCCGCTCTTGAGACATATCCAAGGCATACATCTGATCCCGAGCGGGTCCGGGGTTTCTTCCTCGTGGTCCACGTCCTCGACCACACATATACCCTCGCTCCCGTGGGGCTGCTGGAGGGAAAGAAAAAGGTGCATCTCTAAACATTTGTGGACAGTAGCATCGAATGTGGCCCGGTTGGTTTCATTCAAAGCACACCTTTCCTTCCTTCCGCCGTGTTGCTGAAATTGTTGAGGTGGAGGTAATGCTGGCGGTTGCGGAACCGGGTTCTCCTCTCTAAAATTCTGGGGGAAACGCCCGCCACATCTCCTATATCCTCTTCCTCTTCTATTGTCAAATCTCTTTCTGTTGCTGGGGCCGGCTTCCATCACACCCTCCACTGGCCTCTTACCACTTCCCAAGTGGTCCGCTTCCAATCTCTTCACCATATCGATAATCTCCGCCAGAATTGTGTCCGCTATAAACAAAAGGGCTTGCCTTAGGGGATCTCGCAAGCCTTTGTAGAATCGTTTGGCGTACCCTCTATCATCCAACTCATAGGAGTCAGCGAATATAGCCAAGTGCTGAAACTCTCGTTGGTACTCTGTCACCGACTTGGACCCTTGCTTTAGTTGCAAAAATCTCTCTTCAAGACCATCCCGAGCGGCCGAAGGGATGAAATGCCCTAAGAAGGCTTCAGAGAATTCGCTCCAACTAATGTCCGTGTATACTCTTCCATGAAAAGTGGAGCCCATGAGGGACTTCCACCACCTTTTGGCGTGCAGCTCTAAGAGTTTCACCACAAGGTTCACCGCCATGTTGTTTGGGCATCTTATTCCTGCCGACAATTCCTGTATAGTGTTGAGCCACTCTTCCGTATGCACCGCCGACTCTGTCCCAATATAAGCGGGAGGGGGGAGAGCTCGGAAAATGCTTATCCAACTAGATCCCGGACCTTGTTGTACAGGTGCCTACTAAGATTGGGTTCTAAAGGCGTCAAAAATAGCTGTGAGCGTCTGCCCCAGCTCTGATTGTTGGAATTGTGTAGGTACGGACGGGGCGGGGGTGCCCCTCACTTGCTCAGAATGTATTGGGATCTACACATAGGGTACAAACATAAGGTTAGGTTGGCTAATATAAGTCCAAAGATGGATAACTTAGTGTGAAATACATATGGGCACACCATGGCTTCCGCTAAGTCAGGTTTTCCCCAAATTGACTAATCAAATGGGGGTGGCACCATTATTAAGTGAATGTTCCCTTGGAGGATCGTAGCAAGCCGATACCATTTGTAATACCCCCCTCCCGGAACACAAAACACGGCACGAGAGTGGTATTATGCCAGAAACATCCGCCTTGCAGTAGCACAAGCACTCGGGCCAGCCTGTACCACAAGACGCCAATCCTGCCGGTTACTACCAATATCAACATAAAAATTCCAACCCAACCATAATAATATGAAGAAGTCAATCCACAGTAAGCATAAGTCCATAAGTACAGCAAAAGAGAAGCTAAACAAGCTTCTACATAATCAGAGTACGTAAATAGAATTGCCCCGAGGGGCTACAATAAAATCTCTCTCACTCACATCTGTAACCGACGGTAGCGATGGTACCGTCCCCTCAGGCCCTATGTCCTTGCTTGGCTGTCAAGCTGCAAGACCTGCTGCTCCACCTGCGGGGTTTCCTCCTAAAAAGGATGACGTAGCAACCGTTAGTCATATATACAAAGTTGCTTTACATCCGCTCCCCCGGCGACTCCTCGGCACTGGGCGGAGAAAGGAAAAGGTATAATATATAAAACAGTAGTACAAGCAGGTGAAGTAAGTATACATGTCATAAGTAGCAATAAAAGTAGTGTATAAATGAGCAACCTCTTATTCTACAATTCTACCATCTACAACAGCAAGAGAGTATAATGTTATAACAGTAAGTAACTCAACTTATATGGATGCCCATACAAGCATATAAGTTGAGGGTCGTTTAGCAGTAAGTAACTCATCGTATAGAAGTGCCCATACAAACTTATACGATGAGGGTCTTGTGTATGTAATGAAGTGCAATGCTATGTATGCAATGAAATGACACACCCATGATCAAGAACATGAAATCGCTATGTCGACACAGACTTATATTTCCCACTATTCGAGCAGGTAGCTAACCTCTCAGGCGTCATCCGTCGTGGCCAAACGGTGACAGTAGAGCAGGCATCTCCACTACTAGGCTGGTCTCCACAGTACCTGGCCTAGGCCTCCGTATGCCTCAATGCTAAGAACACAACAGCGGAGCTCAATCGCGTACTACGGCTCAGCGGGTTCTCTTGGGTAAATGCGCACCAAGATCCAAGCCCCAAAATGGCCTAAGGTATGACACAGAAGGAGCCCCGGAAATGAGCACGAGGACCAAGCCCAACCGTTCACTTGGCACGGAAGGAGCCTCAGGACATGAACATCGTGGACCAAGCCCAACCGCCCAAGGTCTAACTGTCAACTCCCATCGGTGTGACGATTGGCGAGCCTGTAGACCTGTCACACTATCCTTAACCCGTGATTACGACACCACGTGTCTACTCACACACCATGCAATTCCACAATATCGTGGAATGGAAGGAGCCTCGGGACGTGAAAACCGAGGACCAAGCCCAACCATCCATCAATTATGGAAGGAGCCTCAGGATGTGAACACCGAGTACCAAGCCCAACCGTCCAACTTTACTCATCTCAACCTCATTCCAACTAGTGACGGTCAACACCGCACTTGTTACTTCCACAATGCTACCCGTAGGGAGACGACACTCTCAACATTGGATTACTAATTCCCTTCTATCCATTCAACATACATCATGGCCACAGTTAAATCATTTATATGCCCTTCCAAATGAATTCCACATGATATAGATAATGGGCATCAATATACATCTACCAATTTATATCAGGCCCTTTCCTTAAATTAAGCTTGTCAACAACTCGTTATACGAATTCAGATTTATAACATCCACTTATCATATCACCATGATGATTATGTCAAAATAGTTCACCCAAACCTCGAGTTGTATCGCAACATTAAATTCCACCAAATCAAATTCGACATTACACAGCCCAGAATTTAGGTGCAGCATTTATCCGGGCAGCAACTTCGACAAAGGATTCCCGTGGCTACATAAATCTGGCGAGTGCGTGTAACCACTCGTTGGAAAGATAATTTCAAGGGCTAAAACTTTCGTGTTTAGTTGAAAGCCTAGATCTGATCGCATCACACCAAAAATTCATTCGAAGCCTACTGCGTACAGGATACAAATTTCCTGGGTGGAATTTCCCCCAATCGCAGAAGATTCGAACTCACTTTCCCGAGGCTATAGTTATTGCCTGGAAACGTGCAACCACTCGTTGTAAAGACAATTACGAGGGCTACGACTTTTATGTTGAGTCAAAAACCCAGATATGACCAAAACCCCTCCGAAACTGGCCACGAAGATCGCTGCGTGCAGAAATCAGATTTCTGCACGCATCTTAAGGTGAGATGAACGGCATCCATTCATCTTCCTCCTTGCATCGATATCCCAAAAACTCCTCCAGAAATTCGTCCACCCTTATTCACCCTCACAAAGCCGTACTTCTCCACGAATCACTCTCTCATCTCCACTTTGAAGGATCAAGAGGTTGAAGAAGACTAAAGCCTAAGAAGCAACCTTGGCATGGCTTTTTCCCTAAGAAATCTTCTCCTCACCATCATGACTCTATGGAGTCGATATCTCTCCGAGAATATAACTACAGATCTAGCACCAAGGGAGAGGGGAGGAAGCTCACCTCAGTTCCAGTGGTACCATCGATCCCGGCCATGGATCTAGTCATCCTCCTCCGTGGCATCATTTCTTTCTTGACAGCGACGACATTTCTCCTCTTCCAATGCTTGGCTGGCTCCAGAAAGCCACTCCTCCTCCAGAGCTCTAACTCCGACGATCGGCTTCTCTCCCGATGTTTTTTCGTGGATAGCGGCTCGGCAATGATCGAAGTGACCGCTAGGGTTCAGTTTTCTTCTTATTTATATTAGCAGATTAGGGTTATGTCACTTGACCATGTGTCAACCTCTTATTGGACCGCCCAAAAATAGGTCTTATTTGAAATGACCGGTCCAAGGGATCATCCAACACGAATCCCGAAGTCCGGTTCAGTCCGCCCGTACAAGCCAGCGAATCTGCTTGGGCGGAAAAACGCACAAGTCAAATTCAGCGGGAATCAACTTCAATTCTCGACGATCGGCGAGTATAGACGGGTATTCTCGACAAATTCGTCGAGTATCAACAATGATTCCCGACGAATTTCCCTTGATTATTTCATCGAAAATCCCGGCGTTGAGTGCGTTGAGTATCAGTCAATGATACTCGACAAGTGGTCATTATTCTCGACGATCGGTGAGTATGGCCGGGTATTCTCGACGAATTTGTCGGGTATCAACAATGATTCCCAACGACTTTCCCTTAACCATTTTATCAGAAATCCTGGCGTTGAGTATCAGTCAATGATACTCAACGATCGGTGAGTATAGTCGGGTATTATCGACGAATTCGTCGGGTATAACCAATTATTTCCGACGATTTTCCCTTAACCATTTTATCAGAAATCCGTGCGTTGAGTGCGTTGAGTATCAGTTAATAATACTCGACGATCAGTGAGTATAGCCGGGTATTCTTGACGAATTCGTCGGGTATCAACAATGATTCCCGACGATTTCCCTTTAACCATTTTATCATAAATCCTGGCTTTGAGTGCGTTAAGTATCAGTCAGCGATACTCGACGATCGGTCATCATTCTCGACGATCGGTGGTTATATCCGGGCATTGTCGATGAATTCATCGGATATCACTCAACCCATCACTTCGTTCAAGATACTTGACGCCTTTTGCCAGTGCGCCCCAAGCCCGAGTCAAGTCTCTTGACTCCGAACTCATGCGAGGGGGACTAGCGCGAATTGGTATGTTACATGAACGGTGTTGGGACCCTGTTTTTCCAGTATACCAAGAATGTGCCCTGAGTGCACGGAGCGTCGGGCCGTCGTGTTGGCATTTGTGATATATTGAAATGTGTGGTGGCGCACTTTCCTGCTATATATCTATTTGTAAATGCTATGTATGCAGGGATGGATTTTTTATGCCCCGAGCCAGGGGCAGGGTTGTTATAATTGGTCAGCGGAATGCTGACCGTTGCCTTATTTTCCACCGGTTGGTGGTTTGCCCCTATGTAGGTGCTGGAGAGCCAAGAGGGAAATAGCGGGCTAAAGCCCTCGCTGCTAAGCTGGACCTCAAAGGTTGTGTTATTTATATTTTTCATGTGTGGCCAACCTGCGCGCTGATGTTTATAATCCACACATTTGAAGAAAAATGTAAGAACATAAGGCCGTGGACTTTTGTGTATTTTTGTAACATTCCTATGATATATATAAATGTGGATGTTTATATATAGATGACATTCCTGATTGTTAGAGTTCAATTATGACCCTAAAATCTTTCGCTAGAATGCTCAGAGTTAGGACTCGTTTTGGCTTTTGATATTAATACGTAACGTCACCGATTTTTTTGTGGAATATGGCATGGGTCCCCGGTCGGACCCTCTATTATATTTCATGTGATGGATGGAGGTGTTACACCGCACAACTTGAACAACATAACTCAGTCAAGCTTCTTAAACTATGCGGAAACAAAAATCCAGTCCGCAACAACTATCTGCGAGTTCACTTACTATTCATTCGCTTATATCTTGATGTGACAGGGGTCCTATTTATAGGCATGATGAGAAGTGTGGTCACTGCCCTAGCCGATAGGATAACCTCCCCTATCTCGTAACAAAAACTTCCAGTCCGTCGTGACCTACGCGATAGCCAGCCTGCCAAGTGACATCACCAAGGCCGGACAACAAACTCTATATGCCTTGTCGCCAAATGCCAAGCATATCTTGGACAGCCACCCGCGGACTCTGCAGTAACACCACCAGTCCGCATTTTAGCGGACAGCTCCAGTCCACACGCCTTGCGGACTCAACTCCAGTATGCACTCCCCAAGCTCGCAACCAAGGCACACGATAACTACTACCGGGCTTGGCGGGTTGAGAAGAAGTCTGTGCTTTAACCACGCGACCTACCAAACTGAGTCAACATGGACTTGGTTCAAAACCAACCAAGTCCACACCACCAGCCATAAGGTCCAGTTCGTGCTTACTGGCGGAAACTAAAAATAGTCTGCCACTCCTGGCGAACTCCACCAGCCCGCACTAACCGACAATCTTTACGTCTATCACCTACCACTCCACCAGAGCTAGACCAAGACATCTCCCATGCTGATCTATCGAGCTCCAACCCAGTCCACTCCTTGCTAGACTCTTCATATAAATAAGATATCTGCCCTATTACTTTCTGGGATCCAACTACCTGCTGAGCACAAGCTGGCCTGGCTGGATGCCGCGTCTGTCCGCACTGACCGCGCGATTAGACCGCCTAGGCCGCCAAAGAACAAGTTGACTGCAGAAATGCTGCCGACCTGGCTAACTACCAGTATTATCCGCATAGACCGCGTGGACAGGTCTCCCAATCACCCACTTTCACTTCAAAATTTTCAACACTCCCCCTTGAAGTGAGTAGTGGTGAGAAACCCTAGCATTTCCCGTATCCTTGCACTTTGTCCCTGTGATAGCGCCTTCGAGAAGATATCCGAGACATAATCCCTGCCTCGCATATCTTGGACATGAGGGATCCCACCAACATCTCCCAAGGGGAGCCATGCTTCCCTCTACCTTTTTATTCATCTTTGACCTCCAGCGATCTTGGGCACAAGGCCTCAAGCCTTGTCTACTCTGAGGGTAGTCACCTCCTTAACCTTGGCGTCATCCACCTCCTTGACTCCAATGGTGTCATCACAGCTATAAGACTTTCGCTCGATCTGAGGGCTTGCGAGAAAACTTGAGACCAAGCTCACCGTGTTTACTCCGTAATATCGAACTTGTGGGTTGATGACCCTCTTCGACCTTCGAAGAGACTGATCACGGCTAACCATATCCACTGCTCCTTAACCAGCTCCATTCCCAGGCAAATCCGAAATAATACGCTCCTTACTTCCTGAACAAGAAACCACCGCACTGGAACCAGAAGTACCTGGAGCAATGCTCCCCTGCTACCTAAACCAGAAGCACCTAGAGCAACGCTCCACCTGCTTCCTGAATTAGAAACAACCGTCTTTGAGCAAGAAGCACCTAGAGCATCGTTCTCCCTACTTCCCGACCCAGACACCTCTCCCCAGAGCTATAATAACTTGGATCTCCTGGTGACACAGGCTTCTCCATCTGAACCTTAGCCGCAGCCTCCTACAGTCCAACATCTTACCTAATAACCTCTAGCTCCATATCTGAGCTTCCCTAATACGATGCCAGCTCATCAAAGACAATGTCTTTTGATACGATGAACTTCTTCATCGCAGGATCCATACACCTCCATCTCCTCTTCTAC
Source organism: Platanthera zijinensis (assembly GCA_039513925.1). Taxonomy (NCBI): domain Eukaryota; kingdom Viridiplantae; phylum Streptophyta; class Magnoliopsida; order Asparagales; family Orchidaceae; genus Platanthera; species Platanthera zijinensis. The sequence goes on from CM077087.1 coordinate 124,487,437, forward strand.
TCATCATACCTAATAAAGACTAACTTCGTCTTGAGAGAATCCCGAGCATGTACATAGCATAAAGATAAAAACACCCAAAAGGTCTTCATGTTGCTCTTTATCCTAAAAATCAACTCATACAGAGTCTTCGTGTTAATCATACTCAGAGGCATCCGATTGATGATATGAGCGGCACAGGCCATCCCTTCCGCCTAAAAGGCCTTAGGAATTCCTTTGCACTGAAGCCAACACTTGCAAGTCTCCGTCAAAAGACGGATCTTCTGATCTATTAATCCACTTTGTTTTGGAGTATGTCCACAAGAAAGCCCCCTTCAGATTACATGCTTCCTGCAAAAGTTAGAGAACACGGTTGAGTCGAACTCACCTCCATTTCCCATTCTCAACTTCTTGATCCACATACCAAGTTGGCCCTACACAAGCTTCTTGAACTCCACAAACAAACGGAATACGTTCGAATTCTCCTTCATGAAGTATACCAAAGTATCCATCAAGTAGTCATCAACTAATATAGGCATGTACCTGCTGCATCCTAGACTAGCGGTGATGGTCGGTCCCACCAGATCACCATGAACAAACTCCAATGGTGCCTTATACCTGGACTGTGCCTTATCAAACGTAAAGCGATAAGCTTCACCTTGTTGACATCCTGCGCAAGCTTGACCATCGTCGAAGGACGAATCCAAGGTAAGCCTCTCACTAGGCTTCTTAATTAGCGCCATTGCTTTCAACTTGTCCATCCCCACGTGCCCCAGCCTTTCATGCCAGATAGCTTCACTATCACTAACCTTTATCCGATCCGAATCAGAACTTGTTGAAACTCAACCAAGTTCTTCCCCTTACTTCCAACATGAGCAACATTCAGCGAGTGCATAAGAACCTTACATTCCTTCTTGAGGTGAACAGGCTGCTTTCATTTATAGAACTTTGGTCCTTCATTCCTCTTCCCATCACGCCTAGGAGAACCACCTTTTTCTTGCTGATCAGAATTAGAGGGACAAACCTCCGTAGCCAACAACACCTCCTTGTTGAACAACCCGTCGAGGGGAGTCCAAATCTTCACAGCTGACTGACATCCGCCGAGGTGGTATAAGAGTTTCGAAGAGATATCCTGCTTGAGAATAACCTATTCTTTCGCGTTTGTCTTCTTCTAAGCTCTAATCACTTCAGCATTGCTAGCAGTATCCTATTTCCTTTCATATCTGCAAACAACCTCCCAGAGGTCCTTGCCAAGAAGATAACATTTCATACATGACTTCCACTTAACAAAGTTAGTCCATATAAAAAGCTCAATTCCAAGATCCCTTACAAAACAACCTTCCATTGCACTTAACCCTGGTTCACTTAGACTCACAGAAGCACTAAAGAAAACTGCCGGTTAATCTACTACAATAGCCTCATCTCCCTCTGATACCTTGTTAAAATTTGATATAGCGAAAGATGGGAAACCAGGCACAGGAACACTTAAGCTATCCGATCCAAAAAAAACCAGATGCAAACTAGAAGAGCAAGAATCTTGTACTAAACAATCTTTACAAAGTGAGACATACATGGCAAGACATTGTTTCGTCAAGTACAAAGGAGAAGAAAATAAGAAAATAAGATAATTAAGACGGGCTGATTGCTTCAAAGACCGTCGAGTCTACCGAGTATGATGAGACTGCCAAGCAGCTACTGTACCACTCATCTTAAGAATCCGCTCAACCTGCATAGTCACCAGACCGCAACCAAGTCGCACAGACTGCCCATTATTCTAATGATGAACTTTTACCGATGATCTGGAATCTGCCGAACTGCGAGGTCTCCTAGCTGTCAGACAACGCGAGCTGCTGCCGAACTAAACATGATGCAAGAAGCGCACAACTTATTGAACTGATAAACTAATTACAGAAGAGAGACTGCCTAGCCGCAACCCGCGACCTACGGTTAACCACTGGTTGCTATCCACAAAGTTCGCACTGTCCCTGACCGCAGTCAGAACCAAGTCCTGGCCTTCCGGCGCTATCCACACAACCTGCATAGTACAACCCGGTCAAGCTTCTCAACCCGCGCGGATACAAAAATCCAGTCTGCAGCAACTATCCATGGGTTCACTTACTATTTATTCGCTTATATCTTGATGTGAAAGGGGTCCTATTTATAGGCATGATGAGGAGCGTGGTCACTGCCCTAGCCGATAGGATAACTGCCCCTATCTAGCGACAAACACAGCTAGTCTACCGCGACCTATGCGATAGCCACCCCGTATAGTGATATCACCAAGGCCGGATAGCAAACTCTATCCCCCTTGTCTCCAAAGGCCAAGCCAAGCATGGACAGCCACCGGCGGACTCTGCAGTAATACAACCAGTCTGCATATCAGCGGATATCTCCAGTCCGCACGCCATGCGGACTCGACTCCAGTCTGCATTCCCCAAGCTCGCAACAAAAGCACACGCCAACTACTGCCGAGCTTGGCAAGTTGTCAAGCAGTCCGCTCTTTAGTCGCGCGACCTCCCGGACTGAGCCAACATGGACTTGGTTCAGAACCAACCAAGTCTACACTTGGAAACAGTCCGCCACTCCTGGTGAACTCCACTAGTCTGCACTAACCGGCGATCTCTGTTGCTACCACCTCCCTCTCTACTAGAGCTAGACCAAGGCAACTCCCATGATGATCTGCCAAGCTCTAGACCTGTCCGCTCCTTGCAAGACTCTACGGATAGATAAGCTATCCTCCCGGTTATCTTCTGGGATACAACTTCTTGTTGAGCACAAGCGGGCCTTGCTGGCCGCCACCAATGTCCACACAAGCTGAACGAATAGACCGCCCAGGCCGCCAAAGAACAAGTTGACTACAACAATGATGCCGACATGGCTAACAGCAAGTCCTGTCCGCATAGACCGCGCGGACAAGTCGCCCAGGTCGCCCGATCACCCACATTCACTTCAACATTTTCAAGATCTATTGGTCATCAGTCCTTGGTTGGCATCACCAATAATTTGGTATCTTGGATGATCTTTTAGATGTCTGACATCTAGAGGCAATCAACGTTCAGCTTTAGCTTCCGTGGATTCATCTAGCTGATCTTCATCCAGTTCAAGTATGACTTGCCCTTCTTCTAGAAAATCCAAACCATCTTGGAATATTGGAGTAGCTTCCTTGATGGTTATTTTATCCATCATCAGCTCTGTACCTATAGGACTAGAAGAGGGGCTTAGCAGCTCACTAATAATCATAGTTGACTCATCGAAAACTACATTAAAAGAATCTTCTACAACTTGACTTTCCAAGTTGTAGATCTTGTATGCCTTACTATGATTTTTGTCCCCAACAAAAATCCCATCATAGGACTTGGCAGCAAGCTTAGTCACATAGACTTCACATTATTTAGCACATTGCACTTGTAACAAAAATCCTGAGATATGTCAAGTTTGGTCTTCTTCCCTTCATAATCTCATAGGGAGTCTTCTTGTGGCTCTTGGTAATAGAATCTCGATTAAGGACCTGACATGTAGTATTTATTGCCTCAACCCAGAAATATTTTGGGAGAGATGTATCACTAAGCAAGGTCCTACCAGCCTCTATGAGAGTTCTATTTTTCCTCTCAACAATCCCATTTTGCTGGGGTGTTCTTGGAGAAGAAAAATCTTGATGAATCCATTTCTCTTCACAAAACCTTGTCATGCTTTCACACTGGAATTATGTCCCATGGTCACTTCTGATTTTGACCACAGTACTATTTAACTCATTCTGAATCTGCTTGACAAAAGACTTGAAGACATAAGGGGTTTCTGACTTTTTCTTACCAAGCAAACCTTGAATAGTAATCAAACAGCACAAGGGTGTATACTTTCCTACCTACACTATGAATTGGCATAGGGCCAAATAAGTCCATATGTAGGAGGTATAAGAACCTCACAGAATCTTTCGTCCCAATGCCCTTAATGGAAGCTTTGGCTTGCTTCCCCTTCTGGCATGCTGAGAAAATTCCTTCCTTAGTGCATTTTATCATGGGACCATTCCTAACTAGCTTTCCACTAAAAAGCTTATCAATAGTATTATAATTCAAATGAGCTAGTCTCTTGTTCCATTCTACACAATATGAGACTTTCTCATTTGTAACTAGACATATAAGAAATTCCTTATTAATACATAGAATGTTTAAGCAATAAACATTTCCACTCCTAGTGTCTGTTAAGATGACCTCTTGGTCACTTGACCTCATAATTTGGCAATCATCCTTGTGGAATGCAATAACATTACCAAGATCATAGAGTTGGCTTATTCTTGTGAGGTTGTGTTTCAACCCTTCAAAATAAGCCACTTTTGAGATGGTGATTATGTCAATGGTAATCATACCATAGCCTAGTATCACTCCTTTTTCTAAACCACCAAAGATAACTTTGGGTCCATCCTTCACTGTAGTGTACTCCTTAAAGTTGCTCTTTGTTCCAGTCATGTGCCTGGAACAACCACTGTTTAAGTACCATATGGGCACTTGAGTAACACTTCCATCCGACACATGAAATATAACAGAGGGTCTGATCGAAGCCCTACTTCATATTCCACCGACAGTCGACAGAGTTACATGTTAATATCAAAAGACCAAACAAATCCTATCTCAGAGCATTCTAGAGGAAGCTTCGAAGGTTTACGTGAACTCAATACACACGAATGTACAATATATATACATATATCTCAGGAATGTTTACAAAAATACACAAAATTCACGGCCTTAAGGACTTACAATTATTCTTTAGAAGTGTGATTTACAGACATCGGCGTGCAGGCCGGCCACAAATGAAAGCAAAAAAAAAATTGCTTGGCCTTTGATGGTCGGCATAGCTTCAAGGTTGTAACCCGCTTTTTCAGCTCGTCTCTCTAACACCTTCACAGGGACAATCCAACACAAGGCCTAAAAACAAGTAAATGATCAGCTTTTAGCTAACCAATATATAACGACCCTACCCCATTCCCGGGGAAGCGGTATTACTTCCTTGCAGGTATAACATTAACACATAAATATATCATAAGAAGGCACACTCAAGCACCATTCAATTGATTATAAACGAGTGCCTCGGCAGCTAAATGTTTTGTGCAATCAGGGAACATTCTCAGTGTATCAGATTAAAAGGGTCCCACAATCGGGTCCCTATTCAAAGGTCCAAGACTTGACGGTCAACTTTGAGCATTTATAGTCTTTCCAGCTCCAGGCCTAACACTCTCATTATGCGCTCCAACGATGCCAATTACTTTAGGGAGTCTAGTCGAACGGACATAACGCGGGTACAATTCAGCTATTTACCATTGCTCAAATCGCCAGGTCAATGTCGATGTTCATAATCATCATGGTGAATGACAAGACGTGGGTCAGCCTCCCCGTTCCCATTCGCCTCTCTGGCCTTTTTTATGGGCACAACATTCTCTCAGCATCACTTGCTGTTCATATGTCCTGAGGAACTAAGCATGCAATGATCAATCATTGCAGTCATGGCATATAGCTGAGCTTTCCAGGCTCACAACTTCTCTTGCTACTCACCTTATCTCATGGACACAGGCTTCGAAACAACATTTAGGATTGCATGCATGGCCACCTTAGCTTACTTCACATCTTCAAACAATGACCCCATATAACACCTCAAAATCCAGCATTACTGTTCAAGTTGGCTGACACGGCCTGGGACACGGGCGTTTCCTAGGGCATGTCCAGCTCGGGTTGCATATCTCGTCGAGCGACGAAAAATCGGAAGTCGACGATCGTCGAGACACGGGCGACATGGCCTGGGACATGGGCGTGTCCTAGGGAAGGTCCTACTCGGGCAGCAGTTAGTGGAGTGTGGTAAATGGCCCGTGACACGGGCGTGTCACCGGGAGTGTTGGTCACACGGCCATGGACACGGGCGTGTGCCTTAGCCGTGTCCTTTTCGGGTGTTTGAGCCAAGTGTTGGTGAGGTGACACAGCCAGCCACACGGCCGTATACTAGTTGACACGGGCGTGTCAGGGAGTGAAATGGGCGTGTCATAGCCCGTGTTCTGTTCTAGATTGAGTCTGTTGTCTAACCGCTCAAGGAACACAGCCTATGACATGGGCTTGTCACTTGCCGTGTCAACTCTGTTTAGATGCTTTTCAAAGCAAATCTTGGTCGTTCGTTTCCTTCTATCTGGATCTTGTGGTCCCAGCTCTTCCCTGCTTGGATAAGGCCGAGAATAGAGAGGGATATCTAATTCTCATCTTAGCCTTTCTCTTCTAAGTAAAGAGAGAGAGGAGAGCAAGGAAGGAAGAAGGAGAAGCTTTCCCACCGCCGGTGGAGCTTCAGTGGTCCTTTTCGAGAGCCGAGTGCAGCGTTGTGGAGGCAAGACCGCCGCGGTGGTTTCCATCCGGCTAGGTTTTTATGGCGCCGAAGCGATCGTCAAGGGTAACGGTCTTTCTTCCTTGGGCAGGTGAATCCCTTTGTTTATGCATGTATATCTGTGGAATCCTTCATCAAAAGATGGAAGAGCGTAAGTGATTCCAGTGGTTGAGTCTGCATCTAGACCCAGAACTGTGTAGTATGGCATAGGCATGCTGTGTGAAGCCCATCTGGATGGATGTTTGGATTGGTGATGTTGCGAACCGGAGAAGACTCCGTGTATACATCTGTTACCTTACGGAGATGGTGAGGACGGTTGTGATGAGCTTAGTCTAGCTCGTTTGATTGTATGCTCGGCGCGAGCTGTATTGATGGAGGAATGTGAGAACCTCTCAATGGGTAGGACACCCACCAAGTTCATTGATCGTGTTATCGTAAGCGAACACCTCTGAGTGGATGGGTAGGAGAGGTCATCAACAGGGGTTTGGCGGCTGATGCCCATTGCCAACAAGTTAAGAACCTCTGAGTGTGAATGCCACCCAACAAGTTCCGTGGTAGGATCGGGTGAGCGGTCAATTGGTAGCAATGCAGCGAGGCGATTTCCCTAGGCTTGTTACACTATATTGGTAGGTCGACTGATAGTTCTCACAATTTGTTATGAGGTGCGTGCCTCTGAGTGGACGGGTGCGGGAGGTCTTCAACAGAGGTTTGGAGGCTTAGGCTCGGCCAACAAGTAAACACCTAAAATTGGTGGTGGAACCATGAGGATCTTGATACACCGTAAGTGTGCCCTGAGTGCACGGAACGTCTGGCACTAAGGTCGGCGTTTGTGATGATATTGTGTATTTGATATATGTGTTGAGATTGGATTACATGTAGGGAAGGAACCACTACCTCGGGCAGGGGGTAGGGTCGTTATAATTAATCAGCTGAATGCTGACTGTTGCTTTGTTTATCACCCTTGGGATGGACATCTATATGCAGGTGCGGGAGGACTAATTTGGATTGAGCGTGCTGAAGCCCTTTGCTTCTGCTGCTTGTAGGATCTCGAAGGCAGTGTGAAGCTTTGGAATTCATGTGTGGCCGGCCTCCGTGCCGATGTATGAAAGCATATATTGTAAAGAGTTTGTCCCAACTGACAAGCAAGTGGCTGATATCTTTACTAAGACACTAGATGAAGTCAAGTTCAACACCTTAAGGTTTGAATTGGATATGTTGAACTTGGTATAACTTCAGTTGCTCTATCTAATATTTCTATTGCAGAACTCACCCTTCTTGCAGGTAGATAAGTCTCCAAAATGGTATCAAGAATGTCATTTGACATCAAGACTCTCAAGTTATATCAAGTGGTATCAAGATTAAGATACACTCAAGTGTCTAGTAAAGAGAAGATAGCAGATGCTCCTGTTGAGGGGGAGCAAATCCAGCAAGTTAAAGGAACAAGCTCAGCTTCATGTTAAGTGGAAGCAAGCAGCTGCAGTAGTGAATCAAATATTATGACTGCTGATCAGTAGGTCCTCAATACTATGCAAAGTTTGAGGCGAAGATCAACCCTTGTGGATGCCTGTTACTTTGAAGTCACTGCTACTGCTAAAAAGATATATTGTTGTAGGAGAAGAGGAAAAGCCTGCACCTCCCTTACTACAGCTGCATTTTGTAGAAGCTTTAATTGGTATAGGAGTGGAATTGGCTCAAGTAGAATAATGTTAGCATCTAGCTCATGTGGTTGCAGTGATGTGTTGTATCAGTGTATCAACACAAAAAGTATGACTCCTAGTCAAGTAGTTTTATCACTAGGATAATTTCTTAAGTGGCATCAACACAAGATGTTGGCTAGGATCCAGAGTAAATTTCTCCCTTGATCCTATCACCTCCCTCATTAGGAAAATGTTTTTTAAGAAGATAGAAAGGGGGAGAGGTAGGCAATACCCTAACCCATTAAGGGGGAGGAGTATACCATATTGAGTAGAATACTGAGTTGAGCTATACTTGTCAGATAATAGGAGATGGTGGACAATACATACCCAGGGGTAGATATAGAATACTGAGGAGTGCATATTTCTTGGAAACTTTCAAGTAATATGAAGAGAGAAATGTTGAGACATTATATGTTAGTTTTCCACCCTCAAGTGGTTTGAGGAAAGTCCTCCACTTAAGTGTTAAGTTGTGAGGAGAGTTGTAAGCGACTTTGAATGATCATATAGCTCTGAATTTTCAAGTAGTATTAGAAAGCTTACAACTGCTTCCAAATCTATTTGCTTTATGAGAAAATTCTTCTTAGTATTACTGTGTGTTTGCCTTCTTTAAATATGGGAAGATTGTTTGGAATATTTCCCTCAATGTTCCCTAGATTTAATTTAAAGAGGCATCACCATCAACACTTAGAGCCTAACTGTATTTGATGTTGTTCAAGCTCATCATGTGCAGTATGTTCCTTAGAACAAGTTTAAACAGTTTGTCTAAGTGGTTTTGATAGGTGTTCACAAAGAAGAAAGGTGGAGGGAAAAAAATTATCTACGTCCACAAGAGTCGAGTGAAGACAGTTCAATCAACAAGAGATGCCAACGAAGGAATTCTCTTTTGGAGAGACTAGCAGGTGTTTGCAAGTTCACTTTTGGTACTCGCATTATTTTTTAAATTTACTTTATTTTGACCTCTCCTTTGTATAGATTAGCAGGAGTTCACGAGTTCACTTCAGGTACTCGCATTATATTTTAACTTACATTCTTTTGACTTCTCCTTTGTTAGGATTAGCAATTTCTCGTGAATTCACTTCAGGCACTCACATTATATTTTAAATTCACCTGCATTTGACTTCTCTTTTGTAGAGATTAGGTTGTGTTCGCATGTTCACTTAAGGTACATACGTTGTATTTTTAATTTACCTACTTTTGACTTCTCCGTTGATGATATTAACAAGTGTTCGCGTGTTTACTTAAGGTATAAGTGTTATATTTTAAATTTACCGGCTTTTGACTTCTCCTTGGCAGAGATTAGAACGTATCCACGAGTTCACTTTAGGTACCCGCGTTATTTTTTAAATTTACTTACTTTTTACTTACTTTTTGTAGAGATTAGCAGGTGTTGGCTAGTTCACTTCAGGTGCTCGCATTATATTTTAAATATACATGCTTTTGCCTTCTCTTTTCTAGAGATTAGTAGGTGTTTGCGATTTAACTTCTGGGACTCACGTTATATTTTAAATTTACTTGTTTTGGACTTCTCTTTTGTAGAAATTACCAGGTGTTCGCGAGTTCACTTTAGGTATTCACGTTATATTTTAAATTTACCTACTTTGACTTTCCTTTTGGAGACATTAGTAGGTGTTCGCGAGTTCACATAAGGTAAGCATGTAATATTTTAAATTCACCTACTTTTGACCTCTCCTTTTCATAGATTAGCACGAGTTCTCGACTTCACTTTAGGTACTCGCATTATATTTTAAATTTACCTGCTTTTGACTTCTCTTTGTTATAGATTAGTTTTTGTTTGCATGTTCATTTAAGGTAGTCTGGGTATATTTTAAATTTACCTGCTTTTGAATTCTACTTTTAAGATTTTAGCTTGTGTTCGCGAGTTCATTTTAGGTACTTACGTTATATTTTAAATTTACCTGCTTTTGACTTCTCCTTTGCATAAATTTGCAGGAGTTCACCAGTTCACTTCAGGTACTCGAATTATATTTTAAATTTACCTGCTTTTGACTTATCTTTTATATGGATTAGCAAGTCTTCACGAGTTAACTTCTCATTCTCGAATTATATTTTAAATTTACCTTATTTTGACTTCTCTTTTGTATAGATTAGTTGGTGTTCGCGAGTTCGCTTCTGGTTCTCACATTATATTTTATATTTACCTGCTTTCGACTTCTCCTTTGTATAGATTAGATGGTGTTCACGAGTTAACTTCAAGAACTCGCATTATATTTAAATTTACCTTCTTTTAACTTCTCTTTGATAGAGATTAGCAGGTGTTTCCATGTTCATTTCAGGTACACGTGTTATATTTTAAATTTACCTGCTTTTGACTACTTCTTTGTATAGAATTGTAGGTGTTCGCGAGTTCACTTATGGTACACGTATTATATTTTAAATTTACTTGCTTTTGACTTCTCTTTTGGAGAGATTCGCAGGTGTTTGCATGTTCAGTTTAGGTACTCACATTATTTTTTAAATTTACTAGCTTTTGACCTCTCCTTTGCATAAAATAATAAGAGTTCACGAGTTCACTTCAAGTACTCACGTTATATTTTAAACTTACCTACTTTTGACTTCTCCTTTGCAAGGATTAGCAAGTTTTCACGAATTTACTTCAGGAACTAACATTATGTTTTAAATTCACCTGCTTTTGACTTCTCATTTGTAGAGATTAAGTTGTGTTCACATATTAACTTCAGGTACTCGTGTTATATTTTTAATTTACCTACTTTTGAGTTCTCCTTTGAAGATATTAGCAGGTGTTCGTGAGTTCACTTCAGGTACACGTGTTATATTTTAAATTTACCTGCTTTTGGCTCCTCCTTTGAATAGATTAGCAGGTATTCAAGAGTTCACTTTAGGTACTCACGATATTTATAAAATTTACTTGCTTTTGACTTATTTTTTATAGAGATTAGCAGGTGTTTGCAAGTTCACTTAAGGTGCTCATATTATATTTTAAATTTACATGCTATTGCCCTCTCTTTTACAGAGATTAGGTTGTGTTTGCATGTTCACTTCAAGTACTCACGTTATATTTTAAATTTACCTACTTTGACTTCTCTTTTGGAGATATTAGCAGGTGTTCGCGAGTTCACTTTAGGTTCTCACATTATATTTTAAATTTACCTGTTTTGAATTCTCTTTTATAGTGAATAGTTGGTGTTTGGGAGTTCACTTATGGTTCTTGCATTATATTTTAAATTTACCTGCTTTTGATATCTCCTTTGTAGAGATTAGCAAGTGTTCACGAGTTCACATCAGGTACTCACATTATATTTTAAATTTACCTTGTTTTGACTTCTCTTTTGAAGAGAATAGCAGGTGTTTGTGTGTTCATTTCAAGTACTCGTATAATATTTTAAATTAGTTGCTTTTGACTTCTCTTTTGGAGAGATTAGCATGTGTTTGCAAGTTCACTTCTTTCACTCGCGTTATTTTTTAAATTTACTTGCTTATGACTTCTCCTTTACATAGATTAGCAGGAGTTCACGAGTTCACTTCAGGTACTTGTGTTATATTTTTAACTTACCTGTTTTTGACTTCTCCTTTGTAGAGATTAGCAAGTGTTCGTGAGTTCACTTCAGGCACTTTCATTATAGTTTAAATTTACCCTCTTTTGACTTATCATTTGTAGATATTAGGTTGTGTTCACATGTTCACTTAAGTTACTCAAGTCATATTTTCAATTTACCTATTTTTGACTTATACTTTGAAGATATTAGCAGGTGTTCGCGAGTTAACATTAGGTACTCGCGTTATATTTTAAATTTACCTAATTTTGACTTCTCCTTTGCAAAGATTAGCAGGTGATCACGAGTCTACATTATGGACTCGCGTTATATTTTAAATTTACATGCTTTTGACTTCTTTTTTGGAGAGATTAGCAGGTGTTTGCTAGTTCATTTCAAGTGCTCCCATTATATTTTAAATTTACCTGCTTTTGTCTTCCCTTTGCCAAAGACTAACAGGTGTTCACGAGTAAACTTCTGTTACACGCATTATATTTTATATTTACTTGCTTTTGACTTCTCTTTTGGTGAAATTAGTAGGTGTTCACGAGTTCAATTCAGGTACTCGCGTTATATTTTAAATTTACCAAATTTGACTTCTATTTCTGAGATATTAGCAGGTGTTTGCATGTTCACTTAAGCTACTCGTGTTACATTTTAAATTTATCTGCTTTTGACTTCTCCTTTTAAGATATTAGCAGCTGTTCGTGAGTTCATTTCAGGTACTCGTGTTATATTTTTAATTTATGAAATTTTGACCTATACATTACCGAGACTAGCAGGCGTCCGCACGTTCACTTTAGTTACTCACATTTTCTTTTAAATTTGCTTGCTTTTGACTTCTCATTTGAAGAGTTTAGCAGGTGTTTGCGAGTTCACTTCAGTTACTCACGTTATTTTTTAAAATTACTTGCTTTTCACTTCTCTTTTGCATAGATTAAGGGAAGTTCACGAGTTTACTTTACGTACTGGCGTTATATTTTAAACTTAGCTTCTTTTGACCTCTCCTTTGCAGAGATTAGCAAGTGTTCGTGAGTACCCTCTAGGTTCTCGCATTATATTTTAAATTTACATGCTTTTGACTTCTCTTTTGAAGAGATCAGGTTATGTTCGTATGTTCACTTCATGCACTCACATTATATTTTAAATTTACCTGCTTTTGACTTCTCCTTTGAAGATATTAGTATGTGTTCGCGAGTTTACTTTAGGTAGTCGTGTTATATTTTAAATTTACCTTCTTTTGACTTCTCCTTTCTAGAAATTAGCTGGTGTTCATGAGTTCACTTCATGTACTCACATTATATTTTAAATTTACTTGCTTTTGAGTTCTTTTCTGTAGAGATTTGCATGTCTTCGTGAGTTACCCTTAGGTGCTCGCATTATATTTTAAATTTTCCTGCTTTTGACTTCTCTTTTTCAGAGATTAGCAGTTGTTCACGAGTTCACTTCAAGTACTCGCGTTATATTTTAAATTTACTGACTTTTGACTTCTTTTTGTAGAGATTAACAGGTGTTTGTGAGTTCACTTCAGGTGCCTGCATTATATTTAAAATTTACCGGCTTTTGACTTCTCTTTTTTAGAGATTAGCAGGTGCTTGCGAGTTAACTTCTAGTGCTCGGTTATATTTAAAATTTACCAGATTTTGACTTCTTTTATGTAGATATTAGTAGGTTTTCACCTGTTAACTTAAGGTACTCACGTTATATTTTAAATTTACCTGCTTTTGACTTCTCTTTTGTAGAGATTAGTACGTGTTTGCTTGTTAACATCTAGTACTTGTGTAATATTTTAAATGTACCTGCTTTTGACTTCTCTTTTGTAGAGATTAGCAGTTGTTCCCGAGTTTACTTCAGGAACTCGCATTTTATTTTAAATTTACATTCCTTTCACCTTTATTTTGTAGATATTAGCAGGTGTTCGCGAGTTCACTTCAGGTACTCGCATTATATCTTAAGTTTACCTGATTTTTAATTCCCTTTTATTGTGATTAGAAGATGTTCGCGAGTTAACTTCAGGTACTCATGTTATATTTTAAATTTACCTGCTTTTGACTTCTTATTTGCAGATATTAGAAGGACTTCGCGAGTTCACTTCAGGTTCTCGTGTTGTATTTTAAATTTAAATACTTTTACTTCTCTTTTTGAGAGATTAGTAGGTGTTAGCGAGTTCCCTTAAGGTACGCGAATTATATTTAAATTTAAATACTTTTGACTTCTCCTTTTCATAGATTAGCAGGAGTTCACGAGTTCACTTCAGGTACTCTCGTTATATAATAAATTTACATACTTTTGAATTCTCTTTTATAGAGATTAGCAAGTGTTCACGAGTTCACTTCAGGTTCTTCCATTATATTTTAAATTTACTTACTTTTGACTTCTCTTTTATAGAGATTAGTTAGTGTTCGAGAGTTCACTTCAGATTTCCGGATTATATTTTAAATTTACCTGCTTTTGACTTCTCCTTTGTAGAGATTAGCCATTGTTCGCAAGTTCACTTCAGGTACTGACATTATATTTTAAATTTACCTTCTTTTGACTTCTCTTCAGCTTAGATTAGAAGGTGTTCGCGAGTTCAATTCAGGTACTCGCGTTATATTTTAAATTTACCTACTTTGGACATCTCCTTTATAGAGATTAGTAGGTTTCACGTGATAACTTCAGGTACTCGCATTATTTTTTAAATTTACTTGCTTTTGACTTCTCATTTGGTGATATTAACAGGTTTTCGCAAGTTCACTTCAGGTACTCGCATTATATTTTAAATTTACCTTCTTTTGACTTCTCCTTTGCATAAATTAGTATGAGTTCATTAGTTCACTTCAGGTAATCGCTTTATATTTTAAATTTACATGCTTTTGACTTCACTTTTATAGAGATTAGCATGTTTTTGCGAGTTCACTTTAGGTACTCGAATTGTATTTTAAATTTACCTGCTTTTGACTTCTCTTTTGTAGAGATTAGTTGGTGTGTGCGAGTTCACTTCTTGTTCTCGCATTATATTTTATATTAACCTGCTTTTGACTTCACTTTTGAAGAGATTAGAATGTGTTCGTGAGTTCACTTCAGGTACTCGCTTTATATTTTAAATTTACCTTCTTTTGACTTCTCTTTGGAAGATAGTAGCAGGTCTTTGCGAGATCATTTCACGTACTCAGGTTATATTGTAAATTTACCTTCTTTTGACTTCTCCTTTGTAGAGATTATCTGGTGTTCACGAGTTCACTTCAGGTACTCATATTATATTTTAAATTTACTTACTTTTGACTTCTCTTTTGGAGAGATTAGCAGGTGTTTGCAGGTTCACTTTAGGTACTCGCGTTATTTTTTAAATTTACTCGATTTTGACCTCTCCTTTGTATTGATTAGCATTAGTTCACGAGTTCACTTCAGGTACTCACATTATATTTTAACTTAACTGCTTTTGATTTCTCCTTTGCGAGGATTAGCAAGTGCTCTTGAGTTCACTTCAGGCACTCACATTATATTTTAAATTCACCTGCATTTGACTTCTCTTTTGTAGATATTAGGTTATGTTTGCATGTTCACTTAAGGTACACGCATTGTATTTAAAATTTACCAACTTTTGACTTCTCTGTTGAAGATATTAGTTGGTGTTCGCGAGTTCATTTTATCTATAAGTGTTCTATTTTAAATTTACCGGCTTTTGACTTCTCCTTTGTAGAGATTAGCAGCTGTTCAGGAGTTCACTTTAGGTACTCGTGTTATTTTTTAAATTTACTTACTTTGACTTATTTTCTGTAGAGATTTGCAGGTGTTCGCAAGTTCACTTCAGGTGCTCGCATTATATTTTAAATTTACATGCTTTTGCCTTCTCTTTTCTAAAGATTAGCAGGTGTTTGCAATTTAACTTCTAGTACTCATGTTATATTTTAAATTTACTTGCTTTTGACTTCACTTTTGTAGAAATTAGCAGGTGTTCGCGAGTACACTTTAGGTATTCACGTTATATTTAAAATTTACCTACTTTGACTTTTATTTTTGAGACATTAGCAGGTGTTCGCCAGATCACTTAAGGTATGTTATATTTTAAATTCACCTATATTTGACTTCTCCTTTGCATAAATTAGCAGGAGTTCACGAGTTAACTTTAGGTACTCCCATTATATTTTAAATTTACCTATTCTTGACTTCACTTTGGTAGAGATAAGTTGTTGTTTGCATGTTCATTTAAGGTACCCGGGTTATATTTTAAATTTACCTGCTTTTGAATACTCCTTTTAAGATATTAGCTGGTGTTCGCTAGTTCATTTTGGGTACTCACATTATATTTTAAATTTATCTGCTTTTTACTTCTCCTTTGCATAAATTTGCAGGAGTTCACCAGTTCACTTCAGGTACTCGCATTATATTTTAAATTTACCTGCATTTGACTTCTCTTTTATATAGATTAGCAAGTCTTCACGAGTTCACTATAGGTTCTCGAATTATATCTTAAATTTACCTTAATTTGACTTCTCATTTATAGAGATTAGTTGGTGTTCGCGAGATCACTTCTAGTTCTCGCATTTTATTTTATATTTACCTGCTTTTGACTTCTCCTTTGTAGAGATTAGAAGGTGTGCGCGAGTTAACTTCAGGTACTCACATTATATTTTAAATTTACCTTCTTTTGAATTCTCTTTGACAGAGATTAGCAGGTGTTTGCGAGTTCATTTCAGGTACTCGTGTTATATTTTAAATTTACCTGCTTTTGACTTATTTTTTGTAGAAAATAGTATGTGTTCGCGAGTTCACTTCATGTACTCTTATTATATCTTAAATTTACTTTATTTTGACTTCTCTTTTGAGATATTCGCAGTTGTTTGCAAGTTCAGTTTAGGTACTCGCATTATATTTTAAAATTACTAGATTTTGAAGTCTCCTTTGCCTCAATTAGCAGGAGTTCACGAGTTCACTTCAGGTACTCACGTTATATTTTAAACTTACCTACTTTTGACTTCTCCTTTGAAAGGTTTAATAAGTGTTTGTGAATTTACTTCAGGCACTAGGATTATGTTTTAAATTCAACTCCTTTTAACTTCTCATTTGTAGAGATTAGGTTGTGTTCACATGTTCACTTCAGGTACTCGTGTTATATTTTAAATTTACCTACTTTTGAGTTCTGATTTGAAGATAATAGCAGGTGTTCGTTTGTTCACTTTAGGTACACGTGTTACATTTAAATTTTACCTGCTATTGACTTATCCTTTGCAGAGATTAGCAGGTATTCACGAGTTCACTTTATGTACTCATGTTATATTTTAAATTTACTTGCTTTTGACTTATTTTTTGTAGAGATTATCAGGTGTTTGCAAGTTCACTTCAGGTGCTCGTATTATATTTTAAATTTACATGCAATTGCCCACTCTTTTCCAGAGATTAGGTTGTGTTTGCAAGTTCACTTCAAATACTCACGTTATATTTTAAATTTACCTACTTTGACTTCACTTTTTGAGATATTAGCACGTGTTCGCGAGTTCACTTAAGGTACGCGCATTATATTTTAAATTCACCTATTTTTGACTTCTCCTTGGCATAGATTTGAAGGAGTTCATGAGTTCAATTTTGGTACTAGCATTATTTTTTAAATTTACCGTTTTTTGACTTCTCTTATGTAGAGATTAGTTTTTTTTGCATATTCAATTAAAGTACTAGCGTTATATTTTAAATTCACCTTCTTTTAACTTCTCTTTTTTAGATATTAGTAGGTGTTCGCGAGTTCATTTCAGGTACTCGCGTTATATTTTAAATTTACCTGCTTTTGACCTCTCCTTTGTAGAGATTACCAGGTGTTCGCGAGTTCACATCTGGTACTCGCGTTATATTTTCAACCTACTTTCTTTTGACTTCTCCTATGTAGATAATAGCAGGTGTTCATGAGTTCCCTTCAGGTACTCGTTTATTTTTTAAATTTGCTTGCTTTTAAAAAAAAAATTTGTATAGATTAGCAGGTGTTTGCGAGTGCACTTTAGGTACTAGCAATATATTTTAATTTTATTTGCTTTTGAATTCACCATTGTAGATATTAGCATGTGTGTATGGGTTCACTTGAGGTAATCACATTATATTTTAAATTTACCTGCTTTTGTACTCTCTTTTGGAGTGATTAGAAGGTTTTTACGAGTTAATTTCAGGTACAATCATTTTATTTTAAATTTACCTACTTTTGACTTCTCTTTTACAGAGATTAGTAGGTGTTCGTGAAATCAAATCAGGAACTCTAATTATATTTAAAATTTATCAGCTTTTGACTTCTCTTTTTTAGATATTAACAGGTGTTTGAGAATTCACTTCAGGTACTCACATTATATTTTAAATTTAATTACTTTTGACTTCTCTTTTCCAAAGATTAGCAGGTGTTCACGAGTTCACTTAAGGTACGCGCGATATATATTAAAAAACCTGCTTTAGACTTTACTTTTGGAGAGATTAGAATGTTTTCGCGAGTTCACTTCAAGTACTCATGTAATTTTATAAATTTACTTGCTTTTGACTTCTCTTTTATAGAGATTAGCAGGTGTTTGTGAATTCGCTTCAGGTACTCTCATTATATTTTAAATTTACTTACTTTTGACTTCCCTTTTATAGAGATTAACAGGTGTTCGCGAGTTCACATCAAGTACTCACGTTATATTTTAAATTTACCTGCTTTGACTAATCTTTAGTAGAGATTAGTTGTGGTTCGGATATTCACTTAAGGTACTAGCGTTATATTTTAAATTTACCTGCTTTTGACCTCTCCTTTCAAGATATTTGTAGGTGTACGTGAGTTCATTTCAAGTACTCACATTATTTTTTTTATTTACCTACTTTTGACTTCTCCTCTGTAGAGTAGTAGGTGTTCGCGAGTTCGCTTCAAGTATTTGCATTATATTTAAAATTTACTTGCTTTTGAATTCTCCATCCTAAAGATTAGCAGGTGTTCGTGTGATCACTTCAAGTACTCGCTCAATATTTTAAATTTAACTTCTTTTAACTTCTTTTTTCCAGAGATTAGCAGGTGTTCACGAGTAAACTTCTTGTACTCGTATTATATTTTAAATTTCCATCTTGTACTTCTCTTTTGTAGAGATTAGCAAGTGTTTGCGAGTTCAATTCAGGTACTTGTGTTATATTTTAAATTTATCTGCTTTTGACTTCTCCTTTGTAGAGATTAGTATGTGTTCGCGATTTCACTTCTAGTACTCGTGTTATATTTTAAATTTACCTGCTTTTGACTTCCCTTTTGGTGAGATTAGAAGATTTTTGCGAGTTCACTTCTGGTACTCACGCTATATTTTAAATTTAGCTTTTTTTGACTTCTCTTTTACAGAGATTAGCATGTGTTTGCAAATTCACTTCAGGTACTCTCGTTATAATTTTAATTTACCTACTTTTCACTTCTCTTTTGCAGTGATTAGCAGGTGTTTGCGAGTTCAATTCAGGAACTCGGGTTATAGTTTAAATTAACCTGATTTTGAATTCTCTTTTTTAGAGATTAGTTGGTGTTCACATGTTTATTTTTGGTACTTGCATTATATTTTAAATTTATCGGTTTTTGACTTCTCCTTTGAATATATTAGCAGGTGTTCGCGAGTTCACTTTAGGTACTCACATTATATTTTATATTTACTTGCTTTTGACTTCTCCTTTCTTGAGATTAGTAGGTGTTTGCGAGTTCACTTCTGGTACACGTGTTATATTTTAAATTTACCTGCTATTAACCTCTCTTTTGTAGATATTAGTAGGTGTTCGCGAGTTCACGCCAGGTACTCACGTTATATTTTAAATTTACCTGCCTTTGCTTTCCCTTTTATAGATATTAGTTAGTTTTTGCTAGTTAACTTAAGGGTACTCTTGTTATATTTTAAATTTACCTGCTTTTGATTTCTCCTTTAAAGATATTAGCTTGTTTTTGCGAGTTCACTTCAGGTACTTGTGTTATATTTTATATTTACTTGATCTTCACTTCTCCTTTATAGAGATTAGCTATTGTTTGCGACTTCATTTCAAGCACTCACGTTATATTTTAAATTTGCCTTATTTTGACTTCTCTTGGGCAGAGATTAGCATGTGTTCGTAAGTTCACTTCAGTTACTCATGGTACATTTTAATTTTACCTACTTTAGACATCTACTTTGCAAGGATTAGCAGGTGTTCGCGAGATCACTTCAGTTATTATCGTTATGTTTTAAATTTACTTACTTTTGACTTCTCGTTTGGAGATATTAGTAGGTGTTTGTAAGTTCTCTTTAGGTACTCATATTATATTTTAAATTTACCTTCTTTTGTATTCTCCTTTGCATAAATTAGTAGGAGTTCACGAGTTCACTTCAGGTACTCACGATATATTTTAAATTTACCTGATTTTGACTTCTCTTTTACATTGAATAACAAGTGTTCACGAGTTCACTTCAGGTTCTCGCATTATATTTTAAATTTTCCTGCTTTTTACATCTTTTTTTGTAGAGATTAGTTTGTATTTGCGAGTTCACTTCTGGTTCTCGCATTATATTTTATATTTACCTGCTTTTGACTTCTCCTTTGTAGAGATTAGCAGGTATTTGCGAGTTCACTTCAAGTACTCGCATTATATTTTAAATATACCTTCTTTTGACTTCTCTTTGGCAGTGATTAACATGTTTTTGCGAGTTCATTTCAAGTACTTGTGTTATATTTTAAATTAACCTTCTTTTGACTTCTCCTTTGTAGAGATTAGCATGTGTTCGCGAGTTCACTTAAGGTACTCGTATTATATGTTAAAATTACTTGCTTTTGACTTATCCTTTGGAGAGATAAGAAGGTGTTTGCAAGTTACCCTTTAGGTACTCACATTATTTTTTAAATTTACTTTCTTTTGACCTCTCCTTTGCATAAATTAGCAGGAGTTCATGAGTTCACTTCTGGTACTCGCATTATATTTAAACTTACCTATTTTTGACATCTCCTTTGCAAGAATTAACAAGTGTTCATGAGGTCACTTAAGGACCTCAAAATATATTTTAAATTCACCTGCGTTTTACTTCTCTTTGGTAGAGATTAGTTGTTGTTTGCATGTTCACTTAAGGTACTCCCGTTATATTTTAATTTTACCATCTTTTGACTTCTCCTTTTAACATATTAGCAGGTGTTCGATAGTTCATTTCAAGTACTCGTATTATATTTTAAACTTAGCTGCTTTTGACATCTCCTTTGTAGAGATTAGCAAGTGTTAGCGAGTATACTCTAGGTTCTTGCATTATATTTTTAATTTACAAGATTTTTACTTCACTTTTGTAGAGATTAAGGTGTGTTCGCATGTTCACTTCAGGTACTCGCATAATATTTTAAATTTAACTTCTTTTGACTTATCTTTTTAAGATATTAGTTGGTGTTCGTGAGTTCACTTTAGGTAGTCGTGTTATATTTAAATTTAACTGCTTTTGACTTCTCCTTTCAATTAATTAGCTTGTGTTCACGAGTTCACTTTAGGTACTTGCATTATATTTTAAAATTACTTGCTTTTGAGTTCTTCTATGTAGAGATTAGCATGTCTTTGCGAGTTCACTTCAGGTGCTCGCATTATATTATAAATATACCCTCTTTTGACTTCTCTTTTCCAGAGATTAGCTGTTGTTCACGAGTTCACATTAGGTACTCGACTTATATTTTAAATTTATTTACTTTTGACTTCTTTTTGTAGAGATTAGCAGCAGTTTGCGAGTTCACTTCAGGTGCACGCATTATATTTAAAATTTACCTGCTTTGACTTCTCTTTTGTAGAGATTAGCAGGTGCTTGCGAGTTCACTTCTATTGCTCGTGTTATATTTAAAATTTACCAGCTTTTGACTTCTCTTTTGTAGAGATTAGCAGGTTTTTGCGAGTTAACTTCTGGTATTCACGTTATATTTTAAATTTACCTACTTTTGACTTCTCTTTTGTAGAGATTAGTAGGTGTTCGCTTGTTAACATTCTGTACTTGCATAATATTTTAAATTTACCTGCTTTTGACTTCTCCTATGTAGTGATTAGCAGGTATTCCCGAGTTCACTTCAGGTACTTGCATTTTATTTTAAATTTACCAGCCATTGACCTCTATTTTGTATATATTAGCAGGTGTTTGCGAATTCACTTCAGGTACTCACATTATATTTTAAGTTTACCTTCTTTTTAATTCCCTTTTATTTAGATTAGCAGATGTTCGTGAGTTAACTTCAGGTACTACAGTTATATTTTAAATTTACCTGCTTTTGACTTCTCATTTGCAGATATTAGAAGTAGTTTGTGAGTTCACTTTAGGTTATCGTGTTGTATTTTAAATTTAGCAACTTTGACTTCTCTTTTGGAAAGATTAGCAGGTGCTACAGAGTTACCTTAAGGTACGCGGATTATATTTAAATTTACCTACTTTTGACTTCTCTTTTGCATAGATTAGCAGGTGTTAGAGAGTTCACTTCAGGTACTCGCATTATATTATAAATTTACCTACTTTTGACTTCTCTTTTACACAGATTAGCAAGTGTTCACGAGTTCACTTCTGGTTCTTCCACTATATTTTAAATTTAATTACTTTTGACTTCTCTTTTGTAGAGATTAGTTAGTGTTCGGGAGTTCACTTCTGGTTTTCGAGTTAAATTATAAATATACCTGCTTTTGACTTCTCTTTTGCAAAGATTAGCCAGAATTCGCGAGTTCACTTCAGGAACTCACATTATATTTTAAATTTACCTTCTTTTGACTTCTCTTTGGCTTAGATTAGCAGGTGTTCGCGAGTTAATTTCAGGTAGTCACGTTATATTTTAAATTTACATACTTTGGACATCTCCTTTTCAGAGATTAGTAGGTTTCATGAGATAACTTCAGGTACTCACGTTATGTTTTAAATTTACTTTCTTTTGACTTCTCATTTAGAGATATTAGCAGGTGTTCACGAGTTCACTTCAGTTACTCGCGTTATATTTTAAATTTACCTGCTTTTGACTTCTCCTTTGCATAAATTAGCAGGAGTTCAATTTAGGTAATCGAGTTATATTTTAAGTTTACCTATTTTTTACTTCTCTTTTACAGAGATTAGTATGTGTTTGCGAGTTCACTTCAGGTTCTCGCATTATATTTTAAATTTACCTGCTTTTAACTTCTCTTTTGTAGAGATTAGTTTGTGTGTGCGAGTTCACTTCTAGTTCTCGCACTATATTTTATATTAACCTGCTTTTGACTTTTCTTTTGTAGAGATTAGCATGTGTTCGCAAGTTTACTTCAGGTACTCGCATTATATTTTAAATTTACCTTTTTTTACTTCTCTTTAGGAGATATTAGCAGGTGTTTGCGAGATCATTTCACGTACTCACGTTATATTGTATATTTACCTTCTTTTGACTTCTCCTTTGTAGAGATTAGTGGGTGTTCGCGAGTTCACTTCAGGTACTCGTATTATATTTTAAATTTACTTTCTTTTGACTTCGCTTTTCTAGAGATTGGCAGTTGTTTGCAAGTTCACTTTATGTACTCGCATTATTTTTTAAATTTACTTTATTTTGACCTATCCTTTCTATAGATTAGCAGGAGTTCACGAGTTCACCTTAGGTACTCGCATTATATTTTAACTTACCTTCTTTTGACTTCTCCTTTGTGAAGATTAGCAAGTGCTCTTGAGTTCACTTCAGGCACTCACATTATATTTTAAATTCACCTTCATTTGACTTCTCTTTTGTAGAGATTAGGTTGTGTTTGCATGTTCACTTAAGGTACACGCGTTGTATTTGAAATTTACCTACTTTTGACTTCTCCATTGAAGATATTAGTAGTTGTTCGCGAGTTCACATCAGGTATACGTGTTATATTATAAATTTACCGGCTTTTGACTTCTCCTCTGTAGAGATTAGCAGGTATTCACGAGTTCACTTTAGGTACACGCATTATTTTTTTAATTTACTTACTTTTGACTTATTTTTTGTAGATATTAGCAGGTGGTCGCAAGTTCACTTCAAGTGCTCGCATTATATTTTAAATTTTCATGCTTTTGCCTTCTCTTTTCTAGAGATTAGCAGGTGTTTGCGATTTAACTTCTTGTACTCACGTTATATTTTAAATTTACTTGCTTTTGACTTCTCTTTTGTAGAAATTAGCAGGTGTTCGCGAGTTCACTTTATGTATTCACGTTATATTTTAAATTTACCTACTTTGACATTTCTTTTGGAGACATTAGCAGGTGTTCGCAAGCTCACTTAAGGTAAGCGTGTTATATTTTAAATTCACCTACTTTTGACCACTCCTTTACACAAATTAGCATGAGTTCACGAGTACACTTTAGGAACTCACATTATATTTTATGTTTACCTGCTTTTGACTTCTCTTTTGTAGAGATTAGTTGTTGTTTGTATGTTCATTCAAGGTACTTGGGTTATATTTTAAATTTACCTCCCTTTCAATTCTCCTTTTAAGATATTAGCTGGTGTTCGCGAGTTAATTTCAGGTACTCACGTTATAATTTAAATTTACCTACTTTTGACTACTCATTTGCATAAATTTGTAGGAGTTCACAAGTTCACTTCAGGTACTCACATTATATTTTAAATTTACCTTCTTTTGACTTCTCATTTATAGAGATTAGCAAGTCTTCACGAGTTCACTTCAGCTTCTCGAATTATATTTTAAATTTACCTTATTTTGACTTCTCTTTTGTAGAGATTAGTTGGTGTTCGCGAGTTCACTTCTGGTTCTCGCATTATATTTTATATTTACCTGCTTTTGACATCTCTTTTGTAGCGATTAGAAGGAGTTTGCGAGTTAACTTCAGGTACTCGCGTTAAATTTTAAATTTACCTTCTTTTTACTTCTCTTTGACAGAGATTAACAGGTGTTTGCGAGGTCATTTCAGGTACTCGTGTTATATTTTAAATTTACCTGCTTTTGACTTCTTCTTTGTAGAGAGTAGTAGTTATTCCCGAGTTCACTTCTAGTACTCGTATTATATTTTAAATTTACTTGTTTTAGACTTATCTTTTGGAGAGATTCACAGGTGTTTGCAAGTTAAGTTTAGGTACTCGCATTATTTTTGAAATTTACTAGCTTTTGACCTCTCATTTGCATTAATTAGCAGTAGTTCACGAGTTCACTTCATGTACTCACGTTATATTTTAAACTTACCTACTTTTACTTCTCCTTTGTAGTATTAGCAAGTGTTCACGAATTTACTTCAGACACTAGCATTATCTTTTAAATTCACCTGCTTTTGACTTCTCATTTGTAGAGATTAGGTTGTGTTCACATGTTCACTTCAGGTATTCGTGTTATATTTTAAATTTACCTACTTTTGAGTTCTCCTTTGAAGATATTAGCAGGTGTTTGTGAGTTCACTTCAGGTACACATGTTATATTTTAAATTTACCTGCTTGTTACTTCTCCTTTGTAGAGATTAGCAGGAATTCACGAGTTCACTTTAGGTACTTGCGTTATTTTCAAATTTACTTGCTTTTGACTTATTTTTTGTAGAGATTAGCAGGTGTTTGCAAGTTCACTTCAGGTGCTCGTATTATATTTTAAATTTACATGATATTGGCCTCTCTTTTCCAGAGATTAGGTTGTGTTTGCAAGTTCACTTCAGGTACTCACGTTATATTTTAAATTTACCTACTTTGACTACTCTTTTTGAGATATTAGCAGGTCTTCGCGAGTTCACTTAAGGTACGCGCATTATATTTTAAATTCACCTATTTTTGACTTCTCCTTGGCATAGATTTGCAGGAGTTTACGTGCTCACTTTTTGTACTAGCATTATATTTTAAATTTACCCTTATTTGACTTCTCTTATGTAGAGATTAGTTGTTCTTTGCATGTTCACTAAAAGTACTCGCGTTATATTTTAAATTTACCTACTTTTGACTTCTCTTTTTAAGATATTAGTAGGTGTTTGCGAGTTCATTTCAGGTACTCGCGTTATATTTTAAAGTTACCTGCTTTTGATCTCTCCTTTATAGAGATTAGTAGGTGTTCGCGAGTTCACTTTAGGTACTCACGTTATAATTTAAATATTCTTTCTTTTGACTTCTCCTATGCAGAAAAAAGCAGGTGTTCATGAGTTCACTTAAGGTACTCGTTTCTATTTTAAATTTTCTTTCTTTTTACTTCTTTTTTGTAGAGATTAGCAGGTGTTTGCGAGTGCACTTTAGGTACTAGCATTATATTTTTAATTTACCTGCTTTTGACTTCTCCATTGTAGAGATTAGCAGGTATGTGCGTATAACATCCCATGTTACTACTAGGCCCCTTAACTTAGATTGGGTTAGGTATGGGGTGGGTGTTAGGGGAAATTAGCTAGGTTTGACCCTAGGTAGTGGGTTGTAGCCATGTGGGGCCCACTATGGGACCAAGTCAAACTAGGTCAAACTAGCCCAACTAGGGACCCTAGCCACACCATGACACCACCACATTGCCCTAACCCTAAAAACAATCTATGTGGACCCTAAGGCATGTCCCTAGGTCAACAGTTTGACCTTAGTTGACCCAAGTCAACCTTGAGCCTAAAGTGGTCAAACCCCAAACTCATAAGTCAAATTAGATCAAGTGGGACATCACCATGGCCCAAACCAAGTTGGGTGATGATTTAGGCCTCATGATCACTAAGTGGGGCCAACCCACTCATCCATTTGACCAAGTCAACCCTAAGGTCAAACTTGGTTAACCTTAAGCCTAAATAAGGATAATTGAAGACCAAGCCCATTCCTAATGGGCTAAGACCTTCACCATGGCCCAAATCAAGTTGGGTGGTGCCATTGGTCTCATGACCAACAAGTGGGGTCAGCCCACTCATCATGTTGACCAAGTCAACTCAACAAGTCAACAAGTAAACACTTTACCCTAATGAGTGAAAATGTGAGCCCAAGTCATTTCCCAGGGGCTAAGCCCACCAAACTTGACCCATGACCAGCCAAGTGGACAAGGACAGCCCCTAACCACCAAAATGAGGAGAGAGAGTACATGCAAAAGGGCATTTTGGAGAAAACACCTAAAAGAGGAGAGAGAAAGGGGGAGGTGATGGAAGGAGGCCATGTGGCTTTCATTTCTTCAACTCAATAGGTGCTGGCTGACCACCCCACCTCATTTTAGAAGGAATTGAGGCATGGTAGCCACTTGGCCGCCATGGTGAAGCAACCAAAGTGCTAACCCGGGCTCACCTCGGCCATATCTCCCTGTACAAGCCTCCTCAAGCCACACTAACCCCACCAACAGTTTCAGAGAGAGGAAAGGAGTGGAGTTTGATATCTGGAGCAAGGCAAACGGTGGAGAAACGAGTATTTTGCAAGGAGATCGCCGGAGCAAGCTCAACCATGGCCAACCGCCGCCACACCCGCAACCAACCACCAATTCGGGTCCGTTTCGCCTCACCTCTCTCCGTGCTAGCTTCCTAGATCAATTACGAGAGAAATCGGGCTCAATTGAGCCTGATGCCATGTGAGGAAATCGTGAATTTTCCAAGATTTTACTACCTCTCGGGATCGCCGGCGCCGACGTCTTCCGCCGCCTCATCGCCGGAAAAAGGTAGCCACCACCACCGTGAAGGTGATGACACTATTGGCCGGCCATGGCGCCGCCTCCGCCGGCCTGAATAGGCCCCGCAAAGCGGCCCAGGAAAGTTCAATCCAAGCCGTTGATCCATTGGGGACGATGAACGGATTCCGTCCATACCGCTTTAAGATTCGTGCTATATCTATATATATACATGTTGATTTAAATATATGAATAGTGATTTATTGTCACACTTATACATCCAATTTCAAAGTGAAAATTAGGGTACCTATAGACATTTCTAGGTCAGGACCCTTGAAGAGTAAATGTATCCCTAGGTCTTAAATTTAAAATGCCACCATAATCATGGGTTTTGACCCAGTGGTCTGTCCTGTAGGGCAATTCTCCTAGGACTGGTCCTAGGCTAGGGCAGATTTTATTTTGAGTGTCCATGCTAAACAAGTAAGCCACATGACCTTAAATTTTGGGAATGTGCATGTCTATGGCATATCTAGCCCATGCCAAAAATTGGGAATTTTTGGGCTAACTTTTCCTATAGTTTTTGCAATAATATCAAAATATGAATTAATGAAATATTTGGAGATATAGGCACCCAAATAGCCCCAAATTTTGGTGGAAAATCCTTGGGAACATCATTGGTGCATGATAAAAATTTCAGCACATTTGGGTCACTGTATGTGGGGTTAAACCACTTGCATGTGTAGGCTAGAATTAACCTTGGTGTGCAAATAGCAAATTTTGATATGAGGTGTATTAATCCATTTTGGGACTTCTGAAAACCTTGAAATTAATTCTAGAGGATATTTAGGACAAAGGTAGCTCCTAAAAGTTATTATGGGATTTTTGGGAACAAAGATCCCATTATTTGAATTTTTAAAAATTATAGCCTTATTGGAAAATAAAAATAAAAATTAGATTCAATCAAGTAAAAATCCTCAAATTTGGTCCTATTAAATATTTGTATATAATTGAGTTGGGGTAATTTTATTTTCTCTGTTTGAGATCATTTGAAGTAGAATGTTATGTAAATACCATTTTGCCCTTATTCTTTCTATTCATGAATTAATTAAAATATAAGTCATAAAAATTTGGAAATTTTTATAGTGGTGTATATTAATATTATTTAGCTGACATATTTATTTCAGAATTATTGTATGTGCATAAAATTTTTAAATCATCATAATGGCATTTTGGTAAATATCCAAGAAGTTGAATTGCAAGGCCATTACACTTTTAAGGTTGATGAAACTTTGGCAGTAGTCTTATATTGATAATTTAGATCCCCTGTGATTTTATTAGAATTTTTATAAATAAATTCCACATACTCCCTTTGAAAATGTTAAATATGATGGTTTTGGATTAATCAATAAATAATTACAAATATTTTAAGGAAAATTATAAGTCTTGGGAGATAATAATATTTCATCATGTTAATGGTCAGGATAATTGTTTTGCATCATTAGGGCCATGCAAAGATATACTTCACATGTTAAATGACTTTGGAAAATATTTGGAGAAATTAAATTAATTATATATATAATTGGGAAAATTATAAAAAATTACCATACTCATTTTATTAGTTCATACCACCCTAGGATAAATATTTGGGGGTTGGTGGCCCAAGGATGTGAATGCTCGATTTCGGGGTGGTATTAGGTCATGGGCTGCATATAGTAAAGGTAGGCTATACTATAGGCCACCAGGGAATGAATCGACAACTGAGCTAGAGTTTAAGATCGGAAGTATAACCCTGGGTGGTAGTTGTATTCTAGAGACGAGAGTAAAAGTGCAACCTTAGACTTATCTAGGAGGAGGCCGACGGAAGACCATCGTTCCTCAATCAACACTTTAAGTCACTAAGTCACTCTAGGTAACAGTGAGAGAATAGGGAATTCTGGGTAGACATCAACTAAAGTAAATATCCTTGAGAAAGGAGCTTTGGGATTCAGCCCATCGTAGCTCCTAGTGCCCCTGAGAGCCGTTCACCGGGAATACCTTGGGCAGTCCTGCGATTAACCTTAAGTTACTAGGTATAACAACCGGTAGACAAGAGTAGTCTAATAGATAAGTGAACTGGACATGTTCTCACTCATGCCAGGTTGGAGGGACTTGGAGTCTATGGACTACATGCTCACCCGTGCAGATTTGGAGGGAAGTGGTTGATATATATATACTCACCCGGCTAGGGTTGGAGGTTTTGTAGCACATACTCACCCGTGACGGGTTGGAGGGAATTGGGACAGGATAGTCCTGCGAGCTGGAGGCTCAAAATATTATACTTGCATGTACATAAACTAGTTGCGGGCCATGCGGTACTGGCCATTCGTCACACTGATGGTAGTACGGTGGACGAGGCGGGTGCGAGGATTAGAGGGACCAGTAGGTTATTTATACTGAGGTCTGGAGGACTTTTCCCGATAACGCGCACCCGGCCCAACAAGACTGACAGGTAGTCAGCAAAGTGGTACGCAGAGACTCTAGAGTATACTTGTTTCATGTATAGAGGCGTACAAGAGAGGTCTAGGCCTGATAGTGTGTATACCTGCTTAGAAGGCGGAAGCGCCCGTTCCGCTGCTGCCGTAGCCACAACGGTGGTACCTGAGAGTGATGCTAGCTCTCGAAAAATGGGAACTAAAGGTCTGTGATCACGGAGTCATGTGTGTGAGTTGCACTGCATGTTCATATCATACCCACCATATAGATTCATATCATAAACATTCATAACAACCTATGACACCTAATGTATAAGTTGTAACACCCCAAATTGTTGTAGGAGCGACGGGGATCGATTTTGGCCAAGACAAGTTTTTGGTGCAGGTGACACGGGCCCCGACACGGGCGTGTCGGAGGCCGTGTCGGGTGTGTCGAGCTCGGGCCGTGTCGTCGACCAGTTCAGGTTGACGATGGTCGTGTGGTGGAACACGGCCTAGGACACGGGCGTGTCCCAGGCCGTATCACACCTGGGCTGTGCAGTTGGGTACACTAGTAATGACACGGGCACGAACACGGGCGTGTCTAGTTTTACATGGGCATGTCTGACGCCGTGTCACCAAGCCGTGTACCTCTCTGACTGCGAAGTGTTGATAAATTGCACACGGGGGGCGTGGCACGGGTCCCGACACGGGCGTGTCGCAGGCGACACGGGCGTGTCGGAGGCCGTGTCACATGCCGTGTGGCTGGTTTTCAATTTTGGTCGAGACTGCGAATGAGCTATACAGCCAGGCACACGGCCATGTGTGAACCCGTGTTCGGCCCAGTTTTTGTGATTTCAGATCTAATCCTGGCCATTCTTTTCCTTGGCTTTGGATCCGACGGTGGGGGGCTGCTCATGGGTGGTTTTAGCCAGGAATAGGGTTATAAAACCCTTATTTTACTTGGGCACTCTCTCTCTAAAACCTAGAGAGAAGGGAGAGCTTGGAGGAGGAAGAAGGAGGTCAACTCCGGCGGCCGGTGGAGATTCGGAGCTCCAAATCGCGAGCCATCTTCGGATCCGCGGAGGCAAGGAGATTGCAGTGCTTTTCATCCGCATAGATTTTCATGGCGCCGCGGAAGAACGCAAGGGTAACGATTTCTCATCCTTGGGCATGTGAAGCCCTCTTTTCCTTTGTGTAGGAAGCCCTCTCTCGCGTGTGAGCGAAGAGTTGGAGCGTTCCTTGGGGTATATATGTAAAGTCCCCCTTGTGTAGTCCGTATGCGAAAACGGACGTAGGCATTTTGTGTGAAGCCTATCCGGACAAGTAGAGCTGGATCGATGATGTTGGATTGCATTTGAACAGGGCAAGAATCCAGGTGTTTGGGTGTTTTCAGGTTTTCTACGTGGTAGATTGCATCAGGGAGCCTTGGAGATTAACTCCAAGGTGCACCCGGAAAATTGGGCAAAAGCGTGTTTAGCCAACACGGTGGCCGGGGAGCCAACGTGAACATAACCGGGTTATGTGATTATTGTGGTGGAAACGGGACTCGGTGAGTCTTGGCCTGCGCATATGGCTTAAATTGTCGTTGCGGTATGAGCACGGGTCAGGCGGAACCGTACCCGGTCTATGTCGTTCGGTAGGACCGTTGGCATGGATGAGGGTCTTCAGCGGTCTATGGCTTAAATTGTCGTGACCAAGGCCAATAAGACAAAATGCACATATGGATGACCGTCAAAGAGGCGGTGGTGGATTGGGAACTTCTATGGCTTGAATTGACGTGACGTTGGCCGGTTCGCCGAGAATGTGCCCTGAGTGCACGGGGTGTGTGGCCGTGCGAGCCTACGCCTGTGGTGAAGTGCAAATATTTTATATAATTGCCTATGCTAATAAAGTGCAGGGAAAGAGCATTGTCGCCCCGAATGTGGGGGCGGGATCGTTATAATTTGGTCAGCATTGCTGACCGTTACTATTGTTTACCACCAGGCGGTGGTTTGTGGCTTGCAGGTGCTGCAGAGCAGAGCGGGAAATAGCGGGCTAAAGACCTTATTGCGGTGCCGGCCCTCGAAGGCCTAATTGCTTATGTTTCTTTCCCGTTTTCATGTATGGCCGGCCTGCGTGCCGAAGTTTGGAAAACACTTCTTTTGTTAAGTGAACAGTGTAAGGCCTTAAGGCCATTTCTCTTTTGATGTATGTATACATTCCTGGGTTTATAGTGGACATTCATGCTGTTGTGGCTGGGTTCTTATTTCTTTTGCAACCTAAAAAATTGCTTCTGCTAGGTGTTGTGTAGGACGACATGATTTGTTGAATGGTTTCAACGCATAACCAACCGGTCTGTCCGTAGTATATGGCGTCGGGCCCCGGCCGGACCTACTGCTATATGCTATGTGACGGATAGGGGTGTTACAAATTGATATCAGACTTCTTGTTTCGGTCAAGCTTAAATGAATTCGTGGCCGAATTCACTTTAAGGGGTGGTGAGCTCATGTGTGTGCATCATCGTTATTATAAGAAAAGAACCCATGAATGTCCACTTAGGAATGAAAATACACATGTTTAAGGAACCTGCGTGTTCCTATTATTGCTATTTGAAGTAATTTTTGGTCGCTTATCGGTGTTTTGCACGATTATAGGTGACCAGGAGTGGTGCTGGGCCGTCTGAACGGCCAGGTTCTGAGGCGAGCAATGTGCCAAGCGATGCGCCTGCAACACCTCCGTCTGCCGAGACCATTAGATTGGTGGCAGAAGCTGTCTTTGCTATGATCAATGCGCAGCATGCAAGGCAGGTGCAGCAGCCTGCTCCTGCTGTGGAGCAAGTACCGCTTCAGACGGCAGAGCAAAGGAGGGTTGAGCATGTAGTTTTGGAGCCAGAGTTGCCTCGGAGAGCAACTGAATGACAACTGATGTAACACCCCAAAACTTGGAAGGGGAAACAACGGCGTCGTTTCAGCCAAATTTGGGTTTTGGGGGTAGGCACACGGCCTGTGACACGGCCGTGTCACAAGCCGTGTAGCGCCTTGGCTATCGAACCGTGTTGATCGACAACCGTGTAGCGCCTTGGTAGGCACACGACCTTGGACACGGGCGTGTCCCTGGCCGTGTCCTTCTCGGGCTATTAGCGGGATTTATTCTGCTTGGCGTGAAACGGGTCACGACACGGCCGTGTCGGGGATGACACGGGCGTGTCGAAGGCCATGTCCATGGCCGTGTTTCTGGCAGTGTCTTTCTCTGACTGGGAAAATTGGTCGGTAGGGGGCGTTACACGGGTCTCGACACGTGCGTGTCAATGGTGACACGGCCGTGTCGGAGGCCGTGTCAAAGGCCGTGTCGAAGGCCGTGTGCTGGTTTTCGAATCGGTCGAGACAGCGAATAGCTAACACGGCCATGCACACGACCGTGTTGCAACCCGTGTTCGGCCCAGATTTTCTAATTTGGGTTCCGATCGTGGCCGTTCGTTCTTTTCCTTGGAAGATCCAACGGTGGGGGGCCTCCCTGGGCGGTTTAAGGCCGGGAATAGGGTTCCAAACCCTCATTCCCCACTTTATTTTATCTCTCTAAGTTCTAGAGAGAAGGGAGAGCAAGGAGGCCAAGTTCCGGCCGCCGGCGAAGCTTCGGAGGTCCGTTTCGCGAGCGGAGTTCAGATCCGCGAAGGTGGGAGCGTTGCGGTGGTGTTCAACCGAGCAAATCTTCTCCATGGCTAGGAAGAGCGGACGAAAGGTAACGACACTTCTCCTCTCGGTTTTTAGGATTTAGGATGCATGAATAGCATCCCCTTCCTTTCATATTCTGAGCACCGAATCTCTCAAATGAGAGGGTTTCGTGTAGCCTAGGTTCAAGAGGAACCTCCGGGTGGAGTATGTTCATCTCGGCATGCTTTGCATTAGAGATCCGCTCCGTTAGCGGATTAGGCATTGTGGGTGAAGCCGTGGTCGCGACCGTTAGTCCGACCCGGTGATGTTGCATAGCGAGATGTGAGGATTTGGTAGAAATCCGTAGCGGCAATATGTCGTTGTATGCATGCGTTTTCCCCCTTATATTTGAGTGAGTACTCGTAGTCGGAACCGGACGAGGTTAGCGCTGCTTTGCGCGGTAGATGGTTTCCTTGGAGCACGGGAAAGACACGGTGCGAGTGGCAATTGGGGTAGGGAAACCTTTGTTTGTGCTGTGCTAAGGCGCGGCTATGTCTCCGTGGTCGGCTGGCTTTTCCATGACGCGCAAGTCATGTGGGGAAAGTGTCCCGGCGAGACTAGCCCCTTGTGTGAGACTGACGAGAATGCCGAGCAGAGGGCAAGCCCGGGCAATGTAGCCATGAGCAGCTGGGGTCCAGCAAGGCTTCTTAGAATCGGTTAGTGTGAGGCGGAACCCTGACGAGCGAAGTCAGATTGTGCGGGCAAGCCTAGGGGTTATGACCCTTGTGCGGGTGGGGCCTTTGCAAGGTTCCGTGTGACGGCGTGTGTGCCGTTAGGGACATGGTGGTTCCCTTGTGTTTGTGGCTTTAAGCCAATGGGGAAACGGAAGTACCCAGTGTTTGATGTTGTGCTAGATGCATACGAACTAGGGTGCCTTGGGTGAAACCCGGGCTGCATTCATGCTGCATAGTAGGCCCCTTTCACTTTGTACAAACATAGAGAACATGTATGCTGTATGAGACATCCAAGCCTGTTTTACCGCTTTATTATATATACTCTTTTGGTATACGAAGTGCTAACTTGCAGGCGGAGTGGTACCCCGGGGTCCGTTAGGGGCGGCCGGGAGGAGATGTGTTTGTTACACAGTAGAGGTCAGCCTTTGCTGACCCACGTTACTTCAAATCCTTATAGGGCAAGGATCGCATGCAGGAGCTAGCGTGCCGGGCAAAAAGCCCTAAGCCTCATGAAGTGTTTATGTGCTTGGTTTCTCCTTTTATGTTTGCTACATTTGTTATGTTTATGTCCGGCTTGCATGCCGAGGTAGCCTAGGAGTGCTTGGCACATTGATATGTTTTGGACTATTATTGTGTAAGGCCTTAAGGCCATTTGATACTCTATCGTTAGTGGATAACTTCTGTCGGTTTGTTCTGTTTCCGCTGTGTATGTCTGGAGTTTTGAGTTTGGGTAGTTTCATATAATCTTTTAATACTAAAGCTGTGGTGTCCGTATGTTGTGGGGCCCCGGCCGGACCCATATTATATGGTCTTTACAGGGGAGGTAATACAACTGAAGCACGTGATGGGCTTTTATCCACCGGTATTCACGGGGGCAGAAACCCCGACCCAAGCAGAGGATTGGCTCTCAAGGGTCAACAGGGTGATGACTGCGACGGAAATGGAAGAGTGGCAGAAGACCACTATAGCGACTTTCCTTTTGGATGGGGACGCAAGAATATGGTGGGAAGGCCTAGAGCTACATCAGTTGCAGGGAAGGCGCAGAGAATTGCGCTAGAAAGCAAATTTTAGAAGTTGGTGCAAGGGGATTGCACCGTTGATGAGTACCTCCACGAGTTTACTTGGTTGGGGAGATATGCCGGCGCTACCTTTGCAGACGAGGAGCGCAAGACGAGCCGCTTCTATGAAGGGCTAAAAGATGATTTAAGATTGCTACTGTCGGGGCCCAAGGCGCAGGGTTTCATGACCCTGGTAAGTTCAGCCCGGTCCTTGGAGAAGGACATGAAGAATGTCCAAGCGAAGAAGGAAACCAGTAGTAAGAAAGCGGAGTTTAAAGCGCCGACTACGTCGAAGTCGGGCTACCAAAAATTCTTCAAAAAGGCTAGGACGTCAGGTCCAGCTTCTTCTACGGGTGCCTCGGGGGCAACTACCAATCGAACCCCGGGCGCTTGTTTCACGTGTGGAAAGACGAGGCACTTTGCCCGTGATTGCTGGAGTGGACGCTCAAAGTCCGAAAGGAAACAAGGAGCTACCTACGAGGAGAAGGGCAAAGCGGTGGAGTCGACCGCGTCCCACTATGCTCTGACTCAGCCTGGAGTCTATAACTTGGGCCAGCAGGAGGCCATCAAGCAAGCGGATGTGGTGACAGGTATGAGTTAATTTATAACAAGTTAGCTTTAATACCGTTATCTATTGATTGTTAGCCTAATATTGTTTGTATAGGCTTTGTTGTGATTAGTGATAGTCCGGTACGGGCACTGTTCGATACGGGAGCTTCACACTCCTTCTTGTCCGAAAGTTTTATATCGTGCATCGAAGTCCCTTCTTCGATGGCGAAGGACAAGTTGGATGTGCTGCTACAGAATGGGTGCTCGATGCGTGCTAAAAGAGTGTGCGCAGTGAAGGTTCGTATTGGGAGCCAAGAGTTCGACTTGCTAGCGTCATTGTTGCCGCTAGTAGAGTTCGACGTGATCTTTGGAATGGATTGGCTTTCAGAGCAGAAAGCTTGGATTGGCTGTGACCGGAAGGAGGTCAAGCTGGGTGTAGGGCAGGAGACTACATTCGAGGGGCTAAAGGGGTCGAGCAAGACACTGATGTCTGCTCTTCAGGTGGTGAAGGCGGTTCGTGCTGGTGCAGAGCTGTTCTTCGCAATAGTGGGGGCTGTAGAGCCAAAGTCCACGTTGGATAGCATTCCCGTGGTTTGCGAATACCCCGATGTGTTCCCGGATAGTCTTCCCGGAGCCCCACCGCAGCGGGAGATTGATTTCACCATCGAGCTCGTGCCGGGGGCCAAACCGGTGTCACGTGCTCCGTATAGGTTGGCGCCTAGCGAGATGGCAGAGTTGAAGGTTCAGCTGGAGGAGCTGATGGAGCAAGGTTATGTGCGTCCAAGTTCGTCGCCTTGGAGCGCATCGGTCCTCTTCGTTAAGAAGAAGGACGGAAGTATACGGCTGTGTATCGATTACAGAGAATTGAACAAGCTGACGGAGAAGAATAAGCACCCGATCCCGAGGATTGATGATCTCTTTGATCAGTTAGTCGGATCGTCGGTATACTCCAAGTTGGACTTAAAGTCGGGGTACTATCAGCTGAGGATCAGGGAATGTGATATCCCGAAGACGGCGTTCAGTACAAGGTATGGGCATTTCGAGTTCACGGTCATGCCGTTTGGACTGACGAATGCGCCATCGGTGTTTATGGATCTAATGAACAGGACGTTCCGAGATTTCCTGGATCGCTTTGTGATCATCTTTATTGACGATATTTTGGTGTACTCGCAGTGCGAAGAAGATCACTTCAAGCACTTGCATTTGGTGTTGGAGACTTTGAGGAGGAATGAGCTTTATGCGAAATTCTCCAAGTGCGAGTTCTGGCTACCCTCGGTAGCATTCCTTGGTCATATAGTGAGTGGGAAAGGTATAGCGGTGGATCCGGCGAAGATTATTGCGATACGGGAGTGGCCTGCATTGTCTTCTGTCGCGGAAGTCCGTAGTTTTCTCGGGCTTGCCGGATATTACAGGCGCTTCGTAGAGAACTTCTCGCGGATAGCTTTACCTCTTACGAAGTTGACAAGGAAGGATCAGAAATTCTTGTGGACGCAAGAGTGCGTGCAAGCTTTTGAGGAGCTGAAGAGACGATTGACCACGGCGCTAGTGCTTAGTTCGCCGAGTGGGACCGAGGGCTTTGAGGTGTATAGCGACGCTTCGGGTAGTGGCTTGGGCTGCGTGTTGTTGCAGCATGGAAGTGTGATAGCGTATGGATCGCGTCAGTTGAAGGTGCATGAAAGAAATTATCCGGTGCACGACTTGGAGTTGGCGGCCGTGATATTTGCACTCAAGTTGTGGAGGCACTACCTTTACGGCGTAAGGGTCGATATATACACCGATCACAAGAGCCTAAAATACTTGTTGGATCAAAAGGATCTTAATATGAGGCAGAGGAGGTGGATGGAGTTCCTAGGGGACTATACCTTCAAAATACATTATGTACCCGGGAAGGGCAACGCAGTTGCGGATGCGCTGAGCCGCAGGGCTCCCGCCCAAGCCAACTGATTGTCGGTGCATGATGAGCGGCTAGTACGGGAGTTGGAGGAGCTTGAGATCTGTTGCATTGACAGGCAGACGAGCACCAAAGCAATGTTAAACTGGACAGAGGTGCAGTATGACCTGGCTGACCGGGTTCGGCAGGCATTGGAGTTTGATGACTCCATGAAGGAGCTTATGGAGGCCGCTCTAGATGGGTCAAATTCCCAGTTCTCGGTGGAAGATGGTTTATTAAGGAAGGATCATCGGTTGTGCGTCCCGAGTGGGGGTAACCTCCAGGCGGAGTTGATGTATGAGGCTCATCATACCAAGTACTCAACCCACCCAGGGAGCACGAAGATGTATCGTGATCTCAAAAAGTTGTTTTGGTGGCCGGGGCTCAAGAAAGATGTGGCGTTGTACGTGGCTAAATGCCAAACGTGCGCCTTGGTGAAGGCAGAATGCCAAAAGCCGGGAGGATTTCTGAAGTCCTTGCCTATACCAGAGTGGAAATTCGACGATATATCTATGGACTTTGTGCACGGGTTGCCAAGGTCGCAGAAGGGGAACGACGCCATCTGTGTGATCTTAGATCGGCTAACCAAGGTGTCGCATTTCATTCCGCATAAGAAGGATGACTCGGTGGAGAAGTTGGCGAAGCTATACGTGGACAATATTGTTAGGCTGCATGGTGTGCCCCGTAGCATTATGAGTGATTGCGATGGGCGGTTCACGTCAAATGATTGGAGGTTGGTGCATCAAATGCTGGGAACAAAGTTAAAGTTCAGCACAGCTTTCCATCCGCAGACGGATGGGCAGACTGAGAGGGTCAATAGAACGATGGAGGACATGTTACGCATGTGTGTTCTGGATTTCGGTAAGCATTGGGAAGACCACCTGTATTTGGTGGAGTTCGCGTACAACAACAGCTACCAAGCAAGTATACAAATGGCGCCCTTCGAGGCCCTGTATGGTAGGAAGTGTCGCACGCCGTTATCGTGGCTTGAAACGGGTGAGGCAAGGTTGTACAAGAAGCAGGAGGTGGAGAGTGCTACCTCGTTAGTGCGGATCATTCTGGAGCGCTTGTTGATTGCTTAGGACCGGCAGGCAAAGTATTACAATGCCAAGCACCGGAACGTGGAGTTCGCAGTAGGCGATTGGGTATATCTGAAAGTGAAGCCGTTCAAGGGGGTTTCGCGAGTGAGACGCTTGAAGAAGCTGAGCCCAAGATACCTTGGACCTTTTGAGGTTCTAGAGCGATTCGGCGAAGCGGCATACTGTCTAAGGCTATCGGAGGAATTAAGTGGATTACATGATGTGTTCCACATTTCTGTGTTACGGAAGGCATTGCACGAGCCTTCGCAGGTGATCGCGGCTGATCAAGTGCCGGTGGACGAAGGGTTGACGACTAGGGTCAGGCCCATTCGTATTGAAGATGTTGAGGTCAAGAGGCTTCGTAACAAGGAGATCCGGATGGTTAAGGTCCGGTGGGATAATTGCGGGCATGAGGAGCTCTCTTGGGAACGGGAGCAGACTATGCTCGAGGTGTACCCAGAATTGTTCCGCTCATGTACTGTTTTACGTTAAGTCCTGTTTTTCCTTTATTAATTTCGTGGACGAAATTCTTTAAGGGGGGTAGAATTGTAACACCCCAAATTGTTGTAGGAGCGACGGGGATCGATTTTGGCCAAGACAAGTTTTTGGTGCAGGTGACACGGGCCCCGACACGGGCGTGTCGGAGGCCGTGTCTGGCGTGTCGAGCTCGGGCCGTATCGTCGACCAGTTCAGGTCGACGATGGTCGTGTGGTGGAACACGGCCTAGGACACGGGCGTGTCCCAGGCCGTGTCACACCTGGGCTGTGCGGTTGGGTACACCGGTAATGACACGGGCACGAACACGGGCGTGTCTAGTTTGACACGGGCGTGTCTGACGCCGTGTCACCAAGCCGTGTACCTCTCTGACTGCGAAGTGTTGATAAATTGCACACGGGGGGCGTGACACGGGTCCCGACACGGGCGTGTCGCAGGCGACACGGGCGTGTCGGAGTCCGTGTCACATGTCGTGTTGCTGGTTTTCAATTTTGGTCGAGACGGCGAATGAGCTACACGGCCAGGCACACGGCCGTGTGTGAACCCGTGTTCGGCCCAGTTTTTGTGATTTCAGATCTAATCCTGGCCGTTCGTTTCCTTGGCTTTGTATCCGACGGTGGGGGGCTGCTCCTTGGTGGTTTTAGCCGGGAATAGGGTTTTGAAACCCTTATTTCACTTGGGCACTCTCTCTAAAACCTAGAGAGAAGGGAGAGCTTGGAGGAGGAAGAAGGAGGTCAACTCCGGCGGCCGGTGGAGATTCGAAGCTCCAAATCGCGAGCCGTCTTCGGATCCGCGGAGGCAAGGAGATTGCAGTGCTTTTCATCCGCATAGATTTTCATGGCGCTGCGGAAGAATGCAAGGGTAACGATTTCTCATCCTTGGGCATGTGAAGCCCTCTTTTCCTTTGCATAGGAAGCCCTCTCTCGCGAGTGAGCGAAGAGTTGGAGCGTTCCTTGGGGTAGATATGTGAAGTCCCCCTTGTGTAGAGTCCGTATGCGAAAATGGACGTAGGCATTGTGTGTGAAGCCTATCCGGACAAGTAGAGCCGGATCGGTGATGTTGCATTGCATTTGAACTGGGCAAGAATCCGGGTGTTTGGGTGTTTTCGGGTTTTCTACGTGGTAGATTGCATCGGGGAGCCTTGGAGATTAACTCCAAGGTGCACCCGAAAAACTGGGCAAAAGCGTGTTTTGCCAACACGGTGGCCGGGGAGCCAACGTGAACATAACCGGGTTATGTGATTATTGTGGTGGAAACGGGACTCGGTGAGTCTTGGCCTGCGCATATGGCTTAAATTATCGTTGCGGTATGAGCACGGGTCAGGCGGAACCATACCCGGTCTATGTTGTTCGGTAGGACCGTTGGCATGGATGAGGGTCTTCGGCGGTCTATGGCTTAAATTGCCGTGACCAAGGCCAATAAGACAAAATGCTCATATGGATGACCGTCCAAGAGGCGGTGGTGGATTGGGAACGTCTATGGCTTGAATTGACGTGACGTTGGCTGGTTCGCCGAGAATGTGCCCTGAGTGCACGGGGTGTGTGGCCGTGCGAGCCTACGCCTGTTGTGAAGTGCAAATATTTTATATAATTGCCTATGCTAATAAAGTGCAGGGAAAGAGCATTGCCGCGCCGAATGTGGGGGCGGGATCATTATAATTTGGTCAGCATTGCTGACCGTTGCTATTGTTTACCACTGGGCGGTGGTTTGTGGCTTGCAGGTGCTGCGGAGCAGAGCGGGAAATAGCGGGCTAAAGCCCTTGTTGCGGTGCCGGCCCTCAAAAGCTAATTGCTTATGTTTCTTTCCCGTTTTCATGTATGGCCGGCCTGCGTGCCGAAGTTTGGAAAACACTCCTTTTGTTAAGTGAACAGTGTAAGGCCTTAAGGCCATTTCTCTTTTGATGTATGTATACATTCCTGGGTTTGTAGTGAACATTCATGCTGTTGTGGCTGGGTTCTTATTTCTTTTGCAACCTAAAAAATTGCTTCCGCTAGGTGTTGTGTAGGACGATATGATTGGTTGAATGGTTTCAACGCGTAACCAACCGGTCTGTCCGTAGTATATGGCGTCGGGCCCCGGCCGGAGCTACTGCTATATGCTATGTGACAGATAGGGGTGTTACCTAAGTGGTATGGGATGCTTATACATTAGGACCCGCTAAACGAACCCTTAATTTATAAACTTGAGTGGGCAAGTTTATAGGTTAAGGTTATTTTCTTATATATATATATATATATATATACTGCTTGTGACAACTGACACCCCATCATATAAAATGGTATGGGACATCTTATACGATGGGAGCCTTGTAGAAGATCCCTTGGCTTATGCGTTCTCGCATAAGTGAAGGTTACTTTTTTTTTACTTACTTCTATATACATTTGGTAGTTAGCTTCTTGTCACCTGCTTCCACTTTGTTACCCCTTGTTGTCCTCCTCTTCGTCCTCCCGCTCGGTGCCTAGGAGTTGCGGGGCGAGGTGTGGAAGAAACGACTTAGTCTTTTTGACTAATGGTCAGTGACCATATCATTTTAGGAGCTCGAGGAGATGGACCAGCACATCGAGGAGGCAGGACTTGAGGAGCAGATACCGGCACCACCTGCTACTACTACTGGAGCACGTCCTAAGGTGTGTTGAGTCGAGATGATAGATTCCGCTGCAGTTACAGAGAGTGTGAGAGAGTGATTTGATTATGATGTACTGGGCATAAGCCCGTATTACTCTCGTGTTGTTTACTCATATTGGACTGCATTTTATGTACTTTTCATTTACTGTAATTTTATGATTAGTACTGTG
Organism: Platanthera zijinensis; assembly: GCA_039513925.1. Taxonomy (NCBI): domain Eukaryota; kingdom Viridiplantae; phylum Streptophyta; class Magnoliopsida; order Asparagales; family Orchidaceae; genus Platanthera; species Platanthera zijinensis. The sequence continues at coordinate 124,529,143 of CM077087.1, forward strand.
GCTGTGGACTTTACCTGTGTTACTCTGATTATACTGTTATTTCTCATATTGGCCGAACAGGTTTATGATCGTACTAGCCGTCAAAATCGGCGTCTTGCGGTGTCGACTAACCCGTGCGTTAGTGTCACTATAAGACGGCGGTTTTGGGCATAAGATCCGGGTTGGCCCCGGAGATTGGGGAACGGATCTTACAAACTGGTATCACTTGAACAAACGATCATATAAGAAAGAAGTCCACAACACTGGAACACCCCGCTCGAGCATTAGTTTGTGGACAAACTATGCAGCGGAAGCAATGGTGTGCCCATTTGTAAAAGCCACACTATCAGTCCTTTTTAAAATAATGAGTTAGAACATTCTTGATTAAACTTTACCTAATTCGCAATATCCGCAGGTCGCTCCATAGCAAAATATGGTCCCTCCCCCTCCGGCTGCCATTCCCTTCTTACAGACGGAGATGGGGCAAAAGCTGACGGCAATCCTGGATGCCTTCAGAGCTCAGCAGGCCCCGGTTCCGCAGGCAAATCCAGGCTCAAATTGGCTAAGTGCTTTCAAGAGTTTATCTCCGCCGGTATACCGAGGGACAGAGGACGCGGTAAAGACAGAGGAATAGTTGGAGACCATTCAAGAGCTACTGGCTGGTATTTGCTGCCCAGTCAGCCAGGCGGTACAACTTGCCACTTTTGCATTGGGAGCCCACGCAAAGAGATGGTGGAAGTCTATTCGGGACTCAGTTTATGGGGATAGGGAGCTGACAGATATATCCTGGGAAGAATTCAGCGACTCCTTCCTGGACCACTATGTTTCTATCACAGACCGAGACTCATTGGAGGAGAGGTTCCTAAACCTCAAACAAGGGAGCAGATCTGTGATTGAATACCAAAGAGAATTCTCTCATCTGGCCAGGTTTGCCGGATTCCACGAATGGGATGATCGAAAGTATGCTAAGAGATTTTATCATGGCCTCCGGGATTCATTGAGGCAACCTCTACTATTTATATCGCATGGTACCACTACTCAGATCATAGAGATGGCGAAGAAGCTAGAGGCTGACCAGCTAATGGTACAGGATAGAGGTAAAAGGCCGCTCGAAGGATCGTCTTCTGATGGTACCAGGACATCCCAAAGGGGAAAGGTTATCAGATATAGGAGGGGTGGGGGCGTCGTCGCCACAATATCAGGCAGGAGCAGGTGTCACAACCCGTATTTTCTCCGTATAAAATAATACGTCAGAGCCAGAGAAAACGCGTGTCGTGATGCCACGCCAAGTAGGGGACAACTGCAGACGTTCAGGCAACCCTGCCCTATCTCTTATTTTTATAAAAAGACTATGAGTTATGTTTTAAAACATTGTTTTATTATTATGAATGCTGACCGTGTCCCTCAGTCTAGTGGATCAACTAGTCCACGGGTTAGAAAGTATAGGTTTACACAGCGGAAAACACTAGTTTGATTCATTTATCATCCTATATGAGAATAAAAATTCAGCATAAAATACAATGAACATGTGACTTCTAGATTTACTATAAGTAAGAAAATAGTTTTATAGCCCTAAAAATAGTGATTTGATCTTTTGAAAAGCAAGTTAAAGAGTCATGTAAAAAAATGCAGTTTTATTTTATATTAAAATACCTAACATGTATCCTAACATAAAGCATTCCCAGAGAGCAAGTACTAAGCTAAAAGTAAGTAAAACAGCACGACTAGCAAGTAGTTAATCACAAAAGTCTAAAACTATGGGCGTCAACAACTGACACGAACCCATAGAAAATCTAGCAAGTCTAACAAAAGTCTACCTCAACACCCTGAGGTGGAACTAAAAGCGGTGGCGGCAACCCGCAACACCTGCAACACTACCCTGTCAGCTAACTCTGCTCCTGCCCTGGACCTGGGGTATTCAAAAGAAGAACACCTCAGAAAGCAAGCTACAAGCGGTGCAAGAGTAAAAAGAAATCTAACAAACCTCGAAACGAGCGAGGTAAAACAAACAGCTGCAAAAGGAGTCAGAAACATGGTATAGGAAATCAAAACAGGAAATCTAACAAGTCAGGAAAACTAGGCTAGATCAGCCTGCTCAAACTATCACATCTACTATCAGAGTTCTTCTTTATTCTTTTTTTTTGTATTCTAGTCATTTAGTATTTTAAATTGAGTCAATCAGCTCATCGGGAAAGAGTATTGTGCCGGGGGAGTAGGTCCACTACGTGCATAAACCCAGCCTAAAGGCACAATGCCGAGGGAGATACCCCAACGCACACAGTCCTACAGCTAAGGTAACATGTCGGGGATGAAAATCCACCACGCGCACAGACTTCGCCCTAAGGCACTGTGCCGTGGGAGAAACCCCAACGCGCACAGACCATTTCAAGCTTTCTTCATTTCATAAATTTGTGCCGTGGTAGAAACCCCACGCGCATAGACCATATCATAATTTCTTTAATTCATAACGTACTATTCAGTTTCTTTAGTTAAGGTTCGTGTATTAGTTCGAATTGAACGGACAATGCGACACGTCGACCGGAACGGTACGACAATGATTCGTGCGACTAAACATTTTGCACAAATTATACTCGTCAAAACAACGAGACGATCGAAACGTCACGACCACTACGACACGTTCGTAAACCAGTACGGCGCTTCCGTAAACCGTTACGTTTCCGACGGGATCGCTCGCGAAAATTATTTTATTCACGAGGCGACACGTGTAATTTTTCTAGACGGCGAAACCTACGGAAAATCGTGACTTCCTAACGAATAATTTTACGCGAAATATTACGAATTAGGAGCGAAATTAACGACCGAAGAAATTGACGAGGGAACCACCACTTGCCTCGGAATTTGGTCTCCAATCAACTCCCCAACGTAGATCCGCCCAAAAGAAGACACGAGGAGGCGAGATCTACGAAAAACGGACGAAATGAGGTTAGGGCCGAAAAAATCCATGGCGAAAAGGTCGTCAAAACGGAAGAAACTTACCACGATCTCGAAGCTCACGCCGAGAGCTTTCCAACGCCGCGCTCGAATCGTGATTTCGTCCACCGGAACGGCGGTGGCGGCCGCCGGAAGATTAGCGAGCGGAAGGGTTTCGCCTCGTTTTTTCTCTCGCACAGGAGGTGGGGCTGCTGGTTCGGGGGATGAGAAGGGGATGGGAGTTTTTTTTCTTTCCTTTTTTTTTATATATATAATAGTAATAATATATATATATATATATATATATATATATATATATATATATATATAAAAGAAATGGAATGAGAAAAGGGTGGGGCTTCGGTGAGAGTCGGCGGGATAGGGGGGCTTCGGTGAGAGTATTTTTTATTTCTTTTTTTTTTATAATAATTGTTATATTATAAATTATATATTATAATATTTAACGCTATGTTATAATATCGTTATGAATGCCCAAACGTGCGCCGAAACCTACGAAATTCGCAGAGTAGGCGAATGACGATGCTACAAACCCAACGGCGAAGTCGGAATCGAATTCCGACGCACCGTTCTCGAGATATTAATTTCTAAAGCTAACGGCGTACGTAAAAAAAACACAAAACTTCAAACGCGCGTCGAGACTCCAAAATTGCTCGGAACGCGACGAAATTTGACGAGCAAGTCTAAAATTATCCAGTCTAATTTCCTAACGTAAAATTTTCCACCTCCGGCGCAAATCCCAAAATTAGGCCGGTCAAACCTAACAGACTCAAGACGCGCTAACGGCGACGCGCTGTCACCTCGCGGAAACGTAACGCCCTTATGTCAAAATGACGTCACCGACATGATAAAATAATTTACGAAAACCTGGGGCGTTACAGTCACCCCTCCAAAAAGGAAGTTTTGTCCCGAAACTTGAGACGTGGAACGAAAACAAAAAGAACAGAGGGAGAGACAAGTTAGAAAAGGAATTCTCAAACAGACTACTAACCTGGAAATTCTAGGCGAAAAGCTGAGGATGAGATTCTCTCATCGAGGATTCCAATTCCCAAGTCGCACTTCTAGCATCCTGATTGCGCCAGAGAACCTTGACCATTGAGATTGTCTTTCTTCTCAGCACCCGATCTTGCGATTCCAGAATCCGGACAGGTTCTTCGACATAAGAAAGATTGGGTTGCAACTGAGGCACGGAGTCAAGAATTTGACGATCGCTACGAATACACTTTCGCAACTGGCTCACGTGAAACACGTCGTGAACACCAGGGAAAGAAACAGGCAACTCCAGTCTATAGGCAGAAACTCCGATGCGCTCCAGAATCAGAAAAGGTCCCACATATCTGGGATCCAGCTTATGGTTCCTTCCAAATCTCTTAACACCTATCATCGGAGAGACCTTCAGAAACACCATGTCCCCAACTACAAACTCTAGCTCAACTCTACGCTGATTTGCATACTTTTCATAATGCTCTTGAGCCAACTTTAGCTTTTCACGTATATGTGTCACTGAAATGCTCATATCCTCTAAAGCTTCCGGACACAGCAAAGGCTTCTCACCAACCTCTGCCCAGAAGAGGGGAGTTCTACAACGCCTACCATATAAGGCTTCAAAGGGTGTCATCTGCAAACTCTCCTGATAGCTATTATTGTACACGAATTCCATCAGTCCGAGGCGTTTATCCCAAGGTCCACCATGGTCCAGAATATAACATCTTATCATGTCTTCCAAAATTTGATTCACTCTTTCTGTCTGACCATTTGTCTGAGGATGATAGGCCGTAGAATACCTAAGGTCAGTACCTAAAGCCCCTTGCAAGCTCTGCCAGAAACGAGACATGAATCGGGAATCTCTATCTGACACGATATTCATAGGTACACCATGCAGTCTGATAACTTCATCCAAGTAAAGCTCTGCTATCATTTACATAGAATAATCAATCTTGAAAGGCACAAAGTGGGCACACTTGGTCAGTCTGTCCACAATGACCCATACAGCATCATGCCCTCGAGGCGATCTAGGCAAACCGGTTATAAAATCCATGGATATACTTTCCTATTTCCAACTCGGTATATCTAAAGGCGTTAACTTACCACCCGTACTTCTATGATCAGCTTTTACACGCTGGCAAGTATAACATTCAGATACAAATCTTGCGATGTCATTTTTCATACCTGACCACCAAACAATCTGCTTCAAATCTCTGTACATTTTCGTGGAACCAGGATGATAAGCAACACTTGATCCATGCGCTTCACTGCATATCATTACCCGAATGTTCTCAACAGCGGGAATACAATATCTGCCGCGGTACTTTAGGGTACCCACGTCATCAATTGAAAAGTCAGGTAATTCCCCTTTCTCAGTTCTACTGTGGAGGTGCTGCAAATCAGGGTCATCTTTCTGATGCAGCCTAGTGAGAGTGATCCACGAAGGCTCTTCCACTTCTAAGCTACTCGGCGAAACGCCATTCCCCACAGTTATATCAATGAGCAAAAACTCTTCTGCAAGCGATTGCACCGAGAGATTAAAGATATGTGCGGGCTTTCGGCTTAAGGCGTCCGCTACTACGTTAGCCTTGCCGGGATGATAAAGGATATCGACTTCGTAGTCCGCAACATATTCTAACCACCTACGCTGGCGCAGATTCAACTCCTTCTGAGTGAATACGTACTTCAAACTTTTGTGGTCTGTGTAGATTTTACACGAAACTCCATACAAAAGATGTCTCCACAACTTTAAAGCATAAACGACGGCCGCAAATTCTAAGTCGTGCGTAGGATAATTCCTTTCATGAATTTTCAATTGTCTCGATCCATACGCAATCACTTTGCCGTCCTGCATCAACACACAACCGAGTCCAACTCGCGAGGCGTCCACATAAACAGTATACTCCACTCCTTCTCTAGGCAAAGACAATACTGGAGCAGAACACAATCTTCTCTTGAGTTCCTGAAAAGCTTCTTCACAGGCTTCACTCCAAACAAACGCTGCGTTCTTCTGTGCGAGTCTATTCAACATCGAAGAAAGCACAGGGAATCCTTCCACAAATCTTCTGTAATAACCTGCCAACCTAAGAAGCTCCTTATCTCCTTAGGCGTCGTAGGCCTCTTCCATTCCAAGACTGCAGCTATCTTTGAGGGATCCACTGAGATACCGTCCTTGCTTATAATGTGTCCTAGGAATGACACTTGAGACAACCAGAACTCATACTTGCTAAGCTTCGCATACAGTTTGTGCTCTCTCATAGTAGCCAAGACCAGTCGCAAGTGCAAGGCGTGCTCTTCAGCATTTCTAGAATATACGAGGACATCATCAATGAATACCACCACGAACTTATCCAGAAAATCTTTGAATACTCTGTTCATCATGTCCATAAAAGCTGACGGTGCATTTGTTAATCCAAACGACATCACCAGAAATTCAAAGTGACCATATCGGGAACGAAAAGCGGTTCGCGGCACGTCTGACTCACGGATTCTCAACTGATGCTAGCCCGAACGAAGGTCAATCTTCGAGAATACTGGACTACCCCGAAGCTAATCAAACAAGTCGTCTATCCTTGGCAATGGATATCAGTTTTTGATGGTCACCTTGTTTAGCTCTCTATAATCTATACACAGCCTCATTGATCCATCCTTTTTCTTCACGAAGAGGACTGGTGCACCCCAGGGGGAAGAACTGGGTCTAATAAAACCACACTGAAGCAGTTCATCTAACTGAGAACGCAGCTCCTCTAACTCACGCGGAGCCATGCGGTACGGTGCTTTCGCGATAGGGCGAGTGCCTGGCTCGAGATCTATAACAAACTCCACCTCTCGCACAGGTGGAAGCCCTGGAAGACTAACTGGAAAGACATCCGGAAACTCGCACACCACAGAAACGTCCTCAACCTGAGGCACAATTGGTGCAATTTCCAAAACAGAAACAGAGACAAGAAAAGAATCACAGCCCGACTCTAGAAACTTACGAGCACGCACCGCAGAAATGATTGGAGATTCTTGACGTGATATACCATACACACTCATGGGCTGGCCTTTGACATCTTTGAAATCCAAGCGCTTTTGCTTGCACTGAATGACAACATCATAGCTGGACAGCCAATCCATGCCTAAAATCACGTCAAAGTCTTCCAAGTCTAACAACTTCAAATCCGCAAAAGCTAGAAAACCACCTAGGAAGATAGGGCATTTTTGGATACCCTGACTTGACATCACCAACTCTCCTGAAGGGAATTTGACATTCAGAGAGGTGTCAAGCTGGTCGAGATCCCATCGATGTCGGTCTACAAAACTTCTCGCTACAAAGGAGTAAGTAGCACCCGAATCGAACAGAACGCGCGCCCACTTATCCTTCACCTTAAATTCACCTAAACACAATGCGCGCACAACTAAAATACAAGGACTAAAAGACTACCAAAACAGATTACTATCTGAGATAGAGACTAACCAGAGATCACTTGAGCCGATGATTGAGCTTCTTCCTTTGTCAGCACATTCAACTTTCCTTTTCCCTTGTCCATGAGTAGAGGGGGCGACGGTAGAGTCTGCAACGGAACTGCATGCAATGCAGGTTGGACCTGCGGGCAATTAGCCTTAATGTGCCCTTTCTGGCCACAGAGAAAACAAGCTCCAGCCTTCTTATGACAATGAGCCACATCGTGCCCGCTCCTCTGGCAGTAGGTACAGACAAGGGTTCCTTTCGGTGCATCTTGAATCGCGTGAACCTGAGACTGCTTCTGCGCATCCCGCCTCTTAAAGCACCTTTCCATCGGGTGTCCAGGCTTGCCACAGAAGCTGCATACTTCTTTTCGATATTTCTTCACCACAGGGCCAGACGCCCTTGCACCACCACTGTCATCAGACTTTCTCTTATCTTTTCTTGTCATCATTCCTCGATTCTTTGCATTTTCTATCGACTCAACCTTCAAGGCAGCTTCCAGCACTTCTGCGAAGGTCTCTGATCTGTACGCACTTGTCAATTGCTGGATGTCAAACCTCAGACCACCCAAGAAGCATTTTACTCTGCTTTCTTCAGACGCTACTAGCTCAGGGGCAAAACGACTGAGCTTACTGAATTCGATCTCGTACTCGCTGACAGTAAGTTGTCTCTACTTAAGATACAGGAAATTATTCATCAAACGGTCTTGCTCGACCGACGGAAGAAACTTCTTTCGCAACATACTCTTAAACGAATCCCACGTACATCCTTCTATAAGGTTCTCCTTCTCTTTGATCCACCAACTCTTCGCAAGTCCTTTGAGTTGATAAGCCCCGATCATTACCTTCTGATCGGCGGAGATGTCAGAATAAGAGAACATCTCCTCGATGGCTATAACCCAATAATCTAACGCCACGAAGTCTGCCCTACCATCATAGGTAGGGGGTCCCAAACGCTGGAAGTGAGAAATGAAATTCATCGCTGGAGGCAGTACAACTGGGGGTACTAACGCAGTAGGAGTAGGGACAGCTTGTTCTACAACAGGGTCCTGCGCTATAGGCTGTTGCCTAACAGCGTCAGCTAATAACGACTGAATCTGTGACTGCATGTCCAACATCTGTCTTTTCAAGGTCTTATTACTTTGACGCAATCCTTCGATCACTGCTTCACTCTGAGCACCGGAATACTCACCCTCAGACTGGGGAGTCGATCTTGTCACAATACGCTTTGCCGGCATTTCTACGGAACAAACATACTACAACTAATACCTAGTTTAAGACACCTAAGCTAGAAACTCAGATATCCTAACTCAGATCAGATTGGAATAGACAGATACTTGCTCTAGCTGTTACCTTGCTCTGGGAATCAATAAATGATGTTATGCTCTCACTAACACTTATGATAATGATATGAATGCATAAATGATCAAATTTTGTTTTTTTTTTATAATCATGGGTGTACATATGTCATCATGTAGATCTTTAACTTGACACGTGTGTTTATGCAATGATATGTTATGTATGAAGTGCTATGCATTCTAAAAAGGCCCTAGTGCATGTTATAAGCGGCGTACACATACAAAACTATGCATCCCATGCTACATAATATTGTATGCAACGAAAAAGTAAAACGTGCTAATGGGCATCCATGTAATTGTGGTTATGCATCCCATACTACATAACCGTTACATGTTGCCACCTATGGTGGATCCATATACAAACACATATTATGCATCCCATACTACATAATATGCCTCGTATACTTCTTATTATGCTATGAGTGTAGTGTTCATGCTTCCATCAAGATCTACGGATGACATATTGGTGTGTGTATGCAATGAAATGAAACTATACGCTCGAGGTTTTGCTTAAGGGAAAGTTGTTCGACTGCCTTGCCAAACCAACCAACCCTCTTGCAAAACCTCCCTCTGATACCAACTGTCACAACCCGTATTTTCTCCGTATAAAATAATACGTCAGAGCCAGAGAAAACGCGTGTCGTGATGCCATGCCAAGTAGGGGACAACTGCAGACGTTCAGGCAACCCTGCCCTATCTCTTATTTTTATAAAAAGACTATGAGTTATGTTTTAAAACATTGTTTTATTATTATGAATGCTGACCGTGTCCCTCAGTCTAGTGGATCAACTAGTCCACGGGTTAGAAAGTATAGGTTTACACAGCGGAAAACACTAGTTTGATTCATTTATCATCCTATATGAGAATAAAAATTCAGCATAAAATACAATGAACATGTGACTTCTAGATTTACTATAAGTAAGAAAATAGTTTTATAGCCATAAAAATAGTGATTTGATATTTTGAAAAGCAAGTTAAAGAGTCATGTAAAAAAATGCAGTTTTATTTTATATTAAAATACCTAACATGTATCCTAACATAAAGCATTCCCAGAGAGCAAGTACTAAGCTAAAAGTAAGTAAAACAGCACGACTAGCAAGTAGTTAATCACAAAAGTCTAAAACTATGGGCGTCAACAACTGACACGAACCCATAGAAAATCTAGCAAGTCTAACAAAAGTCTACCTCAACACCCTGAGGTGGAACTAAAAGCGGTGGCGGCAACCCGCAACACCTGCAACACTACCCTGTCAGCTAACTCTGCTCCTGCCTTGATCCTGTGGTATTCAAAAGAAGAACACCTCAGAAAGCAAGCTACAAGCGGTGCAAGAGTAAAAAGAAAGCTAACAAACCTCGAAACGAGCGAGGTAAAACAAACAGCTGCAAAAGGAGTCAGAAACATGGTATAGGAAATCAAAACAGGAAATCTAACAAGTCAGGAAAACTAGGATAGAACAGTCTGCTCAAACTATCACATCTACTATCAGAGTTCTTCTTTATTCTTTTTTTTCGGTATTCTAGTCATTTAGTATTTTAAATTGAGTCAATCAGCTCATCGGGACAGAGTGTTGTGTCGGGGGAGTAGGTCCACTACGTGCATAAACCCAGCCTAAAGGCACTATGCCGAGGGAGAAACCCCAACGCACACAGTCCTACAGCTAAGGTAACATGCCGGGGATGAAAATCCACCACGCGCACAGACTTCGCCCTAAGGCACTGTGCCGTGGGAGAAACCCCAACGCGCACAGACCATTTCAAGCTTTCTTCATTTCATAAATTTGTGCCGTGGGAGAAACCCCACGCGCACAGACCATATCATAATTTCTTTAATTCATAACGTACTATTCAGTTTCTTTAGTTAAGGTTCGTGTATTAGTTCGAATTGAACGGACAATGCGACACGTCGACCGGAACGGTACGACAATGATTCGTGCGACAAAATATTTTGCACAAATTATACTCGTCAAAACAACGAGACGATCGAAACGTCGCGACCACTACGACACGTTCGTAACCAGTACGGCGCTTCCATAAACCGTTACGTTTTCGACGGGATCGCTCGCGAAAATTATTTTATTCACGAGGCGACACGCGTAATTTTTCTAGACGGCGAAACCTACGGAAAATCGTGACTTCCTAACGAATAATTTTACGCGAAATATTACGAATTAGGAGCGAAATTAACGACCGAAGATATTGATGAGGGAACCACCACTTGCCTCGGAATTTGGTCTCCAATCAACTCCCCAACGTAGATCCGCCCAAAAGAAGACACGAGGAGGCGAGATCTACGAAAAACGGACGAAATGAGGTTAGGGCCGAAAAAATCCATGGCAAAAAGGTCGTCAAAACGGAAGAAACTTACCACGATCTCGAAGCTCACGCCGAGAGCTTTCCAACGCCGCGCTCGGATCGCGATTTCGTCCACCGGAACGGCGGTGGCGGCCGCCGGAAGATTAGCGAGCGGAAGGGTTTCGCCTCGTTTTTTTCTCTCGCACAATAGGGGGGGCTGCTGGTTCGGGGGATGAGAAGGAGATGGGAGTTTTTTTTCTTTCCTTTTTTTTTATATATATAATAGTAATAATATATATATATATATATATATATATATATATATATATATATATATATATATATATATATATATAAAAGAAATGGAATGAGAAAAGGGGGGGGGGCTTCGGCGAGAGTCGGCGGGATAGGGGGCTTCGGTAAGAGTTTTTTTTCTTTCCTTTTTTTTTATAATAATTGTTATATTATAAATTATATATTATAATATTTAACGCTATGTTATAATATAGTTATGAAGGCCCAAACGTGCGCCGAAACCTACGAAATTCGCAGCGTAGGCGAATGACGATGCAACGAACCCAACGGCGAAGTCGGAATCGAATTCCGACGCACCGTTCTCGAGATATTAATTTCTAAAGCTAACGGCGTACGTAAAAAAACACAAAACTTCAAACGCGCGTCGAGAGTCCAAAATTGCTCGGAACGCGACGAAATTTGACGAGCAAGTCTAAAATTATCCAGTCTAATTTCCTAACGTAAAATTTTCCACCTCCGGCGCAAATCCCAAAATTTGGCCGGTCAAAACTAACAGACTCAAGACGCGCTAACGGCGACGCGCTGTCACCACGCGGAAACGTAACGCCCTTATGTCAAAATGACGTCACCGACATGATAAAATAATTTACGAAAACCTGGGGCGTTACAGTAAGCTCAGTTGGTGATGAGGGCTGTTGAAGGCGCCTTATCAAGGGTGTCCGGGTTCGAAACTCGGCATCAGCAACCAACTGTGCTGAGAAACAGGCCAGTGATGGGTTGGGGTGGCGCTGGGCTGCAGCCCTATAACGACGCCGGTCTACGGCCACGCTGTACGACCCATAGCGGGTGCGGCAGCCTCTGAGCTTACGGGCCGGGTCGTTACAAAAAAGTGCACTTTTTTGTAATGGCCCAGGGAGGACCCCTAGCGCCGCCCGGCCCACTAGCAGCCCAAGGAGTCACCTTGGCACCACAGCGGTCCTGCCGGAATATACAAGGCCTGTAGGCCGTACACCCCAACACAAATCCCCGCGACTGTTTCTCACCGCGGTAGGTTGTTGTCAAGGGGTTTCAAACGCAAGACCTTGATAACACTCTCTTCCAACAGAGGCTATCACCAACTGAGCTGCAGCTCAGTTGGTGATAGCCTCTGTTGGAAGAGAGTGTTATCAAGGTCTTGCGTTTGAAACCCCTTGACAACAACCTACCGCGGTGAGAAACAGTCGCGGGGATTTGTGTTGGGGTGTACGGCCTGCAGGCCTTGTATATTCCGGCAGGACCGCTGTGGTGCCAAGGTGACTCCTTGGGCTGCTAGTGGGCCGGGCGGCACTAAGGGTCCTCCCTGGGCCGTTACAGCAGGGGCCTCCTCCAGTATTGGCTCCCCCACCCTTATAGATGCAAGGACCAATGAGGCAAGATAATCGAGTACAGAGACAGGACGATCGGGGTCAGAGACAGATCATATGCTTTGGATGCGGCCAGCCTGGGCATATCAGGACGCAATGCCCGCTTCAGGTCCACCCACTTCCTCCTCCCCCACCTCCAGTGGCCCCTCCAGCACACCAGGGCCAAGGACGAGGACGAGGTCGAGGTAGAGGTCGCGGACGTCATGAGCGAAGATGTGGCCAGGAACAAGTGTATGCGCTGGACCTCACAACGCAAAGGAACCCTGAAGAAGTGATCACAGGTACTTAAGCATTTTTAAAATCGTTTATAAATTTCAAATTTCAATAATACCTTAGAAATCAAAAACATAGATGTAATCCTTCATTTAATTTAATTAAACACCAGGCATCGTTATGATCAGCGGCAAGCCCGCTCATACCCTCTTCGACACGGGTGCTTCACACTCCTTCGTGTCAGACTCGTTTATTGAAGGATTAGAAGGTGTAGAGAAATTTCCCGGCATGGAAAAGAGGGTGCGACTCCCTGATGGCTCGGAACTACGAACCACAGATTGCTGCAATATGGAAGTCGAGATAGGGGGCAAGGCATTCGAAGCTCCGACAACGGTCTTGAGGCTACCAGATTTTGATCTGATTCTAGGCATGAACTGGCTCCATTGGAACCACGCTCAGATCGACTGCCCCTCGAGAAGGATTACACTCCGACATGGAGATTCTTACGTTACTATCGAAGGTATCCGACCTATCCCCCTTCTTTCATTGTCTTCCATACAGGCTGTCAAGGCCTATGAGCAGGGGGAGGAAGTGTATCTTATTTGCTTTGAGATGGTAGCAATAGAGAGTTCTATAGCTGATATCCCAGTGGTACGGGATTTCTCCGCTGTGTTTCCGGAGAAATTGCCCGGACAACCACCAGTTCGGGATTTGGACTTCAGGATCCAATTAGTGCCAGGGGCGAGGCCAGTGTCCCGGGCACCTTACAGAATGGCACCTAGAGAATTGGCAGAGTTCAGGACTCAGCTGCAGGAACTTGTGGAGTCAGGATTTGTGCGGCCGAGTTCGTCGTCGTGGGGAGCACCGGTTTTATTTGTGAAGAAGAAGGATGGATCCCTCCGACTGTGTATAGATTATAGGGAATTGAATAGGTTGACGGTTCGGAACACCTACCCATTGCCCCGAATAGATGAGTTATTTGATCAACTTCAGGGAGCCTTCTTGTTCTCTAAGCTAGATTTACGATCCGGCTATTATCAATTACGTATTCGGGAGGAAGACATACCGAAGACAGCATTCAGCTCACGTTATGGATTGTACGAATTCACGGTCATGCCATTTGGGCTCACGAATGCCCCCTCCGCATTCATGACCCTAAAGAACAGTGTATTCGAACCATATTTGGATCGCTTCATCATTGTGTTCATCGACGATATTCTGGTCTATTCCCGGACGTAGGAAGAACACGCAGAACATCTGGCCCAAGTTTTACAGAGGTTGAGAGAGTTTCAGATGTATGCAAAGTTCTCTAAGTGCCAATTTTAGCTACAGGAGGTGGCTTTTCTGGGTCACATTATTAGTGGAGCTGGAGTGGCGGTGGATCCAGCTAAGATAGAGGTGGTACAGGATTGGCCACGGCCAAAGATAGCAGCAGATATCCGCAGCTTTCTGGGATTGGCAGGATACTATCGTAAGTTTGTGGAGGGATTCTCAAGGATAGCCCTCCCCCTTACATCATTAACGAAGAAGGATGCAAATTTTGTTTGGTCAGAACAATGTGAGGCAGCTTTTCAGGAGTTGAAAGACCGACTGACCTCATCCCCTATCCTTGCGCTCCCATCCGGGAGTGAAGGATTCCAGATCTACACGGATGCCTCTTATCAGGGGATGGGTGCTGTCTTGATGCAGCATGGACACGTCATTGCTTATGCTTCGAGACAATTGAAGAAACACGAACATAATTATCCGGTACATGACCTAGAACTCGGGGCCGTGGTATTCTCCCTAAAGACCTGGAGGCATTACTTATATGGGATTCAGTGTGATATCTACTCGGATCACAAGAATCTTAAATATATTGATACCCAGAAGAATCTAAATTTACGACAGAGGAGATGGTTAGAGTTTCTCTGCGATTATGATTATCAGATTCATTATCATCCAGGGAAGGCCAATACGGTAGCTGATGCACTGAGTAGAAGAGCTGGCACTTCCGGATCGAAGCCTCGCTTGATGTCCTTAGAGCTTGTACGAATGTTGGAGGAGATGCACATTACCATGGTGTCTGAGTCAGAACCAGCAGTGTACCGAGAGTATTTAAATTCAGTGACCAGCGATGACACTATTCGGGAGCGCATCGTTACGCATCAGAGACTGGATACTGCACTAGAGCCAATTTTTGGAGCCCTGGACGGGGGCAAGGTTGGAGATTATTCTTTACAAGACGATTTACTTCGATTCCGTGGGCGAGTATACATACCAGTTGGAGATGGTATCCGGGAAGATATACTCAGAGAGGCACACTGCTCCCGATATTCAGTGCATGCCGGCATTTCCAAGATGTGGGCAGACTTACGGAAGACAATGTACTGGCCCGGGATGAAGAAGGAAATCACCTATTTTGTGACTCTCTGTGAGACCTGTCAGCATGTAATGGCAGAATGTAAGAGCCCAGGGGGTTTATTACAACCACTGCCAGTTCCAGAATGGAAATTCGAGGATATTGCTATGGATTTCGTTCACGGACTGCCTCGCTCCCACTCGGGACACGACTCCATCTGGGACATTGTGGACAGGTTGACCAAGGTCGCACGATTTATTCCGGTCAGAAAGGAAGCTCCGGTCGCAGTATTGGTGAGACTATTCGTGGAACACTTTGTCAGATATCACGGCATTCCCAAGACGATCGTCTCAGACCGCGATGGTCGGTTCACCTCGAGAGAGTGGAGGGCAGTACATGCTTATTTGGGTTCTCGGCTCACCTTTAGTACTGCCTTCCACCCACAGACCGATGGACAGACCGAGCGGACCATCCGGACTATGGAAGATCTACTCAGATTATGCATATTAGATACGGGAAAGCCTTGGGAAAAGCTGCTGCCTCTGATTGAATTTTCATACAACAATAGCCACCAAGCTAGTATCGGGATGGCTCCTTATGAGGCACTTTATGGGAGGAAGTGCCGGACACCGTTATCTTGGGTCCAAGACATAGACACTCGAACTCTGGGTTTAGACTTTGTGGAAGACACAGAGACGCAGATTCGTTTGATCAAGGATCGGCTATTAGAGGCACAGAGCAGGCAAGCAAAGTATTATGATGCTCGGCATCGGAAGGTAGAGTTCCAGGTTGGAGACATGGTTTTCTTGAAGATTCGTCCAGTACACGGCGTCTCTCGGATACGGAGACACAAGAAACTCAGTCCACGATACATGGGGCCTTACTTGGTTTTGGAGCGTATTGGCCCCTTGGCTTACCGACTGCAGCTGCCTCCAGAGTTGAGCACTTTACATGATGTCTTCCATGTCTCTTTCTTGTGAAGAGCTCTCCTTCGGCCTGAGCAGCATGTTACCGCTACAGCTGGCCCGGTGGCGCCTGATAGATCAGTTAGACTAGAGCCGATTCAGATCGACGATACTGCCGTTCGGGTGTTGCGAAAGAAGAAAGTTCCGCTCATAAAGGTGTTGTGGTTCAACCACGGGCAAGAGGAGCACACCTGGGAACCAAGGGACCTGATGATGGAGAAACACCCAGAGTTGTTTACAACAGGTACATATTTAATTTATGATTTAAGATTTCTAATTCTTGCAACTAGAACCCCGTAGACCCGAACTTGAATTTCGGGGACGAAATTATTTGTTTTGTTTTTAGGATTTGTAACATCCCATGTTACTACTAGGCCACTTAACTTAGATTGGGTTAGGCATGGGGTGGGTGTTAGGGGAAATTAGCTAGGTTTGACCCTAGGTAGTGGGTTGTAGCCATGTAGGGCGCACTATGGGACCAAGTCAAACTAGGTCAAACTAGCCCAACTAGGGAGCCTAGCCACACCATGACCCCACCACATTGCCATAACCCTTAAAACAATCTAAGTGGACCCTAAGGCATGTCCCTAGGTTAACAGTTTGACCTTAGTTGACCCAAGTCAACCTTGAGCCTAAAGTGGTCAAACCCCACACTCATTAGCCCAATTAGATCAAGTGGGACATCACCATGGTCCAAACCAAGTTGGGTGATGATTTAGGCCTCATGATCACTAAGTGGGGCCAACCCACTCATCCATTTGACCAAGTCAACCCAAAGGTCAAACTTGGTCAACCGTAAGCCTAAATAAGGATAATTGAAGACCAAGCCCATTCCTAATGGGCTAAGACCTTCACCATGGCCCAACTCAAGTTGGATGGTGCCATTGGTCTCATGACCAACAAGTGGGATCAGCCCACTCATCATGTTGACCAAGTCAACTCAAAAAGTCAACAAGTCAACACTTTACCCTAATGAGTGAAAATATGAGCCCAAGTCATTTCCCATGGGCCAAGCCCACCAAACTTCACCCATGACTAGCCAAGTGGACAAGGACAGCCCCTAACCCCCAAAATGAGGAGAGAGAGTACATGCAAAGGGGCATTTTAGAGAAAACACCTAAAAGAGGAGAGAGAAAGGGGGAGGTGATGGAAGGAGGCCATGTGGCTTTCATTTCTTCAGCTCAATAGGTGCTGGCCGACCACCCCACCTCATTTCAGAAGGAATTGAGGCATGGTAGCCACTTGGCAGCCATGGCGAAGCAACCAAAGTGCCAACCCGAGCTCACCTCAGCCATATCTCCCTGTACAAGCCTCCTCAGGCCACACTAACCCCACCAGTAGTTTCAGAGAGAGGAAAGGAGTGGAGTTTGATATCTGGAGCAAGGCAAATGGTGGAGAAACGAGGATTTTCCAAGGAGATCACCGGAGCAAGCTCAACCATGTCCAACCGCCGCCACACCTGCAACCAACCACCAATTCGGGTCCGTTTCGCCTCACCTCTCTCCGTGCTAGCTTCCTAGATCAATTAGGAGAGAAATTGGGCTCAATTGAGCCCGATGCCATGTGAGGAAATCGTGAATTTTAAAAGATTTTCCTACCTCTCGGGATCGCCGGCACCGCCGTCTTCTGCCACCTCATCGCCGGAAAAAGGTAGCCACCACCACTGTGAAGGTGATGTCACTGTTGGCCGGCCATGGCGCCGCCTCCGCCGGCCGGAATAGGCCCCGCAAAGCGGCCCAGGAAAGTTCAATCCAAGCCGTTGATCCACTGGGGACGATGAACGGATTCTGTCCATACCTCTTTAAGATTCGTGCTATATCTATATATATACATGTTGATTTAAATATATGAATAGTGATTTATTGTCACACTTATACAGCCAATTTCAATGTGAAAATTAGGGTACCTAGAGACATTTCTAGGTCAGGACCCTTGAACAGAAAATGTATCCCTAGGTCTTATCTTTAAATGCCACCATAATCATGGGTTTTGACCCAGTGGTCTGTCCTGTAGGGCAATTCTCCTAGGACTGGTCCTAGGCTAGGAAAGATTTTATTTTGAGTATCCATGCTAAAACAGTAAGCCACATGACCTGAAATTTTGGGCATGTGCATGTCTAGGGCATATCTAGCCCATGCCAAAAATTGGGAATTTGTGGGATAACTTTTCCTATAGTTTGTGCAATAATATCAAAATATGAATTAATGAAATATTTAGAGATATAGGCACCCAAATAGCCCCAAATTTTGGTGGCAATTCCTTGGGAACATCATTAGTGCATGATAAAAATTTCAGCACATTTGGGTCACTGCATGTGGGGTTAAACCACTTGCATGTGTAGGCTAGAATTAACCTTGGTGTGCAAATAGCAAATTTTGATATGAGGTGTATTTATCCATTTTGGGACTTCTGAAAACCTTAAAATTAATTCTAGAGGATATTTAGGACAAATGTAGCCCCTCAAGTTTATTATGGGATTTTTGGGAATAAAGAACCCATTATTTGAATTTTTGAAAATTATAGCCTTATTGGAAAATAAAAATAAAAATTAGATTCAATCAAGCAAAAATCCTCAAATTTGGTCCTGTTAAATATTTGGATATAATTGAGTTGGGGTACTTTTATTTTCTCTGTTTGAGATCTTTTGAAGTAGAATGTTATGTAAAGACCATTTTGCCCTTATTCTTTCTATTCATGAATTAATGAAAATATAAGTTAGAAAAATTTGTAAATTTTCCTAGTGGTGTATATTAATATTATTTAGCTGACATAATTATTTCAGAATTATTGGATGTGCATATAATTTTTAAATCATCATAATGGCATTTTGGTAAATATCCAAGAAATTGAATTGCAAGGCCATTACACTTTTAAGGTTGATGAAACTTTGGCAGTAGTCTTATATTGATAATTTAGATCCTCTGTAATTTTCTTAGAATTTATTATGAATAAAGTCCTCATTCTCCCTTTGAAAATGTTAAATATGATGGTTTTGGATTAATCAATAAATAATTACAAATATTTAAAGGAAAATTATAAGTCTTGGGAGATAATAATATTTCATCATGTTAACGGTCAAGACAATTGTTTTGCATCATTAGGGCCATGCAAAGATATACTTCACATGTTAAATGACTTTGGAAAATATTTGGAGAAATTAAATTAATTATATATATAATTGGGAAAATTATAAAAAATTACTGTTGCGCGCTAGGGTTCGAAGAAAATAAACGCAACCGAACTAGCAACCCGATGAGGCAAGTATACCTATCGAATTGTAGCTAGGGGACACAAGTGTCGTATTGAAATCCGGGAACTGTTGGATATGCTTACTCACACGAACGCTATTATCTTATCGACTGAAAAAACTAGGGTTTTAGAAAATCTAAGCAAAAGGGAGGAAGTAAATCTATACTAGAAAGAGAACCACCGCAATTAAGTAAAGCTATTAAGTAAAACGATTACTATGAAGGGTTGAAAATATGAAATGGAAATGCACTCGATCAAGAATCACCTCGGCTAAAGATGATTAAGAAAATGCGATAAAAATCTAAACTTAATAGGATAAAGGTCCTTAACCGTTGAGGTTCCTAAAGCTTGAACACGTTTCTCTCGAAGTCATGCCCAACTGAGTTTAGGAAGGTCCGACCGACTCTCGTCTAAATCGGAGGCCTAAAACTCGCTTTACGCGGTGAACCCCTATATTGGATTTTACTCCAATCCGGGAGATTTGGACGTCTGCCTCTCTTGAGTAGTGCGTACAACTCCCTTTACTCTTGAATGCTCACTTCATTCTATCGGCCTCTCGGCTAGCCCAGAATGAAAGCAAAGGTGGAGAGTATATATCGATAATATACCTCCAACCCGTGATTAATCAAGAGTAATTCAAGGCCCTAACCTAAAAAGAAAAGATTAATTAAACATCATAACTTAATCGCTCTATCCTCGGATCATCAAGATCGAGTACAAGGAGGATTAGTTAATCATAATGGAGTGGAGGAGAGGGGATGAGTAGTAAAGCATAAAAAAAACACAAGCTAAACAAAGAACAATTCTATTAATGACAAGGGGGCAATTTACATGAATTGAAATTAAAATTACAAGTGCATGAAATTGAAATCCTATTCTAGCCCTACAATTAGCACTAAGCAAGAGCAAAGATTACAAAAAAGCTAAGGCAACTAAATATTAAACCATGATTAAGCAAAAATTACAAAGGAAGAGAGAGAGAGAGAGAGAAAGCATGAAAAAAAACTCAAGAACCAAAGGGGCAGCAACTCCCCCTCTCAACCAAAGCTTGCTGAAATGGAGAGGGGGGGGTCTCAATTTATAGATTTTTTTCTCGGGTTGGTCACGCCCTCCGACACGCCGTAGGGGGGGGGGGGGCGTGTCAGGGGGCGTGACAGTACTATGTTGACCTCGGGCTCTGGATTCTGGCGGGAGGGATGATTGCTTCGGTACGTCGGTGGTCACGCCCTAGGTTACGCCCGTGTAGGGGGGGCGTTACAGGCACGTCATGTCCAAATCATTGGTTAGAAATCCGTCAGTCGTCGAAAAGTTGATGTCACGCCCTAGGTCACGCCCGTGATGTGGGGGCGTGATAGTACTGTTTTCGTGCTGTGGAGAAACGGCATTTAATACGGCGGCAGGCTTTGCGGCAGAGGGTGACACGCCCATGGTCACGTCTGGTGACACGCCCAGGGAGGGCGTGTTAGGGCGGCGTGACAACGGTTTTGTCTGTTTTTTGTCCCTTGCAGCAGGAGTCCTGGGGATCGGGTGACACGCCCTAGGTAACGCCTTGGGAGGGCGTGACAGGGGGGCGTGTCAGCTCATTTTTGATGAATTTCCTGAAAACCTGCAAAATGACAAGAAAATGTTAGTGGCAATAATATTTACATAAAAGGGATAAAAAAAAACTAATAATATACATGATTTGTACACTATAAAATAGAAAATACGATAATAGTTTAGGCTACAAAACGTATTATCAAATTCCCCCAAGCTTAAGCTTTGCTTGTCCCCAAGCAAAAAATGTAAAAACTAGAAATTTATAAAAAGGACTAATCAAAAAGTTTTAATTATGCCTACACAAGTACTATGCGAAATTCTAAGTAGGAAAAAAGGTGAAATGTAAGTCTAAAACAATTATTTGGGTATGGTAAGACTTTTATAAACTTTACTTAATAAAAACAAATCATCCAAAATTTTAACGAGATTTTTTTAAATAGACATAAGCAAAGCAACGAAAATGAAAAACACTCATTGAGTTGTTACTTGATCCAAGCAATGCATTATAATTATATCAATTTAATTAACAAAAATCTAGGTTTAAATTCAAAACTAAAACTGATTTACTATTTTTCTTTTCTTAGTTGTTAAATAAAAATCAAAAAGCGTGAATCAAAAGGACTTAAATAGGACAGAAACGTTTGGTTTAGGAATATGATTAGGAGTGGAATTCAAAGATAAACGTGAAGGTTTTAAAATCACACTAAACCAAAGCAAAGAGTTTTTAAAAATAACTTTCATAAAAATATATACACATTTTTTTCTTTTTCTTCTTTTTTTTCATTTTTTTTCTTTTTTTAAAACAAAGGCCATAAATATTTTTATTTTCCTTTTTGAATTGGCCAAACAAAAATAAACATCACTTTTGAACATACTTTTTTTTCGAAAAATTTTCTCCCACAAAAATCACAAAATACCCTATCAAAATTGTCAAAATAATTTATGAAACTCAAAAAGGCTAGTGTGATTCGATAGGTTGGAAATTTTGGCTTTGGTGAAACTGAAATGAAGGGAGGAGCTATCAAAAGAAATCGGAAAAAGGCTCAAAACGGCTAACTAGTGGTAAAAGTTTTTAGGTTGGCAGGAAAGCTCAAACGAAAACAAAAACGGCCTAAATCATTTTCACGCTTTTGAATTTATTTAAAACAAAGGTTTGAAAATTTTCAAAAAGCGAGTCCTAGATAATAAAAGAAGATTGATGAAATTAACTTGAAAATAGAAATTGTTGGTACCCTAGTTTGATTTGTGTTTAGTCCTCTCCTTTGTGCTCCTTGACCCAAGAATTATCTATGGTCAATGGTTAGTAGTCTAGGTGTAGAGTCCTCACTTTTCCAGATTGAGAATTTGGTTAAGTTATTTGTTCGTTCGACTATCGTCGAACGCCGCTCGACTATCGTCGACTAACTGTTCGACGATCGTCTATCAGTTGTTCGACTTTCAGTCTGCGAGGATAGTTCGACTATCGGTTGATAGTTCGACTATCTGTTTGGCTTTAATAGTTCGACTATCTGCTTGGATAGGTCGACTATCTGATAGCTCAACTATCTGTTGATAGTTCGACTATCTGTTCTGCGTTGATAGCTCGACTATCTGTTGATAGGTCGACTATCTGTTCTCGCTCGATAGTTCGACTATCTGCTTTGATAGTTCGACTATCTGATATTTCGACTATCTGTTGATAGATCGACTATCTGTTTGTTTCTGATAGCTCTACTATCTGTTGATAGCTCGACTATTTGTTTGTTCTTGATAGTTCGACTATCTGATTGATAGATCGACTATCTGATAGCTCGACTATCTGTTGATAGCTCGACTATCTGTTTTGCCCTGATAGTTCGACTATCTGTTGATAGGTCGACTATCTGATAGTTCGACTATCTTCTGGTAGTTCGACTATCTGTTGTGATAGTTCGACTATCTCCTTTGATAGTTCGACTATCTGGATCGTTCGACTATCTGTCTGATAATTCGACGATCTCCGTGCGTCGGTCGACGATCTCCGAAGGTCGTTCGACGCTTTCTGCCTGCCTTTATATTTTGTATTTATTTATTATATTTAATTAATTAATACATTTTCTGGCAAGTTGTTTTGAGTATTATGATAATATTTCCAGGCATATCTGCTCTATTCTTTTTGCCTGAGTCAAATCTTTTTAGATAAAGTTGTTTGTCTTATTAGCTGACATTATAAATTACTTTATCTGCTGTCAGCCCTTTATAGCCGTTAGACTGAAAAGTCTTCTTTTTGCTATAAAGAGTTTGTTTCTGATATGACTTTATTTAGTACTTTATTATCAAATTGTTTCCTGCAGCTTCCTAGAAAAAAGGATATTCCTTTTATAGAATGTTTCTGCTGCAGAGTTTGTTGTGTCTTCTTGATATTTACAGCTCAGGTCTCAAGCCTCAGAAGAAGACAAATTATTCAAATTGAAGAGAGCCGTTGCTTGCTGATGTTATATAAAGGACCCTTTGAAGAAGGATTCGAGCTAGCATAGAGCTAACCAGTGTTACACATATTCTCAAGCATTCAAGCCTTCATCAAGTTCAAGCTTTCTGCTCTCAGCAATTCCCATCTAACTGAGAAGTGTTAAGATCTTCCACTCTTCTTCAACCTGAGTTCTCCTGCTTTCAGGAAGTTCAAACTCAGAGTTTCTTTGAAGAAGAAGAAGAAGAAGATAGCTGCTTGAAGATCTTTATTTTTATTATTTGTATCTTCTTGTAGTTTTTCCTTCAGAACTTTCTGAAGAGTTTTCTGCACTGAAGCAAGACTTCACCTGGACATCTTTGAGCCAGGGGGAGACTTGATTCTTTAGAGCTTTCTAGCTTAGTGCAAGCTTTTGTGCTTCTCTAATCTATTGCAAAATAGAGAAGACATCTTAACCTTCTTCCCCCTCCTGTACAGGGTTATTACTCCCTTCAAAAGTATCCCTTGGTGGCAGGGCACCTGATTAAAAACCTGTGCTTGGTTTTTAGACACCTGATCAAAAGTCTAAAGGGTTTCTGGATCTACCTGAAGAAGATCCTGTTGGTGGCAGGGCACCTGATCAAAAACCTGAGTGGATTCCTACCGTTTGGGTAGAAGAGTGGACGTACCCAAGTTATTTGGGGAACCACTATAAATTTCCTTGTGTCGTCTGGATTCACTTGTTTAATTCCTGCATTGTGGCTGTGAATAGATATAACTAGGATTGCTAGTTGCTGATTAGGTTTTTCCAAGCCTTAACTGTAATTACAGTTAGCTTCAGTTTGTACACATCACTTGTGTTAGGCTTTAAGGTTAAATCAATATCTATAATCTTTCCATTCCGCACTTCACTCCAAGGGAGTTGGGTAGACCATTAAGTTTTGTCTAGTGCAAAATTTGATAACTCTATTCACCCCCCGTCTAGAGTAGTATCTATCCCTTCACTTTCAATTGGTATCAGAGGGAGGTTACGGGTTCAAGACCGGGGGAGCGCTATTAAATCCCGATTTTTCCCTTCTACCTGTGTGGGTCCGGTGGGTCAGGTAATCGTGGACAAGTTGTAACCCCACCTCTGAGCCGTGTGGGCCATGTGGTAACCCCACCTCTGAGCCGACGGGTTGTGCTGGATGCCGGGCGGGGGGATTGTTGGGTCCGGCGTTCCTTCACTTGACCCGTTGCGCTCTGCTACTTATATAAAAAATTAAGTAGCGCCCTCTCCAACAGTCCGGGATTTTGGTGCAGTTGGGTATGCGCTTGATCCTTCAATTGGTATCAGAGGGAGGTTACGGGTTCAAGACCGGGGGAGCGCTATTAAATCCCGATTTTTCCCTTCTACCTGTGTGGGTCCGGTGGGTCAGGCAATCGTGGACATGTGGTAACCCCACCTCTGAGCCGTGTGGGCCATGTGGTAACCCCACCTCTGAGCCGACGGGTTGTGCTGGACGCCGGGGGGGGGGGGATTGTTGAGTCCGGGCTTTTGGTGCAGTTGGGTATGCGCTTGATCCTTCAATTGGTATCAGAGGGAGGTTACGGGTTCAAGATTGGGGGGCGCTATTAAATCCTGATTTTTCCCTTCTACCTGTGTGGGTCCGATGGGTCAGGCAACCGTGGACATGTGGTATGGCGTCGCCTGAGAGATTGTGTGGAAAAGAACAAGATCTGTCTTGAGTTCATATCCACTGAGTTTCAGAGAGGTGATATATTCACCAAGCCTTTAGATGAACAGAAGCATCTGTTCTTTTTAGTTCAATTAGGCATGATTAATGGACGAGACTAAGTGTGACTGTATCTGCCTATATTGAAACTTGTTTGAAGATCGTCAAACGATGATCGAAGATCGTCGAACGGATCAAGTCTATCGTCGACCTCTGGCTGATGATGGCTTATCTGTCTGAAGATCGTCGACCGGCATTCGACCATCGTCGAACAAGTCGAGCTCATCGTCGATCTCTGTATGACGAAAGCCTGTTGCTTGTGAAGCCAGAAATAGCCGAACGATGGTTCGACTACTCTGCTTCTGAGCCGATCGTCGAACGGCCGTTCGACTATCGGGTCAAGTATCTTTTTAATAGATCGACTATTTCCGGTCTAATATAAAGCCGATAGTCGACCTAGGTTAAAAGATCTTTTGTTTTATCGTCGACGGAGCGTGTCTTTTCGCATTCTGCCTTCCCGCTTGCGATTTTTGGCCGTTTCGTCTTCTTCGTCCTATCCAGCTTTCTCGAGCTTTCTCCAGCGAATCTATGGCGGTCTCTCCAGCAGTTCTAGAAGTCGTGAAGTTTGATGTTGGCTTTAGCGTGGATTTCGACGCGTTCAGTAGCTGCGATGCCGGGATCGTAGAAGTTCTTCAGCTATGCAGGGATCAAGGACTCGAGAGGATAATGTCTGCAAGGATTAAGATAAACATCCCAGAAATCAAGGAATAGGCCTTCACATCGTCCTCCACCGACGACTCGATGACAGGTACCATCGGCGGAGAGGAGGTAATCCTAACTCCGGCCATTCTGACTGAAATTTTTAGTTTAATAAATGGTGAAGAGGATTATGAGCAAGATGCTCAGGAATTCGGAAGAATGCTAGTTGAGCTGGGACATGCTGAGGGCATTCCCACGAAGCTGCTCAAAGTAAATTTTCCTTTCAAGATCAAGTTTCTTGCTGAGCTGGTAGGAAAAGTGCTCCTGGGTAAGCACTCTGCTCACGATAATATAACAAGGCAGCAATTCGCACTCATGTGTGCGATTGTTAATCGGAAAAGGATCGATTGGGCAGCAGTGATGTTTGATTTAATAAGGAAAAAGAATGGTAAGAAGGAAGTTACCCTCGGAAGGGTTATTGGAATCTTCCTTAAGGAAAAATACCCCCAGCTGCTGAGTTCAACCGTAACAACAATTAACGCAAGCAAGAAGATGGATCCTAACCTATTCTCCAAATGCAAGAGAACTTTTGTGAAACCCGCTCTCACAGGGGTTGCTCCAGCAACTTCTGAGGACACCAGGACTGAATCAGTCACTCCTCACCATGTCGAAGCTGGCTCAGCTCTTCCCTCCTCCTCTTCTGCTTTGCTGTCTGCCTCAGTTGAAGTACCATCAACTTCAGCTGAAGTACGACCTTCTCCCTCTTCTGCTCCAGAAACAACCACGGTTGTTCCTCTTTCCCCTCCAGCTTCTCTAATTCCTGCACATCAGACTAGGATATCTGCTCCTAGCTTTGATTTGTTAGGATCTGAGAGAATTCCTACTCCTCCTTTGTCTCCCATTCATTCCCCAGTTAATTCTCCAATTAACTCTCCAGCTCCATCTCCTGTTCAATCCCCTATCCACACCATTCTTCATCCCAGCACTTCAACCATATCTGCTGCAGCTCCATCCACTTCACATCCATCATCTTTTGAGATTACTCCTGAGCTTATCTCCCGCATTGTGGAGTTGATTACCCATCAATCAAAACCATGATTGAAGAGGCAATCGCTCCCCTTGCATCCTCTATTGATATCTTAACTGCCTCCATCAAATCCCTTTCAAAATCTGCTGAGCCATCTTCCTCAAGGGGCCTGGTTTCAGTCTCCACTGAAATCAGGCAGGGGAGATGTTCCATGAAGATGCCTCAGAACATCCTGCCTCCCTTCCAGCTATAACAGATACTGTGATGACAGCCCTGGAAGAGCCTGCTCCAGCTGAGAAAGAAATAGTTCCAGTGTTATCTGATAAGGAAATAGCAGATGGAATCATGCTATCTGAAATTGCAGTAAAAGTCTGCCTAGAAGATCTCACCACTCCTGTGGTTGCTAGATTCCTAGAAGGAATTATAACTTCATATCTAGATGAATCATGGGAGATGGTCAAGTATGAAGGTAATTCACTTATTCGATTTATTGATGAGTCAATTAATTTGCTTGCTAGTGAATACCTTGAAGGAATGATTATCGTTTATTTAGCAGATCTGTATTCATAATTCTACAGATGTTATTAGAGAAGATTTATCTGCTCAGATAATAGTAATTATCTCAGAGGCTGCCCCAAGTGTTCCTGATATCCAAGTAGATCCAGAGTTGGAATCGTTTTTAGATGATAGAGAAGACGAGCCTGAGAATCAAGATGAAGTCAAAGATGACACTCCTGCTCTGAGTTTGGAAGAAGTTCAAGCAAGAGCTGCCTGGGATTTAAGAGTACAGTCTTTAAAAGAGAAAGAAAAAGAGCTGCAAATTGAAAAGTCAACCATCTGGGATGACTCACCAGGGTTGGACTTAGATTCCCTTCTGGCTCTGGATGCCATGGAAGAGGAAAGAGAGAAATCTGCTCTGAAGCTTAAAGAAAAGGCTGTTTCTGAAGCCTATGATCCGAATGAAAATCCCCCATCATCTCACTCTGATGATGAGGATGACTCTGATGTATCTGAAAATTCAAAGAGAAAGAAAGTTGCTCAAAAGAAGAGAAAAGTTGCTCCTCCTCCTCCCAGTAAAGATAATGATATTCCTTATTACATTCTGAAGGGCATTGACCCTAAGTCAAAGGAATTTCAGCATTGGATGTGGTTCTCAAAGAACCAGCAGAAAGAAAGGAAAAGATCTAAAAGATATGACAGTCCTGGTTCAAGATGGACTCCCAGAGGTCCTCCTCCTCCTCCTCCAGGTGCAGGAGCTTCTGGTAATCTTTCTGCCAACCCTTCTGCTTCTTCAGGAAAATCTGCTCCATCAGCAAGACCTGCTTCATCTCAACATCAATCAAGGAAAAGCTCTCACAGCTTTCATGGAAAGTCTCATTCTGACAGTCAAATGCATGAAGCAGAAGTGAAAGAACAAGTGATAATACGTTTTGTAGCCTAAACTATTATCGTATTTTATATTTTATATTGTACAAATTATGTCTATTATTAGTTTATTTTTATCCTTTTTATGTAAATTTTATTGCCACTAACTTTTTCCTGTCTTTTTGCAGGTTTTCAGAAAAATTGCCAAAATGGCCTGTCACGCCCCCCTGTCACGCCCTCCCTGGGCGTGACATAGGGCGTGTCACCCGATCCCGAGGACACCTGCTGGAAGGGACAGAAAACGGTCAAAACCGCTGTCACGCCCCCCTGTCACGCCCTCCCTGGGCGTGTCACTAGGCGTGACCAGGGGCGTGTCGCCCTCTGCCGCAAAGCTGCCGCCGCATTAAATGCCCTCCCGCCTCAGCACGCAAATAGTACTGTCACGCCCCATGTCACGCCCGTGACATGGGCGTGACACCTTCCTTTTTCGGCGACTGACGGATTTCCGACTAATGATTTGGACATGACATGCCTGTCACGCCCCCTGTCACGGGCGTGACCTAGGGCGTGACCACCGACGTACCGAAGCAATCATCCCTCCCGCCAGAATCCAGAGCCCGAGGTCAAATCCGTACCTTTCACGCCCCATGACACGCCCCCCTAGGGCGTGTCGGAGGGCGTGACCAACCCGAGAAATTTTCTATAAATTGAGCCCCCCTCCTCCCCATTTCAGAAAGCTTTGGTTGAGTGGGGGAGGTGCTGCCCCTTTGTTTCTTGATCCTTTTTCATGCTTTCTCTCTCTCTCTCCACCTCTCTTTGTACTTTTTGGTTAACCCTAGTTTAATCTTAGTTTGTGCTAGCTTTTAATGTAATTTTCTTCTTGCTTAGTGCTTAATGTAGGGCTAGAATAGGGTTTAATTTTCATGCACTTGTAATTTTATTTTCATTAGTGTAACTTGCCCTTTTTCATTAATAAAATTGTTCTTCCCTTAGCTTGTGTTCTTCTTATGTTTTTCTACTCATCTCCCCCCCTCCACTCCATTATGATTAACTAATCCTCCTTGTACTCGATCTTGATGATCCGAGGTTAGAGCGATTATGTTATGATGTTTTAATCAATCTTTTCTTTTTAGGTTAGGGCCTTGAATTACTCTTGATTAATCACGGGTTGGGGGTATATTTTCGATATATACTCTCCGCCTTTGCTTTCATTCTGGGCTAGCCGAGAGGCCGAAAGAATGAAGTGAGCATTCAAGAGTAAAGGGAGTTGTACGCACCCCTCGAGAGAGGCAGACGTCCAAATCTCCCGGATTGGAGTAAAATCCAATAGTGGGGTTCACCCGTAAAGCGAGTATTAGGCCTCTGATTTAGACGAGAGTCGGTCGGACCTTCCTAAACTCAGTTGGGCACGACTTCGAGAGAAGCGTGTTCAAGCTTTAGGAACCTCCACGGTCAAGGACCCTTATCCTATTAAGTTTAGATTTTTATCGCATTTTCTTAATCGTCTTTAGCCGAGGTGAATCTCGATCGGGTGCATTTCCATTTCATATTGTTCTACCTTTTGTAGTAATCTCATATATTGTGCTCTTTAATTAACTGCAGTAATTTCCTTTCTAGCTTAGTTGTTTGCTTAATAGCGTAACTTAATTGCGGTAGTTCTCTTTCTAGTTTGCTTTAATTTCTCCATTGCGCTTAGATTTTCTAAAACCCTAGTTTTTCCGTCGATAAGATAATAACGTTCGTGTGAGTAAGCTTAGCCAACAGTTCCCGGATTTCAATACGACACTTGTGTCCCCTTGCTACAATTCGATAGGTATACTTGCCTCATCGGGTTGCTAGTTCGGTTGCGTTTATTTTCTTCGAACCCTAGCGCGCAACAAGTTTTTGGCGCCGACCAGGGGCGTGACCAGGGGCGTGTCACCCTCTGCCGCAAAGCTGCCGCCGCATTAAATGCCCTTCCGCCTCAGCACGCAAATAGTACTGTCACGCCCCATGTCACGCCCGTGACATGGGCGTGACACCTTCCTTTTTCGGCGACTGACGGATTTCCGACCAATGATTTGGACATGACATGCCTGTCACGCCCCCCTGTCACGGGCGTGACCTAGGGCGTGACCACCGACGTACCGAAGCAATCATCCCTCCCGCCAGAATCCAGAGCCCGAGGTCAAATCCGTACCTGTCACGCCCCCTGACACGCCCCCCCTAGGGCGTGTCAGAGGGCGTGACCAACCCGAGAAAAAATCTATAAATTGAGCCCCCCTCCTCCCCATTTCAGAAAGCTTTGGTTGAGTGGGGGAGGTGCTGCCCCTTTGTTTCTTGATCCTTTTTCATGCTTTCTCTCTCTCTCTCTCCCCATCTCATTGTACTTTTTTTGTTAACCCTAGTTTAATCTTAGTTTGTGCTAGCTTTTAATGTAATTTTCTTCTTGCTTAGTGCGTAATGTAGGGCTAGAATAGGGTTTAATTTTCATGCACTTGTAATTTTATTTTCATTAGTGTAACTTGCCCTTTTTCATTAATAAAATTGTTCTTCCCTTAGCTTGTGTTCTTCTTATGTTTTTCTACTCATCTCCCCCCCTCCACTCCATTATGATTAACTAATCCTCCTTGTACTCGATCTTGATGATCCGAGGTTAGAGCGATTATGTTATGATGTTTTAATCAATCTTTTCTTTTTAGGTTAGGGCCTTGAATTACTCTTGATTATTCACGGGTTGGGGGTATATTTTCGATATATACTCTCCGCCTTTGCTTTCATTCTGGGCTAGCCGAGAGGCCGAAAGAATGAAGTGAGCATTCAAGAGTAAAGGGAGTTGTACGCACCCCTCGAGAGAGGCAGACGTCCAAATCTCCCGGATTGGAGTAAAATCCAATAGTGGGGTTCACCGCGTAAAGCGAGTTTTAGGCCTCCGATTTAGACGAGAGTCGGTCGGACCTTCCTAAACTCAGTTGGGCACGACTTCGAGAGAAGCATGTTCAAGCTTTAGGAACCTCCACGGTCAAGGACCCTTATCCTATTAAGTTTAGATTTTTATCGCATTTTCTTAATCGTCTTTAGCCGAGGTGAATCTCGATCGGGTGCATTTCCATTTCATATTTTCTTCCTTTAGTAGTAATCTCCTATCTTGTGCTCTTTAATTAACTGCAGTAGTTTCCTTTCTAGCATAGTTCTTTTCTTAATAGCGTAACTTAATTGCGGTAGTTCTCTTTTTAGTTTGCTTTCATTTCTCCATTGCGCTTAGATTTTCTAAAACCCTAGTTTTTCGGTCGATAAGATAATAGCGTTCGTGTGAGTAAGCTTAGCCAACAGTTCCCGGATTTCAATACGACACTTGTGTCCCCTTGCTACAATTCGATAGGTATACTTGCCTCATCGGGTTGCTAGTTCGGTTGCGTTTATTTTCTTCGAACCCTAGCACGCAACAAGTTTTTGGCGCCGTTGCCGGGGATCGAACCCTAGCACACCCGTGTCCAAACTAACACGGCCGTGTTCAAGCCTTGGTTCCAGGCCGTGTTGATAATATGTTTTGTAGCCTAAACTATTATCGTATTTTATATTTTATATTGTACAAATTATATCTATTATTAGTTTATTTTTATCCTTTTTATGTAAATTTTATTGCCACTAACTTTTTCCTGTCTTTTTGCAGGTTTTCAGAAAAATTGCCAAAATGGCCTGTCACGCCCCCCTGTCACGCCCTCCCTGGGCGTGACATAGGGCGTGTCACCCGATCCCGAGGACACCTGCTAGAAGGGACAGAAAACGGTCAAAACCGCTGTCACGCCCCCCTGTCACGCCCTCCCTGGGCGTGTCACTAGGCGTGACCAGGGGCGTGTCGCCCTCTTCCGCAAAGCTGCCGTCGCATTAAATGCCCTCCCGCCTCAGCACGCAAATAGTACTGTCACGCCCCATGTCACACCCGTGACATGGGCGTGACACCTTCCTTTTTCGGCGACTGACGGATTTCGGACCAATGATTTGGACATGACATGCCTGTCACGCCCCCCTGTCACGGGCGTGACCTAGGGCGTGACCACCGACGTACCGAAGCAATCATCCCTCCCGCCAGAATCCAGAGCCCGAGGTCAAATCTGTACCTGTCACGCCCCCTGACACGCCCCCCTAGGGCGTGTCGGAGGGCGTGACCAACCCGAGAAATTTTCTATAAATTGAGCCCCCCTCCTCCCCATTTCAGAAAGCTTTGGTTGAGTGGGGGAGGTGCTGCCCCTTTGTTTCTTGATCCTTTTTCATGCTTTCTCTCTCTCTCTCTCCCCCTCTCTTTGTACTTTTTGGTTAACCCTAGTTTAATCTTAGTTTGTGCTAGCTTTTAATGTAATTTTTTTCTTGCTTAGTGCTTAATGTAGGGCTAGAATAGGGTTTAATTTTCATGCACTTGTAATTTTATTTTCATTAGTGTAACTTGCCCTTTTTCATTAATAAAATTGTTCTTCCCTTAGCTTGTGTTCTTCTTATGTTTTTCTACTCATCTCCCCCCCTCCACTCCATTATGATTAACTAATCCTCCTTGTACTCGATCTTGATGATCCGAGGTTAGAGCGATTATGTTATGATGTTTTAATCAATCTTTTCTTTTTTAGGTTAGGGCCTTGAATTACTCTTGATTAATCACGGGTTGGGGGTATATTTTCGATATATACTCTCCGCCTTTGCTTTCATTCTAGGCTAGCCGAGAGGCCGAAAGAATGAAGTGAGCATTCAAGAGTAAAGGGAGTTGTACGCACCCCTCGAGAGAGGCAGACGTCCAAATCTCCCGGATTGGAGTAAAATCCAATAGTGGGGTTCACCGCGTAAAGCGAGTTTTAGGCCTCCGATTTAGACGAGAGTTGGTCGGACCTTCCTAAACTCAGTTGGGCACGACTTCGAGAGAAGCGTGTTCAAGCTTTAGGAACCTCCACGGTCAAGGACCCTTATCCTATTAAGTTTAGATTTTTATCGCATTTTCTTAATCGTCTTTAGCCGAGGTGAATCTCGATCGGGTGCATTTCCATTTCATATTTTCTTCCTTTACTAGTAATCTCCTATCGTGTGCTCTTTAATTAACTGCAGTAGTTTCCTTTTTAGCATAGTTCTTTTCTTAATAGCGTAACTTAATTGCGGTAGTTCTCTTTCTAGTTTGCTTTAATTTCTCCATTGCGCTTAGATTTTCTAAAATCCTAGTTTTTCCGTCGATAAGATAATAGCGTTCATGTGAGTAAGCTTAGCCAACAGTTCCCGGATTTCAATACGACACTTGTGTCCCCTTGCTACAATTCTATAGGTATACTTGCCTCATCGGGTTGCTAGTTCGGTTGCGTTTATTTTCTTCAAACCCTAGCGCGCAACAAGTTTTTGGCGCCATTGCCGGGGACCCAACTTCCGTTGATATTTTGAAAACACGAACCTATTAATTTTATCTCTTCTCTTTCTCATCCCCTTTCTTTAAAGTTTTAAAAAATCAAAAAATTATCACCGCTCTTAATAGAAACCAACCTCACAATTTTTCTACGCCACCTAATTCTCTCGAAAAGGGCAAAGGGCTTTAAGCGCCACTGTCTTGTCTAGTACCTTGCGAACCCTTCACGGGGTAGTCCTTGGGAAGTTCGGGAGTTAATTTATATAAAAAAATCTATTTCAAAAAGAAAAAAATTTAATTTAATTTTCTAAATCTAGTTTTTCTTTCTAGTTTATCCTTTTTCTCTTTCTCTTCTTCTTTTCTGTTCTTTTAGTGCATGACCCGCGGGAGTCCGTCGGTTATTTTGGACTTGGACCACGAAATTGAGCGTACTCTTCGGAGAAGATCGCGATTTCAAGGTCCTACTATCCAAGTGCCGGTTGAGGACTCCGAGTCATTTAATACTTTAAGAATGGAAGAACCCAACGTAGATGAGGCCGTTCAAAGGACTATGTCCTATTATGCACGACCGAACCTCGAGGGAACAGAATCGAGTATAGTCCGCCCTACTATAGCAAATAATAACTTTGAACTAAAGCCTAGCATAATTCAAATGGTGCAGCAATATGTGCAATTTGACGGACTTCAAGATGAAGATCCGAACGCACATATAGCTAGCTTTCTTGAAATTTGTGACACCTTCAAGATAAATGGTGTCACAAATGATGCGATCAGGCTAAGACTCTTCCCCTTCTCTCTAAGAACTAAAGCTAAGCAGTGGCTTAACACACTTCCGAAAAATAGCATAAACACTTGGAATGAATTAACTGAAAAATTTTTGGCGAAGTATTTTCCGCCAGCTAAAACTGCAAAACTTAGGAACGATATCTCTGCCTTCGGACAAATAGACTCTGAAACCCTTTACGAAACCTGGGAGAGATTTAAAGAATTATTAAGATGATGCCCACATCACGCGCTGCCTGTATGGTTACAAGTGCAGACGTTTTATAACGGGTTAAATCAAAGCACGAAGCAAATGATAGACGCAGCTTCTGGCGGTACTTTAAATCATAAGACCCCGGAAGCCGCTCTTGAGCTTTTTGAGGATATGGCCATGAACACTTATCAGTGGAATGTGCCTAGGTCCCGCCCGAACAAGCCTGCAGGTATCTATGAAGTGGACAACGTCTCCCAGCTCGCTCTGCAAGTAGAAATCCTAAGCAAAAAAATCACGGAGATGACTGCTGCCTCCGCCCCTCAGGTATGGGAATCTACAACCCCTATTCCAGAACATTTAGATTATGTTAATAATTTGCCTAGAACTGCTTTTAATAATTTTTCTGCTGCGAATTTTCATCCGCCTGGTTTTAATTTTCCGAATAGTTATAACCCCGCTTTAAGAAATCACCCGAACTTTTCATGGAGTAATCCATCGAATGCGATGCGCCCACCTCCGCAAAATGATTTTTCTGCACAACCACCACCACCACCACCACTTCTTCAAAATTACCCAAAACCTCCGAGCTTGGAGGAATTACTTTCTAAATATATCACCACAAATGACGCTACCATAAGAACTTTAACCGGAAGCGTAAAAAGTTTAGAAAATCAGGTAGGACAGCTCGCGAAAATAATTTCTGAGTGACCCGCAGGGTCTCTTCCTTCCAGTACCGAACCCAACCCGAGAGAGCAAGCGAAAGCTATAACTCTTCGGAGTGGGAAGCAAGTCTCCGGTATGGTAAGTGAAGAGCGCGAGGCAAGCTCCGCTTCTGCTTTTAAAAATCAAAGCTCCGCTTCCGCTTTTAAAAATCAAAGCTCCGCTCCGCTTCCACCCTCTGCAGAAGAAGTAATCACCCCCACTTTAGAAAATAATCTCACTCCACCACCCATCTTCAAAAATAATTCAACTCCTCCATACCCCTCTGAACTTAATTGACAACGTCAAGATGATCAGTACTCCCGCTTCTTAGAAATCTTCAAACAAATCCACATTAATCTTCCCTTCCACGAGGCTATTTCGCAAATGCCGAAATACGCCAAATATCTTAAAGACCTCCTCACAAACAAGAAGAAGTTAGAGAATCTTTCGCACGTCACGCTAAACGCAGAGTGCTCCGCCGTTTTAACAAACGGTTTGCCGAAGAAAATCAGTGACCCGGGTAGTTTCTCTATCCCGTGTGTCTTCGGTGATCTCTTTGTTAAACACGCGTTAGCCGACTTAGGCGCAAGTATAAACCTGATGCCCTTTTCGTTGTTCAAAAAGTTAGGGATTGGTAGCCTTAACCCCACGCGTATGAGTATCCAGCTAGCCGATAGATCCGTCAAGTATCCGTTAGGAATAGTGGAGGACGTTCTAGTGAAAGTCGACAAGTTCATCTTCCCGGTGGACTTTGTCATTTTGGACATCGAAGAAGACGTCGAGGTTCCCCTGATCCTTGGCCGACCCTTCCTTGCCACCTCCCGAGCCATCATTGACGTAAGCAATGGTAAGCTCTTTCTTCGAGTAGGCGACGACGAAGTCACATTTCCTATCACCCCTTCAATGAAGAACACCTTAGCGAACGATGACTCATGTTTTTTCGTAGACGCCGTGAGTGATGATTCTTCCTACTGCCTCTCGGACTTTGAAAAAGAATTTTCTACTTTTTTCTCCTCTTCTCTTACAACAGAATCACTGCAAGGAAGTGATGAATCTTCTTATTATCTTTCCGACTTTGAAAAAGAGTTTTCTGATTTTTGTTCTTCCTCTTTTCTTACCACTGAATCTGTACAAGAAGCCGTCTTGGCTACTAGCCCCACCCCTTATTACGTTCCTTATAAAAAAGTTTATGAAGATATTATTTTTGAAAAAGAAAGAATCTCAAAATCCTCTTATGAAGAACCCCCTACCCTAGAACTTAAAGAACTTCCCGAACACCTTAAGTATGCTTTCTTAGAAAAAGACTCCAAGTTACCAGTTATCATTTCGGCCTACCTCACGGATATGCAGAACGATAAACTTCTTCTAGTTCTACGTAAGCATCGCCGGGCTATTGCTTGGCAAATTTCTGATATCAAGGGCATAAGCCCATCTTTCTGTACCCATAAAATTTTAATGGAAGATAATTCGCGTGACTCTATCCAACCTCAGCGCCGTATAAACCCGAATATGAAAGAAGTAGTTAAGGGCGAGGTTATGAAACTATTAGACGCAGGAATTATCTACCCTATATCAGACAGTAAGTGGGTTAGCCCCGTTCAGGTAGTTCCAAAAAAAGGAGGGATAACCGTAGTTAGTAATGAGAATAATGAATTAATCCCGACACGGACGGTGACGGGTTGGCGTATGTGCATAGATTACCGTAAGTTAAATGACGCCACCCGTAAGGACCACTTTCCTCTACCGTTTATCGACCAGATTTTAGAACGTCTCTCCGGCCATAGCTTTTATTGTTTTCTCGATGGCCTCTCGGGGTACTTTCAAATACCCATCTCTCCCGAGGACCAAGAGAATACTACGTTTACTTGTCCCTTCGGCACCTTCGCGTACCGAAGAATGCCGATTGGATTATGCAATGCGCCGGCTACATTCCAACGCTGTATGCTCGCAATATTTGACAAGTACGTAGAAAGCATTATGGAGGTATTCATGGACGATTTCTCCGTGTTCGGCGACTCCTTCGATAGATGTTTAGAAAACCTCGAAAAAGTCTTAGAACGATGCGAAGAAACTAACCTTGCCCTAAATTGGGAAAAATGCCATTTTATGGTGAGGGAAGGGTTAGTTTTGGGTCATAAAATTTCTGCTAAAGGTATTGAGGTAGACGTTGCCAAGATAGAAGTTATTGAGAAGTTGTCGCCACCTACAAACATAAAAGCTATAAGAAGTTTCCTAGGCCACGCTGGTTTTTATCGTCGTTTTATAAAGGACTTCTCCAAGATCACAAAGCCCCTCACCCATCTCTTAGAAAAATACGCTCCATTCATTTTTGATGACTCTTGTATTTCTGCCTTTGAATTAATTAAAGAAAAGTTAATTAACGCGCCGATTATGATAGCACCGGTGTGGGACCTTCCTTTCGAGATTATGTGCGATGCGAGTAGTTTTGCGGTGGGAGCCATATTAGGTCAACGCATATCTAAGAACTTCCACCCCATCTATTATGCTAGTAAAACCCTCACATCTGCACAAGAAAATTACACCACAACCGAGAAGGAGCTCTTGGCTGTAGTATTTGCGTTTGATAAATTTCGCCCTTACATTACACTTTCAAAAATCATTGTTTTTACGGACCACTCGGCCCTCAAGTACCTTCTTGCCAAAACAGATGCCAAGCCTCGCTTGATTCGCTGGGTCTTACTCCTCCAGGAGATTGACTTAGAGATCCGTGATAAGCGAGGAGCCGAGAACTTGGCCGCCGACCATTTATCAAGATTAGATAACCCCTTTATAGAAAAATTAAATGAAAAATCTTTTAATGATTATTTTCCTGATGAGAAGCTGCTTTTAGTTAATACATCTACTTCTCCTTGGTTCACGCACATCGCCAACTATCTAGTGGCCCGGGTGCTCCCAAAAGAGTTCTCCTCTCAGCAGAAGAAGAAATTCTTTTCTGAGCTGAAGAACTACTTTTGGGAAGACCCGCATCTTTTCAAAATTTGTGCGGATCAAGTGATAAGGAGATTTGTTTCTTTTGATGAAGGAATTGATATTCTAAAACATTTGCATGAAGGTCCGATAGGTGGGCACTATCAAGCTGCTCGCACCGCTCATAAGGTGCTTTGCGCGGGTTTTTACTGGCCTAGCCTGTTTAAAGACGCGCAAGCCTTTGTGAGCAGGTGTGATAGTTGCCAACGATCGGGCAATATTTCTAATAAAAATGAAATGCCGCAAAATTATTTCTTAGAGTGCGAAATTTTCGACCTCTGGGGAATTGATTTTGTTGGCCCCCTTCCTTCTAGCTTCGGAAACAAATATATTTTAGTTGCTGTTGATTATGTTTCACGATGGGCTGAGGCCCAAGCTCTTCCTACGAACGACTCCCGAGTTGTAGTCATGTTTTTAAAAAAATTATTTTCTAGATTCGGTACACCACGCGCAATCGTTAGCGATAGGGGTTCCCATTTCTGTAACGCGCAATTTTCCAAAATCCTTACTAAATACGGCGTTACGCATAAACTGTCCACTGCCTACCACCCCCAAACTAAAGGTCAAGTCGAAGTAGTAAATAGAGAAATAAAAAGAATATTAGAAAAGACTGTTTCAACTTCTAGAAAAGACTGGTCAGCCAAACTTGACGATGCTCTATGGGCCTACCGAACAGCGTACAAAACCGCCCTCGGATGTACGCCGTATCGGCTGGTCTATGGAAAATCGTGCCATCTGCCCATAGAGTTAGAGCACCGCGCCTTTTGGGCCTTAAAATTTTTAAACTTCGACCCCCACTCAGTCGGTGACCTTCGAAAATTTCAACTAAATGAACTCGACGAGTGGCGCTCTTATGCTTATGAAAATAATAAACTTTATAAAGAGCGGACGAAGCGTTTACACGATAAACACTTAAGGCACCCTAAAAACATTAAGCCGGGCGACCAAGTCCTGTTATATAATTCTCGTTTACGTTTATTTCCGGGCAAATTAAAATCTCGCTGGTCTGGCCCGTTTTCTGTTTTAGAAGTATTTCCTTATGGAACTGTTTTAATTTCTCACCCTGATAAGGGTAATTTCAAAGTGAATGGTTAGCGTCTTAAACTGTATTTCTCTGGTGATGATGATGTCAGTCCAAACACTATTAAGTTTCTGCTTCACGAACTTTAATCTTGAACTTTTTATTTTTTTTTGCTAAAAACAATTTTATTTCGGGACAACAATATTTTTGGACAATATTATTTTTTTTTGATGCGTCGAGCTCAACGACGCTTTAACCAAAGGGCGCTCTTGGGAGGCAACCCAAGTTATCTTTTTCTATTTTCTTTATTTTACAATTTTTGCCTCGGACGGCTCCGACAAGCTGAAGCTTCTGCGATCGCCTGCTCCAACATTGCTGAATCCATCACAAAGTCCAAAGAAGATATTCGGGGAGCGGCATCACTCAGTTTTCGCAGCAATTAAATCCGGGGAAGTACCTGTATTTCAATTCTGTCTTTCAATTCTGTACTTTATTTTTCTCTCCTTCTCCAATCCCCTTCTTTAGACATCGAGGACAATGTCTGTTTTAAGCTTGGGGGAGGATTTCCTCCTTCATTTTTGCGTAGTGTAAATAATCTTCTTTTTGTATATATTGTAAATATTTCCAAAAAAAAAATGAATATCTTAAAATTCCAAAATAAAAAAAAAGAGAATATTCCACAAAATTAAATTAAAAAATATATATGTGTTTTTGAATAGTTTAGACATTTTGGTATTTCAATAGTACCCCTAGTTTTTAGTTTTGTTTTACTCAAAATCTCCTATAAACAACTTAGTTAATTATAATATTTCTAATCGTCCTTTTTAATTATGTTTCACAAGTAAAATGTTGGCCATGCTGTGTTTCTAATTCGCGGTAGCATGTTAAGGTGAAATATTTTTCTAAAACTCGCATTTCTATTATGGTTTTTTGTTGTTTATTTCCTTTACTTTCTTAAAAATTCATCATCCACTATTTTCTTTTTCGTTTTTGAATAATTTTTGTAAAGTCAACTTTTGAATAACGTAGTAGATGTGAACGATCCAAGTCACCTATTATTTCTATTTTCAAGTTAATTTCATCAATCTTCTTTTATTATCTAGGACTCGCTTTTTTGAAAATTTTTCAAGCCTTTGTTTTAAATAAATTCAAAAGCGTGAAAATGATTTAGGCCATTTTTGTTTTCGTTTGAGCTTTCTTGCCAACCTAAAAACTTTTACCACTAGTTAGCCATTTTTGAGCTTTTTTCCGATTTCATTTGATAGCTCCTCCCTTCATTTCAGTTTCACCAAAGCCAAAATTTCCAACCTATCGAATCACACTAGCATTTTTGAGTTTCATAAATTATTTTGACGATTTTGATAGGGTATTTTGTGATTTTTGTGGAGAAAGGTTTTTGAAAAAAAAAAGTATGTTCAAAAGTGATGTTTATTTTTGTTTGGCCAACTCAAAAAGGAAAATAAAAATATTTATGGCCTTTGTTTTGAAAAAAAAAATGAAAAAAAAATGGAAAAAAAAAATGAAAAAGAAAGAAAAAAAATGTGTATTTATTTTTATGAAAATTTTTGAAACTCTTTGCTTTGGTTTAGTGTGATTTTAAAACCTTCACGTTTATCTTTGAATTCCACTCCTAATTATTTTCCTAAACCAAACGTTTCTGTCCTATTTAAGTCCTTTTGATTCACGCTTTTTGATTTTTTATTTAACAACTAAGAAAAGAAAAACAGTAAATCAGTTTTAGTTTTAGATTTAAACCTAGATTTTTGATAATTAAATTGATATAATTATAATGCGTTGCTTGGATCTAGTAACAACTCAATGCGTGTTTTTCATTTTCGTTGCTTTACTTAAGTCCATTTAAAAAATCTCGCTAAAATTTTGGATGATTTGTTTTTATTAAGTAAAGTTTTTAAAAGTTTTACCATACCTAAATAATTGTTTTATACTTACATTTCACCTTTTCCCTACTAAGAATTTCGCATAGTACTTGTGTAGGCATAATTAGAACTTTTTGATTAGTCATTTTTATAAATATCTAGTTTTTATATTTTTGCTTGGGGACAAGCAAAGCTTAAGCTTGGGGGAATTTGATAATACGTTTTGTAGCCTAAACTATTATCGAATTTTATATTTTATATTGTACAAATTATGTCTATTATTAGTTTATTTTTATCCTTTTTATGTAAATTTTATTGCCACTAACTTTTTCCTGTCTTTTTGCAGGTTTTCAGAAAAATTGCCAAAATGGCCTGTCACGCCCCCCTGTCACGCCCTCCCTGGGCGTGACATAGGGCGTGTCACCCGATCCCGAGGACACCTGTTGGAAGGGACAGAAAACGGTCAAAACCGCTGTCATGCCCCCCTGTCACGCCCTCCCTGGGCGTGTCACTAGGCGTGACCAGGGGCGTGTCGCCCTCTGCCGCAAAGCTGCCGCCGCATTAAATGCCCTCCCGCCTCAGCACGCAAATAGTACTGTCGCGCCCCATGTCACGCCCGTGACATGGGCGTGACACCTTCCTTTTTCGACGACTGACGAATTTCCGACCAATGATTTGGACATGACATGCCTGTCACGCCCCCCTGTCACGGGCGTGACCTAGGGCGTGACCACCGACGTACCGAAGCAATCATCCCTCCCGCTAGAATCCAGAGCCCGAGGTCAAATCCGTACCTGTCACGCCCCCTGACACGCCCCCCTAGGGCGTGTCGGAGGGCGTAACCAACCCGAGAAATTTTCTATAAATTGAGCCCCCCTCCTCCCCATTTCAGAAAGCTTTGGTTGAGTGGGGGAGGTGCTGCCCCTTTGTTTCTTGATCCTTTTTCATGCTTTCTCTCTCTCTCTCCCCCTCTCTTTGTACTTTTTGGTTAACCCTAGTTTAATCTTAGTTTGTGCTAGCTTTTAATGTAATTTTCTTCTTGCTTAGTGCTTAATGTTGGGCTAGAATAGGGTTTAATTTTCATGCACTTGTAATTTTATTTTCATTAGTGTAACTTGCCCTTTTTCATTAATAAAATTGTTCTTCCCTTAGCTTGTGTTCTTCTTATGTTTTTCTACTCATCTCCCCCCTCCACTCCATTATGATTAACTAATCCTCCTTGTACTTGATCTTGATGATCCGAGGTTAGAGCGATTATGTTATGATGTTTTAATCAATCTTTTCTTTTTAGGTTAGGGCCTTGAATTACTCTTGATTAATCACGGGTTGGGGGTATATTTTCGATATATACTCTCCGCCTTTGCTTTCATTCTGGGCTAGCCGAGAGGCCGAAAGAATGAAGTGAGCATTCAAGAGTAAAGGGAGTTGTACGCACCCCTCGAGAGAGGAAGACGTCCAAATCTCCCGGATTGGAGTAAAATCCAATAGTGGGGTTCACCGCATAAAGCGAGTTTTAGGCCTCTGATTTAGATGAGAGTCGGTCAGACCTTCCTAAACTCAGTTGGGCACGACTTCGAGAGAAGCGTGTTCAAGCTTTAGGAACCTCCACGGTCAAGGACCCTTATCCTATTAAGTTTAGATTTTTATCGCATTTTCTTAATCGTCTTTAGCCGAGGTGAATCTCGATCGGGTGCATTTCCATTTCATATTTTCTTCCTTTAGTAGTAATCTCCTATCGTGTGCTCTTTAATTAACTGCAGTAGTTTCCTTTTTAGCATAGTTCTTTTCTTAATAGCGTAACTTAATTGCGGTAGTTCTCTTTCTAGTTTGCTTTAATTTCTCCATTGCGCTTAGATTTTCTAAAATCATAGTTTTTCCGTCGATAAGATAATAGCATTCGTGTGAGTAAGCTTAGCCAATAGTTCCTGGATTTCAATACGACACTTGTGTCCCCTTGCTACAATTCGATAGGTATACTTGCCTCATCGGGTTGCTAGTTCGGTTGCGTTTATTTTCTTCGAACCCTAGCGCGCAACAACAAGTTAAGGAGGTTGTGTATCTAAAGCCAACTTTTTCAACTCCTCCTTCTCCTAAGAGAAAGGTTTCAACTGCTGCACCAATTCAGTCTGAGAAAGTTGTTTTAAAAGGTAAGTAGTTTATTTTGTGTTAAAATTCTAGCAAGAATCTTTTGCTAAGTTTGCTCCAATATCTTATCTAGATAAAGAATCAGATGCTGCTCCTCCTGAGCCTGTTTATGAAAGTCCAGAGCTAGATCCTAACTTTAGGATGGCTCGTTTTCACGAACTAGTTGGAGCAGCTCAAATAAGAAAAGCAAAAGCAGAAGGAAAAGATATTACTGGTTTAACCACCATGTATGCTTATAGAAAGAAAGAGTTTGAAAAGTTCCAAGTCAATCCTGATGTATTTGATCCCTCAAAATATATGGAAAAGCATCCTGAAGCAGTAGTCCCAAGAGCTGTAGAATTGAAGATCATTGGCGTGCAGGACTTGAAGCTATCAAAGAAAGAATCTGATGATCCTCTAAGGAAAATCTCTTTTGTTCCTAGTTCCTCCGACCCTTTGCCAGATTCTGGAGATTCTTAATAGTTTGATTAACTGCTTTGATATATTGGTTTATTATCTATCTGTTTGATAATCTGCTAGTTAATTGTTAACTATTTCCTACATTAATTTTAGTGTTCTATAGCTAGCTGTATGTTTTAGATTTTGAGAGACTTAACTCAAATAGGGGGAGATTGTTGGTACCCTAGTTTGATTTGAGTTTAGTCCTCTCCTTTGTGCTCCTTGACCCAAGAATTATCTATGGTCAATGGTTAGTAGTCTAGATGTAGAGTCCTCACTTTTCCAGATTGAGAATTTGGTTAAGTTGTTTGTTCGTTCGACTATCGTCGAACGCCGCTCGACTATCGTCTTCTAACTGTTCGACGATCGTCTATCAGTTGTTCGACTTTCAGTCTGCGAGGATAGTTCGACTATCGGTTGATAGTTCGACTATCTGTTTGGCTTTGATAGTTCGACTATCTGCTTGGATAGGTCGACTATCTGATAGCTCAACTATCTGTTGATAGTTCGACTATCTGTTCTGCATTGATAGCTCGACTATCTGTTGATAGGTCGACTATCTGTTCTCGCTCGATAGTTCGACTATCTGCTTTGATAGTTCGACTATCTGATAGTTCGACTATCTGTTGATAGATCGACTATCTGTTGATAGATCGACTATCTGTTTTTTTCTGATAGCTCGACTATCTGTTGATAGCTCGACTATCTGTTTGTTCGTGATAGTTCGACTATCTGATTGATAGATCGACTATTTGATAGCTCGACTATCTGTTGATAGCTCGACTATCTGTTTTGCCCTGATAGTTCGACTATCTGTTGATAGGTCGACTATCTGATAGTTCGACTATCTTCTGGTAGTTCGACTATCTGCTGTGATAGTTCGACTATCTCCTTTGATAGTTCGACTATCTGGATCGTTCGACTATCTGTCCGATAGTTCGACGATCTCCGTGCGTCGGTCGACGATCTCCGAAGATCGTTCGACGCTTTCTGCCTGCCTTTATATTTTGTATTTATTTATTATAATTAATTAATTAATACATTTTCTGGCAAGTTGTTTTGAGTATTATGATAATATTTCCAGGCATATCTGCTCTATTCTTTTTGTCTGAGTCAAATCTTTTTAGATAAAGTTGTTTGTCTTATTAGCTGACATTATAAATTACTTTATCTGCTGTCAGCCCTTTATAGCCGTTAGACAGAAAAGTCTTCTTTTTGCTATAAAGAGTTTGTTTCTGATATGACTTTATT
Source organism: Platanthera zijinensis (assembly GCA_039513925.1). Lineage (NCBI taxonomy): Eukaryota > Viridiplantae > Streptophyta > Magnoliopsida > Asparagales > Orchidaceae > Platanthera > Platanthera zijinensis. Next base: position 124,574,084 of record CM077087.1, read on the forward strand.
TAGTACTTTATTATCAAATTGTTTCCTGCAGCTTCCTAGAAAAAGGGTTATTCCTTTTATAGAATGTTTCTGCTGCAGAGTTTGTTGTGTCTTCTTGATATTTACAGCTCAGGTCTCAAGCCTCAGAAGAAGACAAATTATTCAAATTGAAGAGAGCCGTTGCTTGCTGATGTTATATAAAGGACCCTTTGAAGAAGGATTCGAGCTAGCATAGAGCTAACCAGTGTTACACATATTCTCAAGCATTCAAGCCTTCATCAAGTTCAAGCTTTCTGCTCTCAGCAATTCCCATCTAACTGAGAAGTGTTAAGATCTTCCACTCTTCTTCAACCTGAGTTCTCCTGCTTTCAGGAAGTTCAAACTCAGAGTTTCTTTGAAGAAGAAGAAGAAGAAGATAGCTGCTTGAAGATCTTTATTTTTATTATTTGTATCTTCTTGTAGTTTTTCCTTCAGAACTTTCTGAAGAATTTTCTACACTGAAGCAAGACTTCACCTGGACATCTTTGAGCCAGGGGGAGCCTTGATTCTTTAGAGCTTTCTAGCTCAGTGCAAGCTTTTGTGCTTCTCTAATCTATTGCAAAATAGAGAAGACATCTTAACCTTCTTCCCCCTCCTGTACAGGGTTATTACTCCCTTCAAAAGTATCCCTTGGTGGCAGGGCACCTGATCAAAAACCTGTGCTTGGTTTTTAGACACCTGATCAAAAGTCTAAAGGGTTTCTGGATCTACCTGAAGCAGATCCTGTTGGTGGCAGGGCACCTGATCAAAAACCTGAGTGGATTCCTACCGTTTGGGTAGAAGAGTGGACGTACCCAAGTTGTTTGGGGAACCACTATAAATTTCCTTGTGTCATCTGGATTCACTTGTTTAATTCCTGCATTGTGGCTGTGAATAGATATAACTAGGATTGCTAGTTGCTGATTAGGTTTTTCCAAGCCTTAACTGTAATTACAGTTAGCTTGAGTTTGTACACATCACTTGTGTTAGGCTTTAAGGTTAAATCAATATCTATAATCTTTCCATTCCGCACTTCACTCCAAGGGAGTTGGGTAGACCATTAAGTTTTGTCTAGTGCAAAATTTGATAACTCTATTCACCCCCCCCCCCTCTAGAGTAGTATCTATCCCTTCACTTTCAGAAATAATAGGTGACTTGGATTGTTCACATCTACTACGTTATTCAAAAGTTAACTTTACAAAAATTATTCAAAAACGAAAAAGAAAATAGTGGATGATGAATTTTTGAGAAAGTAAAGGAAATAAAAAACAAAAAACCATAATAGAAATGCGAGTTTTAGAAAAATATTTCACCTTAACATGCTACCGTGAATTAGAAACACAACATGGCCAACATTTTACTTGTGAAACATAATTAAAAAGGACGATTAGAAATATTAAAATTAACTAAGTTGTTTATAGAAAATTTTGAGTAAAACCAAAACAAAAACTAGGGGTACTATTGAAATACAAAAATGTCTAAACTATTCAAAAACACATATTTTTTTTTAAACTATTGAGAAATATTCTCTTTTTTTTTGGATTTTGGAAATTTTTTTCTTTTTTTTTGGAATTTTAAGATATTCATTTTTTATTTATTTTGGAAATATTTAAAATATATACAAAAAGAGAAATATTTACACTAAGCAAAAATGAAGGAGGAAGTCCTCCCCAATCTTAAAATAGACATTGTCTTCAATGGCTAAAGAAGGGGATTGGAGAAGGAGAGAAAAATAAAGTACAGAATTGAAAGACAGAATTGAAATACAGGTACTTCCCCGGAATTATTTGCTGCAAAAGCTGAGTGATGCCGCTCCCCGAATGTCTTCTTTGGACTTCGTGATGGATTCAGCAATGTTGGAGCAGGCGATCGCAGAAGCTTCAGCTTGTCGGAGCCATCCGAGGCAAAAATTGTAAAATAAAGAAAACAGAAAAAGATAACTTGGGTTGCCTCCCAAGAGCGCCCTTTGGTTAAAGCGTCGTTGAGCTCGATGCATCAAAAAAAATAATTTTGTCCAAAAATATTGTTGTCCCGAAATAAAATTGTTTTTAGCAAAAAATTAAAAGTTCAAGATTAGAGTTCGTGAAGCAGAAACTTAATAATGTTTGGACTGACATCATCATCACCAGAAAAGTAGAGTTTAAGACGCTGACCATTCACTTAGAAATTACCCTTATCAGGGTGAGAAATTAAAATAGTTCCATAAGGAAATACTTCTAAAACAGAAAATGGGCCAGACCAGCGAGATTTTAATTTTCCCGGAAATAAACGTAAACGAGAATTATATAAAAGGACTTGGTCGCCCGGCTTAAAGTTTTTAGGGTGCCTTAAGTGTTTATCGTGTAAACGCTTCATCCGCTCTTTATAAAGTTTATTATTTTCATAAGCATAAGAGCGCCACTCATCGAGTTCATTTAGTTGAAATTTTCGAAGGTCACCGACTGAGTGGGGATCGAAGTTTAAAAATTTTAAGGCCCAAAAGGCGCAGTGTTCTAACTCTATGGGCAGATGGCACGATTTTCCATAGACCAGCCGATACGGCGTACATCCGAGGGGGTTTTGTACGCTGTTCGGTAGGCCCATAGAGCATCGTCAAGTTTGGCTGACCAGTCTTTCCTAGAAGTTGAAACAGTCTTTTCTAATATTTTTTTTATTTCTCTATTAAATACTTCGACTTGTCCGTTAGTTTGGGGGTGGTAGGCAGTGGAAAACTTATGCGTAACACCATATTTGGTAAGAATTTTTGAAAATTGTGCGTTACAGAAATGGGAACCCCTATCACTAAGGATCGCGCGTGGCGTACCGAATCTAGAAAATAATCTTTTTAGAAACGTGACTACAACTCGGGAGTCATTCGTAGGAAGAGCTTGGGCCTCAGCCCATCGTGAAACATAATCAACATCAACTAAAATATATTTGTTTCCGAAGCTAGAAGGAAGAGGGCCAAAAAAATCAATTCCCTAGAGGTCGAAAATTTCACACTCTAAGAAATAATTTTGCGGCATTTCATTTTTATTAGAAATGTTGCCCGACCGTTGGCAACTATCACACCTGCTCACAAAGGCTTGCGCGTCTTTAAATAGGCTAGGCCAGTAAAAACCCGCGCAAAGCACCTTGTGAGCGGTGCGAGCAGCTTGATAGTGCCCACCTGTCGGACCTTCATGCAAATGTTTTAGAATATCAATTCCTTCATCATAAGAAACACATCTCCTTATCACTTGATCCGCACAAATTTTGAAAATATGTGGGTCTTCCCAAAAGTAGTTCTTCAGCTCAGAAAAGAATTTCTTCTTTTGCTGAGAGGAGAACTCTTTTGGGAGCACCCGGGCCACTAGATAGTTGGCGATGTGCGCGAACCAAGGAGAAGTAGATGTATTAACTAAAAGCAGCTTCTCATCAGGAAAATAGTCATTAAAAGATTTTTCATTTAATTTTTCTATAAAGGGGTTATCTAATCTGGATAAATTGTCGGCGGCCAAGTTCTCGGCTCCTCGCTTATCACGGATCTCTAAGTCAAACTCCTGGAGGAGTAAGACCCAGCGAATCAAGCGAGGCTTGGCATCCGTTTTGGCAAGAAGGTACTTGAGGGCCGAGTGGTCCGTAAAAACAATGATTTTTGAAAGTGTAATGTAAGGGCAGAATTTATCAAAGGCGAATACTACAGCTAAGAGCTCCTTCTCGGTTGTGGTGTAATTTTCTTGTGCAGATGTGAGGGTTTTACTAGCGTAATAGATGGGGTGGAAGTTTTTAGATATGCGTTGACATAATACGGCTCCCACCACAAAACTACTCGCATCACACATAATCTCGAAAGGAAGGTCCCACACCGGAGCTATCATAATCGGTGCGTTAATTAACTTTTCTTTAATTGATTCAAAGGCAGAAATACAAGAGTCATCAAAAATGAATGGAGCGTCTTTTTCTAAGAGATGGGTGAGGGGCTTTGTGATCTTGGAGAAGTCCTTTATAAAACGACGATAAAAACCAGCGTGACCTAGGAAACTCCTTATAGCTTTTATGTTTGTAGGCGGTGGCAACTTCTCAATAACTTCTATCTTGGCAACGTCTACCTCAATACCTTTAGCAGAAATTTTATGACCCAAAACTAACCCTTCCCTCACCATAAAATGGCATTTTTCCCAATTTAGGGCAAGGTTAGTTTCTTCGCATCGTTCTATGACTTTTTCGAGGTTTTCTAAACATCTATCGAAGGAATCGCCGAACACGGAGAAATCGTCCATGAATACCTCCATAATGCTTTCTACGTACTTGTCAAATATTGCAGAGCATACATCGCTGGAATGTAGCTGGCACATTGCACAATCCAAACGGCATTCTTCGGTAAGCGAAGGTGTCGAAGGGACAAGTAAACGTAGTTTTCTCTTGGTCCTCGGGAGAGATGGGTATTTGAAAGTACCCCGAGAGGCCATCGAGAAAACAATAAAAGCTATGGCGGAGAGACGTTCTAAAATCTGGTCAATAAACGGTAAAGGAAAGTGGTCCTTGCGGGTGGCGACATTTAACTTACGGTAATCTATGCACATACGCCAACCCGTCACCGTCCGTGTCGGGAATAATTCATTATTCTCATTACTAACTACGGTTATCCCTCCCTTCTTTGGAACTACCTGAACGGGGCTAACCCACTTACTGTCCGATATAGGGTAGATAATTCCTGCGTCTAATAGTTTCATAACCTCGCCCTTAACTACTTCTTTCATATTCGGGTTTATACGGCGCTGAGGTTGGATAGAGTTACGCAAATTATCTTCCATTAAAATTTTATGGGTACAGAAAGATGGGCTTATGCCCTTGATATCAGAAATTTGCCAAGCAATAGCCCGGCGATGCTTACGTAGAACTAGAAGAAGTTTATCGTTTTGCGTATCCGTGAGGTAGGCCGAAATGATAACTGGTAACTTGGAATCTTTTTCTAAGAAAGCATACTTAAGGTGTTCGGGAAGTTCTTTAAGTTCTAGGATAGGGGGTTCATCATAAGAGGATTTTGAGATTCTTTCTTTTTCAAAAATAATATCTTCATAAACTTTTTTATAAGGAACGTAATAAGGGGTGGGGCTAGCAGCCAAGACGGCTTCTTGTAGTGATTCAGTGGGAAGAAAAGAGGAAGAACAAAAATCAGAATATTCTTTTTCAAACTCAGAAAGACAATAAGAAGATTCATCACTTCCTTGTAGTGATTCAGTTGTAAGAGAAGAGGAGCAAAAAGTAGAAAATTCTTTTTCAAAGTAGGAGAGGCAGTAGGAAGAATCATCACTCACGGCGTCTACGAAAAAACATGAGTCATCGTTTGCTAAGGTGTTCTTCATCGAAGGGGTGATAGAAAATGTGACTTCGTCGTCGCCTACTTGAAGAAAGAGCTTACCATTGCTTACGTCAATGATGGCTCGGGAGGTGGCAAGGAAGGGTCGGCCAAGGATTAGGGGAACCTCGACGTCTTCTTCGATGTCCAAAATGACAAAGTCCACCGAGAAGATGAACTTGTCGACTTTCACTAGAACGTCCTCCACTATTCCTAATGGGTACTTGACGGATATATAGGCTAGCTGGATACTCATATGCGTGGGGTTAAGGCTACCAATCCCTAACTTTTTAAACAACGAAAAGGGCATCAGGTTTATACGCGCGCCTAAGTCGGCTAATGTGTGTTTAACAAAAAGATCACTGAAGACACACGGGATAGAGAAACTACCCGGGTCACTGATTTTCTTCGGCAAACCGTTTGTTAAAATGGCGGAGCACTCGGCGTTTAGCGTGACGTGCGAAAGATTCTCTAACTTCTTCTTGTTTGTGAGGAGGTCTTTAAGATACTTGGCATATTTCGGCATCTGCGAAATAGCCTCGTGGAAGGGAAGATTAATGTGGATTTGTTTGAAGATCTCTAAGAAGCGGGAGTACTGATCATCTTGGCGTTGTCTATTAAGTTCAGAGGGGTATGGAGGAGTTGAATTGTTTTTGAAGATGGGTGGTGGAGTGGGATTATTTTCTAAAATAAGGGTGATTACTTCTTCAGCAGTGGTTGGAATTTTTAAAACGGGAGCGGAGCTTTGATTTTTAAAAAAAGGAGCGGAGCTTTGATTTTTAAAAGCGGGGGCTGAGCCTTCCTCGGGCTCTTCACTTACCATACCGGAGACTTGCTTCCCACTCCGAAGAGTTATAGCTTTCGCTTGCTCTCTCGGGTTGGGTTCGGTATTGGAAGGAAGAGACCCTGCGGGTCGCTCAGAAATTATTTTCACGATCTGTCCTACCTGATTTTCTAGACTTTTTACGCTTCCGGTTAAAGTTCTTATAGTGGCGTCATTTGTGGTGATATATTTAGAAAGTAATTCCTCCAAGCTTGGAGGTTTTGGGTAATTTTGAAGAGGTGTTGGTGGTGGTGGTGCAGAAAAATAATTTTGCGGGGGTGGGCGCATCGCATTCGATGGATTACTCCATGAAAAGTTCGGGTGATTTCTTAAAGCAGGGTTATAACTATTCAGAAAATTAAAAGCAGGCGGATGAAAATTCGCTGCAGAAAAATAATTAAAAGCAGTTCTAGGTATATTATTAACATAATCTAAATGTTCTTGAGTAGGGGTTGCAGATTCCCATACCTGAGGGGCGGAGGCAGCAGTCATCTCCGTTATCTTTTTGCTTAGGATTTCTACTTGCAGAGCGAGCTGGGAGACGTTGTCCACTTCATAGATACCTGCAGGCTTGTTCGGGCAGGACCTAGGCACATTCCACTGATAAGTGTTCATGGCCATGTCCTCAAAAAGCTCAAGAGCGGCTTCCGGGGTCTTATGATTTAAAGTACCGCCAGAAGCTGGGTCTATCATTAACTTCGTGCTTTGATTTAGCCCGTTATAGAACGTCTGCACTTGTAACCATACAGGTAGCGCGTGATGTGGGCATCATCTTAATAATTCTTTAAATCTCTCCCAGGTTTCATATAGGGTTTCAGAGTCTATTTGTCCGAAGGCAGAGATGTCGTTCCTAAGTTTTGCAGTTTTAGCTGGCGGAAAATTCTTCGCCAAAGATTTTTCAGTTAATTCATTCCAAGTGGTTATGCTATTTTTGGGAAGTGTGTTAAGCCACTGCTTAGCTTTAGTTCTTAGAGAGAAGGGGAAGAGTCTCAGCCTGATTGCATCATTTGTGACACCATTTATCTTGAAGGTGTTGCAAATTTCAAGAAAGCTAGCTATATGTACGTTCGGATCTTCATCTTGAAGTCCGTCAAATTGCACATATTGCTGCACCATTTGAATTATGCTAGGCTTTAGTTCGAAGTTATTATTTTCTATAGCAGGGCAGACTATACTTGATTCTGTTCCCTCGAGGTTCGGTCGTGCATAATAAGACATAGTCCTTTACACGGCCTCATCTACGTTGGGTTCTTCCATTCTTAAAGTAGCAAATGACTCGGAGTCCTCAACCGGCACTTGGATAGTAGGACCTTGAAATTGTGATCTTCTCCGAAGAGTACGCTCAATTTCGTGGTCCAAGTCAAAAATAACCGACGGACTCCCGCGGGTCATGCACTAAAAGAACAGAAAAGAAGAAGAGAAAGAGAAAAAGGATAAACTAGAAAAAAAAACTAGATTAAAATTTTTTTTTCTTTTTGAAATAGATTTTTTTTATATATAGATTAACTCCCGAACTTCCCAAGGACTACCCCGTGAAGGGTTTGCAAGGTACTAGACAAGACAGTGGCACTTAAATCCCTTTGCCCTTTTCGAGAGAATTAGGTGGCGTAGAAAAATTGTGAAGTTGGTTACTATTAAGAGCGGTGATACATTTTTTTGATTTTTTTAAAATTTTAAAGAAAGAGGATGAGAAAGAGAAAAGATAAAATTAATAGGTTCGTGTTTTCAATATATCAACGGAAGTTATTCCCCGGCAACGGCGCCAAAAACTTGTTGCGCGCTAAGGTTCGAAGAAAATAAACGCAACCGAACTAGCAACCCGATGAAGCAAGTATACCTATCGACTTGTAGCTAGGGGACACAAGTGTCGTATTGAAATCCGGGAACTGTTGGCTATGCTTACTCACACGAATGCTATTATCTTATCGACGGAAAAAACTAGGGTTTTAGAAAATCTAAGCACAAGGGAGGAAGTAAATCTATACTAGAAAGAGAACCACCGCAATTAAGTAAAGCTATTAAGTAAAACGATTACTACGAAGGGTTGAAAATATGAAATGGAAATGCACTCGATCAAGAATCACCTCGGCTAAAGACGATTAAGAAAATGCGATAAAAATCTAAACTTAATAGGATAAAGGTCCTTGACCGTGGAGGTTCCTAAAGCTTGAACACGCTTCTCTCGAAGTCATGCCCAACTGAGTTTAGGAAGATCCGACCGACTCTCGTCTAAATCGGAGGCCTAAAACTCGCTTTACGCGGTGAACCCCACTATTGGATTTTACTCCAATCCGGGAGATTTGGACGTCTGCCTCTCTCGAGGGGTGCGTACAACTCCCTTTACTCTTGAATGCTCACTTCATTCTATCGGCCTCTCATCTAGCGCAGAATGAAAGCAAAGGTGGAGAGTATATATCGATAATATACCTCCAACCCGTGATTAATCAAGAGTATTTCAAGGCCCTAACCTAAAAAGAAAAGATTAATTAAACATCATAACTTAATCGCTCTAACCTCGGATCATCAAGATCGAGTACAAGGAGGATTAGTTAATCATAATGGAGTGGAGGAGGGGGGATGAGTAGTAAAGCATAAAAAAACACAAGCTAAACAAAGAACAATTCTATTAATGAAAAGGGGGCAATTTACATGAATTGAAATTAAAATTACAAGTGCATGAAATTGAAATCCTATTCTAGCCCTATAATTAGCACTAAGCAAGAGCAAAGATTACAAAGAAAGCTAAGGCAACTAAATATTAAACCATGATTAAGCAAAAATTACAAAGGAAGAGAGAGAGAGAGAGAGAAAGCATGAAAAAAACTCAAGAACCAAAGGGGCAGCACCTCCCTATCTCAACTAAAGCTTGCTGAAATGGAGAGGGGGGGGTCTCAATTTATAGATTTTTTTCTCGGGTTGGTCACGCCCTCCGACACGCCCTAGGGGGGGCGTGTCAGGGGGCGTGATAGTACTATGTTGACCTCGGGCTCTGGATTCTGGCAGGATGGATGATTGCTTCGGTACGTCGGTGGTCACGCCCTAGGTCACGCCCGTGTAGGGGGGGGGGGCGTGACAGGCACGTCATGTCCAAATCATTGGTCGGAAATCCGTCAGTCATCGAAAAGTTGATGTCACGCCCTAGGTCATGCCCGTGACGTGGGGGCATGACAGTACTGTTTTCGTGCTGTGGAGAAACGACATTTAATGCGGCGGCATGCTTTGCGGCAAGGGCGACACGCCCATGGTCATGTCTGGTGACACGCCCAGGGAGGGCGTGTCAGGGGGGCGTGACAGCGGTTTTGTCCGTTTTTTGTCCCTTCCAGCAGGAGTCCTGGGGATCGGGTGACACGCCCTAGGTCACGCGTGGGGAGGGCGTGACAGGGGGCGTGTCAGCTCATTTTTGACGAATTTCCTGAAAACCTGGAAAATGACAAGAAAATGTTAGTGGCAATAATATTTACATAAAAAGGATAAAAATAAACTAATAATATACATGATTTGTACACTATAAAATAGAAAATACGATAATAGTTTAGGCTACAAAACGTATTATCAATTACCATACTCATTTTATTAGTTCATACCACCCTAGGATAAATATTTGGGGGTTGGTGGCCCAAGGATGTGAAAGTTCGATTTTGTGGTGGTATTAGGTCATGGGCTGCGTATAGTAAAGGTAGGCTATACTATAGGCCACCAAGGAATGAATCGACAACTGAGCTAGAGTCTAAGATCGGAAGTATAACCCTGGGTGGCAGTTGTATTCTAGAGACAAGAGTAAAAGTGCAACATTAGACTTATCTAGGAGGAGGCCGACGGAAGACCGTCGTTCCTCAATCAACACTTTAAGTCACTAAGTCACTCTAGGTAACAGTGAGAGAATAGGGAATTCTTGGTAGACATCAACTAAAGTAAATATCCTCGAGAAAGGGAGCTTTGGGATTCAGCCCATCGTAGCTCCTTGTGCCCCTGAGATCCCTTCACCGGGAATACCTTGGGCAGTCCTGGGATTAACCTTAAGTCACTAGGTATAAAAACCGGTAGACAAGAGTAGTCTAATAGGTTAAGTGAACTGGACATGTTCTCACTCGTGCCGGGTTGGAGGGACTTAGAGTCTATGGACTACATGCTCACCCGTGCAGAGTTGGAGGGAAGTGGTTGATATATATATACTCACCCGGGTAGGGTTGGAGGTTATGTAGCACATACTCACCCGTGACGGGTTGGAGGGAATTGGGACAGGATAGTCCTGCAAGCTGGAGGCTCAAAATATTATACTTGCATGTGCATAAACTAGTGGAGGGCCATGCGGTACTGGCCAGTCGTCACACCGACAGTAGTACGGTGGACCAAGCGGGTGCGAGGATTAGAGGGACCAGTAGGTTATTTATACTGAGGTCTGGAGGACTTTTCCCGATAACGCGCACCCGGCCCAACAAGACTGATAGGTAGTCAGCAAAGTGGTACGCAGAGACTCTAGAGTACACTTGTTTCATGTACAGAGGCATACAAGAGAGGTCTAGGCCTGGTAGTGTGTATACCCGCCTAGAAGGCGGAAGCGCCTATTCCGCTGCTGCCGTAGCCACAACGGTGGTACCTGAGAGTGATGCTAGCTCTCGAAAAGTGGGAACTAAAGGTCTGTGATCACGGAGTCGTGTGTATGAGTTGCACTGCATATTCACATCATACCCACCATATAGATGCATATCATAAATATTCATAACAACCAATGACACCTAATGTATAAGTGGTATGGGACGCTTATACATTAGGACCCGCTAAACGAACTCTTAATTTATAAACTTGAGTGGGCAAGTTTATAGGTTAAGGTTATTTTCTTTTATATATATATATACTGCTTGTGACAATCGACACCCCATCGTATAAAATGGTATGGGACATCTTATACGATGGGAGCCTTGTAGAAGATCCCTTAGCTTATGCGTTCTCGCATAAGTGAAGGTTACTTTCTTTTCTTACTTACTTCTATATACATTTGGTAGTTAGCTTCTTGTCACCTGCTTCCACTTTGTTACCCCTTGTTGTCCTCCACTTCATTCTCCCGCTCGGTGCCTAGGAGTTACGGGGCGAGGTGCGGAAGAAATGACTTAGTCTTTTTGACTAATGGTCGGTGACCATATCATTTTAGGAGCTCGAGGCGATGGACCAGCACATCGCGGAGGAAGGACTTGAGGAGCAGATACCGGCACCACCTACTACTACTACTGGAGCACATCCTCAGGTGTGTTGAGTCGAGATGATAGATTCCGCTGCAGTTAGAGAGAGTGTGAGAGAGAGATTTGATTATGATGTACTGGGCATAAGCCCTTATTACTCTCGTGTTGTTTTCTCATATTGGACTGCATTTTATGTACTTTTCATTTACTATAATTTTATGATTAGTACTGTAGCTGTGGACTTTACTTGTGTTACTCTGATTATACTGTTATTTCTCATATTGGCCGAACAGGTTTATGATCGTACTAGCCGGCAAAATCGGCGTCTTGCGGTGTCGACTAACCCGTGCATTAGTGTCACTGTAAGACGGCGGTTTTGGGCATAAGATCCGGGTTGGCCCCGGAGATTGGGGAACGGATCTTACAGTGCGAGTTCACTTCAGGTACTCACATTATATTTTAAATTTACCTGCTTTTGACCTCTCTTTTGGAGAGATTAGAAAGTTTTTGCGAGTTAATTTCTGGTACAATCATTTTATTTTAAATTTACCTACTTTTGACATCACTTTTACAAATATTAGCAGGTGTTTTTGAATTCACTTCATGTACTCTCATTATATTTAAAATTTAACTGTTTTTGACTTCTCTTTTTTAGAGATTAATAGGTGTTCAAGAATTCACTTCAGGTACTCACATTATATTTTAAATTTACCTACTTTTGACTTCTATTTTCCAAATATTAGCAGGTGTTCGCGAGTTCACTTATGTTACTCGTGATATATTTTAAATATACCTGCTTTTGACTTCACTTTTGGATAGATTAGAAGGTTTTCGCGAGTTCACTTCAAGTACTCTGTAATTTTATAAGTTTACTTCCTTTTGAGTTCTCTTTTACAGAGATTAGCAGGTGTTCACGAATTTACTTCAGGTACTCTCGTTATATTTTAAATTTAGCAAATTTTGACTTCTCTTTTCGGAGATTAACAGGTGTTCGCGAGTTCACATCAGGTACTCGCATTATATTTTAAATTTACATGTTTTTGAATAATCTTTGGTAGAGATTAGCAGGGGTTTGCGAGTTCACTTCAGGTACTCGCGTTATTTTTTTATTTTACATACTTTTGACTTCTCCTTTGTAGAGTAGCAGGTGTTCGCGAGTTCACTTCAAGTATTTGCATTATATTTTAAATTTACTTGCTTTTGACTTCTCTTTGTAGAGATTAGCAGGTGTTTACGTGATCAATTCAGGTACTCACATTATATTTTAAATTTACTTTCTTTTGACTTATTTTTTCCAGAGATTAGCAGGTGTTCACGAGTTAACTTTTGGTACTCGTGTTATATTTTAAATTTTCATCTTTTTACTTCTCTTATATAGAGATTAGCAGGTGTTTGCGAGTTCAATTCATGTACTTGTGTTATATTTAAAATTTATCTGCTTTAGACTTCTCCTTTGTAGAGATAAGTATGTGTTCGCGAGTTCACTTCCGGTACTTGTGTTATATTTTAAATTTACCTTCTTTTGACTTCTCTTTTGGAGATATTAGATGATATTTGCGAGTTCACTTCTGGTACTCACGTTATATTTTAAATTTACAAATCTTGACTTCTCTTTTACAGAGATTAGCAGGTGTTTGCAAATTCACTTCAGGTACTCTCGTTATAATTTAAATTTACCTATTTTTGACTTCTCTTTTGAAGAGATTAGCATGTATTTGCGAGTTCAATTCAGGTACTCGAGTTATAGTTTAAATTTACTTGATTTTGAATTCTCTTTTTTAGAGATTAGTTGGTGTTCGCATGTTCATTTTAGGTATTGCGTTATATTTTATATTTATCGATTTTTCACTTCTCCTTTGAAGATATTAGCAGGTGTTCGTGAATTCACTTCAGGTACTCACATTATATTTTAAATTTACCTACTTTTGACTTCTCCTTTTTTGAGATTAGCAGGTGTTTGTGAGACAACTTCTGGTACTCGTGTTATATTTTAAATTTACCTGCTATTAACCTCTCTTTTATAGATATTAGTATGTGTTCACTAGTTCACGTCAGGTACTCGTGATATATGTTAAATTTACCTGCCTTTGCTTTCCCTTTTATAGATATTAGATAGTTTTTGCTAGTTAACTTCAGGTACTCGTGTTATATTTTAAATTTACCTGCTTTTTATTTCTTCTTTAAAGATATTAGCAGGTTTTTGCGAGTTCACTTCAGGTACTTGCGTTATATTTTAAATTTACTTATACTTCACTTCTCTTTTATAGATATTAGTCATTGTTTGCGAGTTCACTTCAGGTACTCACATTATATTTTAAATTAGCCTTATTTTGACTTCTCTTTGGTAGAGGTTAGCAGGTGTCCTCAAGTTCACTTCAGGTACTCGTGTTATATTTTAATTTTACCTACTTTAGACATCTTCTTTGCAGAGATTAGTAGGTGTTTGCGAGATCACTTCAGGTGCTAGCATTATGTTTTAAATTTACTTACTTTTGACTTCTCGTTTGGAGATATTAGTAAGTGTTCGCGAGTTCTCTTTAGGTACTTGCCTTATATTTAAAATTTACCTTCTTTTGCATTCTCCTTTGTATAAAATAGAATGAGTTCACGAGTTCACTTCAGGTACTCACGATATATTTTAAATTTACCTGCTTTTGACTTCTCTTTTACAGTGATTAGCAAGTGTTCACGAGTTTACTTTATGTTCTCGCATTATATTTTAAATTAACCTGCTTTTGACTTCTTTTGTAAGACCCCGTTTTTTTTTCTTTTTAAAAAACCCGGGTTCTTAGGCCCAGAATCGCCGCTTTGCGGTGACACCTTCACGTCCTTCTACGAACGTCTCCGACACAAAGGAGTGAGTAGCTCCAGTATCGAACAGCGTGCGGGCCGGCTTGCCGCTGATGAAGACTATACCTGGGGTGATTAGATATCTTAGGGTTCTATAGTGAGTTTTACTTTCCTTGCTAATCAATCTAGTGCGATTCAAAGTTTTAACCATTGAAATGGAAATTCTATGAAAATAAAGAGGCATTGAAGCGTACCTGCTATGACCTGCTCCGGATTCCGAGGCTGCGCAAGGTCCAAGGCATATACCTGCTCCCTTTCCTGTCTACGATCTCCCCCCTAGTATCCACGACCGCGGCCGCGTCCTCGACCTCCGTAATGCTGAGATGGTGGGCCGCCCTATGGTGCTGGAGGTGGTGCCGCCCTCTTGGGGTAGTTCCTCCGAATATGCCCAATCTGATGACAAAGGAAGCACTCTGGTGGGGGATACGCCATTCCCCCGGGTCTCGGCATCTCCTGCATCCGAAGAGGTGGAGGGGGCAATATCACCTGTTCCCTCGGCTCCTGCCTCACGTCCTGACGAGGCTGGTCCTCTGTCCTCCTCCCCTCTGGTACAGCACCTCGCCGCTGATCATTTCTACCTCTCCGTCCCTGATCCTCTGCTGGCCGTTTCCGGCCCCGGATGGCGTGCCAATCTGTCTCAATCCTTTTTGCCATCTCCAAAATCAGGTAGATGGGCCCGTCAGATACAAACAACAGAGCCTCCCTCAAGTCCTCCCGCAGGCCCTTATAGAACCTCCTGATATACCCTGCCTCGTCCAGCTGGTAGGAATCTGCGTATCGAGCCAGATGGTCGAACTCTCGATGGTACTCCACCACGGTCCGGGTGCCTTGCTTCAGCTGTAAGAACTGCTCCTCCAAATCATACCTGGCCGACTGCGGAACGAAATGCTCCAACAGTGCGGCCCTGAACTCCTCCCAGGTAACCTCCGCAACCTCCCTGTCGGCAAATGTCGTGTCCAACAGCGTCTTCCACCACCTCTTTGCATGGGACTCCAGGCAAGAGACAACCAGAGCCACCCTCTCCTCCCAGGGACACTGTATCCCGATCAGCATCTCGTACATGATATCTAGCCACTCTTCTGTCCGAACCGCCGACTCTGTCCCCAAATAGGACGGGGGAGAAAGACCCCGGAAGATGCTCAGCCAGTTGGCCCCCGGGTTTAGCTGCGGGGCCGAAACCTGCTGGGCCCTGAAAGCCTCTAGGATGACAGTCAGAGTCTGTCCCATGTCTGACTGAAGGAAAGGAGTGGGGACCGGTGGGGGTGGTGCAACATCCTGAGCTTGTTGAACTCCACCTTGTGGCATAGTCCGTGCTGGAGGCTGCGTAACAAAAACACATGCTGAGAAAACGTTCAAGTATTATATAAAGGTGGACAATTTATATGTGATCCCCATATGGGCACACCACTGCTTCCGCTGCTGAGTTTGTCCCCAAACTAAACTCGAGCGGGGGTGACCCAAGGTTGGTGGACTGCTACCTTTTCAGATCGATGTCTCCCTCTGATACCACTTGTGGTCAGAGTAGATGTCGCAGTGGACTCCATAAAGATAATGGCGCCAAACCTTCAGAGCAAAAACGACCACTCCCATCTCAAGGTCGTGCACTGGGTAGTTCTTCTCATGGGTCTTCAACTGGCGGGAGGCATATGCTATTACGTGTCCGTTCTGCATCAGCACTGCTCCCATCCCCTGGTATGATGCGTCGGTGTACACCTGGAATCCTTCCTTTCCAGATGGAAGGGCCAGAATAGGGGCTGAGATGAGTCGGTCCTTCAGCTCCTGGAAAGCCGCCTGGCACTACAGGGTCCAAACGAAAGGTGCCTCCTTCTTCGTCAAAGATGTGAGGGGGAGGGCAATCTGAGAGAACCCCTCCACGAACTTCCGGTAGTAACCGGCAAGTCCCAAGAAACTTCGTACATCGGTGGCTGTTTTCAACTGCGGCCAATCTCGAACTGCATGAATCTTTGCCGGATCCACTGCCAACCCGGCTCCGCTGATAATGTGGCCTAAGAAGGCCACCTCCTTCAACCAAAACTGACACTTACTGAATTTTGCATAAAGGCGATGCTCCCGCAACCTCTCCAGAGTGAGTGCCAGATGCCGAGTGTGCTCCTCCTCAGTCCTAGAGTAGATTAGGATGTCGTCTATGAATACTATGACGAACACATCCAAGTAGGCCTCGAAAACCCAGTTCATGAGGCTCATGAACGCCGACGGTGCATTCGTGAGCCCGAAGGGCATCACGGTGAACTCATACAGTCCATATCTGCTACTGAAGGCTGTCTTTGGGATATCCACCTCCTGGATCCGTAGCTGGTAGTATCCTGACCTCAAGTCCAGCTTTGAGAAATAATGGGCTCCCCCCAGCTGGTCGAACAATTCGTCTATCCGTGGGAGCAGATAGGTATTCCGGACGGTCAACCTGTTTAGTTCTCGATAATCGATGCACAGGCGGAGTGTCCCATCCTTCTTCTTCACGAATAGGACCGGTGCTCCCCATGACGAGGAACTCGGTCTAACAAACCCTGCCTCAACCAATTCCTACAACTGAGTCCGAAACTCTGCCAACTCCTTTGGGGCCATTCGATAAGGGGCCCTAGATGCCAGCTTGGCCCCCGGCACAAGCTGTATTTGAAAATCCTGCTCTCGATGTGGAGGTAGTCCTGGCAGTTTCTCTGGAAAGACGTCAGCGAAATCTCGCACCACCGGGATGTCTGTCACCGACTCCTTAACTTCCGCCATCTCAAATAGAATCTGATAGACCTCCTCTCCCTGCAGATGGGCCTTAACGGCCTGTACCAAAGATAAGAGTATACGAGAGACAGGTCTTATACCTTCGATGGAAATGAAAGAGTCCCAGTGTCTCATGGTGATCCTCTTCGCCTGGCAGTCAATCTGGGCATGGTTCCAGTGCAGCCATACCATGCCCAGGATCAGGTCGTAGTCCGTCAGCTTCAAAATTATCGCTGGAGCCTCGAACGCTTTTCCACCAATTTCTGCCTCCATATTACAGTGATCCGTGGTAAGGAGCTCAGATTCATATGGTAGTCGCACCCTCATCCTCGAGCCTGTGAACCGCTCCACACCTTCCAGACCTTCTAAATAATTCAAATAAAATACAGGGTGCTGGTTTTATCATGAAAATAACTTTGACAGAATCCCATAATTTTCTTGCTGGTAATTAAATCATAATAAATCAAATACTAAATTACAATCTAACATGCTTTGTGAATGAAGTGCTATGACAGTAACTCTAAAAATTCCCAAATAATTCCCAGTGATATAAAAGGGCCTAAAAAACTTAAGTTCCAACTATCATAATTTTCCAACAATTGTACAAGCCCTAATTTATTTTTATGCTCAAAAGCCCATATTAAAACATTGTGAATGAACCTCTAAAATTTCTCAACATAAAATTCTATAAAAATTAAGGGATCAATGTTCTACTAGTCAAGATCTAAATCCAGAATTTTAACTGATTATAATTAATTTAAAACTTCCAAATAATTGAAACAACAAATCGGGCTAATAATCATTTAACACATGAAGTATAATATTTATTAATCATAAAATTCCAGGAAAATTACCATAAGTCTAAAACATCCTAAAACTCCCTCCTCCCGAGTTTCATAATTTTTGGGTTAGATTTAGTGCTTAAAATAACTAAATTACATTTTTATCCTAATCCAAAATCTCAACTTTTGAGGTACCTAATTACCTCCAATTCCTCCACTATTTCAACCAGAGGGTTTTCCTCATATCATCCCCCTCTCCTCCAAAATTCAAGGGCATACAAGAGCTTTTGCTCCTATGTCCTTCACAAACCTCAAACTCCCACCCACTGGATTTGAGCCAATCTCTTAGGGTAAAATCCACCCTAAACCACACCATGTTACCCAAGATGGTAGACATAGACTCAACAAATCAGTGGCCACAACATCCGACTCTTTTGAGGAGATTTGTCCACTCCATTTCCAAACTCTTAGTGCACTTTTTACTAAAAGATGTCTCACTAATGCCTAGTTAAGGGTAGAAGGTTTCCCACCCAAAACTCCTCCAAATCAGTTGGAATTTTGTACAGACCTAGGTTTAATAGCCAGAGACCACTAACCAAAATTTGGGAGGGTTTGGAGGTCATTTGACCACTAAAATAAATTCCTCTAAGTTTATTAAATTAAAACAAAAACTTTAGCCAAAGTAACTCCAAAAATTCCCATTTTTGGTCTGCATTTAGGTATTGCTAAGGTTA
The DNA here is from genome assembly GCA_039513925.1 of Platanthera zijinensis. Taxonomy (NCBI): domain Eukaryota; kingdom Viridiplantae; phylum Streptophyta; class Magnoliopsida; order Asparagales; family Orchidaceae; genus Platanthera; species Platanthera zijinensis. The sequence continues at coordinate 124,592,500 of CM077087.1, forward strand.
ACCCCCTGCCCAAATTTCAGGTCATTTGGACAAGGGACGAAGACTGGGCATCCATTTTAATTTCTGCCCAACTCTAGGTACAGCCCCCACTAAGACGGGTGCTTCGGCCGAACCGCTTAACCAAACGAGTTGATACAAATTTTAAATTAATCTAGACTCGAAGGGCTACAACTTTTGTGACTGGTCATTTTTCCTAAAACGGCCTCTAAGCACCTCATTTCGTAGCCTCAACATATACTCAGATAATATATCTTTCCCCTATGTATTATACACTTAATTTATAAATTATAAAATTGATTCTACTGTTCATCTTCTACATGAACCCGAAACCAGACTCAGAAAACCATTTTTCCTGCAACCTTTCTGTGATCTGTCGCCGGCAATTCGTTCACTTCCCTGGCCAGCCACCACCACCACCTCCTCCGTTGAGGCGATGTCTAGCGGTCGGCGGTGGTTTGGCCACCGGAGGTGGCGGTTTCCGGCGAACTCAAGAATACATTTTTCATGGTTTTCCATGAAAACGAGAGATTGGGCCCGGCTCCGTTGACCGCGAACTTCCTTTCAAAGAATCCTAAGATCTACACATGAAAGAAAAGAAGCGGAGGAGGACCTTGTTCGCAGTTTGGAGGCGAGATGAACGACGGGGTGCCATGGCGCAGTGGTGGCGTAGTCAAACTTCTCCTACAGTAAGAACGAAGATCTCATCCATTTGATTGAGCGTGTAAACTTCTCCTCTTGCTCCAAGTGGACTTTTATAAGTCAGCAAGTGGGGAGGTGAAAGGGTAAAGCCTTAATGGTCATGAAGGCTCCCCTTAATAATCTTTCGGTTACAGTGAAAGGATAGGAAATGGTGGAAGATGAACAGGTGTTTGCCAGGTCGATTCCTATTGGACCAACATTTCCTCCTTTATTGTATAATTACAGAAGGAAAAACAGCCCGTAATTGCTCCTGGTGTAACTTCCCACACCAGCAATTATTACCACTCGTGTTAGAATAATTTCGAACCTAAACCGTCGTTTCGGCCAATGTCACGGGCGTGACACTTAGGTCACGGGCGTGACAGGCCCGGGTGACAATTCTGAGGTCGACGATAGTCGAACTGAGATCGACGGTCGTCGAAGGGTGGTCACGCCCTAGGTCACAGGCGTGACACCTAGGTCACGGGCGTGACAGGTCCGAACGGCAATTCTGAGGTCGACGATCGTCGAACTGAGATCGACGGTCGTCGAAGGGTGATCACGCCCTAGGTCACGGGCGTGACACCTAGGTCACGGGCGTAACAGGCCCGAGTCTCAATTTCGACGATATCCTTACGGAGATCGACGATCGTCGAAGGAGTCACGCCCTAGGTCACGGGCGTGACACCTTGGTCACGGGCGTGACATGCCCGGGCTGCAAGTTCGACGATCGTCTCACGGAGATCGACGATCATTGAAGGAGTCACGCCCTAGGTCACGGGCGTGACACCTTGGTCACAGGCGTGACATGCCCGGGCTGCAAGTTCGACGATCGTCTCACGGAGATCGACGATCGTCGAAGTAGTCACGCCCTATGTCACGGGCGTGACGGGTCGGTCAAGGGCGTGACCAACCCGTGACCCAAAATCTCGATCGATTTATTTCAATTTTTGGGCTTCCTAGGGTTCTGTCACGACCAACCGACTCCTAGGGGTCTAGCCGAAAATGGGATGTTACATCTTTTTAGTAGAGATTAGTTGGAGTTTGCGAGTTCACTTCTTATTCTCGCATTATATTTTATATTTACCTGCTTTTAACGTCTCCTTTATAGAGATTCGCAGGTGTTCGTGAGTTCACTTCTGGTACTCGCATTATATTTTATATTTACCTGCTTTTAACGTCTCCTTTATAGAGATTCGCAGGTGTTCGTGAGTTCACTTCTGGTACTCGCATTATATTTTAAATTTACCTTCTTTTGACTTTTCTTTGGCAGAGTTAGCATATGTTTGCGAGTTCAATTCAGGTACTTGTGTTATATTTTAAATTTACTTGCTTTTGAATTCTCCTTTATAGAGATTAGCAGGTATCCGTGAGTTTACTTCAGGTACTCGCATTATATTTTAAATTTACTTGCTTTTTACTTCTCCTTTGGAGAGATTAGCAAGTGTTTGCAAGTTCACTTTAGGTACTCACATTATTTTTTAAATTTACTTTCTTTTGACCTCTCCTTTGCATAAATTAGCAGTAGTTCATGAGTTCACTTCAGGTACTCGCGTTATATTTAAACTTAACTATTTTTGACTTCTTCTTTGCAAGAATTAGCAAGTGTTCATGAGGTCACTTAAGGAAATAACAATATATTTTAAATTCAGCCGCGTTTGACTTCTCTTTGGTAGAGATTAGTTGTTGTTTGCATGTTCACTTAAGGTACTCCCGTTATATTTTAATTTTACCAGCTTTTGTCTTCTCCTTTTAACATATTAGCAGGTGTTCGCGAGTTCACTTCAGGTACTCGTGTTATAATTTAAATTTACTAGCTTTTGACTTGACCTATACTGATATTTATAGGTGTTCAGGAGTTCACTTTATATACTCATTTATATTTTAAATTTGCTCTTTCTTTTGACTTCATTTTGTAGAGATTAACAGGTGTTTATTGAGCTCACTTTAGGTACTCGCATTATATTTTAAATTTACATACTTTTGACTTCTCCTTTTTAGAGAATAGCATGTGTTTGCAAGTTCACTTCAGGTGCTCATGTTATAATTTAAATTTACTTGCTTTTGACTTGACCTATACAGAGATTTGTAGGTGTTCAGGAGTTCACTTTAGGTACTCATTTATATTTTTAATTAGCTTTCTTTTGACTTCATTTTTGTAGAGATTAGCAGGTTTTTATCGAGCTCACTTTAGGTACTCGCGTTATATTTTAAATTTACATATTTTTGACTTCTCCTTTGCTGAGATTTTCAGGTGTGCACGAGTTCACTTCAGGTACTTGATGAGTCCAAGTTATATTCAAATTTTTGGACTCATCTGGGCCAGTTTTCTCGATGATGCACTACACTTGATAGCCATAATTGTTCATATTTGTTACTATGTACATTACATGTTAAGTGCACTTTAGGGTAATTTTCTGTGTGATTTCGTAGATTTTGTACTTTTGCCCTATTCTTGGTGTTTTTCCGTGTCTAGAGAATGTGGAATGTATATTATGGTGGCTCTTCAGTTTTTACTGCAGGTACAAAGGTCGTGTGAGTGTTCCAGGATTGTTTAGGAATGTTTTTTTGCCTAGGGGCCACTAATAATGCCTTTTTACATGTGCACGGTTCGTGGACTACTTAGTGCAACAAATTAACAAATTGTACTTATAGTAAGAACCTAAATCGTTACAATAAGTACCAAAAATCGTTACAAAAACTCTTTGGTAACGAAAAAAACTTTATGTAACGGTCGTCCTCTAAAGCTCGACGCTAATACTTCTTGTAACGAATGTATGCGTGTCGTTACAATAAATTAGTTACAATAGTAAAAAATATTTCGCCGGCCGGCCGCCGCCGGCCGCCGCCGCCGCCCGCGAGCCCGCCCGCGAGCCCGCCCGCGAGCCCATCATATTTCAAAAATTCATTGTGGAATGGGCAATATAAATCCCAAATTGATGTTTTAACTGGCGATGTGGGACTAAAAATGGCCAAACATATTGTGAGAAAAAATTACTATTTGTAACGTAACATTAATGTTGTTACAAATACTTACATTTATAGTAACAAATTAATTTTTTTTGTAACAAAATATAAAATATTCGTTACACAAAGTAATTTCTGGTAACAACAGAAAAAATCGTTACTAAATATAGCTATTAGTAACAAACTGTGTTTTAGCTATATTTCAGTCCTTACAACAGGTGCAGTTTGTTGTAGTGCTTGGTCATGCTCTGTCAGTTCATCGAACCCAAAACGGTATAGGAACACTGCGAATGATCATTGGATCTATTTCGCACGCCCACTATATATAAGCCATTATTTGTGCGCACTATTCTCCATTTTTTCAAGTTCTCACTGGGGCAATCGCATGACCTTTGGACATAGTGCGCACGACCTCTAGTCGTGCGCCACTGCTCGTGCGTGTTTATCCCATTTTTTGGAGTTCTGCCATTACTAATCGCACGATCATGGGATCTAGTGTGCACGACCTTTGGTCATGTGCCACTAATTGTGCGCATATATATTAATTTTTTTCTATCCAGCTATAGGTTTCTCTGGAGTAGAGCGCACGATCATCAACTGTCAGTGTGCACGACCACCAGTTGTGCGCCACTGATCGTGCACTCTAATTTTTTGCTGACCATATTTAAGCCCGTGCTCCAGCAAATTAGGGCATGTCATTTCATTTTTTGGCCAGCTGCTGCGCATAAAGCGCCGTTTCTCTCCCCAGACAGGTCCTGCACTAATCTCCACCATCCAGGAACCCTTCTCCGGTGATCCGAAGTCATCTTAAACCATTCGGAGAGTTCCCGGCCACCAGCAGTGTGCAATAGAGATCTTTTGGTACTATTCATTTGGGCAAAAAGGGAGAAAAGACTGAAGGAAAGGGAAGAAGACAGAGGAAGAAAAGTGGATTGACAACCCATTCCTCCGGAAGCAACCACGGTCTGAGTCGAGAACTGGACTGACAACCCACCATTCCAACCAAGAACCATGGCTAGGCTTTCCCCCTATTTGTTTATTCTACCTCTTCTCCATAGTGAATTGTATTCTAAAGCTTGTAATGAACCTGAACTTGCTTTTATTTGTCTATGAATAAAGTTTGCATGGGTTAGTTAAATCCTTTTTTGTTAGCTGTGATGCACTCGCCTCCATTCACGTCCACTCCACTCACGCACTAGAACCACTCTAGCAAAGGCTAGTGTTGGTGGTTGAAGAGGTGTTTACGACCCTCACTCTCTGCACGTGTGGTCATTCCATCAGCTTGCTCTCCATCCGTTCACCTCACGAAGCATGATATAGTGGCCTGCACTTGTTCCATCCACCAAGCGAAGCGGTGCTTACGACCCGCATTAGTTTTTTTTGTAGTTTTAGCATTAGAAATCAAAAGCCAACCTAAGTTGTTTCGTTTAACTCTTACTAGCGATCTTTATACGATGCTATCACGATAACAATCCTGCATTCCCTCGAGATCGATATTCGGGGAAGCTATTCCAAAAATAATTACTTGACACAGACCGGTGCACTTGCCGACGCATCAAGTTTTTGGCGCCATTGTCGGGGAATGCAGGCGTATTATTGATTTGATTTGTGTTATGAGAGTTACGACAGAGTTTCTTGTTTTGAATTTGTTTTATCCCAGTCTATTTTTACTTTTTATGTCGGTTTGAATTGTTAGATTTTTCTTGAGAATCTATGCAAGGTAGTTTAATCTTGGAAATTAGTGATCTCTACAATGTGGTCCAGTTTTAATATCCATTGCCGCTGGTTTGGAGATATCTCTCATGCATGTGATAGATGTCCTAAGGAGTATGGTAGCCAATACACTCAAGGATCTACATATGGGGCACCAACCTCATCTGGTACTCAATATGGTAGACATAAGCATGTTAGCTACTCATCTACAGTTCCTTTGCCGCAATAATTTTTTTCGGCATCAGTACCCGTTGTACCGACAAAACCGGCTAAGCAGTGTTTATTTTGTCGGAGTTCGGATCACTCTTTGAAGTAGTGTGCTGCTTACTTGGCAAAGTTGGAGGAGGATGATGAACCGGATGTTCGGATTTTCTCCACTTTGACAACTTGCAGCACCCCTCCTGTATCTGGGCACGTACTAGTGCCACCTTCAAATTTTGAAGGGAGAAATACTAGAATTAGCATAGATACATGTGTCGATCTAAACCCTAATACTGATGTTTTTACTCCTAAAGTACATATATCATCTTGTATGGAGTCTGTTAGTTGTGAGGAGCATGTGCTTTACTTTTTATAGAGCACTACTCCTTTATCTCTACTTTTCATAGCATTCTTTTTGCATCTGACACTGTTATGGAGGTTTATTCCCAGGGAGAAGCTGGTGTTTGTAGCATTATGCTAGATCCAGTCGAGGAGGACATCTGCATGCACAAGGTTGCTGCCTCAGTCCCATGTAAGGAAGTCCAATGCGCGGACGAGGCGGATACAGCTCTAGCACATACTCGCACCAGCCTAGTCAGCTGTGTAGATCCACCCACAATTCCACCGATGGGAGATGACACCGGGATCATCCCCATGATTGAGGTTACTTTTTGTCATTCATCTAATATATTTCCTAACCCCGCTCTCATGCCTACTTCTATGCAGGACCACATCGTGGAACCGGTCCACTCAGTATAAGGGCCTGTAATGCAACCTAGTATTGATGGAGATCGGGTGTAGGTGGAGTCAAATTCATCGATCTTCACAACATTTATTCAATCCATACGTGATGTTCAAAATTGGTATAATTACACATGTACGTGTGTATTTGTTCTGTCGCCATTTCGGTACCCGCTATCGAAACGTGAACTTGAACAATTGCCCGAGCCTTCAAATTTCATATGCCCATCAGTTAAGAGACTGCACGATCCTTGAATAAGTACTGCTGGGAGATAATAAACCCATCATTTATCTAGATTAGCATTTCTTTTTTTAAATGTATGTACTTTTTGTTTCTAGTTTATAATTGTTGCTTAATTTCACTGTCGAAAGGGTTGTGGTAGCACCGCTACTTGGATTTGTTATTTCTATTTTCTTATTTTGTGTGGGATCTCTAATTCACAGGTGCTGGAAATTTTTGAAACGCGGCAAACCAACCGCTAGCAGACAACCTCGCAGCATGACTGGTATTCTCAGTTTTGAGCATAGGTACTTCTTACCCCTAGCTCTTTATATTATTTGGAATGGTTAGTTTTATGAGTTATCGTATTCAAGTCTTGGGGGAGAGCATGCCTATGGTCACTACATGAGCACACATTTTATAGCATACCAGTTTGTTATTTATTTTTTTAAAAATCACTATAACACACACTGAATCACCCACTTGAGCGCAATCTTATCCACGCGCGCGGCTCGAGTCAAATGCATTGCTTGTGTGTAAAAATTAAAATGGAGGTGCTGGCTTAGGATTTTAGGATAGAATAGTGCGAAACTCATGCAGTGATTCTAATCAAATACTCATGGTCTTTGAAGAAATAATATAGATTTAATTTTTCTTTATGCTCGTAGATTTATACTTTTTTCTACAAATGTAAATATTGTTTGTACTACTCAAAAAAATATTTAATCTGGTGAAATCGAACGGTGGTGTAGGGATGTGTGTAACCGTTAGTAGAATCATTTTGCTCCAAGCTACTCTCGAAGCATTGGTGCATGGTTAGTCAAGCGTGAGCGTTATGTAGGCCATCATTTTGGCCCGGTTGAGCTTTGTACCCCATCCTAACGTTAATCCTTGTTAGCCATTGTTGTACCTATACCTCCTATTAATTCAGCCCTACTATGCGATCAACAAAACATAAAAGCCTTTGCCAGTAGCACACCCCTATCTCGAGCTATTAGTAATCGTGGAGAGAGTGTGAATGGACAAGTGTATGGTCCCCGACATTGATGGATTTCTTTGGAGGTGATCCTGAGCCCCGGTATTTGGCAATGCTCACCTAAGTGGCCTGCCTACTTTCTTCCTAAGTATGACCGAACGATTCTCCAGAATTCCAAATTTTGAGTAGCTACAATATTTATTTATGCCTGTCAAAAAGTATAAATTCTGTAGTATAATTAAAAAGTTTGTCTTTTATGTTTTTTATGCCCATGATATATTTGATTTCTCTCAATACTTAATTTTGAAATTACTAAGCGAGCTAACTATTCTCTAGTCCACGGAGTGATGATTTGCTCGGGACGAGCAAATGTTTAAGTCTTGGGGTGTGATGAGTCCAAGTTATATACATATTTTTGGACTCATCTGGGCCAATTTTCTCGATGATGCACTACACTTGAGAGCCATAATTGTTCATATTTGTTACTATGTCCATTCAATGTAAAGTGCACTTTAGGCATGTTTTTAGTGTGATTTCATAGTTATTGTACTTTTGCCATATTCTAGATGTTTTTTTCTCTGGAGAATGTAGAATGCCCATTTCGGTGACTCTTCAGTTTTTACTGTAGGTACAAAAGTCGTGTGAGTGTTTCGAGATTGTTTGGGATTGTATTTTTGCCTAAGGGCCACTGATCATGCATTTTTACACGCGCATGGTCCGTGGACCCTTAGCGCACGACCGGTGGTCATGCGTTGTCGGTTCATCGAACACCAAACGGTACAAGAACACTGCGCACGATCATTGGATCTATAGAGCTCGACCATTGGTTATGAGCCACTTATCGAGCAAACTATTCTCCAATTTTCCATGTTCTGTCTAGGGAAATCGCATGACCATTGGACATAATACGCTTGACCTCTGGTCGTGCACCACTTCTCATGCGCATTCATATGATTTTTTTGGAGATCTGCCATTGCTAATTGCATGATCATGGGATGAAGTGCGCACGACCTCTGGTTGTCCGCCAATGATCGTGTGCATATGTATTAATTTTTTCTGTCCAGCTACATGTTTCTTTGGAGTAGAGCGCACGATCTTCAACCGTTAGTGTGCACGACCACTGGTCGTATGTCACCAATCGTGCGCTCTAATTTTATGCATAACATATTTAAGCCCGTGCTCCCGCGAATTAGGGTACGCTATTTCATTTTCTGACCTGCTAATACGCGCGAAGCATTGTTTATTCCCGTCACAGGTCCTCCACTTATCTCCACCCTCTACGAAGCCTTCTCCGGCGATCCGAAGTCATCTTCAACCCTTCAGAGAGTTCCCGACCACTAGCAGTGTGCAATGGAGATCTTTCAGTAATACTAATTTGGGCAAAAAGGGAGACAAGACTGAAATAAAGGGAAGAATACAGAGGAAGACAAGTGCATTGACCTTCGTAAGCAACCACAGTCTGAGTCGAGAGTGGACTGACAACCCATCATTCCGGTCAAGAACCACGGCTAGGCTTTCCACCTATCAGTTTATTCTACCTCTTCTCCATAGTGAATTATATTCTAAAGCTTGTGATGAACCTGAACTTGCTTTTATTTGTCTATGAATTAAGTTTGCTTGGGTTAGTTACAACCTCTTTTGTTAGCTGTGATGCACTCGCCTCCATTCACATCCACTCAAATCGCGCACTAGAACCACTCTAGCAAAGGCTAGTATTAGTTGTTGAAGGAGTGATTACGACCCTCAGTCTCTACATGTTTGGTCATTCCATCCGCTTGCTCTCCATCCATTTGCCTCACAAAGCATTACATAGCAGCCTGCACTTGTTCTACACTCAAAGCGAAGCGGAGCTTACAACCAGCATTAGTTTTCTTTTTGTTTTTTTAGCATTAAGAATCCAAAGCCAATCTCAATTATTTCGTTTAACTCTTAGTAAGAATCTTTCTATGATGCTATCACGATACCTAACCCGCATTCCCTCGAGATTGACATTCAGGGAAGCTATTCCCAAAATTATTACTTGACAGCGACCGGTGCACTTGCTGACACATCAGTACTCACACTATATTTTAAATTTACCTGCTTTTGTCTTCTCTTTTGGAGAAATTAGAATGTATTTGCTTGTTCACATAAGGTACAGGGGTTTTATTTTAAATTTCTTTCTTTTGACTTCTCTTTTATAGAGATTAGCTGGTGTTCACGTATTCACTTCAGGTGCTCTCATTATATTTAAAATTTACCTGCTTTTGACTTCTCTTTTATAAAGATTAACAGGTGTTCGGGAGTCACTTCATATACTCACATTATATTTTAAATTTAACTACTTTTTACTTCTCTTTTCCAATGATTAGCAGGTATTCGCGATTTCATTTTTGGTAATCTCGAAATATTTTAAATATACCTGCTTTTGACTTCTCTTTTGGAGAAATTAGAAGGTTTTCGGGAGTTCACATCAAGTACTCATGTAATATTTTAAATTTACCTGTTTTTGACTCCACATTTATATAGATTAGCAGGTGTTCTCGAATTCACCTCAGGTACTCTTATTATATTTTAAATTTACCTACTTTGACTTATATTTTGTAGAGATTAACAGGAGTTCGCGAGTTTACATCAGGTACACGCATTATAATTTAAATTTACCTTTTTTGAGTTCTAATTGGTAGAGATTTGTTGGTGTTCGCATGTTCACATAAGGTAATCGCGTTATATTATAAATTTTCCTGATTTTGACTTCTCCTTTTAAGATATTTGCAGGTGTTTGCGAGTTCATTTCAGGTACTCGCGATATATTTTTAATTTACCTATTTTTTACTTCTCCTTTGAATAGATTAGCAGTTGTTCACAAGTTCACTTCAAGTATTCACGTTAAATTTTAAATTTACTTGGTTTTGACTTCTCTTTTGTAGAGATTAGCAGGTGTTCGTGTGTTCACTTTAGGTACTCGTGTTATATTTTAAATTTACATCCTTTTAACTTCTTCTTTATTGTGATTAGCATGTGTTCACTAGTTAACTTCTAGTATTCGTGTTATATTTTAAATTTACCATCATTTTACTTCTCTTTTGTAGAGATTAGTAGGTGTTTGCGAGTTAGCTTCAGGTACTTGTGTTATATTTTAAATTTACCTACTTTTGACTTCCACTTTGCAGAGATTAGTATGTGTTCGCGAGTTCACTTCCGGTACTCGTGTTATATTTTAATTTTACCTGCTTTTGACTTCTCTTTTGGAGAGATTAGAAGTTTTTCATGAGTTCACCTCCGGTACTCACGTTATATTTTTAATTTAGCTATTTTGAATTCTCTTGTACACAGATTAGTAGGTGTTTGCAAATTCACTTTAGGTACTCTTGTTATATTTTAAATTTACCTTCTTTGACTTCTATTTTGTAGAGATTAGTTGGTGTTTGCGAGTTCAATTCAGGAACTCGCGTTATAGTTTAAATTTACCTCCTTTTGAATTCTTTTTTGTAAGGGTTAGTTGGTGTTCGCATGATCATTTTAGGCACTTGCGTTATATTTTAAATTTACCTGTTTTTGACTTCTTCTTTGAAGATATTAGTAGGTGTTCGTGAGTTCACTTTAGGTACTCGCGTTATATTTTAAATTTAGCTGTTTTTGACTTCTCCTTTGTACAGATTAGCAGGTGTTCGTTAGTTAACTTCAGGTACGTATGTAATATTTTTAATTTACCAGCTTTTGACCTCTCTTTTGTAAAGATTAGTAGGTGTTCGCGAGTTTACCTCAGCTACTCGTGTTATTTTTTAAATTTACCTGCTTTTGCCTTCCCTTTTATAAAGATTTGTTGGTTTTTGCTAGTTAACATCAGGTGCACATGTTATATTTTAAATTTAACTGTTTTTGACTTCTCCTTTGAAGATATTAGTAGGTTTTAATGAGTTCACTTATGGTACTTGCGTTATATTTATATTTACCTATTTTTGACTTCTCCTTTATAGAGATTACCAGGTGTTTGCGACTTCACTTCAGGTACTGGCGTTATATTTTAAATTTACCTTTTTTGACTTCTCATATTTATAAATTAGCAGGAGTTCGCGAGTTAACTTCTGGTACTCATGTTTTATTTTAAATTTCCCTACTTTTAACTTCTTTTTTGTAGAGATTAGCAAGTGTTCGCGAGTTCACTTCTGGCACTCGTGTAATATTTTAAATTTAACTACCTTTGACTTCTCTTTTTGAGAGAATAGAAGGTTTTCGCGAGTTCACTTCACGTCCCAGTGTTATATTTAAAATTTACATACTTTTGACTTCTCTTTTGCAAAGATTAGCAGGTGTTCGTGAGTTCACTTCTGGTACTCTCATTATATTTATAATTTACCTCCTTTTGACTTCTCTTTTACAGAGATTTGTAGGAGTTCGCGAGTTTAGTTTAGGTACTCGTGTTATATTTTAAATTTACATGATTTTGAATTCTCTTTTGTATTGATTAGTATGTGTTCGCTTGTTCATTTTATGTACTCGCATTATATTTTAAATTTATCTATTTTTTACTTCTCCATTGAAGATATTTGCAGGTGTTCTCGAGTTCACTTCAGCTACTCGCGTTATGTTTTAAGTTTACATACTTATGATTTCTCCTTTAAAAAGATTAGCAGATGTTCGTGAATTCAATTTAGGTACTCAAATTATATTTTAAATTTACCTGCTTTTGACCTATCTTTTATAGAGATTAGTAGGTGTTCGCAAGTTCATTTATACAACTCGCGTAATATTTTAAATATACCTTCTTTTGACTTTTCCTTTCTAAAGATTAGTAGGTGTTCCCAAGTTAACTTTTGGTACTCACGTTATATTTTAAATTTATCGATTTTTGACTTGTCTATTGTAGAGATTAGCAGGTGCTCACGAGATTACTTTAGGTACTCGCGTTATATTTTAAATTTACCTGCTTTTGACTTCTCCTTTGTGGAGATTAGTAGGTGTTGGGAGTTCACTTCCGATACTTGCGGTATATTTTAAATTGACCTATCTTTTACTTCTATTTTGGAGAGATTACAAGGTTTTTGCGAGTTCACTTCTGGTACTCGTGTTATAATTTAAATTTAACTAATTTTGACATCTCTTTACAGATATTAGCAGGTGTTCACGAATTAACTTCAGGTACTCTCGTTAAATTTTAAATTTACCTTCTTTTGACTTCTCTTTTGTAGAGATTAGCAGGTGTTCACGAGCTCACTTCAGCAACTCGCATTATATTTTAAATTTACCTGCTTTTGACTTCTTTTATTTAGAGATTTGTTGGTATTCACATGTTCAATTCAAGTACTCGCGTTATATTTTAAATTTAATTTTTTTGTCTTCTCCTTTCAAGATATTAGTAGGTGTTCGTGAGTTCACTTCAGCTAATAACGTTATATTTTAAATTTACCTGCTTTTAACTTCTCCTTTGTAGAAATTAGCAGGTGTTAACGACTTCACTTCAGGTACTGGCTTTATATTTTAAATTTACCTGCTTTTAATCACTCTTTTGTATAGATTAGTAGGTATTCGCGAGTTCAATTCATGTGTTAACTAGAAATCGACATTCCTCTCCAATGTAGCTAGCACCCAAGTCGTGGATTGCTCCAGCTCAATCTAGGGGTTCACGGACAACTTCTTAGCTAGCTGCATGGATAAACATACCTGTTCGCGCGGTTAGATAATTTAGTCGGAACAGTACTTGCAAATTCTACAGGCGCGGATTGCTTCCCAGTACGTACCCGCTGGTCCCATAATTAGCCGGGTGGATAGCATTTTCTCCAGCTCGTCACTTGTGGGTGGACCCTTCTCCATGTCGCCACTTGGGGGTAGACTCTCCTCTAGGTCGCCGCGACTTGGCACCTTCCTAGACCACCAAGGCTCCTCTCCAGTCCAACGGGAAACCTCACTTTCTTATATGTGGCGACCTCATCCTCTATTCCGCTCGATATAAAAGGAATCTACACCCAAGCAAGGTGAGGAATCGATATCAATCCGTCGACATGTGTGCACTCGATCTCAATCCATAAGAGGGAGGTGAAATCGCTTCATCCAGAAGTAGGAAGCAGGCACCTCTTCAATCAACATGGCATGGACTAAGTTTCCACGGCAGGAGTCGAGCTCCTCCTCAGTCTGCCATGTAGGAGGCAGACTCCTTCTCAATCCGCCTGTAGGAGAGACGGTCATCTCAATAGAAGGCATTCTTTGTAGCTCACCCAAACTATCGGTGATGACGCCATCAATTCTAGTTCTGGAAGTTTTCTTCCACGGGCCTATAAATAGGTCCCCATACCCCTCATTTAGGGAAGGATGAGACAATAGTCGAGGGGGAAACTTGATGAGTCCAAGTTATATACATATTTTTGGACTCATCTGGGCCTTTTTTCTCATTGATGCACTACACTTTAGAGCCATAATTGTTCATATTTGTTATTATGTCCATTGCATATTAAGTGCACTTTTTGCCCGCTTTTAGTGTGATTTCATAGTTATTATTCTTTTGCCCTACTTGTTGTTTTGCTGTGTATGCAGAATGTGGTATGCCCGTCTCGGTGGCTCTACTGTTTTTACTGCAGGTACAATGGTTGTAAACGTGTTCCAGATTTTTTTGGAATGTTTTCCGCCTAAGGGCCACTGGTCGTGCATTTTTACACGCACATGGTCAGTGGACTCCTTAGCGCATGACCATTAGGCGTGCGTGGTCTGTCCATCGAATTCCCGAACAGTCCTGGAACACTGCGCACGATCATTGGAATTATAGCGCACGACCACTGGTCATGAGCCATTGGTCGTGCATGCTATTCTCCACTTTTCCAATTTCTGCCTGGGCAATCGCACAACCATTGGACATAGTGCGCACGACCACCGGTCGTGCACCACTGCTCGTGCGTGTTATCCCTATTTCTCTTGAGTTCTGTATTTGCTAATCGCACGATCATGGGATCCAGTGCGCAAGACCACCAGTCGTGCGACATTGATCGTGCACATATATATTATTTTTTCTATCTCCTGTAGGTTTCTCTAGAGAAGAGCACACGATCATCAACCATCAGTGTGCACGACCACTGGTCGTGCGACATTGATCGTGCTCTCTGATTCTCTACTACAGTATTTAAGTCCGTTCTCCGCGATTTAGGTCAACGAATTCCATTATTCCACCACGCTGCTGCGCACAAAGCGCCGATTTTCACCCTCACAATTCCTCCACTCATCTCCATCCTCTAGGAAGCTATCTCTGGCGATTCGAAGCCATATTTAACACTTCAGAGAGTTTCCGGCCACCACCATCTTGTAAAAAGACTCTTTTGGTACAACTCATTTGGGAAATGGTAGAAAAGATTGAATGAAGGAGAGAAGACGGAGGGAGACAAATGGACTAAGAACCAAACGGTCCGGCCAAGAATAACAGCTAGGCTTTCCTCCTATCGTTTTATTCTCTTTTTTTATCATAGTGAAGTGTATTATTAAACTTGTAATGAACTTAAAATTTCTTTATTTGTCTATGAATGAAGTATGTTTTGGCTTGTTGCATTCTTTGTTGTTAGATGTGTTGCACTCGCCTCTTCTAAATCCACTCCACTTGTGCACTAGAACCACACTAGCAAAAGCTAGTGTTGGTAGTTAAAGATGTGATTGTGACCCACACTTTCTGCACTTGTGATCATTCCATCCACTTGCTCTCCGTCCATCTGCCCAACAAAGCACGACATAGCGGCCTGCAATAATTTTATCCACCAAGCTAAGAGGTGCTTACTACCCGTATTACTTTATTTTTGTTTTGATGGCATTAGGAATCAAAAACTAAACCCCTTTTGATTTTGTTTAATTCTTAGTAACGATCTCCTCCGACGCTATCACGATACCAAACCGACATTCCCTATAGATCGATATTCGGGGAATCCATTCCCAAATTTATTACTTGACAGCGACCGGTGCACTCGCCGATGCATCAAGTTTTTGGCGCCGTTAATGGGGAATGCAGGCGTAAGTGATCTGGGTTGTCAAAGGTGGTTACTCAAGAGTTGTTGTTTTTGATTTTTTATTTTGTTGTTATCTTTGGTGTATGTAGAGGCACCGATTGGGAGAATTGCTTGCCTACGATCCTGAAATACATAGGACCGCTCGAGCACGAAGGCATATCATAAACGCTCGGCTACAGATGGATCACAATCTAATTATGCTGGGAGGAAATGGAAGAGGAGAAGAGCCCATCTTAGGGCTAAACGCTGATGAGAACATTGGAAACTGGCAAGGAAATCCGATGCATAGGGCTGGTCCGAGGGGGAATGGAGCTGCTGCTAGAGGGTAGCATGTTGATGAGAACGAGGTAAATAGGACGAGCCCTCGCACGATGAGATACTACACTACCCCTATAGTGGGCAGTGTTTACCCTGGATTCGGACCGACAATTGTAAAGAACAATTTCGAGATAAAGCCCGTGATTCTGAACATGATCCGAAATAATACGCAATATTAACGCCTGCCGAGTGAGGATCCACAACTCCATCTGGCGGAGTTCTCAAAAATTTGTGGAACCTTTCGCTATGCCGAAATTATTGATGATGTAATAAAGCTAACGCTGTTCCCATTGTCGCTGAGGGACAAGGCCAAAAACTGGCTCCAAACCATTGCGCCCGAGACTGCTACTACTTGGGAGGCTCTTTCCCCTATGTTTTTAGCTAAATTCCACCCGATGGATAAAATTGTGAACACCCGGAGGGAAATATCTACCTTTCGGCAACTAGACCAGGAAACTTTATTTGAAACCTAGGAGAGGTTTACTGACCTGCTGTGTAAATGCCCCCAGCACGGCTTTGAGTCATGGAATTTAGTCGAAATATTCTACTTTGCTATTGACCAAAATTATAGGGCTATGATCGACGCGGCAGCCGGTGGCACTATAATGAACGTATATCCTTACGAGGCGTTAAGGCTCCTTCGTGATACTGCCTCCCATAGCACCTACTGGACCGTCGGAAGAAATACCCCTAGAGGGGCGAGAAATCTGTTTGAAGTGAATACGGTGGTGGAACAAGCTGAGGGCAGCTATCTTCCAATGGATGGAAGGATGATGCTGACTAGATCGACCCCTCCTCCAGCTCGGGTTATCTACATTTCTTTCCAAGGTTGTGGAAACCCTGAACATCATGCTTATGAGTGCCCTGCAAGAGAAACATTTGTTGATCCGTCATGTATAACTTCTGACGAGTGGGTTAATTTTATAAACAATCAGAACCGCACCGCTCCCGATAATAATGTGTATAACCCCAATGCGAGAAATCATCCTAATTTCTCGTGGAATCAAAATGCTCCCGGTGAAAGGTGGCTGGGAGGCAAGAATCAATTTGATGCGTAAGACTCTAACAACTAGCCGCGACAACCGCATCTAGGTTATAATCAGAACACGCAAGCGACGCGTAAGAGTGCGTTGGAGGATATGATGAAATTTTTTTTGGATATGGCTCAATCTAATATGTCCACTCAAACCGCTTCCATGAGGAACTTGGAGACTCGACTTACATAACTAGCCCAGGTGCTCTCCGAGCATATTCACGGTGCCCTCCAAAGCGACATAGAGAAAAATTACCGTGAGCAAGGGAAGAGTGTGGGAGATGCGGATGAGTGCAATATAAATGAAGTGGCAGTGAGTTGTTAGATTAATGCGGTGGAGATGGTAGCTTTATGTGATTCCGGATCATCATACAACATTCTTGCTTTGCAAGATGTTGAGAAATAGAATTTAAATATCGAATCAAGTGTCCGGATGTCACTAGTGCTAGCCGATGGGTCAGTAGTAAAGACTAATGGGGAAATTAAGGAGGTCGAAGTGAAACTAAATTGGGCTATTGTAGTTACTGACTTCTAGGTGTTGGGAAATATGGGAAATACATTGAAACCAATATTGGGGCTCCCATTCATAAAAGCTACTGAGGATACATTGCAATTTAATGCAAGCGACATCACCTTAGCTCCCAAGGTTGATATGCCTTCAATGCCGTCCCTTCCCCCTATTTCTCCGATTAAACCCAGAAAACTGCCGGAGTTGAATTTTTTGTCATCTAATGATTTATTTAGTGCTGCTGAGACAGGTGTTCTACTGATTGAGGAATATAAGGTTAAGAAAGTGGCAGAACTTCTTATGTTTGCTGAAGGAGAGATGAAGACGGAGTTGCTTGAAGTGAAACAAGACTCAGATAAGAAGGAACGTGAGCTGAGCACGGCTGTAGAGAGCGTGCAGAAGATAGAATTAAAATCATTTTTTGATCGCAATAAATTTTGTAAGAATTTAAAACAGGTCACTTGGGTTGATCAAATAACCGCTGCGGGTGTAAGACCCCCCCTTTTTTTTCTTTTTAAACACCGGGGTCTTAGCCCAGAACTGCCGCTTTGCGGTGGCACCGACTCACGGGAAGGCCGCCACTACAAAATGCCAATTCTGCCGGCCCTTTTCGATCGCAGAATAGTAGCATAAAGAAGTAAAAGCAAATCCACATAACCACATGTATATAAATAAATCTCCACGAAGGGAGTGTCCACAATAATAATATATCAGAGTACAAAAGGATGGTTGGTGCCCAGTACATCATATCCTCACTACAAGTCACTCGCGGAAGCAAAACTGAAACTAAGCGACACCGTAACTTTCAATGAACTGAGAGCACCCAAGCTAGACTGGCTCATCTCCACCGAATCCGTACTCTGCTGGTGCTGCATCTCTGGGTGCTTCTTCCTTTTTGGCCTGCCATCGTCGCCTCGCAATCCACGTCTGCGTCTACGTCTTCGGCCTCCTGGTTGCTGAGCTGGTGGGATCCCACCCATCAAGGAGCATTTAACTCGTGTATATCCCGGCTGGTGACAATGGTAACATGGTCGCGGGGTCAACTCTGTCAGAAACTGCAAAACCCGTGCCCCTTCCATATGATACACCTAAAATATTGTGGTTCGAAAACCGTTAGTCATAAAGACTAAGCCCTATCATCCCCTACCCCTTCCCCCATGGCTCCTAGGTACCGAGCGGAGAGGAAGAAATGGAAGGATATGAAGGTGGAGAGTAAGTCAAAAGCAGGTGACAGCGGACCTATGCTATCAATTCCATAGTAAACATGATAGAAGCAGAAAGTAGGAAATATAACCTTAACTTATGCGCGGAAACGCATAAGCCAAGGGATCTTTTGCAGGGCTCCCATCGTATAAAGTGTCCCATACCACTTATACGTTGGGGTGTCGGTTGTAAAACAGCAAGGAGTAGCAAGTAAGTAAAAGCACAAGAAATATAACCATTGATTTATAGGGATTACCCCTATAGACCAAGGGGTCGTTTTGCAGGGCCTATCGTATAAAACGTCCCATACCATCTTATACGATAGGTGGCAATGTTTATGCTATGACACGCAAATATGCTATGAAATGCACAAGCAAGTGCAACACACCCACCGGCTCTATGTGCATAGACCTTTAGTTCCCCCTATTAGGAAAGCTAGCTTCACTCCCAGGAACCTCCGTTGTGGCAAACAGAGACAGTGGGTTGGGCCCCCCACTCCTAGGCGGGTAACCACACTACCAGGCCTAGCCCTTCTGTACGCCCCTAGAAGAACACAACCTAGAGTATCCGCGTACTACTGCTGACTGTACCCACCAGACTTTCATTGGCAAAGTGTCCCACACCGCCGAGTCAACGTACCGCTGTTGGTGTGATCGATCGCCCAGTACCGATGACCCACCACTTTTATGCACATGCAATCATGGCAATTATATTTGTACAAGTTCTCATATTACCGAGCCTCCAGCTCTCTATGCTACCAAGCATATACCAAGTCCCCGAGCTTCCCGCTCCCTGGACTTCGCAATCACAAACCAGACCACTATCATTACTAGTGGGCCCTTAGACCACGGACCTACTCAACCCATTGAAGGGCTCGCAGCGGTACTAGGAGCTATGATGGGGTGAATCCCAAAACTCCCTTTCCAAGGCACTTATTATAATTGATTGGTTCCCTTAACCCATTCCCTTCTCACATTACAGTGAGCTAATCCTAGGGTGACTTTGACTCTTCCTCTTCTCGGGGAGGACGATCTTCCGTCGAACCCGAACACTACTTATCGCTAGTCAATCTCACACCCTACCCATCCTGGCTTCCAATAATGAACTTGATTCAACTCACCCTATCCAAACCAGCAAACTACCAAAATTCCATCTCCCTAGTTCGTTACCCACTCTAGTTCAGCTTCTGCAGTTTTTACTAAATGCAGACCATCCTAAGCTTTAGGAGATATGCAAGGGGTGATACTCCAAACTGTCTTCCGAATCTCATATAATATTTACTGGAGGTCTACCATGACCTAATTAGTCTAAATCCATAAAATAATAATTTTCCTATTTATCGGGCATTTAATTTATTTATTCTAAGATTCCAAATGCCCTAGTATGAACATGAAGTGCAATAATGAGCCAACAATAAATCATCATAAAATCAGTAAAAATCGTATGAGACATTAAAACAGCAATTCCAAGTTTTGAGAAATTTCAGAGGTGTTTAGGCCTACATTTCCTAATTTACCATTTTAGGCCACTTTCACTATATTATGAAGGAAGTACTGTAAATATATATCCAAAAATTCTAAGAAAATTATAGAAGCTATATAGTGACATGAAACCATCATAAACCAAGTACCATAATTTTTTATAAAACATTTGAGATCTGAATTTATTTTAATTCAAGATACTAATTTTCCTAACTTAATAAAGGAGGTACTGTTTTTATCCATCTAAAATTCCAGAGAAAATTACAGGGTGACTATCATAATTTGAAACATCCACTGGCCCAATTTCATAATTTTCCAAATAGTATTTGGACATTATTTGTATTTTTGACTCCATGTCGCAACTAGTATGTTAAAGAGATATGTACCAGAAATAATCAGTTAAAATTTCCAAGAAAACTACAGGAGGTATAAAATGCTATAATATGTAGTAATCCAAGATTTCATAACATTCCAGTGCATAGAAATTCCAAAATCATCAAGATAAATATCTAGGGCACAATTAGAGTTGTAAATGAAGTACTGTATAAATTTGCCCAAAAATCTCAACAAAATTATATTATGTCTACTTAGACCATAAAATCACTCTACCCAAATTTTACTTGATTTGTAGTTCAGTTGATAGCTTAATAATTCAAATTAATGTTTGGGACCTAAACTAGGGTTAGGATTTTAGGTGGGCTAAAGGTCTCCAAATACCCTAATATTTTTACCAGAGAACGATACTTGCCCTATGGTTCTCTACTCCAAATTTTAAGTCAGCCCAAGGTCATTTGACCCCATGACCTTCACAACCCCAAAACCCACCATTAAGGGATATTCCCTTGGGTTCTAGGGCTACCCTACACCAAACCACTCCAAACTCCCTTGGAGGGTGTGTCATGCACAAAAAAGTCAGTGACCAAAATATCAGCCCCTGTTGAGGCGATATGGCCACTCAAATACCAAGGGGGTGTTAGATCCTAAATTATCCTATAAGGATCATCCTTGGGTTGAACACAACCCTATTCAAAACATCTCCAAATGAGATGAAATTTTTACCAGAACCTTATGATAGAACTAGGGACCACTCAACAAAATTTGGGAGGGTTTGGAAGTCATTTAGCCATCTAATTAAATTATGCTTGGATTATTGAATTTTCCTAAAAACTATAGAAACATATTTCCCAAAAATCCTCATTTTTGGATAGCACCTAGATATAGGTAAGATTAGGCCACACCCCAAATTTCAAGTCATTTTGAGGACTGGATTGGAGTGGGGAATTTTTCTAAGGTCAAGACAGCCCTATGGATAGATCTCACCAAAAAGTGTGTTGTGGTCTAACCAGGACTCCAAATCGAGTGAAATCAATTTTAAATTAAACTAGCCTTCAAGGGCTACATTTTCTATGTTGACCACTTTTTATGTTTCAGCCCCTACGGGCAATAATTTTCAGTTTAAACTAAGTGTACAGTAAAGGGATTTAAATTCCTAACTATACAATATATAATATGATAAAAATAACACTGTTCATCTTCTTCTTTACCCGAACCCGAACAGAACCAGAAAAACAACTATTCCTTTAGTTTTTCTAAAGCCATTTCCTGGCCACCCAGCCATCTCCCTTGCCAGCCACCACCACCACCACCTCTATTGAGGTGAGGGCTACCGTCGGGCGGCGGCACGGCCGCCGGAGAGGCGGTTTCCGGCGAACCCGACCGCCATTTATTTTTGAAAAACATGGAAAAACTCACTCAATCTTGCTCCTTTGAGCTCGACATATCTCCTAAGTAATTTCTATGATCTATCCATAGAAGAAAGAGTAGAGGAGGACCTTATTCGCGGTTTGGAGTCGAGCCGATCGTCGGGATGCTATATGCGAGGCGGTGGCGTCGTCGGAATTCTTCTACAGCACAGCAGGAGACTCGAAACTTCAGGTAAGGCTGGGAAACTTCATCCTTGAGCCTATGGGGCCTTTTTAAAGCAGCAAAAAGGAGGGAGGGGAAAGGTCTAACGCTGGTGGCCGTTAATATTTCTCTTAATAACGTTTCGGTTATGATGTTGGGAAGAGGAAAAGGTGGAAGATGAAATGCTGATCCAGGTGGCGATTTTCTATTGGACCTCACTCTCTCATTCTATTAAATAATTAAAGACGGGAACGACCCATAAATATTCCTGCTCTACATTCCATAATCAGAATTGATTAAGACGTCGGTTACCGAAATTTAAAGTCTGGCTGCCGTTTCGGCCTTGGTCACGGGCGTGACACATAGGTCACGGGCGTGACAGGCCCGAATGGCAAATTCTGGGATCGACGATCGTCGAACTGAGATCATCAATCGTCGAAGGGTGGTCACGCCCTAGGTCACAAGCGTGACACATGGGTCACGGGCGTGGCAGGCCCGGGTGACCAAATTCTGGGTTCGACGACCGTCGAACTGAGGTCGATGATCGTCGAAGGGTGGTCATGCCCTAGGTCACGAGCGTGACACATGGGTCATGAGCGTGACAGGGTCGTGAGGCAAATTCCACGCTCGGCAATTGTCGCGCTGAGATCGACGATCGCAGATGGGGGTAACGCCCTTGGTAACGGGCGTGACACCTGGGTCACTAGCGTAACAAGGCCATGAGGCAAATTCAGCGCTCGGCGATCATCGCTCTGAGATCGACGATCGCCGAAGGGGGTCACGCCCTTGGTCACGGGCGTGATACCTGGGTCACGGGCGTGACAGGGCCGGATTGAAAATTCTGCGCCCGACGATCGTCTCCCTGAGATCGATGATCGTCGAAGAAGTCACGCCCTAGGTCACGGGCGTGACGGGTCGGTCACTGGCGTGACCAACCCGTGACCCGAAATCTTGGTCGATTTATTTCAATTTTTGGGCTTCCTAGGGTTCTGCCACAACCAACCGACTCCTAGGGGTCTAGCCGGAAATGGGATGTTAAAAATCCCAATAAACAAAACAAAGATTTTGTCCCCGAAATCAAGGTTCAGCCTACGAGACTCTAATCGGGAAAAAGAAGCTTGTAACATCCCATAAGAATTGAAAGATTGCATCTCTACGTTAGGTTTTCTGTGTGCAGTTTGATTCTAAGACCAATTCGTCCAATCGTCAAGGGATATACCCCAATAAACAAAGGATTAGCCCCTATTCTTGAATTTTCGGTCTTATTATTTTAAAATAGGAACGTAAATTGATCGTCCAGAGGGGTTATGAGGTATACCTGACCGAAACGTTCCGGGTATTTTTGCCGCATCAAGTCTTGTGGCACCCATATATGCTCCTCCTGCCCAAGATTGTTCCACAGAACCTTGACTAATGGAACCTTCTTTCGTTGCAAGACCCGTACTGTCGTGTCATCGATCCCGATCGGCTCCAAATGAACTGACCGGTCAGAAGCTACCGGTCCATCTGTGGTAACAATCTGCTACTCCGAGCATCATAATACTTAGCCTGTCTACTCTGCGCTTCTAACATCCTGTCTCTGATTGGTCTCATCTGAGCCTCGGCGTCTTCGACAAAATCCGATCCAACCGCCTTCGGATCCTCGTCCTGAATTGAAGAATGCGGGGTCCTTCATCTCCTTCCATACAAGGCTTCGTAAGGCGCCATCCTGATGCTGGACTGGTAGATATTGTTATAGGAGAACTTGATAAGGGTAGGAGCTTCTCCCATGGTTCCCCGTGGCCCAAAATGCATAGCCTCAGAAGATCTTCCAGCGTCCGATCGGTGCGTTCTATCTGCCCATCCGTCTTGGGATGGAATGCGGTGTTGAAGGTCAATCGCGTGTTCAAGTGAGCATGCACGGATCTCCACTCCCTAGAAGTGAACCAGCCATCCCGATCCGACACGATTTTCTTGGGCACCCCGTGGTATCGAACAAACTGCTCCACAAATCTCCGCACTAGTGCCCCCCCCCCACAGAGTCATCCTTCTTGATCGGAATGAATCTGAACACCTTCATCAACCGATCGACGATGACCCAAGTCGAGTCGTTTCCCGTCCGTGATCGGGGAAGTCCATGAATAAAATCCATCGCGATGTCCTCAAATTTCCACTCCGGGGGTACATCATCCTTCTGATGAGACAACCTAGCGATTAAATCTTTACCTTCTCAGATATCCCGAATCTTGTTACCCGTCACCTAATTTCACGTGATAACAGTTAATTCTCGTAATTATTCTGTCTTATTACCATGTCATTTTCTTGGTAACACTACAGGTAATCATTCCAACCATGTTTGTTACTCCACTTTCCCTAAACTAGGTCCAAGGGAACCCAAGCCAATACTAGTTTGCCCAATAAACAAAAGTTTAGCCCCCAATAAACAAAAGATCAGCCCCTACCTATCTTGGGCTAAGTATCTTGACATTACCTTGTTACATCTGTCTTAGCTGGGTGCACAATCCCTAGGGCATCAATCTTCAACTTGGGGTTCCACCATGAAACTCGTTAATATACTCCATACTTTAAACTCTCTGAGTCACATCTACGACAACCTTATCCAGGTCAGAATGTTCCCAATCCCAAATGGGTATCTTCCGAACTCGAACTCCTATCCGACCCTCAGTGTTTGTCTCGGTGGTTGCCTCCAGGTAATTTTATTACAGATATTGAGGGTTAAGACTACTTGTCTTTTACCATTCTGCTAATGTATTATTGGTCTCAATTCTCCTTAAAGTAGTCTACCGCTTTGAATACTCTTTGATTGGGATAGTAGGGAAACCTGAGTTTACGTCTTAGGTAGTCATTCTCGTGTTAAACTCCTCCTTTATTCTCTTTGGGTATCTCCGAACCTTAACGAAGTTCATACCCATGGTCTATTTTGGACTAGGACATACTAAAAGTCGTCATGGTTAGTAGTGAGTCCTAGTGGGTTGAGTCTAAATCGTTGGTTAGAGGATGATAAGACGAGATCTTCGCAGCCGGAGATGTTCCCTGCTGGGGGCAGGGTAGGTCACAGGCTACAAAGAAGGATTCAAATTAATGATGAAGTGGACTTTTACATGTGATTTCCCTTATGGGCACACCACTGCTTCCGCTGCTTAGTTTGTCCCCAAACTAAACTCGAGCGGGGGTGACCCAGGGTTAGTGGACTGCTACTTTTCCGATGGAGGTTTGCCTCTGATACCACTTGTAAGACCCCCCCCCCCCTTTTTTGCTTTTTAAACACCGGGGTTTTAGCCCAGAACTGCCGCTTTGCGGTGGCACCGACTCGCGGGAAGGCCGTCACTACAAAATGCCAATTCTGCCGGCCCTTTTCGATCGCAGAATAGTAGCATAAACAAGTAAAAGCAAGTCCACATAACCACATGTATATAAATAAATCTCCACGAAGGGAATGTCCACAAAAATAATATATCAGAGTACAAAAGGAGGGTTGGTGCCCAGTACATCATATCCTCACTATAAGTCACTCGCGGAAGCAAAACTGAAACTAAGCGACACCGTAACTGTCACTGAACCGAGAGCACCCAAGCTAGACTGGCTCATCTCCACCGAATCCATACTCTGCTGGTGCTGCATCTCTGGGTGCTTCTTCCTTTTTGGCCTGCCATCACTGCCTCGCAATCCACGTCTGCGTCTACGTCTTCGGCCTCCTGGCTGCTGAGCTGGTGGGATACTACCCATCAAGGGGCATTTAACCCGTGTATGTCCCGGCTGGTGACAATGGTAACACGATCGCGGGGTCAACTCTGTCAGAAACTGCAAAACCCGTGCCCCTTCCATATGATACACCTAATATGTTGTGGTTCAAAAACCGTTAGTCATAAAGACTAAGCCCTATCATCCCCTACCCCTTCCCCCATGGCTCCTAGGTACCGAGTGGAGAGGAAGAAAGGGAAGGATATGAAGGTGGAGAGTAAGTCAAAAGCAGGTGACAGCGGACCTATGCTAGCAATTCCATAGTAAACATGATAAAAGCAGAAAGTAGGAAATATAACCTTAACTTATGCGCGGAAGCGCATAAGCCAAGGGATCTTTTGCAGGGCTCCCATCGTATAAAGTGTCCCATACCACTTATACATTGGGGTGTCAGTTATCAAGCAGCAAGGAGTAGCAAGTAAGTAAAAGCACAAGAAATATAACCATTGATTTATAGGGATTACCCCTATAGACCAAGGGGTCGTTTTGCAGGACCTATCGTATAAAACGTCCCATACCATCTTATACGATAAGTGGCAATGTTTATGCTATGACACGCAAATATGCTATGAAATGCACAAGCAAGTGCAACACACCCACCGACACTATGCGCATAGACCTTTAGTTCCCCCTGTTCGGAAAGCTAGCTTCACTCCCAGGAACCTCCGTTGTGGCAAACGGAGACAGTGGGTCGGGCCCCCAACTCCTAGGAGGGTAACCACACTACCAGGCCTAGCCCTTCCGTACGCCCCTAGAAGAACACAACCTAGAGTATCCGCGTACTACTGCTGGCTGTACCCACCAGACTTTCTTTGGCTAAGTGTCCCACACAACCGAGTCAACGTACCGTTGTTGGTGTGATCGATCGCCTAGTACCGATGACCCACCACTTTTATGCACATGCAATCATGACAATTATATTTGTACAAGTTCTCACGTTACCGAGCCTCCAGCTCTCTAGGCTACCAAGCATATACCAAGTCCCCGAGCATCCCGCTCCCTTGACTTCCCAATCACAATCCAGACCACTATCATTAATAGTGGGCCCTTAGACCACGGACCTACTCAACCCATTCCAAGCCAATTCTTCTTCCAAGGTGTACAAGTGTAGGTGTGAGGTACAACTATTATTAGGGTTACTCTTGATCATTTTATTCCTAAGATTTAAGGTTAACCTTGGACTTCCCGAGGGTTACCCGGTGAAGGGCTCGCAGCGGTACTAGGAGCTATGATGGGGTGAATCCCAAAACTCCCTTTCCAAGGCACATATTATAATTGATTGGTTCCCTTAACCCATTCCCTTCTCACATTACAGTGGGCTAATCCTAGGGTGACTTTGACTCTTCCTCTTCTCCGGGAGGACGATCTTCCGTCGAACCCGAACACTACTTATCGCTAGTCAATCTCACACCCTACCCATCCTGACTTTCAAGAATGAACTTGAATCAACTCACCCTATCCAAACCAGCAAACTACCAAAATTCCATCTCCCTAGTTCGTTACCCACTCTAGTCCAGCTTCTGCAGTTTTTACTAAACGCTGACCATCCTAAGCTTTAGGAGATATGCAAGGGGTGATACTCCAAACTATCTTCCGAATCTCATATAATATTTACTGGAGGTATACCATGACCTAATTAGTCTAAATCCAGAAAATAATAATTTTCCTATTTATCGGGCATTTAATTTATTTATTCTAAGATTCCAAATGCCCTAGTATGAACATGAAGTGCAATAATGAGCCAACAATAAATCATCATAAAATCAGTAAAAATCCTATGAGACATTAAAACAGCAATTCTAAGTTTTGAGAAATTTCAGAGGTGTTTAGGCCTACATTTCCTAATTTACCATTTTAGGCCACTTTCACTATATTATGAAGGAAGTACTGTAAATATATATCCAAAAATTCTAAGAAAATTATAGAAGCTATATAGTCACCTGAAACCATCATAAACCAAGTACCATAATTTGTTATCCAACATTTGAGCTCTGAATTCAATTTAATTCAAGATACTAATTTTCCTAATTTAATGAAGGAGGTACTGTTTTTATCCATCTAAAATTCCAGAGAAAATTACAGGGTGACTATCATAATTTGAAACATCCACTGACCCAATTTCATAATTTTCCAAATAGTAATTGGACATTATTTGTATTTTTGACTCCATGTCGCAACTAGTACGTTAAAGAGATATGTACCAGAAATAATCAGTTAAAATTTGCAAGAAAAATAAAGGAGGTATAACATGCTATAATATGCACTAATCCTTGATTTCATAACATTCCAGTGCATAGAAATTCCAAAATCATCCAGATAAATATCTAGGGCATAATTAGAGTTGTAAATGAAGTACTGTATAAATTAGCCCAAAAATCTCAACAAAATTATATTATGTCTACTTAGACCATAAAATCACTCTACCCAAATTTTACTTGATTTGTAGTTCAGTTGATAGCTTTATAATTCAAATTAATGTTTGGGACCTAAACTAGGGTTAGGAAATTAGGTGGGCTAAAGGTCTCCAAATACCCTAATATTTTTACCAGAGAAATATACTTGCCCTATGGTTCTCTCCACCAAATTTTAAGTCAGCCCAAAGTCATTTGACCCCATGACCTTCACAACCCCAAAAACCACCATTAAGGGATATTCCCTAGGGTTCTAGGGCTACCCTACACCAAACCACTCCAAACTCCCTTGGAGGGTGTGTCATGCCCAAAAAAGTCAGTGACCAAAATATCAGCCCCTGTTGAGGCGATATGGCCACTCAAATACTAAGGGGGTGTTAGATCCTAAATTATCCTATAAGGATCATCCTTGGGTTGAACACAACCCTATTCAAAACATCTCCAAATGAGATGAAATTTTTACCCGAACCTTATGATAAACCCAGGGACCACTCACCAAAATTTGGGAGGGTTTGGAAGTCATTTAGCCATCTAATTAAATTATTCTTGGATTATTGAATTTTCCTAAAAACTATAGAAAAATATTTCCCAAAAATCCTCATTTTTGGATAGCACCTAGATATAGGTAAGATTAGAAAACACCCCAAATTTCAAGTAATTTTGATGACTGGATTGGAGTGGGGAATTTTTCTAAGGTCAAGACAGCCCTATGGATAGATCTCACCAAAAAGTGTGTTGTGGTCTAACCAGGACTCCAAATCGAGTTAAATCAATTTTAAATTTAACTAGCCTTCAAGAGCTACAATTTCTATGTTGACCACTTTCTATGTTTCAGGCCCTACGGGCAATAATTTTCAGTTTAAACTAAGTGTACAGTAAAGGGATTTAAATTCCTAACTATACAATATATAATATGATAAAAATAACACTGTTCATCTTCTTCTTTACCCGAACCCGAACAGAACCAGAAAAACAACTATTCCTGTAGTTTTTCTAAAGCCATTTCATGGCCACCCAGCCATCTCCCTGGCCGGCCACCACCACCACCACCTCTGTTGAGGTGAGGGCTACCGTCGGGCGGCGGCACGGCCGCCGGAGAGGCGGTTTCCGGCGAACCCGACCGCCATTTATTTTTGAAAAACATGGAAAAACTCACTCAATCTTGCTCCTTTGAGCTCGACATCTCTCCTAAGTAATTTCTACGATCTATCCATAGAAGAAAGAGTAGAGGAGGACCTTATTCGCGGTTTGGAGTCGAGCCGATCGTCGGGATGCTATATGTGCGGCAGTGGCGTCGTCGGAATTCTTCTACAGCACAGTAGGAGGCACGAAACTTCAGGTAAAGCTGGGAAACTTCATCCTTGAGCATAAGGGGCCTTTTTAAAGCAGCAAAAAGGAGGGAGGGGAAAGGTCTAACGCAGGTGGCCATTAATATTTCTCTTAATAACGTTTCGGTTATGATGTTGGGAAGAGGAAAAGGTGGAAGATGAAATGGCTGATCCAGGTGGCGATTTTCTATTGGACCTCACTCTCTCATTCTATTAAATAATTAAAGACGGGAACGGCCCATAAATATTCCTACTGTACATTCCATAATCAGAATTGATTAAGACGTCAGTTACCGAAATTTAAATTCTGGCTGCCGTTTCGGCCTTGGTCACGGGCGTGACACATAGGTCACGGGTGTGACAGGCCCGAATGGCAAATTTTGGGATCGACGATCGTCGAACTGAGATCATCGATCGTCGAAGGGTGGTCACGCCCTAGGTCACGGGCGTGACACATGGGTCACAGGCGTGATAGGCCCAGGTGACCAAATTCTGGGTTCGACTACCGTCAAACTGAGGTCGACGATCGTCGAAGGGTGGTCACGCCCTAGGTCACGGGCGTGACACATGGATCACGGGCGTGACAGGGTTGTGAGGCAAATTCCATGCTCGGCGATCGTCGCGCTGAGATCGACGATCGCCGAAGGGGGTCACGCCCTTGGTCACGGGCGTGACACCTGGGTCACGGGCGTGACAGGGCCATGAGGCAAATTCCGCACTCGGCAATCGTCGCGCTGAGATCGACGATCGTCGAAGGGGGTCACACCCTTGGTCACGGGCGTGATACCTGGGTCACGGGCGTGACAGGGCCGGATTGAAAATTCTGCGCCCGACGATCGTCTCCCTGAGATAGATGATCGTCGAAGAAGTCACGCCCTAGGTCACGGGCGTGACGGGTCGGTCACGGGCATGACCAACCCGTGACCCGAAATCTTGCTCGATTTATTTCAATTTTTGGGCTTCCTAGGGTTCTGTCATAACTAACCGACTCCTAGGGGTCTAGCCAGAAATGGGATGTTAAGGAAAGGATGTCCACAGATGGAAAGCCTAGAACTGCTGCTTATTTGGATGGAGTTGTTATACATCCCTAGCGATCCCCATCCGTGGATTTAAAAAGAAAAGAACTGCTCATGCGCAAGGCTCAAAATTTTTCCTGCCAGAGCGTGAAGGAAGAGGTTCGGAGCAAGGGAGATTCGTCTTCACTGGGCCCTAAAGCTTTCACCTCTCCCTAATCTCGCGTGAATGGGGGGATCTATTACTAGTCAGCATTCAGCTGAGAAATGAAGTATTTCCGGGGCCCCTTTTGCGCCTTCTGTAAATTTATTTTTTGCTTAATGATTTGTGTAACTTTAGACTTTTTTGTTGTGTATCAAACATATTCTCTGAACATTATATAAATGTTAATACAGGTATTTTGTCCACCTTAAGGATGGTAAAGAAAAGTGTATTCTGGGAGACAACCCAATTTCTCTGCTTTCAATTAAGTTTTTTGTTATTATAAGTTTGTAGTTTTGGTGCTTGGAGATGTTCTCTTTTGTAGGTGGTGCTTTCTTGGTTCTTGGACTTTCTGCTTAATTTAACGCCAATCTTCTAGCATGCTCATTTGTTGATCATGGGTAAACTCACCCCCAACTCTTATTTATTTGATTTTTTTGCAAATCTTGGTTAGGTTGCTTAGTTCAATTCTCGGGGAAGAGCATGTATGTGTTCACTACTCGAGCACACATTTTAGTGCATACCATTTGTTATTTATTTATTTAAAAATCACTGTAGCACACACTGAATCACCACATGAGCACGATCTTATTCACGCGCACGAATCGAGTCAAATGCATTTTTGTGTAAACTTTAAAATAATGATGCTGGCTTAGGATTTTAGGATAGAGTAGTGCAAAACTCGTGCAGTGCTCCTAATCGAGTACTCATGGTCTTTGTAAAAATAGTATAGATTTAAGTTTTATTTATACTCGTAGATTTATAATTTTTCTGCAGATGTAAATATTGTTTGTACTACTCAAAAATGTTGAATCTGGTGAAAACGAACGGTAGTGTAGGGATGTGTGTAGGTATAACTATTCTCGTTTTGCTTGAGTCGAGAGAAAGGATCATCTTTATCGATGGCTAAGAACTTTATCCTAGCTACTCTTGAAGCATTGGTGCATGGTTAGTAAGGCGTAAGAGTGATGTCGGCCTCTAATTTTGCTAGTTTGAGCCTTGTTTACCTTATCCTAACTGCTAAACGTTGCAAGCCATTTTTTTTGCCTATCCCTCCTTTGATTCAGCTCCACTTTCTTTCACCAAAGACTAAAGCCAATTCCCATATCGCAACCAAATCCATGAGCTACAATGAATTTAATGTTCTGACGAGGTGTGATGTGTGGAATTCAAGTTATGTGGTGGAATGAATTCAAGAATTTCTACTTGCTATGATTGGGGATTGCAAAAAAAAAGAAAACAAAAAGAAAAACGAGAGAATTGAAAATGAAAAAAAAAATCTAAAAAGAATTATAATGTGAAATGGATTTCCCATCAGGTTTATCTTGATATTGGTCGGGGTAGGCCGTGCATACAACCGGTTTTCAAGCTATGTCTGGGGTGTGGAAAATGTGCAATTGTGAGGGGTTGTATTAGTTTAGCTCATTCTTTGCTTGTTTGGGTTGCGTGTAGCCTCCATGTTTATCTTTGACCACCAAACCTTAGCCTAAGCCCCATCATTATCCTAAAGCCCTACGGATTCACGCTTGAGATGAGATAGTACCTTGGAGATATTGTGAACGGGCAATCGTATGGTCCCCGACATTGGTGTATTCCTTTGGAGGTTATCCTGAGCCCCGGTCTTGGGCAAATCTCACCATAGTTGCCTACCTAGTTTATTCCTATATATAACCGAGCACTTCTCCAAAATTCCAATTTTTAGTAGATACAATATTTTTTAACACCTGTTGAAAAGAATAAATTTTGTAGTATAATTAAAAAGTTTATCTTTTCTATTTTCTATGCAGATTATATATTTGATTTCTCTCATTACTGTATTCGGAAATTACTAAGCAAGATCAATATTTTTTAGTCCACAGAGTGATTATTTGTTCGGGATGAGCAAATATTTATGACTGGTGGTGTGATGAGTCCAAGTTATATACATATTTTTGGACTCATCTGGTCTAGTTTTCTCATTTATAAACTACACTTTAGAGCCATATTTGTTCATATTTGCTATTATGTCCATTCCATGTTAAGTGCACTTTGGTCCCGCTTTCAGTGTGATTTCAAAGTTATTCATCTTTTTCCCTACTTGGTGTTTTGCTCTGTATAGATAATGTGGTACGCCCGTCTCAGTGTCTCTACTATTTTTGCTGCAGGTACAATGGTTGTGAGCCTGTTCCGGATTGTTTTGGAAAGTTTTCCGACTAAGGGCCATTGGTCGTGCATTTTTACACATGTACGGTCAGTGGACTCCTTAGCGCACAACCACTAGTCGTGTGCGGTCTGTCCATAAAATTCCCAAACAGTCCTGGAACAATGCGCATGATCATTGGACCTATAGCGCACGACCACTGGTCGTGAACCACTGATTGTACGCGCTATTCTCCACTTTTCCAAGTTCTGTCTGGGGAAATCGCACCACCATTGGACATTGTGCGTACGACCACTAGTCGTGCGCGACTGCTCGTGTGCATTACCCCAGTTTCTCTTGAGTTCTGTCTTTGCCAATCGCACGATCATGAGATCAAGTGCTTATGACCACTAGTCGTGCGCCACTAATCGTGCACATATATATTATTTTTTTTGCCTCCTATAGGTTTCTCTAGAGCATTGTGCACTATCATCAACCGTCAGTGCGCACGACCACTATTCATAAGCCATTGATCATGCCCTCTAATTCTCTTGCTGCTGTATTTAAGCCTGTGCTCCACGATTTAGGTCAACGAATTCCATTATTCCACCCCGATGCTACGCGCGATGCGCCGATTTTCAACCTCATAGTTCCTCCACTCATCTCCATCCTCTGGGAAGCTTTCTCCGGCGATCTGAATCCATCTTCAACACTTCGGAGAGTTTTCGGCCACCAGCAGCTTGCAAAAAGACTCTTTCAGTACAACTCATTTGGGCAACAGGAAAAAAGATTGAAGGAAGGAGAGAAGACGGAGGGATACAAGTGGATTGACTACCCATTTACCTCCGGAAGCAACCAATAGTCTGAGTAGAGAAGTGGAGTTACAACTCATCACTCCGGCCAAGAACCACGGCTAGGCTTTCCACCTATAGATTTATTCTACCTTTTTCTCATACTGAAGTGTATTCTTAAGCTTGTAATGAACTTAAACTTACTTTATTTTTCTATGAATGAAGTTTGTTTTGGCTTGTTGCATTCTTTGTTGTTAGCTGTGTTGCACTCGCCTCTATCCGAATGCACTCCAGTCGCGCACTAGAAACACACTAGCAAAGGCTAGTTTTGGCAATAGAAGAGGTGATTGCGACCCTCACTTTCCGCACTTGTGATCATTCCATCCGCTTGCTCTCCGTCCATCTGCCCAACGAAGCACAGCATAGCGACCTACACTAATTCCATCCTCCAAGCGAAGCTATGCTTACGACCCACATTAGTTTTCTTCTTGTTTTGATAGCATTAGGAATCAAAAACCAAACCCCTTATGATTTCGTTTAACTCTTAGTAACGATCTTCCTTCGACGCTATCACGATGCCCAACCTGCATTCCCTAGAGATCGATATATTCCAAAATTTATTAATTGACAGTGACCGGAGCACTTGCCAACGCATCACAACTCGCATGGTCAACCCTGTAGATATAGATTCCAATCCGCCAGCATAAACATCAGATAGCTTTCGAGACTGTCTGGGCGGCCTTTCGGCTAGCCAAAGAGGCTAAGTACCTGGACTTGGCTCCTTGAACAAGGCCTTAAAGAACATGTCATGGCAGTCTCAACGATTAAACCAAGCGGACAAGCCTCTAGGCCTTACTCTATATTCGGGACTACAACGACCAGTTTGGGAAACATTGATGACTTGTCCTGCGACCTCGATGGTTAGGTCGGGTGACTAGACCCTGCGGTCTCATTGAATCCTGGTGACCTGAGGGAGCAAAGGAAGCAGGAATGGTTAGGCGACCTAAGGAAGCAAGCTAAGTGTTCAAGACAGGTTGCGCGGTCAGGCAACCTGATGGATCAACCCGGACGGCCTAAGAAACCTCTACATTCTTACACCCAGCTTCCCTTGTACTTTTATTTACTTATCCATATAAAGGAACATGACTTATGCTCCAATAAATGTTTATAATCAAGGGAAAGTCCACCACAAGAAAGGCATTTGCCAATGCAGGAAAATTCTGGTCTCGTCGTATGCTAGCAGCCATCTCACTTCTTCCTCTTTCCCCCCTCTTCACTCACGGCATAAAGTAACAAGCTACTCAGTATTCCCTTCACCTCCTTTACCCCCGCATGTAGTTCAAATATATTTACTCGAGCACGCATTTAGTGCATCAACATTTAACACGC
This sequence comes from Platanthera zijinensis, assembly GCA_039513925.1. Classification (NCBI taxonomy): domain Eukaryota; kingdom Viridiplantae; phylum Streptophyta; class Magnoliopsida; order Asparagales; family Orchidaceae; genus Platanthera; species Platanthera zijinensis. Next base: position 124,627,396 of record CM077087.1, read on the forward strand.
TGCCTTCAGATCCTGAGTGGTTGATGAACAACAGTTACAGTGAAGTTACGGGATTGAGCTCAATTTACAACCTAACTTTTTATTTGGGTTATTTTTTTCATAAATTCAAAGCTAGACAGAACCGGCTCGAGTAGATATACCCCCCACCCCCCCAGCAAACCGGGAACCCATTCAGATGCTTTTCAAACACTCTGATTGCCCAAATTCCGTTCTGTATGGTATTTATCCGAATTTTTCTATTTCAACAATTCACGTTTCCATGGATCATCCATCTGAATACCTCGAACACCCCTCGAATCATCGAAAAATGGCATTCAAAAGTAACGATTATAATCTCTTACTATCCGTAATGGATCTCCTTAACACACAAGGTGATTCTCACCCTGATGGTGTGGCATTTGACGGTATTAATGAACCTTCTACCCAACATGTTTAGCATTTGTTGCAACCTGAACTCTAAGAGATCATCACTCCTCGCAAACTCCATAAAGCAAACTTGACTGCTTATCCTGATCGAGTTTACGAAGGACAAACATTTCCCTTCGAATAAGAGGAAAACCCTTCTCTATTTACTGACCAAATCTGTTGGGACACTATTGCTGATGATTTCAGAGAACCTCGTTTGCCAGTCTATTTTGGGATAAGTAATCTAGTACCTCACTTACTAGATTTTGTATCAGTTGTCTTATTAAGAGCCATGTCAGATGGAATCAAGTAAAAAATTCTTGTTATATCCTTCGGGGACGAAGCTAGAGAGTGGTTCCATAATTTACCACCTCGGTCAATCACTTGCTTTGGGGATCTTTGAACGCAATTCCTCTTATGGTTTGCTACATTTAGGAAGTGGAAGTGAGGCCCAACAACTCTCTTCCAAATCAAGCAGGAAGATAATGAGTTGACTGCCCATTTCTTTGACTGGTTTCATAAGGAAACACTTGATGTTGTTATTGTCTACCAAGACTTTTACAAGTGTGCCTTGATTAATGGACTTCAAGAAGGTCCTCTCAAATTTAATGAAAGCAAAAAGGAGCCCAAAACCTATAAGGATCTTATTCATCTTACAAACAGGTATGTTGAAGGTGAAGCAGTGAATTCAGACTATATATCTCATCAATAATTCAAGATGGCTCAAGCACAATAAAAGATTTTATGTCGTCAACGGGATGATTTAAAGTATCTAGTGTCTACCTACATCACCTAAAGGGGGGTGAATAGGCCAGGTTTATGTCATTTCGCAGAATAAACCTAACTTAAAGATTAAAGCACACAGAATACATAGATTTATAGTGGTTCCCTGGGTTGGGTACGTCCACTGTCTCGCCTCGCCAATCTACCATGAAGGGCTAGATTGGGCTACTTCATCTTTCTCAGTTTCAAAAATATCTTACACCTCAGATCCTCAACTCCTACAACTAAGAGACAACGCTCCTAGGACTCGGAGATTAGCATCTCCTGCAACTCAATTTAAACACGGATCGACAACTCGATCTACACACGGATCTACATCTCCGATAGAAAGCCTCCTACAAATGTAAATAATGATTTACACAATAAAACAATGATTATAAGTAATCAAATTTAGATCTAAGTCTTCACTCTATCGTTCTTCGAATAGGTTGAACTTGAATATCTTGGAGAACACGGAAAATATGAAAGCTATGAAGCCTTTGATCACGGATCGACATGATTTGAGAGAATATAAAACTTCAGAGAACAATGATCAAGTCGATTTTCTTGAATATGTCGAATCGTGCAGTACTATCGTCGGTTGAGCAGAAGTCGCGAATCACGTACGAAGCCGACAGAAACTTTTTGTTTTGGTAATTTCCGGATTTGAGCACGATTAGTGTTGAAGAAAAATCCACCATAAATATATATAGGAATCTTCATTTGAAATGCCAAGAAAAATCTTTCTATATCGAGATGAACGGAAGTCAATATACATTGCTATAAGCAAGAATGAATCGAAAATTTGAAATTGGGAAGAAAATAACCCTAAGTATATTTTGTCGAGTATTGTCAAGTATAACCGTGTATAATCTTCGAACTGCATATTAATCTCGACAAAAAAAAATTAGAGAACTTTCAGTCTAGTCAAAATTATAACTCAACGCTTAACCGAAGTCATACTCGAAGAATTTGTTGAGTACTGGCTGATATACTCGATGAATTTGATGAGTATCGGCTGATATACTCGATCCATTCGACGCATGTGCTAAGCTATATTCGATGAATTTGACTTGGAAATTTATAGAGAAGTAAATTCGAAGATTCAAACATATACCCAATGAATCTTGACAAATTCTTCGTATATTGACATGTATATTTGACAAATTTGACGTGTATCGAAAGATACACTCGACGAATTTGACGAGTATACTTGATGATATTCGAAAATTTTTACATATCCGATTCTCTAACTGTTAGAGATTTTATTGTAACACCCCTACCCGTTACGTGCAACATAGTAGAAGGTCCGGCCAGGGCCCCACACCATGTATTAAAAACAGGAGGAGAAGTTACTAAGTAATACCAAATATGCATCCTATCACAGAGCATTCTAGCGGAAGTTTAAAGGGTTGCAAGAATGAACTCAAACATCAACACAGAAGTCCACAACTAAACCAAACATGCCATAATATAAAACCACAAGTACGGCCTTATGGCCTCTTACAAGTGTTTCTCTTTATACAAGAAGGTATCTTCCATACATCGGCACGCAGGCCGGCCATATATGAGTTCTTGCATAAGGTACAAAACCAGCCTTCGAGGGCTAGCACTTAGCAGCAGTAGCTTAGAGTCTTCCACCCTCATCCCTGCTTGGCACTTCTTGACCTGCACGCAAAAGATCCACCAAGCAGTGGCAAACAAAGCAACGGTCAGCATTTGGCTTACCATTTATAACGACCCTGTCCCTGGCACGGGACAGCGGAATTCCTTCCCTGCATAGCACTTATATACAATCAAAAGGGTATGCTTTAACACATCACACTTGTACGCCCGTACAAGTCATCATCCATCACAAACGTCGGCACGACGGCCCGACGTTCTGTGCTCTCAGGGCACATTATCAGTGTACCGGAAAACCAGGGTCCCACCACCGTTCAGAGGTTCCAGACATGACGACAATTCGTGAGCATTCCAATCCTCCATGGCTTAAATAGCCAGAGCGATTCTCATTATGTGATCCTAACAGGGCCTTAAGAACAGCACGGTTAGACAACAAGAACGCGGGTACAGATCAACCTTTCCCGTAGCTCACATATGTCAGATGTCGATCAGGACTGACACGGGTACAACTTCACCTTGCTCGTTCGCCACAAAGGCTTCTCCACAGTTGCAGCCCCATCGGCTCAACAAGTAGCATTCACAATTACAAGGGTTGAGATCACACAGCATCAACCACCCAAAAGTAGCACTCACAGCTACATGGGCTGAGAGCACACAGCATCAACCCATCCACATACTATCCCGCTGCACCAAGCTGCAGGTGTCCACCAAGAACATCACACGCATCACAATAATATAGTGTCTTGCTCTGATATGCATACAATCACCACCAATCCGGACCAACCTGTCCAGATGGGCTTCACACAGCATGCCTACCCGTACTTCTCGCTTCCGGGACTACTCCAACAAGAATCAAGGGATGGAGTTCAACATCCCAAGAGAATTCAACTATACCTTTGTAGAGGATTCATGCATATACAAAAAGGAAGGATTTCACATATCCAAGAAGGAAGTCATTACCCTTGGAGGACGTTTTGGAGCCATGGCAAGCACTGCTTGGAGCTCTGCTTCCGGAATATGGCCTCCGATCGCGAATCCGAGCTTGGACTAGCTGGATCTCCCTCTCCTTCCTCCTTCTTCTTCCTCCTTCCTTCTTCCTCCTTCCTTCTCTCACTTAAGAAGATAAAGTGAGGATAAGTTTACTGGTTCGGGGTCTTAAAGGGGCTGGGAAAACTGAAGACCACCAGATATAGAAAGAGGGAAACAAACTGCCGAGATTTGCTGAAAAAGATGTTTTCGGCCCTGACACGCCCTGTGACACGCCCGTGTCACAGGCCGTGTCCCTTAAGCGGCCCTTAAGAGGCAAAGAACCGCCACACCACACGGGTTGAACACGCCTGTGACCACCTCCTAACCTGACACGGCCTGGGACATGCCCGTGTCTCTGGCCGTGTCGCCTCTCTCGACAAATCTCGTCGATCGCCGAGATTATTCTCGCCGATCATCGACATGATCTCGCCGATCGTCGAGAAGGACACGCCCTGTGACACGCCCGTGTCACAGGCCGTGTGGCCTCTTCTCGTCGATCATCGATCACGATGCTCCACGATCATCGAACGCGCGACCTGCAGCAACCCGAGGAGGACACGCCCTGGGACACGCCCGTGTCTCAGGCCGTGTCACGCCAAAAACACCTGTAACCCAACTTTGAAACTTACTCGAGACCAGCTTGAGTATTTGCTTGACACGCCGTGGGACACGCCTGTATCCCAGGCCGTGTCACTTGGCCTGAAAACCAAAACTGGGTTTTGGGGTATTACAATCCTCCCCTCCTTGTAGAAAATTTCGTCCCGAAATTTGAATGACTTAAAAACTCGATAAAGTCCATACTTATTGATTATTACAAGGTCTAATACCCAACCAATTACAAAAATAACTCGGGAAATTCTATCCGCATGGTTTGCTCACGCTCCTAAGTAAGCTCTTCTCGACCACAATTATCCCACCGGACTTTGACCATCCTGATTGTTTTGTTCTTCAATTGCTTCTCGGTGGCATCTTCAATTCGAATGGGCCTAACCTTCGTAGTTAGCCCACTATCGACTGATACCCGATCTGCACTTATCACTTGCGACGGCTCATTTATTGCTCTCCGCAGTATCGATACATTAAACACATCATGTAAACTACTTAACTCAGGAGGTAGCCGTAACCGATAGGCTGCCTCACCGATGCATTCAATCACCTCAAAAGGTCCTAGATACCGCGTGCTCAACTTTTGCAGACGCCGTATCCTGGACACACCTTTAAAAGGCTTTATTTTTAAATATGCCCAATCACCCACCGCAAACTTTACGTCTCGGTGCTTGGCATTATAATATTTGGCCTGCCTATCTTGAGCAATTAACAACCTTTCACGAATCGTACGTACCGTTTAATGCATATCAGTCACATCTTGCCGCTTGTAAAGCTTCGTTTCACCCGTCTCCGCCCAAGATAACGGTGTGCGGCACTTCCTGTCGTACAAAGCTTCAAAAGGGGTCATCTGAATGCTGGCCTGGTAACTGTTGTTATAGGCAAATTCAATCATGAACAAATGATCTTCCCAGCGACTTCCAAAATCTAGCGTACACATCCGGAGCATATGTTCCAACGTCCTGTTGGTTCTTTCAGTTTGACCGTCCGTCTGGGGATGAAAGGCCGTACTGAAATGCATCTTTCTGCCCAACAGCTGATGAATTAGCCTCCAATCTCCTGATGTGAAGCGTCCATCTCGATCGCTAACAATGCTACGGGGAATTACGTGCAATCGTACGATCGAATCTACGTACATTTTAGCCAATTTGTTGACTGGGTCATCTCTTCGATTTTGAATAAAATGAGCAACTTTTGTTAACCGATCCCCAATCACTCAAACCGCATCATTACCCCGCTGAGATCTCGGCAATCCATGCACGAAGTCCATGGTAATATCATCAAATTTCCACACTGGGACCGGTAATGACTTCAGGAATCCTCCTTGCCTTTGGCATTCCGCTTTCACCAGAGCACATGTATGGCACTTAGAAACATAACGTGCTATATCTTTCTTCATACCTGACCACCAGAAGCTCTTTTTCAGATCCTTATACATTTTTAAACTTCCAGGATGAATCGAATACCTTGAGAAATGGGCTTCGTACATGATTTCTTCACGAAGATTTCTCTGACAAGGAACATATACTCGATCGTCTTTTCTCCAAAGTCCATTGTCAAAAGAAAACCGAGAGCTCTTATCTTCCGCCGCATAACGTTGCAAACTATCATCCAATTCCGTCGCTTGGCGGACCCTATCCATTAGGTCATACTGTACCTCTGTCCAATTCAAACACATGGTCGCAGCAGTGTTTTTCTCCACACAAGTAATATCCATCCGTTGTAGCTCGTGGATCAACCATTCATCATGGTATGACAACCAATTTGCCCTTGCCGGAGTCCTATGACTCAGGGCATCTGCGACTACATTCCCTTTACCCGGGGTGTAATGAATTTGGAAGGTATAATCACCAAGAAATTCCATCCACCTTCTTTGTCGCATATTTAGGTCTTTTTGATCTAAAAGATATTTCAGACTCTTGTGGTCTGTATAGATATCCACCTTTACACCATATAAATAATGATTCCACAACTTAAGTGCAAAGATGACTGCGGCCAATTCCAAATCATGGAATGGATAGTTCCACTCATGGGCTTTCAATTGGCGCGAACCATATGCTATCACCTTACCACGCTGAAGGAGTACGCAACCTAAGACGCTACCCGATGCATCACTGTACACCTCAAAACCATCTATTCCACAAGGTGTTGTATAAATTGGGGCCGTAGTCAACCGACTCTTTAACGCTTCAAAAGCTCGTGCACACTCGGGCAACCAAGCGAACCTTTGTTCTTTCCGCGTTAGGGTAGTGAGAGGCAATGCTATTCTTGAGAAATTTTCCACAAAATGCCTGTAGTAGCCCGCAAGTCCAAGGAAACTCCTGACTTCGGCTACCTACAAAGGAATAGGCCACTCCTGTACTGCAATAATTTTTGCAGGATCCACTGCAATGCATTCTCCACTAACTACATGGCCCAAAAAAGCCACGGATGACAACCAGAAATCACACTTAGCAAACTTGGCATAGAGTTTCTTTTCCCTCAGGGTTTGCAATACCATCTTCAAATGATTTGCATGCACTTCTCTGGATCGGGAATACACGAGGATATCGTCCATAAAGACGATCACAAAGAGATCCAAATATCCCTTAAACGTTCGGTGCATCAAATCCATAAACACCGAAGGTGCATTAGACAATCCAAAGGGCATTACCGTGAACTCATAATGCCCGTAGCGTGTGCCAAACGCTGTTTTGGGTATGTCACTTTCCCGAACCCTTAGCTGGTAATAACCTGACTTCAAATCCAGCTAGAATACACCGAAGAGCCCACTAGCTAATCAAATAAATCATCGATCTGTGGGATCAGATACTTACTCTTCTCTGTCAGCTTGTTCAGTTCTCGATAATCTATGCATAGACGCAAGCTACCATCCTTCTTTTTCACAAAGAGAACCGGCGCACACCAAGGTGACTGACTTGGCCTTATAAAACCTTGATCTAGCAATTCTTGCAACTGAACCTTCAGCTCCGCCATTTCCTTTGGCGCTACACGATAGGGGGAACGGGCCACAGGTTTTTCACCCGGTACCAGTTCTATTGTGAAGTCGATTTCTCTTTAGTGTGGTAACCCCGAAAGGTCTTTTGGAAACACATCCAGGAATTCTGACACAACAGGTACCTCATTCACACTAACCTTTGGCTCTACCACTGCTACTAGCGTGAAGAACAACTCGGCACCCTTTCTAACAGCCTTCCTAACTTGCAGAGCAGATGACAACATCTCATTTATCCCCTGCATGCCGCTAAACCTTATTTCTTGTTCGGTGTTTTGCCCCAACACAACTTCCTTAGAATTACAATCAATGCGAGCATGCTGCTCTGACAACCAATCCATACCAAAGATTATGTCGAATTCCGAAATCGGCAACACAAGTGCTTTCAATCTGAAGTCCCAACTTCCTATTTTCCCTTCTACAAACCCAGATTGATCCGCGCCCAAAACACATCCGTTAGGTAAGAGTACCTTCAAACTTTCTATCGTGCCTCGTATCGGCGTGCCAATGCACAATGTGAAATCCTTTGACAGAAACGAATGTGACGCACCAGTATCAAACAGTGCTCGTGCCGGATGCTCCCAAATTAGGACGAAGCCTTACATAACAACAAAACAATAAACACCAAAAACATAGCAGCACTACACAAAGGGAAAAGAACTCAGAGATCACGCGTACCTGTGACGACGTCGGCCTTCTTAATGGCCTCTTGTTTTCGCAGATTGAAAACACAAGGCTGTACTTGCGAAGCAGAAGACTCCGCCACCGCCTTCCCTTTATCCGCATAGGACGCACCCGGCTTCTTATCACCTTTCAGAGGACCAACCCGACAGTCCCGAGCAAGATGTCCCGGCTTGCCACACATATAGCAAGTGCGGGAGTCATAGCCCGACGACGCTTCCGAAGTAACTGATGAAGGAGCTTGCCCAGAACGTCTGGACTTCTTACCCCATTTCTTTTGAAATCCACTTCTCTCCGGACGCGGCGGTTTGAACTCCGTTTTTGCAACAGCCAAAGGTCCTTTAGATTGTCCTCGCTTCAAATCTGCTTACAATGCCCTTGCGGTGCAGACCAGAGCTTGAAATCCCTGATTCACGGAACTCGAGAGTAAATGCCGCAACTCATCCCGCAGTCCCGCATAAAACTGACCGGTTTTGCTCTCTTCCTCGGCAAAGATAGCGCCCGCATAATGCCCCAACCGCGTGAACTCATGAAGATACTCATCCACGCTACTCTCCTTTTGAGTCAACCGCTGAAACTCCAATTCCTAAGAAATCCGTTGCTGCAACGGCAAATGCTTGCCCAAGAACAACCGAGAGAACTCGTCCATAGAGACTCCCGTCAACTGTTTGCCTGCCAAGTGGTACAGTTCTACCTCATCCCACCACAGTCGAGCTTCTCCTTCAAGAAGAAAAGTGGCTAACGTGACTTTCTATTCCTCCTCAACCCGAAGGGCAGTCAAGATGCGCTTGATCCGAGCAAGCCAATCCTCTATTTGAGCTGGGGAACCCGCCCCGGTAAATGTCGGAGGATGAAAGCTCATAAACCGCTTCAGCTGCTGATCTGCGGCACGCTGATCAACCGCTATGCCCACCGGTTCTTAACGCACTGCCACAGGCACGGGAGCCTCAGGCCGAGCTTGCCCTGCCTGCTGAGCATTCATCACCGTAAGTACTATTTTTGTAATCAAACGTACAGGTTCAATTGATGGAGGAGGGGTGGGCACCTCTGCCGGTGCCGCACTCTCAACAGAATGCTGAGGTTCTGACTGACCCGCAACACTTCGCATCACCTATATGTGTTAAATCACACAAATCAGCGACAAGCCACACAACAAACAGTCAAAACAAACACACAAGTGTAACACACCAGTGCATTTCAAACCTATGTGGACATGTTTTAGTTCAAATTTATACACTCACACACGAGCTCGCCACCTCACAAAAGAATTCGGCCACGAATTCAGAGGAGGGAACCAAGGAATCTGATACCAAATTGTAACACCCCTACCTGTTACGTGCAACATAGTAGAAGGTCCGGCCGGGGCCCCACACCATGTCTTACAAAAAGGCGGAGACGTTACTAAGTAATACCAAATACGCATCCTATCACAGAGCATTCTAGCGGAAGTTTAAAGGGTCTCAAGAATGAACTCAAACATCAACAAAGAAGTCCACAGCTAAACCAAACATGCCATAATATAAAACCACAAGTACGGACTTATGGCCTCTTACAAGTGTTTCTCTTTATACAAGAAGGTATCTTACATACATCGGCACGCAAGCCGGCCATATATGAGTTCTTACACAAGGTACAAAACTAGCCTTCGAGGGCTAGCACTTAGCAACAGCAGCTTAGGGTCTTCTACCCTCATCCCTGCTTGGCTCTTCTTGACCTGCACGCAAAAGATCCACCAAGCAATGGCAAACAAAGCAACGGTCATCATTTGGCTAACCATTTATTACGACCCTGTCCCTGGCACGGGACAATGGAATTCCTTTCCTGCATAGCACTTATATACAATCAAAAGGGTATGCTTTAGCACATCACACTTGTACGCCCGTACAAGTCATCGTCCATTTCAAACGTCGGTACGACGGCCCGACGTTCCGTGCTCTTAGGGCACAAAATCGTTGTACCGGAAAACCAGGGTCCCACCATCGTTCAGAGGTTCCAGACATGACGGCAATTCGTGAGCATTCCAATCCTCCATGGCTCAAATAGCTGGAGCGATTCTCATTCTGTGATCCTAACAGGGCCTTAAGCACCCCACGGTTAGACAACCAGAACGCGGGTACAGATCAGCCTTTCCCGTAGCTCACATATGTCAGACGTCGATCAGGACTGACACGGGTACAGCTTCACCTTGACCGTTCGCCACACAGGCTTTTCCACAGTTGCAGCCCCACCGGCTCAACAAGTAGCATTCACAACTACAAGGGTTGAGATCACACAGCATCAACCCCCCAAAAGTAGCACTCACAGCTACATGGGCTGAGATCACACAACATCAACCCATCAACATACTATCCAGTTGCACCAAGCTGCAGGTGTCCACCATGAACATCACACGCATCCTAATAATACAGAGTCTTGCTCTGATATGCATATAATCATCACCAATTCGGAACAACCTGTCCAGATGGGCTTCACACAACATGCCTACCCGTACTTCTCGCTTTTAGGACTACTCCAACAAGAATCAAGGGATGGAGTTCAACATCCCAAGAGACTTCAACTCTACCGTTGTAGAGGATTCATGCATATGCAAAAAGGAAGGATTTCACATATCCAAGGAGGAAGTCATTACCCTTGGAGGTTGTCTTGGAGCCATGGCAAGCACTGCTTGGAGCTCTGCCTTCCGGAATATGGCCTCCGATCGCGGATTCGAGCTTGGACTAGCTGGATCTCCCTCTCCTTCCTCCTTCTTCTTCCTCCTTCCTTCTTCCTCCTTCCTTCTCTAACTTAAGAAGATAAAGTGAGTATAAGTTTACTAGTTCAGGGTCTTAAAGGGGCTGGGAAAACTGAAGACCAGCAGATCTGGAAAGAGGGAAACAAACGGCCGAGGTCTGCAGAAAAAGACGTTTTCGGCCCTGACACGCCCTGTGACACGCCCGTGTCACAGGCTGTGTCCCTTAAGCGGCCCTTAAGCGGCAAAGAACTGGCTCACCACACAAGTTGAACACGCCCGTGACCACTGACTAACCTGACACGGCCTGGGACACGCCCGTGTCTCTGGCCGTGTCGCCTCTCTCGACGAATCTCGTCGATCGCCGAGATTATTCTCGCCGATTGTCGACATGATCTCACCGATCGTCGAGAAGGACATGCCCTGTGACACGCCCGTGTCATAGGCCGTATCACCTCTTCTCGTCGATCGTCGATCACGATGCTCAACGATCATCGAACGTGCGACCTGCAGCAACCCGAGGAGGACACGCCCTTGTACACGCCCGTGTCTCAGGCCGTATCACGCAAAAAACACCTGAAACCCAACTTTGAAACTTACTCGAGACCAGCTCGAGTATTTGCTTGACACGCCCTGGGACACGCCCGTGTCCCAGGCCGTGTTACTTGGCCTGAAAACCAAAACTGGGTTTTGGGGTATTACAATTAACCTAGAAAAACACGAAGAATTCTACGAGTTCCAGTAGGTATACACGATGAATTCTAAGAGTATTGGTTGATACACTTGAAGAATTCGAGGAATACCCCTTACAATACTCGACAATTTTACTTAGGTAAAATTCCAATTCTTTTGATTCCAAATCCTTGTCCTTCCATGATCCTTCTATTGCAGTTGAGATAATAGTACACCCTAATAGAGAGATTACACATGAGTCAACACATTGGCCACTTAATGAAGGATTAAAGTGTATAGTCCTATACTTCATGACCCACTATAACCTGACATTGGGTTGTACTTAGCAATACAGTCATGCACGCACATAACTAAGCACACATCATCAAATACAACTCAATTCATCATAGCTTAAGGGACCCTTCTTCAAATCAGGGTTATTGTGGATACAAAACCCAACAATGATGGATCCCTCCGTAATTATCTTCCACTTGAACAAAACCAAAACTTATTGCCATGCGATCTAGAATCTAATATCCTTGTATCTCAACATGAAGTATATTATGATCATGGGAATTCATCCACATCTCAATCAAAGAATTTAGAATTTAGTTTTGACAACCCTGATATGTCGCCTTAGACTTATGATAATATGTTTTCTGCTCCTCGCAAATACATGCAAGTTGGATCTAAAAGAAAGTATACAAGCTTAACTATTTATATGGAGGATGTTCTTCGAATTATCAAATAGGAGCGAGATTTTACAAAGCCTTTACTCCTGCGACATAATCAAAGGAGTTGTCACAAGGATTTATTATGTCAATACCACATGTGTGTGGGTCATTATATAGAAAAATGCCAAGCTCTTCTTATGCTCATGGAGAAATTTCTGAAGGAATGCAAATTGCAATAATATGTTTCTTAAAAGCATCATTATAAAACCCTCTCTTGGAATGTCGAGTACTCACTTAATACTAGAACTATTTTCAAAATTTATTAATGTTAAAATTTTTCTTGCCAAATCTCCTTCAATCATGCTTTATTACCTTATTCCATCAATTATTCGCATGATGGATTATGTTCTCGAAACCTTCTGCAATCAAACCCACTTTACATGGTAGCCATATTTCCAAAGAGGCAATCAAACCCACTTCTTATTGGTCGCCTAATGTTTTTTGTGGCAATCAAACCTACTTTGTGGTCACCTAAAAATCTTCTCTATTCTAATAGAGATGTTTCCCTCCCTTTATTTAAGTTTACAACTTTTGTGACCTCGTGAGAAAATCGATGCACTCTGCGCGCACCTGCCAACTTGGTCACCTAATTCTGTAATCCTCAAGCAGTTATTTTGGTTTTCCTGACAATATTCTATATGCCTGCTCCGGTCCTTCTCTATTGTAGAGTATAATAGAGTTTAACAGAGTATAACAGGTATTCTCGAGTTCTTATTCAGGTAATCGTGCTTTATTTTTCTTTCGTATTTTCTTCTTACTCATTTTTATAGACAATAGCAGGTATTCATGAGTTATCTTTAGGTAGTCGCGCTCTATTTGTCTTTAATATCTGCTTCTTACTCTTTTTATAGAGTATTCCAGGTATTCACGAGTTCTCTTCATGTACTCACATTCTATTTTTTCTTTCATATCCGCTTCATCTCTTTTGCAGAGATTATCATCTATTCGCGAGTTCTCTTTAGGTACTCGTGCTTTATTTGTCTTTCATATCTGCTTCTTACTACTTTTTGCAGAGTATAGAAGGTATTCGCAAGTTCTCTTTAGGTACTCATGCTCTATTTTTCTTTCATATCATCTTCAAACTCTTTTGCTGAGAATATAAGTTATTCACGAGTTCTCTTCAGGCACTCACGCTCTATTTGTCTTTCATATCTACTTCTTACTCATTTTTGCAGAGATTAGCAGGTATTCGCGAGTTCTCTTCCACTACTCAAGCTCTATTTTTCTTTCATATCTGCTTCTTACACTTTTATAGAGATTAGCAGGTATTCGTGAGTTCTCTTCTGGTACTCGCGCTCTATTTGTCTTTCATAGCTGCTTTTTACTCTTTTTTGCAGAGTATATCAAGTATTCACGAGTTCTCTTCAGGTACTCGCATTCTATTTTTTCTTCGATATATGCTTCTTCTCTTTCGTAGAGATCAGCAGGTATTCGCGAGTTCTCATTCAAGTACTCATGCCCCATTTTTCTTTCAAATCTGCTTCATACTCTTTTTTGAAGAGTATAGCAGGTATTCGCGAGTTTTCTTCTTGTACTCGTGCTATATTTTTTCTTTCATATTTTCTTCTTACTCATTTTTTGAGAGTAAAACAAGTATTTTCGAGTTCTTTTCAGGTACTCACGCTCTATTTTTCTTTCATATCTGCTTCTTACTCTTTTGTAGAGATTAATAGGAATTCGAGAGTAATCTTCAGGTACTTGCGTTATATTTGTCTTCCATATCTGCTTCTTACTTTTTTTTGTAGAGATTAGCAGGCGTTCGCGAGTTCTCTTTAGGTACTCATGTTATATTTTTCTTTCATATCTGCATCTTTTTTTTGCAGAGATTAACAGGTATTCATAAGTTCTCATCAGGTACAAAGAGGTCATTTTTCTTCTATACCTCCTCTCATCTTTGTTTAATAGAGCTTAGCAAAATGTGTCCACAAGTCTTCTTCATTTTATACGAATAATTCAGGTACTCGCAAGACAGACATTTTTTAGGATTACTCTAACTATTCTCCTTTGCATAAGAGAAAGTAAGTATATTCAGAATCTTTTAAGGAGAGATGTCAGGTTCTTCCTCTCTCTCTATCCATTCTTCTTTCTACTTGTGTTCTAAAGGGCATATCGTGATTTCGGTCGTTGTCTAATTTTTTGATGTTTCTTAAAAATTTAAAATAGTACGGGGATTATGTTAGCCTAGAAATCGTCGATCCTTTCCAATATAGCTATATCCCAAATCTTGGATTGCACCAACTCAATCCGGGGGTTCGCAAAAAACCTATTAGATAGTCTCGTGGATAAATATTTCTGTCTGCATGGTTAGACAATTCAGTCCAAACGAGACTCTCTAGTTCTGCAGGCATGGACTGCTTCCTAGTCCGCACCCGCAGGTCGCACGATTAGCACGGTGGATAACGTTTTCTCTAACTCACCGTTTGTGGGCGGACCCTTCTCTAGTTCGCCACTAGTGGGCGGACTCTCCTTCCAGTCGCTGCGAATAGGTACCTGTCTAGTCCTCCAAGGATCCTCTCCAATAAAACAAGCAACCTCACTTTCCTGTCTACGGTGATCTCATACTCTAGTACACTCCAAGGAAAAGATTTCTACACCCAAGGAAGGGGCAGAATTGATCTCATTTTGCTCGCAGGTGCAGAATAGATCTCAGTCCGCCAAATGGATGCGAACTCGCTTCATCCAGCAGCACGAGGAGAGCACCTCTTCAATCATCCAGGCTCGAACTCATTTTTACTCAGCAGGAGACGAGCTCCTCCTCAATCCTCAATATATAAGGCAGACTATTTCTCATTCTGCCTATAGGAGATATTGCCTTCTCATCAAAGGGCAACCTTTGCAGCTCGCCAAAACTATCGGGGATGATGTCATCAAGTTCAATTCTAAAATTTTCCTCGTCGGGCCTATAAATAGGTCCCCAAACCTCTCAATTAAGGAAAGATGAGACAATAGTAAAGGGGGCAACTCGTAGGGTAAACCCTGTAGATAAATATTCCTATCCGCCAGCACAAATAGCGGATATCATTCAAGACTGTTCGGGCAGCCAAAGTGGCAAGCCCATGAGGCTAAGTGCCTGGACTTGGCTCCATCCACAAGGACTTTAGCAACCTGTCCGGACAGACTTAATGATTATCCCAAGCTAACAAGCATCCTGGCCTTAGTCAATAGTCAGAACTTCAGCAACTAGTTTGGGAAATATCAATGACCTATCTGATGACCTTGACGGTTAGGTCAGGTGACTAGAACCTGCACTCTTAATCAAGCCTGGAAACCTGAGGGAGTATAGGCAGCAAATACTGTTAGATGACCTGAGGCAGCGAGATGTGTGTTCAAGACAGCCCGTATGGCCTATTGACCTGATGGATCAACCAGTGCGTCCTCAGCGACCTGCATATTCTAACAGCCAACTTTCCTTATATTTTTTATTTACTTCTCCATATAAAGAAGTTGACTTAAGCTGTAATACATGATTATAATCTAGGGAAAGTCATCCATAATAAAGGCATTTATCGTGGATGGTGAAGTCTGGTCTAGCCGCATGCTAGCGGCCAACTCCCTTCTTCCTCTCCCTCCCCTCTTCACTCGCGACTCAAAGTAATGAGCAACTCTGCAGTCCCTTCACCTCCTTTTCCGCTGCATCTAGATCGAACATGTTCACTCAAGCACGCATTTCATGCATCAACATCAGGTACTCGCATTATATTATAAATATACTTTCTTTTGACTTCTCTTTTATAGAGATTAGAAGGTTTTCGCTAGTTAATATCGGGTCCTCATATTATACTATAAATTTACCAACTCTTTACTTCTCTATTGCAGAGATTAGCAGGTGTTCGTGAGTGCACTTCAGGTATTCATGTTATATTTTAAATTTACCAGCTTTTGACTTCTTTTTTTGAGAGATTAGCAAGTGTTTGTGACTTCACTTCAGGTACTCGCATTATATTTTAAATTTACCTACTTTTGACTACTCCTATGTTTTGATTAGCATGAGTTAATGAGTTCACTTTAAGTACTCACATTATATTATAAATTTACCTATTTTTGACTTCTCCTTTGTAGAGATTAGCAAGAGTTCGCAAGTTCACTTCAGGTACTCGTATTATATTTAAAATTTATCTGCTTTTGACTTCTCCTTTAAAAAGATTATCAGGTTTTCACAAGTAACTTCTGCTACTCGCGTTATATTTTAAACTTACCTAGTTTTGAATTCTCTTTTGTAGAGTTTAACGAGTTTTCATGAGTTAACTTCAGGTACTCGCGTTATAATTTAAATTTATGAGTTTTTAACATTTCCTTTACAAAGATAAGTAGGTGTTATAAAATTCACTTTAGGTACTCACATTATATTTGAAATTTACCTCTTTTTCACGTCTATTTTGTAGTTATTAGTTTGTACTCGCATGTTCACTTAAGGTACTTGGATTATATTATAAATTTACTTGCCTTTGACTTCTCTTTTGTAGAGATTAGTTATTTTTTGCATGTTCACTTCAGGTACTCGCGCTATATTTTAAATATACTTGCTTTTGACTACTCCTTTACATAGATTAGCAGGAGTTCACGAGTTCACAAGTTCACTTTAAGTACTCACATTATATTTCAAATTTACCTGTTTTTGACTTCTCCTTTGTAGAGATTAGCAAGTATTCATGAGTTGCTTTTTGGTACTCTTATTTTATTTTAAATTTACATGCTTTTGACTTCTCTTTTGTAAAGATTAGTTGGTATTCACATATTCACTTCAGATACTCGTGTTATATTCTAAATTTACCTGCTTTTGACTTCTATTTCATATAGATTAGTTGGGGTTCACATGTTCACTTCAAGTACTCGCATTATATTTTAAATATACCTGCTTTTGGCATCTCCTTTTCATAGATTAGAAGGAGTTCACGAGTTTACTTTAGGTATCCGAATTATATTTTAAATTTAACTTCTTTTAACTTCCCTTTTATAAAGATTAGCAGGTGTGAAAGTGTTAAGTTGTCTACCTAAATCACCTAGAGGGGGGTGAATAGGTGAATTGTGCATCTATTTGCGGAATAAAAAATTTAACGAACTTGCAAGAAAACAATCAAGCAATTACAGATGACAAGAAGATTTATAGTGGTTCCCCAACCTTGGGTACGTCCATTTTCCCTCATCGATCTAGTAAATCACTAGACTCGACTACTCCACTATCTCGGATTGAAAACCAATCCTACATCTCGGAACCAAGTTCCAACAATCTTGATCCAAAAGGATCTACACTCGGAAGAGGAAAACTTCCTACAACTCGGAGAACAATGCTCCTAAACTCGGAGAATAATCTCCTACAAAATTACAAAGAGATATGAAATACAAACAAAGATTTGTCTCAGATCTAGAAAAATTAATCTCTAGGTCTTCTTCTGAACTTTACGGCATTTTTAGAATGTTGAAGAAGACTCTCTATAGATCTGACCTGAGAAACATTAGACCTACTCGATCAAGGAGAAGATGAAGATTCCTTGAACAGCAAGACTAACTTGATCGAAAACAGTCGTGTAGATATTCAAACTGAGCGGCGGAGGCGTCTTCTGTAAATTCGTTCTTGGAGAGAGACGACCGATAAGAATTTTAGAAATTGTACGGTTCACCGCTTAGGGTTAGTCTTGATGAAAAGAAATTATATAGGATTTTTCCTAAGGGTTAGAATTGACATTAATTATGAAATGGGACCAATCATGTCAAGTCATTTTAAAATCCCGTCGATCTGGACTTAAGTAAATTTTCTGAAAAATGAACTGCTGTTCTCGAGAAGTATGAATAAGTTCTCGAGAACAAGGCTGATTTCCCGAGAGCTATACCTTCTGGACTTAAGTTAGTACTCGAGAGATAAGCGTTGAGTCAACTAAATAACTAAATTACGTTTCTCGAGAATTAAAATACCATTACTCGGGAGCTAAATCTTGTACTCGAAAACTATGCAGACTTCTCGAGAAACAAAAGCTTAGTTCTCAAGAACTATAAGCATCTTCTCGAGAGATGGAGTTGGAAAATTTTTATGGCTGTCTCTTGCTACTCGAGAAATATAAGAAGTGATTTCTCGAGAACTAGGCTAAGCTTCTCGAGAACTTTAATGATGTTACTCGAGAACTAGTATAAGCTTCTCGAGAACCAAGTGAACTTCTTGAGTCTGCTAACTCTACTTCTCGAGAACTATACCAGACTTCTCGAGAAGTGGACTTAGAAAAAAATTTTAAATTAGAAACTTTTTTTTCTTCAAGAATCTAATCTTCATTCTATGGTCCAAGTGCTTGAATATGAAGTGTGTCCCAATAGAGAGGCTACACATAAGTCAAAACCTTGGATCACACAGTGAGGGATTACACTATATGGTCCTATGTTCATGACCCACTGTAGACTGATATTGGTCTACACTTAATAATGATGGTCTGCAAACACACAACTAAACAAGCATATCAAATACAACTTAATTCATCTTATTTCAAGGGTGACTTCATGCAAATTTGGGTTATTGTGGATGTAATACCCAACAATCTCCCCCTATTTATAGAAGTTAGAACCCTTTACAATAAGGTGAATTATACCAATAAAGAAAGAATTGTATATGAAGAATAGATTAAAATGCAAGAAATGAAAAATTTAACACAGAATTAGCAAAACCAGAAATTATATATATATAATGTTTTAGATTTCCAATCAACATCCACTTAATCCATAATCTAAAACTAGTTATCAACAGAAAGTCATTCCTTGCTCTGATGTTGTCTGTCATAATTTTATTGTTGTCTTCTCTGGTAGCTTAAAGGCTTTGAGTAGTACCTTGGATGTTTTGGAGGTGCCTTAGGATTGTTCTTGACATACTCTCTGTCATAGATTCTCCTTTTAGTCATGGACTTCTCATAGAGTTCCCACTCAGAAGAGCTGTAGTGGAGATTCCTTTTTTCATTGTAGTCCATTACTAATTTGAGAGTATCAAGAATTAAGGCTTTAGAGGTAGGACTCAAAACTTCAGCAAATTCCTGTGCTTTTCTTTTCTCTATGTCTGGCTTAGGAAAACTTTTGCTTGGAGAGGGGCCTTCCCCATTCTTCCTCTTTTTAGAAGTGTTGATTTCAGGTAAACCTTGAGGAATAACATCATCCCAAACTTGGTCATAAGAAGTAGGAGGAGGATTTTGATCTTCTGGCCTCTGAGAGAAGCATGGCATCTGAGATTGAATCTGAGCAGGCATCTGACTTGACTGACCTTCAGCAAGAGGGTATAGGTTATGAGGAATGACATTAGGATCAACCTTAAATTCAGGGAATATTTGGTTATGCATCTAGACTGCACTATCATTGTTATGGAACTTAACAGACTGGATTTATTCTAAAACATTCTTATTAATTTCAGATATCTTGTCAGACCAAACTGTGTTTGTAGAAGTAGTAAACTTGTCCACAAGCTTTTCCACATGTTCTTTCACCAAGCTCTCCCCCTTTATGAATTCTACTGATAGTGTAGCTATAATATCCTCTTTGAAGGTACCAACCTCTTCACAGATTTTCATGAGGTTTTCCTAGGTTTTCTTCTCCAAAAATATTTGGTTATTAGCAAGAGTTACTGTTTCATCCATAACCTTACCAACACTAGTGATAGTATGGTCTATAGCTTTGCCACCAATCTGAAACAGCTCTTTGAGAGAGTCAGTATTATGCTGAATTTCTACAAATCCTCTGCTCATCTCTTTCTCTAAAGCAGTGACTTTGTCTTGGAGTACTTTGAGGGATTCATAAAAATATTTCCTTTGCTCAGCCAACATAACTTCAATATTACTTAGTATATCATAACTTACAAGGGCAGCAATAGCAGGAACAACAATATGAGGTGGAGGAGGGACTTCCCATGGAGGGATCTCTTCAACAACTACAGAGCTTTTGGCTCTTATAGTATGAATTACTATATCTCCTTCTTCATCAAGGAAGGTAGGAATAGAGAAATCAAGTCTTCTTAGAGGACCTTCAACTGCCTCAGGTTCTGGCTTATCCTCTTCTGATAGAAGGATGGTATCTGGTTGAGGTGAGTCTTTTCTTGGAGAAGGAGAAGGAGTTTCGTTGGGAGAAGGTACTGGAGATGGAGAAGGAGCTAGAGATGGATCCTTTGAAGGTTCTTCAGCAGTTTATGTGTGGAGGGGAGGAAGTGGTTCATCAGAGATGAGCTCATTTATCATGTCTTCTATGTGTGCGGTAGTAGAGTTAAGGGTTTTTTGAGCTTGCTCTTCTGAGAATGTCTCATCTGAAATGTCTGCAACTGGGGACCTAACTGAAGATCTGATAGGACGCCTGACTAGACTTCTGACTGGACTTTTCACTAGTGATCTAGCTGGTGTCTTAAATTGTGAACTGACTGTACTTCTGACTGGAGATCTAGCTTGAGGAGGAGAGGAAATTATGTTAACTAGAATAGAGGAAGCAGGCTCCCCCTCAGTTGCTGCACTAGATGGTTCAGTAAAATCTTGAGAGGAGTGAGATGGGGTCCTGACCTCTGAAGCAGGGGCTGCAAGCTCTTTAGCTATCTACTTTGGATTCTTCAGTTTTAACTCCCACCTTTGAATGGAATCTAAGGAGATCTTCTTTAAGTGATGAATTGTTGTACCTTTTGACGTCTTGAAGACCACTGTATCAATCTAATTCAACATCAAGGAGATTATCAAGGAAAACTATGGTTCTTAAATGTTATCCCTAATCAAGTAAAAAATCATCATACCAAGTGGAAATTTCTTCCTACAGACTATTGCTGTCATGACATTGAATAGATCATTGGTTATGAAACCTATAGACCATGTCCTGCACCAAAGAATTTTCCCAACTATATCCATTAGAAGTTTGCTAACATCATTTAGAGCAATTCTCCTTTGAGATGTAATTACCACTAGAACTCCACAGAAATAACAGGTTCTGACATTGTCATCTTCTGTAAGTTCATCATCATCATCCACCATAGGCAATCTTAAAAGTATGGACACTATGGTCGGGCTTAACTTAATCTTAACTCCCTTGACCTTAGATTTCAATATACTGATATTCTTCCTTATCTTAACATTTCTATAGAACTCTTCTACTTCTAGAAATAGAATCTTACAAGGTTCTGAAAGAACAAAGTTCAAACTTGTGGTTTCTAGTAGAAGAAGAATATTCTAGAAATCGTCTGAAATATCTGCAATCCCGACGACCACAAGTTCCCAGCCGACTCTTATTCTAGACTGCTGAGCCATTGAGACTTACGACGGTGATGGACGGAGTGCGAGAAAGCGGCGGTGTTGAAGCTCTGATCGGCAGAAGGCGAAGACTTTTCGAGAGAATGGATTTTGAAATGTCGGTTGATTTGAGATTTCTAAAGTTTTATATATATATATCCCTATTAAGGTTTATTAGGTGTCTAATTAATCTAAAATAACCCTTGGATTAAAGCAGAAATCAATCGGTTTTCGAAATAGAAGAAATGAACAGAAATCAAAAATAGACAAAGCATTTCTCGAGAGATAGGGTTAGTTCTCGATAAAAATGATTATAGTTCTCAAGAAGTATATTTCTTGTTTTCGAGAAATAATTTTACTTCTCGAGAGACATATCCATATTTCTCTAGAAGTGGACTTAAGTTTTTGAGAACTAGTTATGTACTTTTCGAGAAGTAACTGTATTTCTTGAGAACTGTCTTCCACTTGAGAAATTTCTGACCTTTTTGTAATATCCTTTATTCTTGAGCTTTGAGATGACCCATTCTATTCTATCCTTCTCTGTTCAGCATCCCAAGTTCAGTTTTGAAGAAATTGAACTTGGTCTCTTCCAGCGGCTTTGTCAAAATATCTGCAACTTGTCGATCTATTGGCACGTACTACAGATCTACATCCCCTTGCTCCACAAGCTCCCGGATGAAGTGATATCTGAGCTTGATGTGTTTTGTTTAGCTGTGCGAGACTGGGTTGTTGGAAATTGCTATTGTGCTGGATGAGTCGCAAAATAATGGAATATTTTTAACCTTCTTGTTGTAATCATATAGCTGGTTCTTTAGTCAAAGCAATTGTGCACAAAAACTGCCGGCAGAAATATATTCTGACTCGGCCATTGAAATTGCAACACAATTTTGCTTTTTGCTGCTCCGTGAGATAATCCTTCTTCTAAGGAACTGACACGTCCAGAAGTGCTTTTTCTAACATCTTTGCTACCTACAAAGTCTGCATCTGAAAAACAAATTAGTTTGATGTCATTACTTCTTGGGTACCATAAGAAAAGATTCAGTGTACCTTTAAGATTTCTCAAGATCCGCTTTGCAGCAGCATAGTGAGATTCCTACAGTTCACTTGGAATCTAGCACAGACACATGTAGAGAACATTATGTCTTATTTACTAGCAGTAAGGTAGAGCAAGGATCTAACTATGCTTCAGTACTTGGTTTCATCAAAAGGTTTCCCTTTCTCATCCTTGTAAAGAGACATAGCTGAGGCCATTGGAGTCCTCATAGAGGTTGCTCTATCCATTCCGAATTTCTTAATCAACTCCTTAGTGAACTTCATTTGTGAGATGAAAATCCATCTTCAGATTGTTTCACTAGATGTCCTAAGAAATACTTCAGCTCTCCTATACTACTCATTTCAAACTTCCCATGCATAAGTTTAGAAAGCTTTTTGCAGAGGTTGTCGTCTGTAGAACCAAAAATAATGTCGTCGACATTGATTTGCCTTAGAAAAATCTTGCATTTAATTTCCCTAAGAAAAAATGTATTATCTATCTTTCCCCTTATTGTTCTCGAGGAGAAAGCTAGTTAGCATTTGGTACCAAGCTCGTGGAGCTTGTTTCAAACCGTACAGTGCTTTCAATAATAAATAAACATAGTCAGGAAAGTTAGGATCAACAAAACCTGGGGGATGTTCCACGTACACTTTTTCCTTTATGTCACCATTAAGGAAGGCGGATTTCATGTCCATTTGATAGAAAGTGAAGGCCTTCAGTGCAACATAAGCCAGGAATAGTGTGATGGCCTCCAGTGTAACATCCCATTTCCAACTAGACCCCTAAGAGTGATTTTGTCATGGCAAAACCCTAGAAAGCCCAAGGAAGAGCCAAGTGAACCTGGTAGTGTGAGTAGGGCCACTGT